>CM061040.1:152205112-152805112 GCA_030762985.1 Adelphocoris suturalis
TGTGTCTTCAGTTATTGTTTGTTACTGATGATGGCCTAACCGTCGAAATCGATTTAACATTGTAACTCTTTATTTTTCGTGGAAATAGACAACGTTTTTCACTAACTTCCGTTTTATAATGGGTTTCCACAACTTCGTCGCGAGTGATTTAGTTCGTATCAGTTCTGCAAGTCGAGCAGAAATCGCGAGTTGGTATATCAAACTGAAAACACGCATAGTTATCGCGGAAAGGAACATTTGGTTTAATCAACAGTGTATTTCCAACAGTGTAATTCCAAATTTTGTGAAAATTCAATGTAAGCACCCTTCAGGTGCCGCGATCCGAATTATCAATGAGGCTCAAATTAAACTTGTAAAAAGTGAACTCCATCGATGGTATAGTGTTCGTGATATTGCTCGGGAAAAACTTTACTATATGTTCCAAGAACTCACCACCCGCTACACCTCCTGTGAATGGGAACTTATCGAGCAACACGCAGTTGAAACCGCATGGAAGAAAGGATTGACGAAAAAGAAGATTCTGGAAGGTAAATTATTACAACTTTTGAAATCTAAAAAGCCACTCCCTAAGACTCCATCTCCATCAACAGTATCCTGCCCATTCTTCAAGAAAGTGGAGAACCTGTCGGATGTCACGTTTTCTCCGGCAGAAGTATCTCTTCTTGAGAAAGGGTTGAAGCACAACCCATCTTTCTCCCTTGGAGCTTCAGCGATTCGGGATTTGGCATTTTCCGTCGAGGCTTCGAATGGACCATCAGCCACCAAAACACTTTGTGCTGAAGAGATCCAGTCCTCATCAAGATCACTAGGACCACCACCCGGGAAGGAGGAGACTATTGCAGCTGTTCTAAAGAAGAAGTTTGCCCAGAAAAATATTGTCGCCCTCAAAGCAGATAAAGGTAATACAACTGTCATTTTAAATAAGCAAGATTATGTTTCGAAAACTGTAAAATTTCTAGAAAATAATAATTGTTCAAACCTCCCATCTGACCCAACTTCAAAATTTCAAAGATTAGTTCGAAAAGTAGTTAAACAATCAGAAGATAGCCTACTAAAAAATATGTACATTCCAAGTTTTGTAGAAATGAACCCTCATGCGCCTAGGTTATCCTGTCTCCCTAAAATTCATAAGGAAGGAGCGCCGATGAGACCGGTGGTGTCTTATATTGGTGCTCCTGCCTACAAATTGGCTAAAAAACTCAATATTTTATTTAGAAACAAAATCAACTTTCGGCCTCAACATACTGTACTAAATTCTTATGATTTGGTCTCCAAAATTAAGGACATTCAGATGCCTCCAAATGCTAAACTCGCCTCTTTTGATGTGGTTAGTCTGTTCACCAATATCGATGTAGCTAGCTGCAAAGATGTGGTATGCAGGCTGATTCACGGTTCTAAACTTAATATTTTCGAAAAGGATGAATTGTTTAATTTGATGTCTGTCTGTATGGATCAAAATTACTTTTTATTCGAGGGGCAATGCTATACACAGCCAGGGGTTGCTATGGGTTCTCCGTTATCTCCTCTGCTTGCAGATATTTACATGGATTATCTTGAGCAACAAATATTTACAACTTTTAACACAAATAATCTTCTCTATTGGTATAGATATGTCGATGACATCATCATTCTATGGAAGGGCACAGAAAGACAACTAAATTCTTTTCACGAAAAAATCAATAAATTACATCCCTATATCAAATTCACCCTTGAATTCGGCGGGAATAAACTAAATTTTCTTGATCTGTCCATCTCTTTAGTAAATGAGAAGCATGATTTTTCAATCTACAGAAAAGATACATATAGCGATATAACGATCCATAGTAGTTCAAATCACCCTTTAGTACATAAGCATGCAGCCTTCCATAGTATGATCAACCGAGCACTATCTATTCCAATGAGTGAACAAAATTTATCAAAAGAAAAATCCATTATCAAAAGCATAGCGGCTAGTAACGGATATGGAGGAGATCTCGTTGATACCATATGGGATAAGGTTCTTAGGAAAAAGAGTAGGGAAAAAGTTTCCAATCTGGCTCGGGAAGATGTAACTTTAGAAGAAAAGCAATGGATAAGTTTACCTTATTATGGGAAAATTTCTGATAAAATTGGCAAAATTCTATCATCGAGAGGTTATAAAGTAGGTTTTAAAAATAAAAATAGTCTTAAAGCATTACTAGGATCCGTTAAGGATAAAAGGAGTGCGCAGGATAAAAGTGGAGTTTATAAATTAAAATGTTCTTGTGGCTACGAATATTGCGGTCAGACTGGTAGGAAATTTAGGGAAAGAATAGACGAGCATATGGAGGATTTCAGGGAAAATAAGGGTAAGTCTACATTTGCAAAACATCTTAAGGAATCTAATCATAGTTACAATTTTGATTTGACAGACAGACAGTTTGTAGAATTTCTTCATTTTTGCCCAAAGGGAGGTATGTTGAATGTACTTGAAAAATTCGAAATTATCAAAAGTGACAGGTCTGGTAAATGTTTAAATGAGGATATACCTCAATATATTTCACCACTGATAGGTCCATTTCTGTAAACCTTGGAATTATCCCTTCACACTGTTGAAACCCTATTCAGTTATTCCCCCCCCCCCCCCTTTCACTTCATCTGATTAGCTATAATCCCCCCTTTCACTTTGTATGCACTTAATTGGTTGTACCTCCTGCCCCTTTCTTTTCTCTCGACCAATGGGATTCTATCTCCCTTTCACTTTGTATGCACTTGATTGGTTGTACCTCCTGCCCCTTTCCTTTCTCTCGGCCAATGGGATTCAATCTCCCTTCACATGTTTCTATATAAGCTGTGTCCTTTCTAATGTGTCTTCAGTTATTGTTTGTTACTGATGATGGCCTAACCGTCGAAATCGATTTAACATTGTAACTCTTTATTTTTCGTGGAAATAGACAACGTTTTTCACTAACTTCCGTTTTATAATGGGTTTCCACAACTTCGTCGCGAGTGATTTAGTTCTGAATGAATGGTGAACAACTCATATTCTACATCTAAACATACATACCAACTGGTTTAGCTGACAAAATTAACAACAACTTCACTTCCTTACACTTCACGTGATGGGAGGGGGAGAAAAATCCCTCAGTAACACCAATGAAGATTGGTAAACTGACCCATTATTCTACAAACAATGAATTGAGTAGAATAAATATATTTTCCAATAACACAAGTAAATAACAATTAGGGCAATTGTCAAAGTGTAGATACATAAGCATTTGCGTAAGCTACAAAATGAAAAAATCCTTGATGGAATAAAGTTCTTAGTGGAGTAGATAGAGAAATAATTTTATCTTGAATTGAGTGAGAGGAGCATCAACAGGGCAGGCGACCGACTGGATATTGAGGAAGAAATTATTCTGTAATTCAATCGCTACATAAGTCAGGCCTCTCTTGAACTGCCGAAGTCTGTGCACTGGAATTCGCAGAAGATCCCTTCGATTACGATTGTTGTGTTGGTGCCTAAATCAAAACATCTCAAAGAGTGCTTGGTGCTTTCGCTCATACAGGATTGACTCAAGCACAAAGAGAGAGCGCAGAGTCTGGAGACCCTGAGCTGAAAACCTTTCCCGGCATGAAGAGAATGGAGTTACTCCAAGCAAAATAAGCTAGTTTGAAGATCACGTCTATGTTTGCCTGGTTTCCCCAAAAGCCAATTCCATATCTGGCCCAGGAGAGAAAAAAACCTTACTACACGGACAATAGAGTAGAGTCTGAGACCACTGGACGCAGCCTGTGCAGACAAAAACAAGTAGGTACCACCGAGCCTGGATGACAGGCCATCAGTATGTCCATGGAATTTAAGGGAGGAATTTATCCCGACTCCAAGAAACATAACATCAGCTGATGGAGTCACAGGGGCCTGATCAAGGTGGAAGGTCTCCTGGATGCCAACAGTCCTTGCTCTGACAAGACACAGTTTCTTTTACCTTCGTTAAATATGAGCTCATTTTCAATCAGCCAGAGCCTGGGAGAGTCAAACTTATTCTGGCAGACAGATATGCACTCGCTCACCAAGTTCCCAACAACAAGAAAATTTGTGTCGTCTGTGTAGTAAACAAATGAAGTCTGGTGGTCCTTCAGTAGGGGTTGAAAGTCGTTGATGAGCACCAGGAAAAGCAGGGGGCCAAGTAAGCTATGGTAGAATATTTGATGGATGAAAGCAAAGTGGCACTGGGGTACCCAACCTGGGGTATGGCCTGTCAGCAATGTATGAGGAGAACCAGTCAAGCGCACAGCCATGCACACCCAACATCTCTAGCTTCTCAAGAATAATTCCATGGCAGGCCATGTCAAATGCTTTACGTAGGTCCACAAAGCAACCCATGACAACACGGCCATGGTCAGTTCCGGCTAAAATAGAGTCAGTGAGTGCATATAGCTGTCTCGGTCGAACGACCCTCCAGGAACCCGTGTTGGCAATTGCTGAAGATATTTTTTGAGTTCAGGAAGTCCAAGAGCCTATCAAACATGAGGCTTTCAAGAACCATTGCGAGGAAACACAGATGGCTGATAGGGCGATCGTTTGCAATATCTGTGGGACTTCCTTCTTGGGAACAGGAATAATCAGAGACAACTTGAGGAGTTCAGAAAACTTTCCAGACCCAAAAGAGTTTTTCGGCACTTTCCAGAGCAAATTATATTTCAGCTTCATTCATAATCGAGTTGATTATTTGTGAATATGAATATTATGTACACGAATGATGTCCACTAACCTCTCATTTGTATTAATTCATTTTTTGTAACGTATGTACCTTACAGATAAGTTGGCGAAAACTGTCCAAAAAATTGCTGACACCTTTCTTTATCAATTTAGATCATGTTCCATCTTATATCTAACCCATATGACTAGAAACAAATTAGATATACTTATTATGCTTGTATCCAAACTCTTGGATAAAAACAATTAACAAGTTTGGATACAAATTACACTTTACATGTGTGGATTACGGTGGATTTACGGTGTGAAGTGGATCCATAGGGGAGAGAGTGGATCCCAAGTTGAGAGATACTGTATTTGGGTCATTTTCCTGAAAAGGGCAAATCTCAACTTCCAGTTTTCAGAAAACCAAAAGTGCTTAAAACTCTTCCCAAAAATTCATGGGTGATCTGTACAGTGTGCTGCTCACATTCCTACCCTTGGTCACGCAACACAGTCCTTATTTAGCCAATAAAAATAAATAAAAGAAACAGTGAAAAGCGGGGGAAAGACGCCCTCAGCGGGGGAAAGACAACAACGATGAAACGAGTACTCTAGATGGTCTAAATCGTTCAAATGAACGTCAGTTACTACAATTGAGGATGAGGATATGAGGAGTGATGAGGATATGAAATTTAGTTTTTCCTTTCAAATCACCCAAAGAAACATAATAAGAAGGAAATTTGGGAAATTTCATGAAATTGTGGTTTTTGTCATTTGCCGGTGTATGGAACGTCATAGAACAAAACGGATTTCAAATTCGGATTCAGCTCCTCAATGTACCTACTAGAACACATTCTGATGAATTTTGAACAATTTCCAGGGGCATTTTGGGGTGATTTTCATGAAATTTCGGAAATCCGGTAAAATGAACATCCTAGAGCAAAACTGATTTTAAATTCGGATTCAGCACCCCGATTTACGTAATGTAACACAAGTTGATGAATTTTGAACAATTTCCAGGATGAATTTTGGGAGTTTTTCATGAAATTAATTAAATTTATTTTATCCGAAGAACTAAACGTTGTAGAACAAAACGGATTTCAAATTCGGATTGAGAGACTTAATTTACCTACTAGAACACATTTTGATGAATTTTAATCGAATTCCAGGGCCTTGGTGGGGGCAGAAAACTTATACCTGTTTTGAATATTCTAGAGTTGAAGTATTTATACTTGGTCATAATGTGTCCTAGAAGATAGGACACGGCGGGGAATGTGTCCCTGTTTATTGGACACGACGGGAAATGTGTCCTTGTTGACTGGACACTATGTGTGCAATGATGTGGGACACAAACTAAGATGTGTCCTACAAATTAGGACACATAAACGATTGTGTCTGATTATACTGGACTCATTGGGATTATGTGTCCAGGATTATTGGACACATTGTGTCCCAGTTCATTGGACACATTTATGATAATTATTTAACTAATTAATTAAATAAATGATGTATAATGAATTGAAATATTACAATAACTATTATCAATAAATAATCGATAATATATGCGGATAACCCTACCTAAAAGATGAAGATTAAAAAACAAATTTTACGAAACTAAATTTGCCAAAAAAGCCGAGCAGGCACTCACTAGACCCACCTGGGCTTCATTCTGGAATAACTTTTTGTTTTAAAAATTTATTTTTTCTCTTAAATTCGCAATTTCTCTCTTAAAACTCACAGTAAATTTGACGAAAATGCGTTCCTGAGAGTATTTTGAGTCGCTGAATCCGATTTTGAAATCCGTTTGGCGCTAAGATGCTTCATTCACCGGATATCCAAAATTTCATGAATTTCATGAAAATCTCCCCAAAATGCCCTTGGAAATTGTCTAAAATTCACCAATATTTTTATTCTTATATTATTCGATGCGCTGAATTCAAATTTGAAGTCCATTTCGCTCTCAGAAGCCGCGTTCACTAGATTCCATAATTTCATGAAAATTCGCTCACATGGTCAGGCTGCATGACTGGAACTCTAATTCAATTTTTTCAATCAGCAACATAAGCAAACTCCGAGTCCGACGAAGGTGTGTTTAAATTGTCTAAAATTCACCAATATTGGTATCCTTATATTATTCGATGCGCTGAATTCAAATTTGAAGTCCATTTCGCTCTCAGAAGCCGCGTTCACTAGATTCCATAATTTCATGAAAATTCGCTCACATGGTCATACTGCTTGACTGGAACTCTAATTTAATTTTTTCAATCAGCAACATAAGCAAACTCCGAGTCCGACGAAGGTATGTTTAAATTCAACTGAATCAAATAAAAACAATGTAAATTCAAGGTACAAGAGGCTGTCTTCCCCCCGTCTTCCTTGTCTTTCCCCCGCAGAGGTGATTGGCGGGGGAAAGACGTAGGTGTGCAAATGAACAACTTGTTTCTTAAATTATTTGAGAGTTCCGTCATTGATTTTCAGCAAAAGCAGTATACCAATCGAAAGAGTTACTCGAGCTCGACAAGCGCAAAGCGACGGAAAAATTTATTCTCAGTTACTTACCATGAAAATTGGGCGCGGGGGGAAGACGGGTACTGTGTGACGGGCTGTTCCAACGAAACTTCTTTCTTCCTTAATGGCATAACACGGACTGAGATCATTCTGGACCCAACATGGTTTGATAGCCAAGGATGTAACCTACACTTGGCGGGAAAGCCGAACCCGCGCAAACCAACCCAAGATCACGAAAATTCGAAAACACTTTTTGAGCGGGGGAAAGACACCTTACTCTGGACAAAATTTTTCCTCTCCCCCCTCTTTATCTAAATTTCCAAAAATTATGGCGACCCTATTTTCTCACTCTATGGAAGTATTTATAATAACCAAGAAAGTTTCAGCTTCAAAATCCAGTCACAATTACTCCAAAGATGGATGCAAAGTTGGAAAAGTCAGGTCTGGACGCCGCGGGGGAGGAGACATTTCGCTATTCGAATTGATTTTTCAGTGTTAAATAAAATATTAATTTATTTGAAACCTATGTACCCATGTTAAGAGCAACTTGTAGAGACCGGAAACTTTTGTTTTTTTAATCTACGTAATAATGGGAAGACATAAATCCCTTCGGACAGCGATTTGCCCTTTTCGGGAAAATGACCCATTTATACAATCTGTACTGACTTGAAATCGATATGGGTAGTTTAAATTTGTTTGATTAATTGATAAGCAAGGAACATGTAATTTACTGCTTACCTTAGTAAAATGGAATTGTAGGGGGTCATCTGTGCTGAGTGAAACGCATAGCCCTCTGGCTAAATATTCGGGTAAAGGGTTTCTGTGGTAGTTCAAGAAAAGTGAATTGTTGCTAAGTGGGGACATAGCTATGCCGATTTGAGCCAGGTAGTAAAGGTATTGGAGAACGGGGACCTGAAACACAAATACATAACTGTTACCTACCGAAATATGTTTATGTGAATGCCTGTAAATTTATGTGTAGGTAACTTTAGAAAACCACGTTAAAGAAGTGATTCGAAGTGGAATTGAAGGTGAGACAGTCAAGATTTGGAACCTGGTATAATAATTCAATTAAACAGATTGCATACCTTGTTAAGATTTATACAGGGTGTTAACACTTTTGGTTATTAACTTCCTAGGCAAAAAGTGCCTCATAGACTTTTATTTTTTTTTTTAGAGGCATTATTTTCGAGTTAATCACGATTCAAGATTTTTTTCGTGTTTTCAACCTTACATCACAAAATTGGCTATAACTCCCTTCCATGTTGGGTAAATAGGTACAAATTTGAGGATACCGTTGGAAAGAGCGCTAAATTTCAATTTGGATGGGCTACCCAACGTGTGAAAATATGTGGATTTGATAGTCACAAATTCACACCGAAGTGAGAAAATTGTCGAAACTTGAATATCTTGTACTTTTTAAACCGCAGGACGGCACAAAATAATCCCTTGAATTCCCGCGCACGTTACATGAACAACTTGGCCTAAATCTCACCTTTCCAACGGTATGATCAATTTTTATTTTACATTGCAAATTAAAGGGAAAAGTATGTTTGTATGTTGAAAAACATTGTTTTTCTATGAAATCGAGGGTTTTCGTGAAAAATTACCCTCTAAAAATATTTGAGTTCGAGGCCGGTTTCTACGTGTTTTTTCACGCTGAATCGAATGGCAACACCAGCAGATCTCCCCAACTCCGTTATAACAGAGTTTACCACTTTAACTCACGAATTTTTCAGTTCATTTTTCATGCTCAATTTGATGTGTTTTTCTTATATAGTAGGTACTAGAGACACGGCAGAATGGCCCATATTCTCGTGACGTCACGCCTGGAGTAGGTTCGCGTTTCAGCCAAAGTCGGCCATGATACCGCCCTACGTCAATGAATCGCTACTCAACCAACCTATTTCTCACAAGAAGTTTGCCATCTCACGTCAACATAATTCGTGGTTATAAGGCCATTTTTCAACAGTTTTGTTTTGAAAAAGTATAGTATTGTAGCAATACAAAGTTTCAATTCGACTAAAAGTTATAATAATCATGCCTGCCAGCGCAATAATTGATTGTAGATTGCTGTCAACAATACCAATCTAACGTGAACGAGTTTTTATTTGGACTAGGAGCCTACTAACTATAGTAGTTAATCAGTGTCAGAAAACTAAATAACTTCATTCGTTTAGGCTTTGAGAATAATTAACCTGAAAAATAGTAAAGAAAAGATGATTGAAAATTCCTCAGGTGTCTGTACTGCTGTGTAGGTACCTAGCCATTGCTCAGGTAGCTTTATCAGCGTTTTATTATAAGTTCGTAGTACTATGCTTAACTGAGGAAGCTTTACTTGTTATATTGAATGAATAAACGGAGAGATTTGATAGTTTGACAAAATAAACAAGGCAGGTTGTTGCTACACCAAGAAACGAAACTACTTAGGTAGGTACGTACGTCCTACTAGATATGCTGTTGGTTTAAAGTGCCTAAACAAAGTAGGTGGGTCGTTGCTTTGCCGACGAATACAACCGCTGATTAGCAAGTTTGTCAAATATCGAATCAGGGAATATGCAACATGAATTAAAAACCAGCTGCAAGGAAAAAACCTTGAAATGCATTCCTCTGAAGGTAAGATTTCATTAAGACGGCATTGGCAGTGCAGTTATTGCGCGAGTTTTGCAGTTACGCAAATTGTATGGACAAAAAAGGTAATTAGGTAGGTACCTAATTTTGTTTTGATCAATGAAGTACCTACATGAACAAGTAATAATATACGGAAAGTATGTAGGTATACCTACCTTACCTCTAGGTAGGTACTTACCTTTCCACATGTGATACAACTTACTATTCCCGCCTAACAGAGCTCTCATAACACATCCTTTCACAAGACCACTTTCACAGTACTCTAAAGATTTTTAGTTTCAATTGATTCAAAGAACAGTTTTAAAACTAGATAGGTAATCCACAACATCTTTGCGGCTGATGTCTGGATCATCTAGAACACTTGTATGTCAACTCCCCAACACACATTTCATATGGATCTCTACCCCACAGATTAAATCTTGCGTTCGTAGCGTTTGAGGTCAACACCTGATAATAACTTGATGTAATTTGCATACAATTTATCACCTTGCATATTACAAATAATTAAAATATTGACTCGGAACTAGGTGAGACTATGTTATGCTGTTGTCCAGCTGTGCCAACAAATGGCGCATTTTCGCATATGTTTACTCGTCACCATGACAACAAGGTGAAATAACTTGATTTCGCCTTGCCTCGATGTAAGGATGCGCTAGTGTCCAAGTCTCGAGAATATCACCCATCTGTGAAAAACAGACATTTTCATTTTTATTTTACACAAAAACTAATTGGTTAATACCTAACTGAGAACAGACACAAAACACAAAATATTTTTCATCACTTGTGTAGTTCCGTATCCAAGACTGAATGAATAAATTTAATAATGATAATGATGATGTGAGTGACTTTCAACACTCCCCCTCACGAGCATTCCTTCATTCCAAGTTGTTCTCTGAACAAGATGAATTTTGCTCCTACCAGTGGCTTGGTGAAGACATCAGCGACCATTTTATCATTTACGCTTCCATTTGTTTTCGTCCGTCACGAGCGTCAAGTCACGGTGGGGTTTTCTATTGATTTTCACGTACAACCAATGCGTTACTAGGGAAGTGTAACTCCCTTAGTTTTCATAGCAGGAAAATCGTTAGCCACTTTTTGGAATGCTCTCATTTTATCACAGCATCTCATAATCCCTAAGCCTCTGTAGTGTCAAGGAAAGCTGATTTATTACGCTGAGTTATAAACTAATATTGCTGAGTAACCATAATGAAATGAACTAACAATGTGTAAAATTAATCATTATTAAATGATCTGACTGTAGAACCGTAGGTCTACCGTCCGTTTTTTTCTGTTGGGCAATAGTCGATTTTCATATCGCCTTGTTCGATTGTGTCCCGGATAAACAGCTCTTTTAATGCGATGTGCTTTGATTTGGAATTCACAATGGGATTTGACGCCCAGCTTAGTGACGCTTGATTATCTGTTTGGATCCCAATCGTTGGTTGCATGATATCACATGGCCGATGAGATTTTTTAGGTTCATCGCTTCTTGTGCAGTTTCACTCAGCGCCGTGTACCTACTCGCTTTCTGCTGTAGATTGCGCGAAAGCTCTTTGTTTCTTAGCTTCCCAGCTAATACATGTACCGATCCGAATAAGAAACAATACCCAGTGTTAGGACCTTCCATCAAAACAGTTGCCCCAATTCGCATCAGACATACCAGCGATGTTCAAAGACCCATCCACAACGCTACCATTTAATTCAGTGTGAAAAAATACGTATAACCGGCCCCGAACTCAAATTTTTTAGAGGGTCATTTTTCACAAATACCCTCGATTTCGTAGAAAAACTCCATGTTTATCAACATACACACATGCTTTTCTCCTTTAATTTGCAATGTAAAATAAAAATTGATTGTACTGTTGGAAATGTGAGATTTGGGTCAAGTTTTTTTCCGTAACGTGCGCGGGAATTCAGGGGATGATGTATGCCGTCCCGCGATTAAAAAAATACAAGATTTTCAAGTTTCAAAAATTTTTTCACTTGGTGTGAACTTGTAACTACTAAATCCACATATTTTGACCCGTTGAGTAGCCCATCCAAAAGGAAATTTAGCGCTCTTAAAAACGGTATCCTCAAATTTGTACCTATTTACTCAATATGGAATGGAGTTATAGCCAGTTCCTGATGAAAGGTTGAAAACACGAAAAAAATCTTAAATCGTGAATAACTCGAAAATAATGCCTATAAAAAAGTCTAAGACGCACTTTTTGTTGGAAATTAGTTGTTGAATCGACCTCTAGGAGGTTAGTAACCAAAAGTGTTAACACCCTGTACATTAAACACCCCATATCATACCAACAGGAGGGAGCAGAAAAGATGGAAAAACAAATAATCATAATACATGAGATATTTATTTGCTGAAACGAGGAATATGTCAGTACCCAGTGCAACATGACCCTATGATATCATCTAATAACGATTTCTTTAAAAATTAATATTAAAATATTATTAGGTAGGTATGTAGGTACTTATATTGTTCCTCAAATTACCTACAGGTAAGGTAGGGAGGAAGGGAACTGCCAAGATTCCCAATAACTAATCAATTGTTAGTAAAAAAGAGATATCATTTTGGAAATAAAAGTTGTGTTACCTACCTTAAAATTTACCTTAGGAGTAAATTTTTGTTACCTATGAACTTTGTAAAGTAGGTATTTAACCCTGAATTGAATGAGGTTTTGCAGACCTAAATCAGACCAATATTGAGGTCGCTAGAGGTTTTTGAAAGGCAAAAGTATTTAACAGATACCTACCTAGCTAATCTCTTAAAGACGCCCAGACTTTTGCGAACTTTATGTGTAAAATGACATGAAACTCATGGGTTTGGCATATGAAAAAATGTTAAACTCTAGGATTCGTTATTTCAGAATGCCTCAAAACAGATTGCAATGAAGAAAATTTTTATTTTAAAATTCGTGGAGCCATTGCAATAGCTTCAGTTCCTACAAAATTTCGCTAAAATGGGCAAATTAAGTCATCTTTATGAAGCCGCCATTTTGTATCTCACCAATTTTGAGATGACAGTCATAGATTTTCTCACTCAGAACGGACTAAATTATCAAAATATAATTTCAAACCTTCTCCTCAAATTACTTACTACCTATTTTTGGCCTTCACTCCAGGACCATTATCCCACAAAACTAACCAACAAAAGAAAAGCGTACGGAAGAATGCAAAATTTGCCAACATTAAGAAAGATGATGAGCAGAGAAAGTTCTATCATGCAGCTAATGCAATGAGGGTGTGCTACCAGCCAAAGTTGACAGATTGCACTGACATGGATGGGGAACTGATTGTAGATGAAACAAAGGTGCTGGGAAGAGATGGGCCTGGGAACGGTGCCGAGCTGTTGGACTCGTACCTTTCAGACTGATACTTTCGCATTAAACTTGACGACGCCTACTCCGAACCTAAACCAACTGGTGCTGGTGTACCGCAGGGTATCGTACTAGGCCCACTCATGTACCTTCTCTACACCAGTGACCTACTTGAAACCAGTGAATGTACAACCGCCACTTTCGCAGATGATACTGTAGTACTGGCTGTAGGAGACAATATTGACACTTCTATTCATAAGCTCAATCGATCTATTTCACAAATCCAAAAATGGACAGCCGAATGGAGAATAAAAATGAATGAAGCAAAGTCGGTACATGTTGATTTTACCAACCTTCAAATAGCTACTTGCCCGCTTACCTCAATAGCAAAAGTCGTCCCTTACGCTAATGAAGCAAAATATCTGTGGGTGACGTTAGATGCAAAGTTGTGATGGAAATCCTGGTTTTCCTGGTTAATGGGCAGACGATCAAAATTGCCTGTTCAAAACAAACTAACCCTGTACAACCAAGTCCTAAAGCCATTATGGACTTACAGAGCACAGCTGTGGGGCTGCACAGCTCAGAGCTATCGGAAGCTTATCCAGGCTTTCCAAAATAGTGTGCTCAGGAACGTAGTTAGAGCAACCTGGTACATTCACAATGATAGAATCCACAATGTTCTAAAGGTGGAAACTATAGAGGAAACTATCAAGAAAATAGTCATCGCCTACCAAGAGCGGCTCAACATCAGGTCATTTTAACATTGAAACTGTCCATTTGCCTGATGTGAGTGACCTGCTAGAAGACAAGAGAAGACAACCACACGAACAAGAACAGTAAAAGTGAAATAATGAACTAGTTAGTTCATCAATTATCAGACTTTGTCAAAAAACTCGCTGAATCTTTGTTTTGGATTGCTATGTAGTAAATAAGATCAAATCAAATTGCTAATAAATTGTAAACTTGGTGTAATAAAAATGTTCAAAAGAAAATCTTTTTATTTGCGTAGTACAAGTAAACTTACTTTTCTCAAGCGTATTCCATGGGAAATATTTTCGGCCATCATAAATCCACAAACTAAATGTTGGACAGGTCCAGCTTCTCCACAATGAGGACGTAACACAAATGTATTCAACCCTTTTTCACTGAAATATACACAGAGGATGAAGAAAATAATCACAAAAGTGATTGAAAACGTTGGTGCATTTTTCTGACGAAAATCGTGAACTGAAGTAACATTTTACCTCCTGAAATGGTTGAGGACTGTCAAGTTAGCATATGTATAGTATTGATAATAGGCATAAGGAGGATTTTCTTCGTCATCCCACTGATCAGGAGTAACGACATATTTGTCGAATAAAGGATTTTCTGGCTTGCTTTCATCATCAACGGAGTCAAAACCAATAACCTGAATATTAAATGGGGAATGATTATTAAATTATACTAACAAATAAATTTTATATATATATATAAATATATATAACTCGGCCCTTCGGGCCTCGCAAGGGGCTCCGCCCCTTGACCCCGCCAGGGGGGCTTCGCCCCCCTGGACCCCCCTAATCTATACTCGGCGCTTCGCGCCTCGCCGGATCTTTTCTCTTTTCTACTGTGTAGAAAACGAGGATAATTTGCTATCCAATTCGTCTCACGAGAAAAAAAAAAAAAAAAAAAAATTCAGGCCTGGCCGGGATTCGAACCCACAACCTTCGTCTCACGAGAAAAAAAAAAAAAAAAAAATTCAGGCCTGGCCGGGATTCGAACCCACAACCTTCGTCTCACGAGAAAAAAAAAAAATTTTTTTTCAGGCCTGGCCGGGATTCGAACCCACGACCTCTCGCTTCCCATCTCGGGACAAAAAACGTTACACAAAAAAAGTGGACATTTTAAAAAAATTATTGGGGGTCGGCCTAAGAATTGCATAGCAATTAATATATATATATATATAATTTGATGTTTCTGTTACTAGTGAGATTATAAATTCAGGATTGTAGAATGACCAGTCTAGTCTTGAGTTTTTTGTTGTTTATTGCGACGTTTCAACCCCGGATCTGGGTCCTATTCATGCATAATTATCTAGAAAGAATAGACCAGGGATCAGTAGGTATTCCTAATTATCACTAAAAATAGGTCTGTAGCAGTATGATTTTTCTATGATTAGGACAATTTTCTTACAACTTACTTATTATATTGATGTACTGGAACTTCGAAGTGCTGGAACGACTTAGGTATTTTTATATAGGTACATATTCACATGCGGAATATATTCACCAACAACGTGTGTTTGACTAATATATTCCGCATGTGAATATGTATATAAAAATACCTAAGTCGTTCCAGCACTTCGAAGTTCCAGTACATCAATATAATACCTACCTATGTAAGTTGTAAGAAAATTGTCCTTATCATAGAAAAATCATACTGTTACAGACCTATTTTTAGTGATAATTAGGAATACCTACTGATCCCTTGTCTATTCTTTCTAGATAATTATGCATGAATAGGACCCAGATCCTGGGTTGAAACGTCGCAATAAACAACAAAAAACTCAAGACTAGACTGGTCATTCTACAGTCCTGAATTTATATATATATATATATATATATATATATATATATATATATATATATATATATATGTAAATAATAGAAGGAAAACTATTCACACCAATGAGAATATATATTCTTCGGCTTCTTGGGAAGAATATACAAGTATAATTAAATGCACTTTAAAAATATTGCGTGGTTTTCACAGGCGGTCATATAATATAACTTTTTGGTTTATTATTTTCAATAATGTTCAATAATGAACCGTTGTATTTTTTTCACGTGCTGTGATTGATTCCCTTTACATTTTCTTTCTTGAATACCGAGTTATAACTAATTTCATCTGGTCATTATGACAACAAGCCTACAGGGCTTTCTTCCTCACTTTGACGTCAAGCTTGGGAGATTTTTTACAATGGCGCCGACTATTTCTGAAATAACTGAAGTGTTAAAGTGAATATTTGTTACATGACGAGTGAAATACCTAACATGAATTTTCACAAGAACAGTTTGTTCGATCATTAGTGAAGGCCAGGTTCGATCATGACGACTAACTAGACTTTCTTCGTCACTCCTACAAGAACAAAACCCTATGGGAAGCAAACAGCCATTGGTTAGTTCTTTTACGTCTTCATTCGTAATAAAACTCGCAAATTTCATTGGAAAATCACTCGCAACATCACTGGAAGATGAAATATTTTACTGTGGGGGAAAAAAGTATGTGTACCTCCGACAATGAATTAAGTATGATTTGTGGATTCAAATTTAGGATCTGCCAGACAAACCGCAAGGCACTAGTTGAACGGGCTGAATTCAGTACCTACTTACTTGGGGTGATAGATATTTTGTGGGGAAGAAACATTAGAGAGTTCCTAAAGTGATATGGAGATACAGATGAGGTGCCTTATCTTGAAGAGAAAACATCACTGCGCATGTGTGGGCAGATGGAGCGTCACATCTCCAATAAGACAGGTTTATTCCACCCTTTACATAAGACGCCTTATCCTGAGCCTACTTATCTCATCGCTTCCTTCTTATCGCAAGAGTGATAGGTATTCATTTCTTGTTGGTATTATTAGCTTTGTTCCAACAGCGCTTCGAGAGCGACCCCCGTGGCTCCTCCAGAGTTGCAGAGAGTTGCCAAGGGGTTAGCTCCATGGTCGCCCACTTTCGTGTTTGATGGAACACTTCGGATCTCCCCCGAGAGTTCAAAACGCGTTAACGGTAGTTGAAAATTGATGTAACGCAGGTAATCATCCGCGTGCGTAACCTCCTCCTTGACTTTCGCAGTGAAAAAAATTGTTGACGTTTAGAGAAGGTTACGCGGATTGTAGTTTACCCAAGGGTACCAGGTTATTTCAAAATGCGCATGCGTAGGGCTCGGAGCTCTCGATGAGACCCCATCAAAAGTGTGGGGCTGCTTGGGGCACCCCCGGAGCAGCTCTGGGGGCGCTCTAAGATGTGTTGGAACACCGAGCTCCCAACTCCATAACCTTGTTGGAACGCAATTTCGGGCTCTGAGCTCCTCTAGGGTGCCTTTTTGTCGTTGTTGGAACAAAGCTAATGATTCATGAAAATTAAATTCATTTTCTTGTTCATAAATTTTCAAATTCTGCCATGGCGAATCCTTTTTGTGAATCAGAAAAGAACTAGGGAACTTAGAAATGCTGAAAATTGAACACATGGGATAGGCGGGAACATCTCCTCGCTGGTTCATCGTTACTTGAAGATATAGTAGCGTCACTCTAAGACAGAACACTAATTCGACGCTCTGGACTTTATCAGGTTAGCATCCGCTGTGGCTCGCCCCAGATGAGAAAATCCCTGAACACCTAATCCCAATTTATTGACTTATCGTTTAGGAACTCTCTACTGTTTATTTAGGCAAGGCGTACGACAATGAGGCGCATATTTTCAAAGTGTTGGCAGTCTCCAGATCAATTCAGAGCGTTGAACCCCATAGGAAAGGGAGCTTGACACATCATTGAGTTTGAAGGGAAAGAGATGGGTTTCGTGCCCAACAGTTTTTGAGTTTTAAATAATTACGATTACATGTTATTATCTCAGTTCAATGAATTAGGTACAAAAACATGTTTGTTTCAAAAAATTTTGAGAAATAAATGATTTTTGTATCAATTGTAGGTAGGTATGTGTTTAGATTTGAGTGAAGTATTGATTTGGTAACATTAGAGAGTTTTTGGCGACTTCAACTTAACGTCACCCGTTACCGTAGTCTTGAGGGAGCAAACGAAGATGCTAACCCAAATGGAACCGGGAGAACGGTTGCCCTAATTTTGATGTCACGTTAACGGTGGTTGGGTAACGCGATATTTTCCCCCCAGCTGTCTTGTTGTCTACTGGTTGACTAATCAATTTCTTCATTTCGATATGAAACGCCGATTTTCAATCCTGAATTCGAATTTCATGTTAGTTTTGTGGGACACCACCTCAGGCGCCGACATGGGGAAAACGCAAGAGGGTTGAGAGGTCGTCAGAGACGGACCCCTGTGAACGGGCGGGGGAGGCCGAACATCCTCGGGCAATTCCGCCTGAAGCGACGGCACCCTCCACCCCTCCCCGAGGCCGGCCAGTGTTGGCCGAGCGCCCCGGTGAGGTGGGGGGTGAAGCTATGTAAATCACGACGCCACCCTCTCCAGGTTTGTCCGAATCCGAGTCCAAGTTGGAAGTTACCCCTAGCCAAGTTTTTACGAAAAGTCGTGTTTCCTGGCCTAGTATTTACGCCACCCACTGTGTTCCCTGTGAACTGTTACTCCCTCGCGAACAACTACCTACTGTATTCCCCCCGCTCCTCCACCAGTTCCGCGAAAGCAGAAGAGCGAGTGTTCCCCCAATAAGAGACAGAGACTAATAACTGTTCCCTCCCCATTCGCGATCTCAAGCAACTGGAATTCTACGAACTGGTAACATTATCTATTGCTTTGTATCTGTTAAATGTTCCTTGTTTTCCATTCTGTAGGACTGGAAGTTCACCTCGTTGGAGGTCTGCTAGTGGCGTAGTAGTTACGAACACCTTAATGCTACAAATTCTTATAACCAGAAAACATTCATTCATTATAAATCTTCGATTGTAATTAGGTATCCTGTATCTTACGAAAAGCTTCCCATTTTCATCACCTTAAAGTTCACTTCTGTACAATTATTTTCGTATAATTCATCAATAACATCCTGAACTAGAATTTGAATTTAAAGTCTTTTAATAAATCTTGTGTTCTATGTCTGTGTATTTTAGTCATATCCCGTGATTCCCTACACTGGTAAAATTCATCTAGATTTTCTCATGATCAATACTTATCATTATTTATCAGATTAAACATTTTCTTCAGTCCAAGTCAAATCGTCCGTTCTAATAAATTAGGATCAGGTACTTCAAGAAGGTACCAAATGAACCTGCTTGAAGTGGAGTTGATCCACAACTCCTTGGTGTATTTGTAAGCACTTTCGATCGTAGAGAAGCTTCACTTCTCCAATAATCCGGCCCACCGCTTAGCAGCACCCTACCAACGATCGACCCCCCTCAATTAATTGAGGGGAAGCTTACAGTTTTAATACAAATACGGGCTAATTTCTCATTTTTAGTTTCCAATTCGTAAACAGGGGATGGATAGTAAGCCTCAAGTGTGCAACACCGCGGTTTAGTTGCACTTATAGGTCATTAGTCGTTTCGAACTTCATGTTTTTGGGTTTTCCGTTGGGCAAAATCAACAAGTATGAAAAAGTATTTATCTCTATGACAATGAAACAGGATTTTACCTGACAAAATCATCAGAGGAGGCAGCACTTCACGCAATGTTCACGAGAAAATAGCTGAGAGTTCAGGTAAACTAAGAACAATACTGCGAAGAAGTAGTGTCTTAAAACTCAGTTTTCTCATTTAAAATATGTGAAATAATAATAGAAACAAGGCTCTAATCGACCAAATAGAGCCTGAGCGCAAAAGAACGGAACTTTTCGATCGAGTTGAAGGCTAGTAAAGCTGGACAGTGGAGGCGGACTTCAGATGGCACATTCGGTTTCTACGCGACTTGAAACGTAAAATAACCAAGTTTGAGGGGTGTTCAAAAACCTACCCTCTACATCAACATAATTAGTTGGTAATGAGGCATTTGAAAAGAAAAACTATTATATTTTACTTCAGTAGTATTCGAGTAATTTTGAGGTGAGCAGTAGGGTTACATTTACAGGAAAGTTAAGCTGGTGTCGTGTGCCTTTAGGTCCCCAAACGGGTTACGGTAAATGAGCCATTCTAACGTACGACGTTGCTAACGTCCCCTCAAGGTCACGTACTCTTGGGTACGTTAGGGTGGCGTTAAGAGTACGTTAGTGGTCACCAAAAACTCTCTAATGAAACTGATAGGGGACCGTCTACACCCTAGCCCGAACATTCCCTGAATATTTCATCCAGGTCAGATGAAAACTGTGGAAAATAAGCTTGTTACAAGTATTTCATATTGGCGCATGCTCAGTATCTATTAGTGATACAATCTTGTTGAAATTGATATGGAAGGATCAAATCGTCATCCCCCAACTATCATCCAAATTTGAGCGGGATCGGACGACTAGGGCATGAGAAAATGATATTTGCTAGAATTTACGTTTGCGCATGCGCAGAGTGAAGTATTGAGTCAAGAACGATTAAACTGATAGGGGACCGTCTACTCCCAAGCCTGCACATTCCCTGAAATTTTCATCCAAATCGGATGAAAATAAGCTTGTTACAAGGATTTGCGGACACACGACAGACACCAACACATAGTCACGGAACCTAAGTTGTTCAGAATGGTCTAAACCAGTGGTTCCCAACCTTTTTAGCTTGGGGGCCCAAAAATATTTTTTGAAAAAATTCGAGGCCCACCCCGATTATATATATATATATATATATATATATATATATATATATATATATATATAATTATATTATTTATTATAGTTTATTAGTATTATTTATTATAATTATAGTTATATATTAGATATTTATATATATATATATAACTCGGCCTTTCGGGCCTCGCAAGGGGCTCCGCCCCTTGACCCCGCCAGGGAGGCTTCGCCCCCCTGGACCCCCCTAATCTATACTCGGCGCTTCGCGCCTTGCCGGATCTTTTCTCTTTTCTACTGTATAGAAAACGAGGATAATTTGCTATGCAATTCGTCTCACGAGAAAAAAAAAAAAAAAAAAATGTTCAAGCCTGGCTGGGATTGGAACCCACAACCTTCGTCTCACGAGAAAAAATTTTTTTTTTCAAGCCTGGCTGGGATTCGAACCCACGACCTCTAATATATTCATAGACATATTAATTGCTATGCAATTCTTAGGCCGACCCCCAATAATTTTTTTTTGTCTTGCGACGAAGCCCCCGTGGCGGGGTCAAGGGGCGGAGCCCCTTGCGAGGCCCGAAGGGCCGAGTTATATATATATATATATATATATATATATATATATATATATATATATATATATATATATATATATATATATAACGTTCCCATAAGTATTTAAGCAAATATTAAATCAAATTAAAACATACTGAGCAAAAAGGAAAAACAAAATTTTACTGAAGACCCTTTATGTATTTATATTAACTTGGCTGTTCAAACTTAATGGGATTTCTGACATTGTTAGTCCCCTACTAGTGCATCAATATCGGGATCGAAACTTGACAATTTCAGACTTGTCACTCTCCACGTTTAACTTATTTTTATACTTACTTTTCCAGTAAACTAAAGTAGAAGTGGTTGCGAATTTGCCATCATATGCCTTCATGAGGAAAACCCAGAGTTCATCACGAAGTTGAACAATTTTGATAAAAATCTGTGGATAGCTACCGAACTTCACAGTGAGGTAGAAGCTATTTTTGTTGACTGTCCATTTCATCACACAAAACACTGAAAAGTCTCGAGTTTTTTGGCCTTGCTTTGATAAAGTTGACGATTTTTACTGCACCGTCAAGAGTTTTTTTTTCAGACACTCGCCCAAACCTTCAAATGCAAGAGCTTCTCTATGTATGCAGCGATGTGTCCATTTAGCTCCCTTTGTCACTGACCTAACTCTGGCGATGAACCCCCTATGAATACCAGACATGGCTTGTGCCCCGTAAGTTGACAAACCTCCACAATTTGACCAATCTAATTAATGTTCTGTTATAAAATTGTCAAGCCACTTGTAAATAAATTTAAAAAATAAATTGTAAAATAATTGAATCACTAAACATACACTATCCAAGAGAATGCCTAAATTAATATTTTATCGCGAAGACCAATTTATTAATACCGTATTTATTTTGAAATATTTTAATATTATTTCTTGAGTTCCGGCCAGCATCCGCGGCCCAGTAGCGAGCTGTTGGGAACCGCTGGTCTAAACTCTAAAACGGAAAGTGCGAGTGGGAATTTTGATTTCGGAGACCAACAATTTTTTTTTCTCCCGAAAGTGAAAACAATGTTTCCGCTACCTACCTATAGGGAGACTCGGAAGCAAAATACATAGATAATCCATTAAAAGAATATAATATATTCCTACTTACATATTGAAGAAACTTGTGCAAATTTGGATGGGTTTTGGGGTTATTGGTGACTTCAAACAGTGGAAGAAATATGTTAGTTAAAAATTCCTGGAAATCCCCTACCACCTTATTAGAGCGGAGTATGTCACTGAAAGCAAAATTAACCACTTAATTAGTGTCAGAGCATTGGGCATATTGGTACAATATCAGGTATCAGTACCTACGGGCTACTTGAATTCATAGAACAGGCGATGTTATGTATATTAATCAACATGAACATATTGTGACCTTTCAGGCAAAGTATGTCACACAAGGACAGGTTATAGGATACACCTTTTGTTTAAACTGTATCAATACCGTAGTGCTAATGGTTTAACCTTCTGATGGGTGTGTGGGAACACAATTTTATATGTTGAATGGGATTGCACTTTTTTATTCAGCTTGGGAGGTACAGTACCTGCAGCTGATAAATCTGGCAACAACAGAGTACATATACAAAAAATAAATTTCTGCTGTTGTAGCATTCACCAGTCAAGATCAGATTTTTGATCTTGTAAAATTTGCTGTACTGAAATATCTTCTTTTTTTTTTTTTAATGAATGTTTGCAAAATTACGTTTATCAATGATCAACTCTTCTCTTGATACAATTTCGTTTTAGAAACTTAAATTTGATATAATGTTCACAGCCTACTGAGGAACAATTCCGAATTTGGCATCAATGGGTATTCAGTTTTTCCTTAATTACGAAGTTGTTTACCCTGGCGACGTCAGTAGAGAAGTCCAAGTTTACAACGAAGGAGCAAATTTAGGGGATTGTGATATAGCCTAAAACAATACCTGAAACTTTCTCGTCAATTTGTGCCCACCCGAATGGAAATCGAAGAAGAACTTTTTGAGATCTTGATCAATACACAAACCAACATTATATATATATATATATATCCGCCCCTGGACCCCCTAATCTATACTCGGCGCTTTGCGCCTCGCCGGATCTTTTCTCTTTTCTACTGTGTAGAAAACTAGGATAATTTGCTATGCAATTCTTATTGTATTTTGTAGAAAAATTTTCAACCCTGGCTGGGATTCGAACCCACGACCTTCGTCTCATGATAAAAATAAATAAAAAAATTTTCAAGCCTCGCTGGGATTCGAACCCAAAACCTTCGTCTCATGATAAAAAAAAATAAAAAAATTTTCAAGCCTGGCTGGGATTCGAACCCACGACCTCGCGCTTCGTGTCCCCGGTCATTTTAAATGGGGACGTTACATAAAAAATTATTGGGGGTCGGCCTAATTTTTTTTGTGATGTCCATAACGAAATTCGTCTCGTGAGACGAAGGTTGTGGGTTCAAATCCTGTTGACTTGTCAAATTTTTTTTTGGTCGTACAACTCCCGATTTTTTTTTTTTTTTTTTTTTCGTGAGACGAAGGTTGTGGGTTCAAATCCTGTTGACTGGTCAAATTTTTTTTGGTCGTACAACTCCCGAAATTTGCATAGCAAATTATCCTCGTTTTCTACGCAGTACAAAAGAGAAAAGATCCAGGGGGGCGAAGCGCCGAGTATATATATATATATATATATATATATGAATGATTAGTAATTTAGGAAAGAAATTTCACAGATAAAAGACGAAAGAATGGAAAATCTAATATTTCGATGAAAATCTTGGTCACAGATATAGAATAGTAGGAGAAATGATCATTTCTCCTACTATTCTATATCTGTGACCAAGATTTTCATCGAAATATTAGATTTTCCATTCTTTCGTCTTTTATCTGTGAAATTTCTTTCCTAAATTACTAATCATTCATATATAGTTCAGTAGAACCATCAACTTGTATAAATATATATATATATATATATATATATATATATATATATATATATATATATATATATATATATATATATTTATTTCACTTATTGAAAATGACTCTAGGAGAGCTTGATTATATTCACAAAATTAGAAAAGATAACAGAAAAACGTCACAAAACTATTTTTATATTTCGGCTTTTTGCCTTTTTCAAACTAACAAAGAAATTGAATAACTGTGGGAAATTTGTGTACAACGTTCACAAGGAATTTTGGTAACTTTGGATTTGGAATCATCGTCTTATGTTGAGGCCTGGAGGATCGTAAGCACCCAAAACGTTGCTATGTGCTTTTTCTGATTGGTGAAGCAGTCTCTTGTTCTCGTGGGGTTTCATTTTTTTTCAAAACTTTTATGCCGAAACAGTCATCGAACGTTGTGTTATGGGTTGTGGCATGGCGGCTTACAGGCAGGTCTTCATTAGCACTCACCACAGATGCTCGATGATTGTTAACCCTAAAGTTGAGTTGGGTTTCGGCCTTCCCTACGTAAAACGCAGGACACTCTTTACAAATCAACTCATACACACACATTGGTGTCTGGCAATCTGCTGACCCTTTGCATGTGTATGAGTTGGGATTGTTGGGTGATCCGAAAATTTCCTCCTCAATGACTAAAGGGCAAACCTTGCAACGGCGCTTCTTGCATGGGTGCAACCCTTTGCTTGGAGCTGGTTCTGGTCTCTCTGACCGCCTGTGTGAGAGTATGTCTCCAAGTGATGAGGCCTGACGATATGTTAGTGTAGGAGCTTCAGAAAAAACATTTCGTGTTGTGGGGTGGGAGGATAAGATTGGGTAGAGATCTTTGAGTACTTTATTCATTCTCTCGATTCCAAAGAAGAATGTAGTGGTTAATTGGACCTTCTCGCTTTTATTGCGGATTGCTGGTCGGTAACCAACATGAGGAGGGATTATCCTCTTCTTTACTACACGTGCCGGATATCCCCTGGTAAGAAGCTTGTTGGATAAATTCTCCAAGTATTTCCCTTTTTCTTCCTGCTCACTGCATATCCGATGTCCTCTAATTGAGAGAGCTCTTGGAATTGACTGTTTTGTATGGCGTGGGTGGCAGCTGTCGTAGTGTAAGTACAATTGTTTGTTAGTAGCTTTTATGTGGACTGATGTTGCAAGCCTGTGATCTGTGAGTTGAATGTTTATGTCGAGGAATGTGGCAGTTGTTGTCGAGTATGTCCATGTGAATTTGACCGAAAATACCGAATTTAAATCATTTAAAAAATCTTTGAGTGTTTCTTCTCCATGAATCCAAATGAAAAAAATGTCATCAATAAAGCGTTTCCAAAGAAATGGTAAAAGCGTTCGTGACAAAAGAAATCTTTGTTCTATATGGGCCATGAAAAGATTTGCGTACGATGGAGCCATTCTGGTCCCCATAGCAGTACCTTTTACTTGAAGAAAAAGCTGGTTTTCAAATTTGAACACGTTTTTGGTCAGGACAAAATTCGCTAACATCACCAAAAAAGAAGTTGATGGTTTTTGGGGAATCGGTCTTTGATCCAAAAAGTGTCTAACTGCTGCTAATCCTTCATCATGGGGGATTTCAGTATATAATGAGCACACATCTACTGTCACTAAGAGAATTGGGTGCTCATTATTAGCCGGCAACTGTTGCTCTTGAAGGATGCTCAAAAAGTCGTAGGTATCCTTTACATACGATGGCTGCTCTTTTACAAGTGACTGTAGATGATAGTCAACGTACGCTGATATACGCTCAGTGATGCAGTCAAAGCTGGCTACAATCGGACGTCCTGGGGGTAAATGGTCTGGAAGAGAATACTCCTTATGTATTTTTGGGAGGAGGTAGAATTCCGAAAGTCGAGGAGTTTTTGGGACCAATGATCCTACATCTTCTGCAGATAACCCTTCAGCACGTTTGTTCCGCTTGATGTATCCTCTTATTTCTGTTGCAAATCTTTTTGAAGGATCTCTGTCAAGTGGTTTGTAGAATTGTCTGTCATTGAGTTGACGTAGAGCTTCCCTTTGATAATCTTCTGCATTCATTACAACTACAGTTGATCCTTTGTCTGCCGGCATTACTTTTATGTTTTTATCTCTTTTGATGGAACCTAATGCTCTATGTTCTTCTGACGTCAGATTGTCTTTTGGAGTTAAGGAGTTGAGGAAAGATGTATGTGACGTTTTTTGTATCAATTGATTTATAAATATTTCCAAAGGATGTGTTGGTGGTAAACGAGGAGGATCGAATTCTGAAGGAGCCTTGAACTTGTGTAGTGATGGATGATCTTTGAATAAAGTACTCAAAGATCTCTACCCAATCTTATCCTCCCACCCCACAACACGAAATGTTTTTTCTGAAGCTCCTACACTAACATATCGTCAGGCCTCATCACTTGGAGACATACTCTCACACAGGCGGTCAGAGAGACCAGAACCAGCTCCAAGCAAAGGGTTGCACCCATGCAAGAAGCGCCGTTGCAAGGTTTGCCCTTTAGTCATTGAGGAGGAAATTTTCGGATCACCCAACAATCCCAACTCATACACATGCAAAGGGTCAGCAGATTGCCAGACACCAATGTGTGTGTATGAGTTGATTTGTAAAGAGTGTCCTGCGTTTTACGTAGGGAAGGCCGAAACCCAACTCAACTTTAGGGTTAACAATCATCGAGCATCTGTGGTGAGTGCTAATGAAGACCTGCCTGTAAGCCGCCATGCCACAACCCATAACACAACGTTCGATGACTGTTTCGGCATAAAAGTTTTGAAAAAAATGAAACCCCACGAGAACAAGAGACTGCTTCACCAATCAGAAAAAGCACATAGCAACGTTTTGGGTGCTTACGATCCTCCAGGCCTCAACATAAGACGATGATTCCAAATCCAAAGTTACCAAAATTCCTTGTGAACGTTGTACACAAATTTCCCACAGTTATTCAATTTCTTTGTTAGTTTGAAAAAGGCAAAAAGCCGAAATATAAAAATAGTTTTGTGACGTTTTTTCTGTTATCTTTTCTAATTTTGTGAATATATATATATATATATATATATATATATATATATATATATATATATATAATTCCATTCAATCCCAACTCTATCGTCCGGGTGAGGAAAATACAACGGCTGATACGCTCTCCCGCATCTGTAATGCAGCTAGTGTTACTGACCTGCATGAACTCCATCAATCGCTATGCCATCCCGGGATAACTCGTATGTATCATTGGCTCGAAATATCTATAAAATATTGGCTCAAAATATCTATACGGCTAACAACCCCAACTCATATACATGCAAAGGGTCGGCAGATTGCCAAACACCAATGTGTGTATATGAGTTGTTGTGCAAGGAATGCCCTGCGTTTTATGTCGGAAAAGCCGAGATACAGCTTAACCTGCGTGTCAACAACCACAGAGCGTCGGTGGTTACAAGAACGCAAGATCTGCCTGTGAGCCGCCACGCATGATGCAACATTCGACGATTGTTTTGAAATAAAAGTTGTAAAGAAGATGAAGCCAGGAGAAAATAAGAGAATGATTCACCAATCTGAAAAGGCACATTCTAATGTTTTGGGCGCGTACGATCCTCCAGGATTAAACATCAGGCGTTAGCCAGGTAACCAACTTCTCCATGGCAAACATCTCTGCATAATATCAACGTCGAAATTCCCACAAAAAATTATTCTAGTTCTTCATATTTTGAAAAAGGCAACTAAAGCCGAAATATAAAAAATAGTTTGTGGTGTAACTGTTGTTTTTTCTAAAATTTGTGTTAATTATATATATATATATATATATATATATATATATATATATATATATAGGAATGAATGTTGATTTTTTATATCCAAATATCGTTAAGTTTTACAAGTGTCTATAATTATTTTAATACTTTCATAATCCAAGAAAAGCGATAGTTTTAAAATAATACAATAAAGTTTTCAAATATAGGTAGGTACATTGAATTTATTCAAAATGTCAGTCTTTCCCTCTCTCCATTTTCAGTTCCTCACAAATTTCCTCAATCCCTCAACATCCCTCACCCTTCAATTTTAGAAAACTTGATTTTTCTGGTAAATTATGGATTTCTTCCTGGACCCCCCCGGTTGCTTTCCGCTTTGAGCCTGGGGCTAAAATGCTAAAACATGGAACATGCTTTCTTTTGACGTTCGGTAACAGGTTTAGCCCGGTTTGAATCTCCATTTTCGTTGGGAACTGGTTTTTCAGCGACTTTACGTGCTCTGCATTCCTTTTGACGTTGGACAGCAGTTTCACGTTATTTTGGTATGGTTATTGAATCAGTGGTCACATTTCCGAATCCAGACGTTGTCGTATTAGTGCAATGACGAGTACACACACCCGAAGACGTAGAAGGAGGGCAATCTGGTCCAGGACTCAACATTGTTGTTGGACGGCTGGATTAAGACTGATAGGTATGTAAATGACGACTCACAGAACTTTACAGCGCTTATGATGACTCACCACTTCCTTAAAAGGAAGTATTTTATTTTGTTTACTTATAGTTATGATGTTGCCAAACTAATTAGCCTGCCACCAAGCGGCACAACTAAAACCAAGAGAACCACCTCAACCAAGTGACAATAAAACAAGGCTTACAAGCGGCACAATAATATTGTTTACTAACCATTTATAACATCGCATTGTTGGATTGATATCTTGTAAATAAATATAAAACTACGACATAAATATCTTACTGATCTTCAGTAAAATGAGAGCTTTCCAACGAATGGTGAACGATTTCTGTGCGATGAACACTGGGGAAGTTCCATTTCCCTGCCAACGGCTTGGTTGTAGGTACGTGAAACTCATAAGGAAATTTGTGGGACAGTTTTTCGTGACATAAAAGCTTCGTTCTCAGTGCGCGTTCTGACAGTTCTCGAACTCATCAGAACTGGGACGGAAAATCCCGGGGAGTTCCGGAACTTGTGGAACTACGTTCTGCACTGCGAACGATTTCAGAACTTGGAAGTGGAATAACCTGTGTTGTTTGTAACCTCACTCAACTCGTGTTACCTTCCAGTGCTCCCTTTTAGGAGACTCTCCTCTCCCTTTTCGAATATTTGTCATTCCAGAAGATAACTATCCTTAGGATTGAGATAAAAATCCCTTCATTACTGAAATTTCATTATTATTTGCTAAAAATCGATAAAAGCTCCCCAAAAAAGCTAAAATTTCCAAATCTTTTTTGAGTCGCAGATAATTATTTAGGTCGAATTTTGTTGCCATAAAGTTGGTTATTACGATTTCAAAGTGTTCTAATTTCAAAACTATGTACCTAACGTAATATAGGTACTAAGATAATTTACGAGAATTCGCTCGTACGATCATGCTTCATGACTGGAACTTTTTTTTGGATTACCTTGCCATAAGGACCGAAGTGGTAATGGTAGAGGGTGCTGGCCTGAAAACGGTGGGCTAACTCTTCCGCGAGCCCACGGCTTATTTGAAAATGGTAAACAAACTCTTCGTCGTCCAACCTTGGCACAATTTTCTCAAAAAAATTTGAGTTTCTTGGATGTAGACGAGATCCAACTATAACTTCGATCTCGTCCTCATCGTCTACAAACTACGGAACACCATCGTCGAAATTATCACTATCTGAACTTGACGAGCTAGTTGACATTTCGAATTATTTAGAATAGTTTGCTAACGTATAGAGACTAGTTATAATCCATGAAGCTGAAATTAGGTTATTATGATCGATGAAGCGAAATAAAACGAGCGAAATAAAACGAGAATGAAGTTGTTTAATGAATAAAGTCGATGAAGAAGAAAGTTGTTTACTCCACGAGATCCGAAAAATAGTGAAATGCGCATGCGTTAACTACGCCTTTGCGTTCGAGTTCTCACAGTTCCGAAAAAAAACGGGAACTGTTAGAACCGTTCGGAACTGGGGTTCTTGGCGTTCCGGAACTGGGCGTTCTGGCACTGCGAACGACAAAACTCTAATGCGCTTGCCCAGAACCGTTCCGAACTCGCAGAACGCGCACTGAGAACGAAGCTAAAAACACACACACAACGAAACTAATCACTTTTGGCCAGTTAGGTTATGGCTAATGCGTGTTCCATACTACAATGGAACACACATTAGCCTATTCTAAAATATTGGTCCGATTATGTAAGGGTTTGGAGAATCACCCAAGTAACATTTTTAACCTGTTGCAAAAAATTCAATTTCTCCAGAAAATTCGAAAAAGAACAACTAACTAGAGTGCAATTAGTTATCAAATGGTGTACAGTCAATGCGTTCATTAAAATAGCATGGAGTTTCGATACCTACATCATACATAAGTACAAATAACCAACTGTCAAACCCACAACCTTCCTAGCTAACAGTAACATAATATCACCAATAATAAAGTACTAAACTCACTACATTCGAGGGGTTTGTATCAACCATCGAACGTTGTCACTATACACATTGTAAGTTATAGCCCAAGTAGCTAATTTGTCCCATTCATCAATACTTTTGCCGCATATACCTATTCTCAATTCAGAATTCTGGTACTTGCTTTCTTCTAAATCAAAACAAACTTCCTGAAAGGGAAAACAGAAAATTCACTCATCAAATTGACGTTGAACTTGGTTGGTTTATCTAGATAAATATCATATGATCCAAAAGGGTTGTTTCAGTACCTAGTAAAAATTATCATTTACATACCTTTTGGAGGAGTATTTCGTCATTAGCATGCATGGCTATTCCATACTTAGTGAAGAGGTGATGCCCCAGCCCAGTGGTAGGGCCAAATGTGGCGTCATGATTTTGATTAGAATCAATGAGCAAGTGCCACTTAATGCAAACCTCCAGGCTGTGGCTGCCAGAGTTGCGGCCCCTGCCCCCCTGACAATTTTCTTCGACATTTTCCCAAATGTCTGTCCAAACCCATATCTATCTCAATCGTCTCCCTTCATCGCAGGCTCCTAGCCCTGTGCTTGGGGATTTCTATATCCACAGCACCTTATGGAGCAGTGAAACTAACAAGGACATGGAGCAACTGCTGAAGGCACGTTTAGGAAGTTGGATTTCCTCCTCCTGAACAATGTCTTGCCAAATTACTTGTTGACAATCTGTGGTACATTACCTGCAATTGACGTTGGCATATGCTCTACCAGGTCAGGGGCTACTAACAATATTTGGGAAGAACAATTTTGTCAACAGGTACAGGGGGAAGAACTGCCAAGCTTCAGAATCGAGGGCTTTCCCTGCAATTCACCCGACCTCTAACTAAAAATCAAGAGATCTTCGTCAGCCCATACAGTTGGTTCAAAAAGAAGAGACATGTGCATTTTACTAGGCTATAGCCTATTATCTATTCTAACTAGGCAGGTGAAGGAGAAAAAGTTTCAGTCATGCAGCATGATCGTATGAACGAATTTTCATAAATTACCACTATAGTATTGTAATATGTTAAATTGTATTGCAATTTGAGTACTTACAAAGCAATTGTTAGAAAACAATTGCATGGCAAAAACTCATACTAAATAACATTCGGCGATTCAAAAAAGATTTTGGACTTTTCGATTTTTCGTTGTTGCAGTTTTTATAGATTTTTCAGCAACATTAATGAGATTTGAGTACGCTTTTCAACATAATTTTGTGCAACAATTTTTGAATGTTCTAGTTCATCGTTGATAGTTTTGATTTGACTGAAATTCCGCTGCAATTGTAAATTTAAGAAATATAGGCCATTTTTAGCCGTTTTTAGTGATTTTTGAAACACATTTGGTTTATTATTTCCAATAATGATCCTATGTGATCGTATAGCAAAAAATTTTTATAACCCCCCCTCAAACTTTGTCACTTTACGTTTCAAGGTGCGTAGAATCCAAATTTGAAATGTCCGTCCGCCGTCCGGGCCATAAAAGGCCTTAGAATTGACTTAAAAAATCTGTTCTTTCGCACATAGACTCCACTTGGGGTTTAGTTGGTCCTAACTTCTCGCCAGCTCGATCGCTCCACTCTCATGGGTGCTATGAGCCAAAAATAGGTGAAAAAGTGTCTTTTTTTGTATATTTCAAGTTGTATAGAAATTGGAGATTTATGATTGAAAAGAAAATGTTAGCTATTAATTTTATGGAAAAAAAAATATTCTAAATGATACTCTTCAATTCAAAAAGAGATTTTGGATTTTAGGCTGTTTTTTGCAATTTTATAGATTTTTTAAAACAAAATTTAATGAAGTTCAAGTTTTTAGCATAATTTCATACATAAATTTTTGAATGTTCTGTTTCATAGTTGATAAACTTTATTTGACCAATCTTATGCTAAAAAATATCAATTTAACAATTCTTAGCCATTTTCAGTGATTTTGTCAGCACATTTTTTGAAATTTGACCAATTAGATGATATCAATATACAGTATAGGTAACACTTTTATGTGTTGGAGAGATGACTTGGTAATAAATTGTTTTGTTTATCAACTATATTAAAAAGCGTAAAATTGTGAGATTCCGCTGCTGTAATGGATGGAACCTATTTGTGAGGTCCGAAGCTCCGAGTTCCGATACTAAATATACTATAAGCGACGTTTAATAATTATGGACCAGAGATCTACGTAGAACGGCTGTCTAATACATAAATAATAAACCTTTGTGTAATAATTTGCAGCGTTTTGGTTTGTTATTTTCAATAATCTCAGAAGAGTTGTTAAAGACTTCTTGTGATAATCCTCCATAATTTAGGTAATTGTAATGAACCACCTTTAGATTATCACATATTTATTGCATTGAGCAAAAACACAAAGCTTTACAGCTAAATTTTAGCCGTCTTCAGGTATACACAACAAAACTAAACACAGGAGAAAAGCTACTAACTGGAAACCTCCATATAGACATAACCTTGCATCGGCAGTAGTACCAACCTTGAACAAATATGTTTCCCTACTAATGTTGATGGCTGAAATTAAGTTAGGAACTGAATGGCTGAATCTAAGTTAGGTACTGATTAGTTACAAAATTGCTGTAGTGATACATAAATATGAGTGAAAACAAATTACAGAATTGGGAGGAGAAAAATACACGATTAAAAAAAAAAAAAAATAAATAATAATAATAATAATAAAAAAAGATAAGAAAATGTTTAAAAAAAGGCTGAGTGAGGCAGAATCAGACAATTTCCCAAGGTTCCTGGTTTCTCTCCCATTGCCCTGTGAATCGGAAATTTCTTTCCAAAAATCTTATATTTAGGTTATTGCCTTTCTTCTTTGATAGGTAAATATATGTAGGTTCTCCCAGTTATCCATTTTTGTGCCCCTGCCACAATTTACCCTCTGAATCAGTTCAAAGTTCCATATGTGATGCCTGATTCTGCCTCAGTCAGCCTTTTTAAAATGTTTTCTTCTCTTTTATTTTTTAATTTTTTCAGTTTTATTCATTTTCTTTTTTTAAATTTTTTTAATCGTGTATTTTTCTCTTCACAATTCTGTAATTTGTTTTCACACATATTTATCATATTATCATATCACTACAGCAATTTTGTAACTAATCAGTAACTTAGATTCATTAATTTCAGCCTTCAACATTAGTAGGGAAACATATTTGTTCAAGGTTGGTACTACTGCCGATGCAAGGTTATGTCTATATGGAGGTTTCCTGTTAGTAGCTTTTCTCCTGTGTTTAGTTTTGTTGGGTGTGCCTGAAGATGGCTAAAATTTAGCTGAAAAGCTTTGTGTTTTTGCTTAATGCAATAAATACCTATGTGATAATCTAAAGGTGTTTCATTACAATTACCTAAATTATTATTTTCAATAATGAACCTTTGTAATTGACTGAGAAAAGAAATATTTTGACCCCCCCCCCCCCCTCCCTGAAAATGTTTTGGTTCACGTTTCAAGATCCGTAGAATCCAAAAAAGTTGCAGTCATGCAGCATGATCATAATGAGCGAATTTTCGTAAATTATTGTACCAGATTATATATGACATTGTTCTGAAAATTAAGGTCTTTGAAGGAAAAGAAATTGTTAGTTAGGTACCAATTCGATGGCGAAAAATTCGATGTAAATAATATTCTGCGATTGAAAAAGAGATTTGGATTTTCAACTTTTTTGGAGATTTAGGTAATCATTTTTTTAGCACACTTTAATGAAATTTAAGTACAACTTTAAGCATAATTTTGCACATAAATTTTTTAATGTTCTATTTTATAGTTAGTTAACCTTGTTTGAGCAATATTCTGCTAAAAAAATATAAATTCAACAATTTTTAGCCGCTTTTTGCTATTTTTAGTGATTTTTTCAGCTCGTTTTTTAAAATTTGACCAATTTAATGAGCTCAAAAAATGCTGGCAAACGAACTCGTCCTTTCGTATATTTACTCGTCGTATATATATATATATATATATATATATATATATATATATATATATATATATATATATATATATATATACATATTCAAACAATTTTTAAGGAAAAACAACAATTGACAACATGAAACTCGAATGTTTTGGGCGCGTATGAGCCTCCAGGGTTGAATATTAGACGTTAACTGGGCAACCACGCTTCTCCATGGCAAGATTTTCTCACCAATTTTCAAAAATCAAAATTTTTTTCTCGTAGTTTGAAAAAGGCATAAGCCAAAATATAAAAATTAGTTTCATGTTGTCAATTGTTTTTTCTTAAAAATTGTTTGAATATGTATATGCTCTTGTAGAGCCATTTCACGCGGTTATATTATATATATATATATATATATATATATACCTAGGTATATATAAATTTTTCATAAATGAAAAAGCGTTAAACTCTTGGATTCGTTTCAGAATGCCTCAAAACGGATTTCAATGGAGAAAATTTTCGAAAACTTTGATTTTACAATTTTCCGAGCCATTGCAATAGCTTTTCTCCGAAATTAATAAACCAAACTTCATGAAACTTGCGTCAAAAATCGCTTTTGGGGTCTAGATGGTCCTAGAAGCTCGCCATAAATTTTTGTCAACCCTAAAGGGTAGCACTAAAGGGCTATACATTCAAAAATCGAGATCTCAAAAACTTTCAAGGTATCAGTAATGACTTTTTGAAATTTGACAAATTTAATGTGCTCAAAAAGTGCTGACCAACGAGCTCTTCCTCTCATTTGGAAAGCTTGATTTTTGGCGCAAGAACAGGATTTTCATCTCAACCCTAAGGAAAGTTATCGTCTTTAATGGTACATTATATATATATATATATATATATATATATATATATATATATATATATATATATATATATATATATATATGAAAGAGAGCAAACTTAAACGGATTTCAATGAAGAATTTTTTTTTTTTTTGTGTTTATTTTAAAAATTTCCAAGCCATTGCAATAGCTCCATTTTCTACGAAAATTCCCTAAAATGAAGATTCCGACTATGAGTACCCTGAAATTTGAAAATAAATGGGACAAACGCCACCAGGAGCCCCCTAGGTTTTTCTTCCGAAAATTTCTTGTGATTTGTGACTAGAAGACATTCAAATTTGGTGTTGATAATTTGTTTCCTATGAAAAACCAATTCAAAATAGATTATTATAAGTAATGTTCAATTTTTTTTATTTTATTTTTTTATTTTTTATTTTTTTCTACTAATTTATTTAATTACTATTCTTTTTTAAACTGTTCTGAATTTATAAAATTAAAATATCGATTTCCTTTAAAAGAGTTTTGGTAGACAAAGGATTGTGGTGAACTCCCCACTTACCACCGACCCTTTTCAGGGCCACCAAAATTGAGTTCACACATTAAACAAGGTAATTAAGACGTCGGACTACCTAACGACGAAACAAGATAACTCGCTGGAAGAAATATATAAATTACATAACCGCCGAGTCAATAAACACGTCAGAAGGTAAAAAGTGCCAAGCTAAACGCTCACTGCACGAGCGAGGCTAGGCAAGCCGACGAGCTGACACACGAAAACTACCTTAAAACAAACGACATTGAAACAATAGTCATGGGCAAAGAAAGCCAATCGCGCTCTACCGAGAAGGGGGAGAAAAAGATGTTTCACCCCCGGGACACCTCGAGCGCACTCGATCAAATCGGAACAGCCAATCAGACGCAGCATCCGGCTCCCCGAGGAGTATAAATATAGCAGCTCCAGCCCCAGAAATTCATACCGATCTCTACCTCTGATCTTGAAGCTATCTTCCGACTCTTGACGAACCTCTGCCTTCCAGCCTACTGCGATTGAAACTGCATTGGGATTGATTGAGGACAAGGCTCTCAAGCCAGTTGAAAACGAGATTCACGACACGAGATTACTCCGCCTTCCAGACTACCAGAATTCAGAGTAGATCGAGCTATACACTTCGTATTGCTCTCACTCTAGTCTCGTTTCAGCCGAGACGCTAAACATGTATTCCTATACGGACGACGCTGTTTAGTTCCAGAAAGTCTTACCACCCGGGTTCGTAGATTTATTCGCGAACTGCCCGCTGGGACAAGCCGGACGATCTCAAGCAAGCCCACAGCGGCCGATCATCCGTTTTTCGGCGGACCTACTATCTCGAACGGGCTTCACTTGTTCGAGAAGTAGTCGATCCCAGGAGGACCCTTCAAATTTATTTGAAAGCGAGTCCCCGAATTTAGTTCTTTTCAGAACTAAATCAACTCTTCCAAATGGAGCGAACACCTAGTTTTTGCCTTTTGGAGAGTCTGAATGAAGACGGCACGGCGGAAACTCCGGTTTCGCGGTCTGTCGGTACTTCTCATCCCAGCGCCAGACGGGCTGGCGCCGACGAACTAGGTCACCCCGTTCCCGCCAAGGGAATGGGCGTAGTTCCGACATTCACCGGGCGCAGCGCCGCCTATGCTAACGGGCAGACTCCGGTCTCATCCACCGACCCAAAGCCGCGTGATTCTCACACCGAGCTCGCGACAAATATCGTCCCATTTCATCTTCTTGAAACACAGAAGGATCGAGCATATTCTGCGGCCCAATCGTACACATCTTCAGCAGATGTAAGCTACACAGCCCAGCAATACCAAACCCCTACAAAAAGGGTCCCATGTGAGTTTAATTCACGAGAGGAGATACGCCCGTCCTTGGCGACTGGGTATACACAAGATAGCGGTCTTTTTCAAGACTCGTCCTATCAATTCAGCCATGAACCAAAAGGTACTTTTCAGTATCTTCAGACACCCGTTATGTATGAACGGGAGAGCATGCACCTAAAGCCCGGGAATTTCCATTCTCAAATCAGAGAAACTCCAAAAGATCAGCATAGCACAGACTTATTCGGAGATTCATTACCCCGTGGCTTACACACACCATATCCTTCCGAACACAAGGACATACGAGACAACAGAGGTACTCTTTCGTACCTATCACAAGACCCCTGTCAGGAGTCAAGCTCGTGTAATCACATGTCTAACGTGGCTAGAGATATTCCACTAGGAATACCAACTCCCAGTAAGACATACATAAATCCACAACAAGGATGACCCTCCACTACTCAGGGTCTTCATTTCTTATAACTTCGTCAGCAACCTACCTTTATTATTCCAGCAAAATATTTCCCATTCAAATGGTTATCAGTCTTGAGGAAAACCTCACGCAGTCTGCTTTCTCCAATAGGGTTATACTTGGCGTTGAATTTATCAAATCGATGGAATGTATTCCTATCCTGAAATAATAAGAAATAAAACTTGTATTATGGTATCTTAGTATTTAAAGTACAAAAATTCACAGAGTTGTAGCACATATTAAGGAGCTAAATTCTCTCCTAGACACTTTTTATATTCCACAATACATAGCCTTTTATATTCACTCTTGTCAAACGATTTTGCAGATTATTTTTCAGTAGGTATTGGGAAATTTTTATGGTTTTTTTTTTATTTTCTCAATAAAAAGATCTTGATGAGAGCTTTCCAAAAAGGTGATATATGATGGGTATCTGACCAGTTATACGGCTCTTGAAATTCATTTGCACAATGGCGTCACGGCCCCCTCCCGCCTGGGGAAACCCTCAGCTCCCTTGCACTACCACGTCACGCATGATCTTCCAACCCGTTTATTTGCCAAACTAAATGTTCTTTTAAGCTGAAATTTTGAACTAGGGGGTTTTCAAGAGCGCTGAATCCGAATCTGAGGTCAAAAGTGAGAAATTCCAACACATGAAAGTTCCCCATTGTGAGTGATTCATATTTTTTGAAAAAGTGTGCTCTGTAGGTCAAAAGAGCTTTAACACCCTTCCCAATCAAAATTCAGGACCGTGCAGGTAGGATAGGATAGTTGGACCTGTAAGTCACAGAAAGGTGTGAATCCCCATATTTGAATGTACGTAGGTACCAAAATAGTACTCAGTCATGCTGCATGACTATAGAGCGCATTTTCAAAGAAAAGTTGTAGATGACATTGAATATTAGGCACTCAAGTTCTGACCATTGTGGCCAACCATGTCCTGAATAAAACTGAGTGGACAGCTGAGTGACGAGATCGCAAAGGAAATTTTAGAACACGCAGCCGAACTCAAAAATTTGGTCTATTATGGGCATTTTTCACCTGAAAATAGGTTTTTCTCACTTATTTATGAATCATAGAGATCTGAGAGTGGTCGCAATCGTCTCAGAGCTAAAAATACTTTGACGTTTGACTGTGACACCCCACATGCTCTTTTGTCAAAAAAACTATTTTCCAGCATTTTTTTGGGTCATTAAATTGAGAATTTGAGCCTGCAATTTTGAAGCGATCGGGCTGGCCAACGAATTTGACCTGTCTTTTGCCAAGACAGGGTTTTCTGCGTTGGAACGAATTTTTTACGCCGTTTTTAAAGGGAGTTATCGTCTGGAAATTCACCATATATATATATATATATATATATATTAAATGCTATGCAATTCTTAGGCCGACCCCCAACAATTTTTTTTGTAACGTCCGTGACGAAAATCCAGCACCTCCAAGCAGCACGTTCATGCGCATCGTGGGTTCGAATCCCAGCCAGGCTTGAAAATTTTTTTTATATCCAAATTTTTTTATATCCATTTTTTTAATGTAAAATGAACGAATAAAAATGTACAAAAGAGAAACAAAGACTTTATTTTTTGAGCGTTTTCAGGCTAAGAATTGCATAGCAAATTATCCTCGTTTTCTACGCAGTACAAAAGAGAAAAGATCCGGGGGGTCCAGGGGGGCGAAGCCCCCCGGCGAGGCGCGAAGCGCCGAGTATTATATATATATATATATATATGACATTAAATATCTGGGATTGTATTCTTTGATGTAGGAAACGGATTTGTAAAGGGTGGGGACCCATTCTTCCCACTTTTAAAATTTCGAAGCCATCTAAATAGTTCATTAATTCATTAATTGACAATTCGCTGAAAAAGGTATTTGCACTTGAAATGATAATAGATAGTTGAGCCCTACACATTACCATAAGCCTAGTTTGTTGATAGTTGGGCCTATACATATATTTCAGACGACATGGGTTTGATCAGGTTGATATTTAATGTAGGTAGCTTATAAGAAATAATAAAATTAAGCACTTATTGTAACATTTTTTAAATTTGCTATTTCAATGATATAGAAAGATAGGTTTGGAGATTACAGTATCACATTTTCCTTATGCTTTACAAAATATCAAGATAAACGAACTGCGTGGACATCCAACATGTCAACGGTGAGGTCGTACGATGTGAGATTCATTGACTGAAATACTTCCTTCAATGTCATTTCGGTTCCATTTTGATTCTTAGTAACGACTTCATCCCAGTCATTTTTCAAAGTCTTTTTTATGAATCTAAGTAGATGTTTCTGATTCATACATGAAGCTGCATGAATATGAGTGTCAACCTAGGAAAAACAAATGTGTATGAACAAGTTGGTTCATGTAAAACGATCGAGCGAAGAGATAGGTACCTACTGATTACAATCTTCATAGGTAAAAACATTGAGTATGCAATTGAACCTTTTATAGCAAAGCCATAATAGTTAGGTAAATAAAATAGAAAGCATGACGATATGTCTAATAAGCCCAATTGTACTTGTAAGTTATACTGACAATAGTAATTGTAGTGGATTTATATAAGTTTGGCTGGGAGTCGGGAGACCAAGTGGTACGCCTTGAAAAGTGCTGTTAGGTTGGTTATATGGGTTATAACCTTGGTCGTGGCCCGACGGAAGGTACGAAAAAGTACTCTTATTTACTCGAGAGTTATCCAATCTTTCTGGATAGGTCGCACTCAGGTAGGATGAATTCGCCTCGATCCGAGCCTCTTGCGGTCGCTCAGTGTGATAATATTTTGTTTGAGAATATTCAGGCCTTAGTTGTATATTTTGATCATGAGACGAGATCATTTGTTTAGGGTACTGAAAAGTACTTTCGTATCCGCGGGACGGATGTATGTTCGAAGTAAGTTCGAAGGCGCTCGAGTCAGCTAGGTATCCAGCGGATAGCTGCGTAGAAAGCTCTGCTTTCGCCAGGAAATCTTCATTATTCTCTTTTGATATAGAATGATCGAAAAGAGCTTGGTTCGGCCGTGTTTCAGGCGGATAATTGAGAACAACATCCTTTAAGGGGTTGCTCGTCGAATCTTCGAACGGTCCAGGACGGTGGGAGCGTGGGCGCTCCGTCATCTGGTCGCGTGAGATTGGAATGCGGAAACGGGCAGCCTGATGAGCAGTTCCCGCCCGTTCTGCCTCAGAGCTCGCGCTCCGGACAGCGTTATGAGCTCCCACCCCGTCGAGGGGGTGGAGAAACGTGGTCTTTTCCTCCCGCTCTGTCTCGAAGCTAGCGCTGCGGACGGCGTCCGGAGCATCTACCCCAGCCAGTGGGTGAAAAGACGGGGAACGTTCCATTTTTGAGGAACTCCCTTGAATTTACTGGTTCTGTTAATGAACCAAAAATTTCTCAGGGGACTCTCTAGTCGCAGGTGACCGGGTCCTCCTGCGTAGTTCTAAAAAGAACTCCCTTGAGCAGTTAATTAAACCGTATGAGGTGTTGATTACCTGGCGTTCTCCCACGGGCGACCAAATGAGCGGATCAGTTTGGTCCGGGTGAAAACGTCTCGGATACCCCAGCGGGCGTACAAGAAAGTGTAAAACCTTTTGTACCGGGTGATATCCTGCCTGAAGAAACGCTGGTAGTAAGTAGCGCTGAAAAGGGCTAGACTTGACGCTACCAGGAAACTCGAAGTGTAGAAAAGCGTGTAGAAACTTCGTCGGAGAGAGAAGAGTCGTCAGACCTGCGTGTAGAATTGGAATGAGCTCGACGGGCTCATGCGTCCTATATTTATATGCGGAGGCTGTCTCTGATTGGCTGGACCGCTTGGCCACCTAACGGTTATTTCCCGAGATGCGTCCGCAGCCTCCCAGTATCTGATTTGATCGGTCGCGTTTGATCGGTCGCGCTCGGATTTGATCGGTCGCGCTCAGTGGGCGGAATGTGAAATGCGAACTTCCGCCCCCTCTCAAAAGAGTGCATCTGGCTTGTTTGTCCTTGTCCCAGGGGGTGTATAATAAACGATAATACTTAGATCTATCGTTTTTATTTGGTTTTGATAATCCCTCTCGATCTGGAATTATCCTTTGTGAGGACGTTTCCTTATCTGTACCGTTTTTAGGGAGCTCGAAACGATGAGAATTATTCTCTATGATTCTCAGTCGTCTGCTTTTCCTTGGGAGCTTGGGATTCTGTCTTTTAGGTGGCCCATCGTCTTTATTTGTCGAATATATTGGTGGTAAATTCACCACAGTAATTGTCCATCACTGAGTGTTTGACAAAAGAATGATTTTGAGTTGATCCCTGATCCAAAAAAATTCACTGCGGGCAATTGCAATATTTATTGGTAGGTACCTTCTTAGATGAACATGACGATTTTGGAAATGATTCTTCGATTAGGCAATTTAGTGTAGTGCACAAATCGTGGAGGAAGGATCTTGGGATCGCATGGTTATAGTTACAAAGGTCAGTGCTTGGGTTTGTTGGAACTACTACCCCGTACACTGAGCTTTCTAGAAACTTGTCGTTATCATCAGGCCTCAAGGGGTTCAATTTGTTTTATTTTCAACTATTTTGATTGGGTAAAATGCACGTTGAGTAAAATCGCTCATTGGGTGATATCATTTCATACCTACTCGTAGAAATACTGAGGGTGTGAAGGACTACCAAGGAATGACTTTAGTCAACATTTGAAAACATAAGTATTTATTATTCATTTATTAAATTTCAAAAATGAGTGACCAACTTTACGTCCGAGTTTTGACGTGAAAAGTATAGTTTACCATGGCCACCGAGGACAGGCAAGTTGGCGGATCTTTCTACAGGAAACGCTATTGTAAGTGCTAGATTATATATTTTTCGTCTAAAAAACTTTCAAATTACCTCTTTGTAATTACTTTTGTTATTTTTAGCGAATTTTCGTTGAAAATGAAGGTATTGCAATGGTTCTAAAAATTTTAAAATAAAAATTTTAAATTTTCTAAAATTTTCTTCATTGAAATCCGTTTTGAGACATTATGAAACAAATCCTAGAGTTTAACATGTTTCATATATATATATATATATATATATTTTTTTTTTTTATTTATATCACTTATTGAAAATTACTCTATAAGAGCTTAATTACAATCACAAATTTAGAAAAGATAACAGAAATAACGTCACAAAACTATTTTTTATATTTCGGCTTATGCCTTTTTCAAACTAACAAAGAAATTGATTAACTGTAGGGAATTCGTTTACAACGTTGACAAGGAATTTCGGTAACTTTGGATTTAGTTTCATCGTTTTATGTTGAGGCCGGGAGGATCGTAAGCACCCAAAACGTTGCTATGTACTTTTTCGGATTCGTGAACCAGTCTCTTGTTTTCGTGGCGTCTCTTGCTTTCGTGGCATATTCTTAGCATGAATATGCTTTAGCCGTGACCTAACTACCGAAAAATGTCCCACGAGAGTGCAACGAAATAATTGTGATGATTTCCGCTTACAACCGAGTCGTTGCTAGGGATATGATACTTCGTCGTTTTTCATCCCACAAAATTTGTTGACCATTCGTTCGAAAGCTCTCGATTTATCCAACCATACTATATTCTACTGCGAAGTGCGTGGCCAACAAGCTGAGTTATGAGCATGGTTATATGAATAATTGTTTACACACAGGTGATCATTCTCAATTATTGATATTGTGAACATGATTGCAACCGCTTGTTAATTTCTGATGATTTCATTGAGCTGGTGTTTCGATTATGTGATTCATAGCAGGTGATCCGAATATTGCGAGAACGGTTAGATTTGTGAAGCGGTGGTTAAATTATTTTAATAGGTAATTTCTATCCTTTACACTATAGGAAGCTGTAATTTCGTATGTTGCCTCTTTAGCCTCTTTCTATAATGAAGTGAATGTTTACTCGCGAGTTTCTATTAGGAGATCATCATCTCACAAGAGCTCAATGGTCGTGATCATTTCTATAATAAAGTGAGAGCGAGGAGCTAAAACATTTTTTTGTTTTGAATGATAAACAGAGTTCAGAGGCCGATGGGGGGTCGGGTTCAGAGAATCGACGAGGAGTGAGTCGTGTACGGCTAAAGCATATTCATGTTTTTTAATTTTAGCCGTCAGGCTCTAAGGAACTGTGGCTTTTTTACAAAACTTTTATGCCGAAACAGTCATCAAACGTCGCGTTATGGGTTGTGGCATGTCGGCTTACAGGAAGGTCGTCTTCGTTAACACTCACCACAGACGCTCGATGATTGTTGACCCTCAAATTGAGTTGGGTTTCGGCCTTCCCTACATAAAATGCAGAACACTCTTTACAAATCAACTCATACACACATATTGGCGTCTGGCAATCTGCTGACCCTTTGCATGTGTATGAGTTGGGATTGTTGGGCGATCCGAAAATTTCCTCCTCAATAACCAAAGGGCAAACCTTGCAACGGCGCTTCTTGCATGGGTGCAACCCTTTGCTTGGAGCTGGTTCTGGTTTCTCTGACCGCCTGTGTGAGAGTATTTCTCCAAGTGATGGGGCCTGACGATACGTTAGTGTTGGGGCTTCTGAAAAAACATTTCGTGTTGTGGGGTGGGAGGATAAGATTGGGATCTTTCAGTACTTTATTCATTCTATCGATTCCAAAGAAGAATGTCGTGGTTAATTGGACCTTCTCGCTTTAATTGCGGATTGCTGGTCGATAACCAACATGAGGAGGGATTATCCTCTTCTTCTCTACACGTGCCGGATATCCCCTGGTAAGAAGCTTGTTGGATAAATTCTCCAAGTATGTCTCTTTTTCTTCCTACTCACTGCATATCCGATGTCCTCTAATTGAGAGAGCTCTTGGAATTGACTGTTTTGTATGGCGTGGGTGGCAGCTGTAGTAGTGTAAGTACAATTGTTTGTTAGTAGGTTTGATGTGGACTGATGTTGCAAGCCTGTGATCTGTGAGTTGAATGTTTATGTCGAGGAATGTGGCAGTTGTTGTCGAGTATGTCCATGTGAATTTGACCGAAAATACCGAATTTAAATCATTTAAAAAAATCTTTGAGTGTTTCTTCTCCATGAATCCAAATGAAAAAAATGTCATCAATAAAGCGTTTCCAAAGAAGTGGTACAAGCGTTCGTGACAAAAGAAATCTTTGTTCTATATGGGCCATGAAAAGATTTGCGTACGATGGAGCCATTCCGGTCCCCATAGCAGTACCTTTTACTTGAAGAAAAAGCTGATTTTCAAATTTGAACACGTTTTTGGTCAGGACAGAATTCGCTAACATCACCAAAAAAGAAGTTGATGGTTTTTGGGGAATCGGTCTTTGATCCAAAAAATGTCTTACTGCTGCTAGTCCTTCATCATGGGGGATTTCAGTATATAATGAGCACACATCTACTGTCACTAAGAGAATTGGATGCTCATTATTAGCCGGCAGCTGTTGCTCTTGAAGGATACTCAAAAAGTCGTAGGTATCCTTTACATACGATGGCTGCTCTTTTACAAGTGACTGTAGATGATAGTCAACGTACGCTGATGTACGCTCAGTGATGCAGTCAAAGCTGGCTACAATCGGACGTCCTGGGGGTAAATGGTCTGGAAGAGAATACTCCTTATGTCTTTTTGGGAGGAGGTAGAATTCCGAAAGTCGAGGAGTTTTTGGGACCAATGATCCTACATCTTCTGCAGATAACCCTTCAGCACGTTTGTTCCGCTTGATGTATCCTCTTATTTCTGTTGCAAATCTTTCTGAAGGATCTCTGTCAAGTGGTCCTGATATATATATATGTGTGTGTGTGTGCGTGTGTGTGTGCTCATCCTGATCATCAAGCCGCTCATCCTCAACCTGCTGCTTCTATCGGGAAGACCCCCAAAAGCGTTGGCCCGCGCCCGGACAATTTTCATCCCAAAAAAAGGGTTAAGTGGGCCTGGAGGCTACCGCCCGATATCTATATTGTCTGTAGTCTTCCGCCATTTCCAAAAGATTCTGGCATCTCGCCTCCAAGGTGCTGGTGTCATAGGTGACGTCCAGAGAGCATTTCGGCCAGCGGATGGCACAGCGGAGAACCTTACAGTTCTCCAAACTGTCATTTCGCTGGCCCGTATTAAGAAACGGCAACTCCATCTTGCCACTCTGGACGTCGTCAAGGCCTTTGACACCGTTAGCCATTTTGCCCTGACCGATTGTCTTCGTGGTGTCGGGGCACCTAGTAGATTAATTGAGTATGTTGCTTGCCTGTACCACCAAGGCGTGACGGTCCTCGAGGCACAAAACGAGATGTCGAGGGATGTTATCATTGGGCGCGGGATACGCCAGGGGGATCCTCTGTCGCCACTTCTCTTTAGCCTGGTCGTGGACACGGCCTTGGGTAAGCTGCCAGCCGAAATAGCGTTCGATCTCACCCCTGGGGTGCGAGTAGGTGCACTGGCTTTTGCCGATGATGTAATTCTACTCGCCGAAACCCGTGAGGGCTTGCAGATCGCCCTCAATGCCTATGCTGAGCAGCTAGCCAGGTGTGGTTTGGTGGTTAACCCAGATAAGTGTGATCAGTCTTCTTGGTCCCGTCGGATCGCCAAGAGTGTTTTGTCATTGGACAGTCACCCATCCCCACCCGATCCGTGCTGGAGGTTTGGCGGTACCTTGGAGTTGACTTCATGGGTGTGGCCACCATTGCCGCAAGCCGTGTGGACCTTGGTGGAGCACTAGCTCGTATCACCAAGGCTCCATTGAAGCCACAGCAGAAGCTGCGCCTCCTTTGCAAGTACTTACTGCCAAAGCTTACCTATGGGCTTGTCTTTGGTAGGCTTACTGCGGGGAGGCTGCTAGAGTTAGATCGTGAAGTTCGCTCTGCTGTGTGCTCTTGGCTAGGCTTTCCACCTGGTGTCCCAAGTGCCTATATCCATGCACCGGTCAAGGCCGGTGGGCTCGGTACAGTCTCTCTTTCAGCCAGCATCCCATCTTTACGCCACCAGTGCCTGCTTGCCCTTAGGGGCTCGAGCTGGGAGGTCGCTCGCACTGCTGCTGACCTTGACTTTTCAAGCAACAGTTGTTGTGGTGCGACCGAGCAACACCAACTGCTCCCAAACCCAGCTCATCTGCTGAGTTCGCTGCTGCGCTGCATGAGTCAGTAGATGGTAAAGAACTCCGACAGTGCTCTGAATCCCCTATTTCTTCCCAGTGGGTGGAATGGGCTTCAGAGGGCATTGGGGCCCGCGACTACCGCCATTTTCACGCCGTCCGGGTGGCCACATTGGCCACCTCGGTGAGGTGTTCGAGGAGTAGTCGCGGGACAGCGGACACCCTTTGCCGTGCCTGTCAGGGTAAAAATGAGAATCTGTATCATGTGGAGCAGCAGTGTCCTCGTACTCACGGTGGCCGCATTCTCGGTCACGATGCGGTTGCCAAGCAGATAGCAGGCGCTCTGTCATCCAGCGGTTGGGCTGTTGAGAGAGAGAGAGACTATATCACATGCCGAGTGACCGGGGCAAGAAGCCGGGTATCGCTGCTGTCAAGCCCGATGGGTCTGCCATAATCCTGGATATCCAGGTTGTCAGTGGCAGCGTGGACATGGAGCAGACCTGGCCATCTAAGAAAAGTAAATATGATAGAAATGATCTGTGACAAGCGATATCTGAGCTAAAAGGAGTGGCACCTAATAACATCAAGGTCATGGCTGCGACCTTGTCATGGCGTGGGGTGTGGTGCGGGAAAAGCGCCACGGAGTTACTTGAGTTGAGCATCTCAGCAGGAGTACTCCGTGGTATCACCACCCGTGTCCTGAGGGGTTCTTACTTGAACTGGTGGTCATTTTATAGGGGCACTTCCTTTCATCCCATTCTTCCTCCTCGTCCTGCAACTTCCCTTATCCCTAGAGCCGGCGTCGGGTAAACCTGGGCGTCCTCCCCACTTTCTCATTTTATTTGTTTATTTTTCAATTTAATGGTGTGCCCCCTCCGCCTTTGATGGGAGGTATTAGGAAAAAAAAAGTGTTTGTGTCCTGCCAGACGATAACTCTCCTTAGGATTGTGATACAAATTCCGTTCTTGCGCCAAAAAATCAAGCTTTCCAAACGAAAGGACGAGTTCGTAGGCCAGCATTTTTTGAGCTCATTAAATTGGTCAAATTTTAGAAATAGTGCTAAAGAATCACTAAAAATAACAATAAAAAACGGCTAAAAATCGTTAAAGTTATTTTTTTTTAGCGGAATATTGCCCAAATAAAATTTATTAACTATAAAATAGAACATTAAAAAATTTATGTACAAAATTATGATGAAAAATGTACATAAATTTCATTAAAATATGCTAAAAAATCTATAAAAACTGCAAAAAAAGTTAAAAATCCAATAATTTCTTTTTGCAACGTAGAATATTATTTAGAAAGAGTTTTTTCCCTTAAAACTAGTAGTTAACAATTTCTTTCCCCTCAAAGTCCTTAATTTTCAAAACAATCTAACATAATATAGTAGGTAGGATAATTTAAGAAAATTCGCTCATACGATCATGCTGCATGACGGGAATTTTTCATTTCTTATTTTATTATTATCTTTTGGGCTTCCCGATATTAAATAAATTTCATCTAAGTAATAGCTAATTTTTACGGAAAAAAGTTCCAGTCATATTATATTATGTTTTATGTTCCAGTCATATTATATTACTTAAGTTCCAGTCATATTATATTACTTAAGTTCCAGTCATATTTATATTATTTCATATTATATATTATTGTAACATATTATATTATGTTACAATGTTTTGAAATTTGAGCGATTTGGGTGCAAAGAAATCGTTAACCACCAATTTTACGGCAAACAAACTCGTTCTAAATAATATTTGGCTACCCAAAAAAAATTTTGGGTTTTCACCTTTTTTATCGATTTATAAGCAAATATTGATGGAAATTAAGTACTTAGGTACATTTTTCAGCATAACATTGCACACCAATTTTTTAATGTTCTAGTTCATTGTTCATAAACGTCTTTTGACTTAAATTCTGATTTTAAACAAATGTGAATTTAACCATTTTTAGCCGTTTTTACTCATTTGTGTGATTTGTTTAGTACCTACATTTTTTTAAATTTGACCAATTTATTCTGCTCAAAACGTGCTGGCCTACAAACTTTTATCCTGGAAAGCTTGATTTTTTGGCGCAAGAACGGAATTTTTATCTCAATCCTAAGGAGTGTCCTGGAATGACACTCACACACTGTGATTATAAATTTTTTGGCGTCATCGCAATAGCATCATTTTCTGCAAAATTCGCTAAAACTCGGAAATATGTTAAGGCTTTTGGATATTTTTGTAAGTCAAACTGTGCAAAAAGTACCACACACTTAGCAGATCTCACCTGATGATTTCCAGGTTGAGTGTCAGAGTTACTTGTTACCAATTACTGGGAATAATTAGTATCAAGGGGGATAATATGAAAGTCGTGAAAAATTTAGGTGTAACCGTCACTAACAAAGATAGTACCACTTTTGTGAATAAGAAGAACTAGAAATAAGAAGAACTAATAGAGTAAAACAAGGAAAACGAGAAAAATACAGAAGACAAGCTATGAGAGTTAGCTACAGAAAGCAGAGGGTGGGGGATGAGTTGAGTGAACGTGATGCTGCTGGTACACACTTTTCATGTAGAAAGGTCCCCGCACACTAGGCAGGAACATGACGGAAAATGTATGCATATAAGTTACCTTAACGGCGGCAGCCGTCACCTTCTGCTTCTATGCACATTAGGCAGGAAGGGGCTTTTGAACATTCTTCTTTGGTTGCTTCCATGTGTGTTGATCAATGTAAGGTAGGGACCTCCGCAGACATGCAACTATGGAACTCTTTTTGAGATTATAAAAAGTGTGTTAAAATACTTGTGTGTGGTTTCGTGGCTGTACCTTTTCTGTATAAAAACTTATAATAATTTAATGTATTGTTCTTTTAATAAACGGTGTTCCTTTATGAATGTGTGGTCCACTCAATCTGGTTAAACCCACTGGACAAATTACAACAGGTGAAGGTAAGGACGGAAACGTCTGATGCCAGGATGCGGCGTATTTCGCTTCTAGAGATATCCCGGTGTTTCCCCGTCTGTCGCCTGGCTCTGGCCATCACCCCTAGCTGGTGAGCAGTGGAGCATATTTACAAGGTGACTGTTGCCGCCGGTAAGGTAAATTAGATGTACAAATTTTCCGTTCAGTTCCTGCTTAGTGTGCAGGGACCTTTAAGAGTAGTACCTACTGCATACCATTTATAAACTTATTTTATTCAAATAGAGCCACGTCACGAGAGATATTGACGAAATCTTGCTTGTATCACACATCAAAACATGATGTATATTGTATTTTCTATTTTCATGATTCGGATAAAGTATCACATGTTCCTTCCAGGAAACTGAGTGCTGAAAGAGATCGCTGATATTTTATAGGCTATCTAATCCAGAGCGTGTACATGTACGTACCTTTCTAATGTTGTAGAAATCTCTATGAGGAACAGCTTTTTGGGAGGCTAGTTCTCGTAGTTCATTTAGAAGCACATGCAGTTGATATTTAGAGAGCAGATAATTTAATCTCTGATAGCAGAAAGATTTCCTAAAAAAGAAAACAAAGTTCCAGTCATGCAGCATGATCGTATTGAGCGAATTTTCGTAAATTATCGTACATTTCGTAAATATATTGTGTTTAAATGTTTTGAAAATTGAGTACTTTGAGGGAACAGAAATTGTTAACTACCAATTTTATGACAAAAAAAACTCGTTCTAAATAATAATCTGCTATTCAAGAAGAGATTTTGGATTTTTAACTTTTTTGCAGGTTTAATCGATTTTGTAGCACATTTTAATGAAATGTGTGTACATTTTTCTTCATAATTGTGTACATAAATTTTTCCATGTTCTATTTTATAGTTAGTAAAATTATTTAAGCAGTATTCTGCTTAAAAAAATATAAATTTAACGATTTTTGGCCGTTTTTTGCTATTTTTAGAGATTTTTTTCAGCAATTTTTTCAAATTTGACCAATTTAATGTGCTCAAAAAATGTTGGCCAACGAACTCAGCCTTTCGTTTGGAAAGCTTGATTTTTTGGCGCAAGAACGGAATTTTTATCTCAATCCTAAAGAGAATTGTCGTCTGGAAGGACATATATATATATATATATATATATATATATATATATATATATATATATATATATATACGAGTATATATATACTAGCCACTCCGGCTTGCTCTTCTCACCTCCACGTCCAGCTGGAAGGCAATCCCCCCCACCGCTCGCAAGGTGTCAAGGTGTGGGTGTATACATGCTATGGTCTTTTACACCCCCCCCCCCCCCCATTCAGGTGTATTACTATCGCAACATGTAGGGGATTTGCTCGCTTCGTTCGCGTGAGGAAATTATACTGCCCACCCAACTTGGCAGACGTTTTTTTCTGTTGGAAATTCTTACAAACAAATTACCTACATCTTATAAAACTACGTGGAACCACGAAATGTTTATTAGATTTGATAAAGAGAGTCCATGTTTCAATGTGTGAGGAAGTTATACACTGCCCATCCGACTTAGCAGACGTTTTTTCCTGTTGGAAATTACTATCAAACGCGGCACCTTATGTGGAACCACGAAAAGTATAGTATTAAGAACATTTCATTACTAACAAAACAGTCAAATGTTGAATGTTTGTAGGTATTTGTTTCCAGTTCTATTTTTCTAATGGTAGGCCACTATTTTATGTGCGTATAAGGGCAAACAGGAAACCCCCCGGACCACGTTGGGGTGTACCACAATTGTAACTTGTTAGTACAGCAATGTGAGGACAAATCGTCATCGGAACCCCTTCAGGTATAAAGGGCCTGTGTCGCACATTCCTGAAAATGAGGGCACATTTAACTTTTCATTTTAATCGCTTCACCTCCCTTCCCCTCGGATTTTGTCTAACTTCCCGTCACTTTTTTAGATATCCTATCTCGGATTCAGATTCGACAGAATCAAAACTGTATTTTGCCCACAAACACCATCCCGAAAAACGTCTCTTCATGGGGTCAATTTTAATGAGAAAAAACGAAGTTTTCCGTCGTAATTTTCGAGTAAACGGGTCCGTACTCTTTCATTTTTTTTACGCATTTCTCGATAGGTAGGTACTTTTTTTTGCGATCAGATCGGGCCGTCGTCTTCCTCGTAGAAAAACCTACGAAACTGGTATTTTTCCGGAATTTTCGACAGCCATTTAGAGGGGTAGTGGAAGTCGAAAATAACCGGAAAAAAACGCCCAAACATCGTCAAAATTTAGGTAAAAAACGAATTTTAAGGTCGAAAGAGTGGCGAAAACTAATAAAACATAGCCTACCTATATTCTGAACGGGAGATTTCTGGTCACGATGAAAAAACCCCGTCCATGAAAGCAACACAGACAGACTCACAGACAGACAGAGTTTCATTCATAAAAGCCCCCCCCCCCCCCCCCAGACCCTTCGTCGAGGTGTATTACAATTGAAACATGTGGGGGATGTTGCTCGCAAACGGTAGAGCACTAAGGGTAGGTTTAACGTGTGTAGGGAATGTTGCTCGCTTCGCTCACTTGATAATTATGGCTGTATATGTAGGCTGTATACAGGGTGTCCCATCTAAACGGGCCCATCGGGAAATTACAGCCTTACGGTGCGAGCTATCGAAAAATTGAACTGGACCTTTTATATAGTATTTCAACTCAGCTTCACGATGCGGAAGTCCGATTTTTATTTTTTTATGTTTTAGGGTCTCAAATCATTGATTGAAACTGACGGTTTCCTCTTGACCCTCTTTTTTATTGCTTTTTGGTTTATTATTTCCAATAATAAGCCTATGTGATCGTGTAGCAAAAAATTTTTATAACCCCCCCTCAAACTTTGTCACTTTACGTTTCAAGGTACGTAGAATCCAAATTTGAAATGTCCGTCCGCCGTCCGCCGTTCGCCGTCCGGGCCATAAAAGGCCTAAGAATTGACTTAAAAAACCCGTTCTTTCGCATATAGACTCCATTTGGGGTCTAGTTGGTCCTAACGTTTAACCATCCCGATCGCTTTACTCGCATAGATGCTATGGGCCAAAAACGGGCGAAAAAGTGTCTTTTTCGACGCGAGCACGCCTGGCACGCTTGGCAGGGGGTCACGGTGGGTGGAGAGGGGGGGGGGGGCGGTGAGCGGGGGGTGGAGTGAGAGGAGGCGCCGGCGCCGCGGCTTGTGGTGGGTACGGCGCCGGCGTTCGTTCGAGGCATGAATATGTTTTTTTCAAGGTCATATTTGTGTGTTATACCAAAGCTTTTCCTACGCATATTTAATAACATATCCTCTCGACTTTTCGTACGTACTTAGATAATGATATTATTAAGGCAATAACTATTTGAATAGATAGGAGCTCAAATCGAGAAATATAAACATGCGTATATAATTATAGAAGTATAGGTTGTGGCAACTCGAAGTAGGACACGCCGAGGAGTCTGGACGGGCCTTATGACGTACGCTAGCCAACTAAAACTACGATCATACTCAATTGAAAAAATAATAAACCTTTGTGAAATAATTTGCAGCGTTTTTCGATTTTAGGTTGAATTACTAACAAATTAAATCTTATAAAACTATGTGGAACCACGAAAAGTTTATTAGATTTAATAAAGATAGGCCATTACTTTATCTTCGTAGAAGAGCTCTCCTTTTCCCCGTTTATCATTCTGTTGAAATGTCTTTCAAACAGAGAGGTTTCTTCCTTCAAGAGGTTCCGAATACAAAGTTCACAGCAACTACGTTTTGAAGGGATACGGTATAAAAACCAACGTTTTCGTCTATATTTTCGTTTACTACAATCGGAAAAAAAAACTTTCGTGTCTCAAAACTCGCATGGGATCAAATTGGAACTTCAACGAACATTTCAAGACCAACCCAAGCAAAAACTGTCGAAATTTACTCGGTCTAAGGCAGAAAAAACCATAGCGGGGATCGCATTTTTTCATCATTTTTCGCATTTTCTCCCTGATTTTTCCGGGAAGTTCTACTGATCATCAGCTACACATTCTACGGATCCATCGCTACACACGTACATCATACATTTTCATGAACAATTAAATATTAGGTGACGTCAAGCCCTACATACTGGCAGTTTTCCATAAAATGTTTTTAAGCTGATTGTAATACTATGTCTTGACCCTTCTGGTCATATTTATAAACAAACTAAAACAATATCATTGAACATAATAAACAAAAAAAAATTTTTTTTTTGGACAATTAATAAAAATTACTTATCTGGAGAAATAAAATGGATACTCACAGGGGCCCATCAGCTATCATCGTGCAAAGTTTTTTCATGTCAGTAACAAATTTATCCAGATGGGGATATGGGAATTCTTTCGGCTGATTTTTCTGCAATGCTTCTTCATTTTCGTAAAGTTGGAAGACCCCAGCTTTGGGTTTTATCATATATCCAGAAGGCTCAGGAAATTCACATTCCCAAGGATCACAAGTTTTTGGAGGTGCATGGACAGGATGATCTGTGAAATACAGTACAACCATGAGTTTAAGTTTCAGTAGCAAACACAATCAATCGCCATAATATCCCAGTAAACGTAGACTAATCATGTAAAAGATTCTGTAAGATTTTAAATAATTCGTTTCTCGATTTCAAAGGATAAAGGAGATAAAATGTCCTGTGGTGAAGAGGTTGAGCTCAAATAGAAGAGTGAATCTGGAGGGAACTGTTTTCCAATATTTTTGTTATATCTCTCAAAAATCTTGCTCGCATCGGCTATTTCTATGAATCAAAAATCTAAACATGTTCTACTAAAATGTATGTAGGCACTCAGTAAACACATATCTATGTGAACCTACCCAGTGGCGGCCGGTGGTCTGCAAAAGGAGTGGGGCACAAAAATATTTACCTATTTGACAGTCAAGAAGAGCATTGAGGTTTTTCTTCCATTTGTTTTGTTTTCAGTGTGAATTAACTTGGACCTAAACACATGATACATAAATCCCACTTAGGTCATGTCATGCCTTGGGCAACTGTTATGAAAGAATATGGCTATTAAATAATAATCAATCATTATCATTAAATATTATTGATAGATTAAGTATAAATTAATTAGATAAATAAATTAAATTAAAAATACTATCTTATAGGTACCTACTTACTAAGTATCTAAAAATTTTAGAATGGACTATATTATTATTAAAAGTACTACAAATTATCAAGGCTTCGATTGTATTGCACTAGTGAACTACTTAGGAGAAATAATTCTGAAGGAATATTAAGGAACTCGAATTAAATTATGATGAAATGATAGAATGTGACGTCAGACGTCAATTAAAAATCGGATATTTCAAAAGGTTATAGAAATGTTTTCTAACCCCAAAACCACCACTCACTTATGTATAACCTTTTTCTTTAATGCAACATATCCAGAATGATCAATATTCTACAAAGTTCCTCACTTATTAACTCATTCAAGGAAGTAAGCTCTTCATACTTATTTTCTAAGACCTGGAACTTCGCTGTAATGGCGGTAGCGTCAATAGGTTGAACATCAAACAAGGGTTACAAAGTATTGTAGAACCGGGTGAATACGGTCCTACACACTAGCCGTTTTTTGATGTTATTGGATATGAAGAAGAAATATCAACTAAATAATCAAAAGAAACTTTCCAACCTGGTCTTCGTAGAGGCCATTACAACATATTACAAATGCTTGCATACGAGTCTGCAACACATTGGGACATTTTCATGTGTGTTTTCTTATTATATTTATTACTAGGCAGATCTCACCCATGCATTGCACGGCGGGGCGTACAGATCAATTAAATGGGCCATAAGAGAAACCGCCCACCCGTACGTACTTAATTGAATTGGCGATCGTATTGTTCCAATGAGGATGGACTCGTGGGGGTAGTGAACTCGCTAGTAGGTAAGTAGGCAGCAGTCCCCCCTCCCCCATCTCCTGTGCTGATGGGGCCCTCCGGCAGTAGACGAAAGTCAGTTAACCGGAGGGTCTCCAGTAAATCAACACAAAATTCCACATATTCCGACACCCGTGGGTACTTTATTGAATTCGAGCCAGGCTACATCACCTACCCCCCTGCAGACTCGTATGCAAGCTCTAAGAGCCACTCAGCTGATCTGGACCCTGGGCATCGTCACGTAAATGTGCTAAAGAGGCTACATAAGAAATTACAGCTTCCTAGAGTGTAAAGCATAGAAATTAACTATTAAAATGATTTAACCACCGCTTCACAAATCAAACCGTTCTCGCAATATTTGGATCACCTGCTATGAATCAAATCATCGAAACACCAGCTCAATGAAATCATCAGAAATTAACAAGCGGTGGCAATCATGTTCACAATATCAATTATTGAGAACGATCACCTGAGTGTACACAATTATTCGAATAACCTTGCTCATAACTCAGCTTGTTGGCCACGCACTTCGCAGTAGTTAACATAATATGGTTGGATAAATCGAGAGCTTTCGAACGAATGGTCAACGAATTTCGTGGGATGAAAAACGACGAAGTACCATTTCCCTAGCAACGACTCGGTAGTAAGCGGAAATCATCAAAATATTTTCGTGAGCAATTTTCCGTGAGTTTTTTAGTTCATGTGCCATAGCAAAGACATAAAGAAAACAGTTGATTGTTCTCTACACACAGTGAGTCTATTTTATTTATTGGTAAGTAGCGTGAGCAAGTTTTCGTGACGATTTTTCAGTTTATGTGCCAAATCAAAGGCATGCAAATGTCAAAATCAGTACCTACCTGACTAACCTTCTTACGTAAATCCGTCGATGAACGTCGTACTTCGGTGCGAATTCTATTCAAAGTGATCGTTGCTTCTTCTTCATTGCCAAAATGAAAAAATTTCTTTTTGTAACTAACGTTCGTAACTACCGACGGAAAGGGTTTTGTAGCTCTACACATAAAACAACGCACTCCAACTCGACCAACAATACAAAGGACTTTATTACAAAAGACGTATTCAACAACTTAGGACTGAATAAAAATAGGTACTAGGTACACAACGCTATAATACGGACTTTACTTTAGAGTAAATTCTTGGAAACAACCACATGCCCGAAGGAACTTAAAAAACATCATAAATTACCAGCAGAGACAACAAAACATTACTAGAAAAAAAAACCTACCAACTATGAACATTCAGTTTGGCTAATGGAATAAACCGAAACTCCTCTAGTGGAAGCCACTCATAACGTAAATTTCATTCTACGGTCTTTAGAAAAGTGGAAACCCTGCCTGGGGCATGGACCCGAAAATGAGGAGAAATTTACCGTTATGACCTCTTTTTCCCGTTCCTTGCCCCTTAATTCCCGTTTCTTTCCCTTTATTTCCCATCACAGTCTAACCTGAATTGACGAAATTTCTCTCTTGATAGAGTGATTTTATGGCAATCTACGTACTTTTCTCTGGTAGATGGATCTTAAACCTCCTTGGATGGAGCGTAAACCTGATCCTTCTAGCATCCACCTTGGAGCCACAGCATGGAGCTACAGACCACTTTTCGTTCTAATTTGAAACGATGAGTTTTGTTTGTAAAGTCTTCGTTCCAGTTTGTTACTTTTTTCCCAAATGTACTGGGGCAATGTCCCGATGCCCCCCCTCACCGGCCGCCTCTGAACCTACCTATATTACGTGGCAAGCGCAGCTGTACAACGTGCTAGGTACCTACCTACACTCAAAAGAGCATGAACTAAGATTATACAAAGCATAAATAAAGAATTTGTGAACATTTGATTGCAGATTCAACGATGAAAGTTGAGTTACGGTAAGGAAGGATAAATATGAACAGATAGTGATGTGATAGTGAACTCTCTTTAAATTTGGTAAAGGAATTGGAATATTGTAAGAGTTAATTGGTGAGAATATGTAAAGCAGAAAAAAAGGACCAGAAGACGCAAACCCTCGATTACAGATACAAAAAAAAAAAAAAAAAAAAAAAAAAAAAAAAAGGAAATTGGAAAGACTGGCTCACAAATTACGAGTTTTTGGCACATTTTACGAAGTTATTGAGACTACATTCCTTATGCAATAATACTAAGTACTTATTGATAGAAGCTTCAGTCTATCTGTATAGAAGCAAGCTTAAGAGACATACCGTCAATTGACATCATGTCTTCATGCACAATTACTTTCTTGAACGTATGTGGTACATGATGTTGGGTCGCTGTTCTCATGAACCTAGTGACCATTTGAGGAAATGTTTGGTGCGACATCGTTATGTACTGCTCTCGAATGTGTAGTGCTTCTACCAGCATCTTGGATGCTCTCTGCAAGTCTTCAACTGGAACCTAAACAAAATCGTGACTATAATTTATTAAGTTGCACATTGGTTGTCTTGTGGCAGATAGGTATATATTTATTTGGATATTCATAATCATCAGCTTGTCTATGGTGTTAATTTATGGTTTTTTAAAATAATTTTCCACAATTTTTCCTGACATTTTTTTTTTGTGAGTTAAATATCAGCTGTAGAATAGACGACTGAATTAGAACTCTGTATAGATCCTTGAAGTTATCGAAACTAAAGTAAATGGTACCTACTTTTGTTTTCTATACATACCCCTGTCATATCTCCACCGCTGATGGGTACCCTCTGAAAGTGAGGCACATAGTCATGTTCATCTTCTTTAAAGGATCCATCAGTTTCTTCACCTGTTGATTCATCAACAGATGGTTCATAAACACTTCTTTTGCCCCACTCTTCTTTTTTGACTCTAGGGATAATAAAAATCATGAAATGATTATAATGTTATCAAGCTGGCTGAAATGATTATCCTTTCAGTGCTACTGTGATACTGTCCTCTCAACCAATTTAGCTATAGTAGTTCCTGAACAAAGAGTCATAAATAGCCAGCTATCTAAAATAAATCAATGAAGAAAAAACACAACAAAGATCGCCAGACATTCCTCACTACAATTCGTCAAACGAAAAATAAATATTGAAGAATCTAACATTCAGACAGGTACCTAGCCCCGTCACAACGAGATCCACACTTTAACAAACTAGTTTTTAGTTCATTTGTTATGCACAATTTTATGTGTTTTTTTTTTTTAAGGGTAAACTATGTAAAACTCGGTTGTAACATAGTTGGAGAGATCTGCGAGTGTTACCATTCGATTCAGCGTGAAAAAATACGTAGAAATCGACCCCAAACTAGTATTTTCTTAAGGGGTCATTTTCCACGAAAACCCTCGATTTCATAGAAAAAAACCACGTTTTTCAGCATACAAACATACTTTTCTCCCCTAATTAACAAAGTAAAATAAAAATTGACTACACCGTTGGAAAGCTGGGATTATTATGCAACTTTTAAGCTTACAGCACGAAAATTTTCATCCAGGACGTTTTGAGAGACTTACTGTGAAGAAAGTGAAAAATTTCGGAATTGTACACATTTTTCACTTACAGATTATTTTTCACCCGTCCATCCCATTTAAAAATTTTTAAAAATTCATTAGGAAGATAAGAAATCTTACGCTCTTTCCAACGGTATAATCAGATTTGAGTTTTGACTGAAAATTTAGGGAGTTATGACAGTTTTTGTGACACAAAGTCGAAAACGGGAAAAAATCTTTAAAGTGAAAAAAGTGATCTTCAGGAGTGAATAAAAGATATGTGTTATGGGACAAAAAAAGTCACAAATTAGTAGTAGAATCGACCCCCGGCCGGTGGTCCACCCTTTACGTTTACACCCTGTATTATACAGGCTGTCCATAAAAACGTCCCCCTGTTGAAATTCAAATACCATTCAAACATTCCACTCGCCAGACATTTAGGATAAATGTGGCAGTATGATAAATGGTTTGTATCATTGTTACGAAATTGTCCTGATCAACGAAATACTTTTTTGTTTCACTCTTGTGTAAAATATTGTCTAAAAATTGTTCGATATAGGTAAATATTCGATATTATTTATCATACTGCCTTCCATCTTCCGAATTAGCTTTCACTATACATTTTAACAGCTTACGAATCCCAGTACATAGTATCGGAAAAAATTTCAAAAACGGTTGTGACCAAAATTGCTTCAACATAACATTCTGTGTAGTAGATTCGGTTCAACTAAGAAATTGTCTAACTCAGAAAAATGGCCGGAATTAATTCCATGTCAAATCAACACACTTTAAATTTAAATTTTACCTCACCATTTCAGATTTTGCTCAAATTTGGTATACTCATAGTAGGTGTTGAGACTAAGAAAAATACCTCGACGGTTACACTCGACGGCTGCGATGTGTTCGAGCGTAGCCGGATCCTCTAGGTTTTCCGTTTGTGTCGAGGTTGAGCGTAGTTGTACCTCGATTGGGTCGAACGGTCTTGAGAGCGCATCTGCTACCGTGTTCTGTTCACCCGGAATATGACGTATGTCTGTAGTCATTTGTGAGATGTAAGTCAGCCACCTCAACCTCATCTTAGAAAAATGCGCATTCTTCTTTAACATTGTGCCCAACAATGGTTTGTGGTCGGAGCACAAGTGGAAAGAGCGCCCGTCTAGGTCATTGTGCCAGTGTATGCACGCACAGTAGGCAGCGAACATTTCCTTATCAAAGGAGGCTTTATTCTTCCATTTGTCTGGAATCGCCTTGCTGAAAAATCCTAGGGGTTGATAATATATGGAGCCCTTATCGTATTTAACTTCCTGTTCTAGTGCAGCTCCGATGTGTGTGTCGGAGGCGTCGCAAACTATTCTCCACTCCGCCGTGGGGTGTGGGTGTGCAATGTTATGCAGCGTTGTTTCCACTATTGTTTGTTTGACTTCCAGAAATACTTTAATGCGTTCTTCAGTCCACTCTATTTGGGTCTTGTCGTTCTTCTTATTTGAGGGTATTGCGTCGTACAATGGCTGTGCCGCTGCAGCGAATTATTTTGCGCATGACCGGTAAAAACCGCACATGCCTAGGAACCTCCGTAGACTCCTGACGTCTATAGGTCTCGGGAAATCTTCTATAGCTGCTACTTTATCCCTCTTAGGAATTATACCTTGTTTTGAAATCGTAAAACCCAAGAAGTCTACTGTTTTCCGTGCGAAAACGCATTTTTCGAAACTCACTCTCAGTCCATGTTCACCGAGAATCGAAAAAACTTCCTTCAGGTGTTTGATGTGTTCCTCATAATTTTTTGAGGAGACCAAAATGTCGTCCAAATAAACAAATGCGAACGTTAATTTTCGTGTAATGCTATCCATGTATCGTTGCCAAGTTTGGGCTGCTCCGGCTAGGCCCATGCTCATTTTTTTGAACTCATATAGTCCGAATGGCGTGATAATGGCAGTTTTGTGTGCATCTTTTGGGTGCATTGGAATGTGATGGTATGCTGATTTTAAATCTATTGTTGAATAGATTGAGGTATCATGTAAGTTTGCTTGAAAAGAGCGCATATGTGGCGGCGGGTATGCGTCTTTTTTTGTCTTCGCATTTAGGAACCTGTAATCTCCAGTTATTCTCCATGTTCCGTCTTTCTTCGGGACACAATGTAGAGGGGATGCCCATTCTGATTTAGAAGGAATGATTATTCCCTCTGCCAGCATTTTGTCAAATGTGGCTTTGACTTGGGAGCGTTTTTCTCCCGCCATTGGTCTGGCTCGGAAGTGCACTGGGGGGCCTTCTGTTGAAATTCTATGGTAAACTCCGTTGTTTTTCCATGCTCCGTTCAGGCTGTCCATCTGATCTTGATACGATTTAAGGATCTTACGGATTCTTTTGTCTTCCATGTTTGGAATTTTATTTTCTGTGTCATCATTTTCCCAATGAGGAATGTTCGCTTCGATTTCTTCCTCTGTGAAGGAGTATTGAATTAAAGCAGCGACCTGTTTGTCTGCGTAACAAAGTTTTCCATCTTTGGAAATGCATTTCCTTTTGACATAAATTCCAATGTCCCATTTCTCTAGGAATGGCGTGCCCAATATTGCTAGATCGACTTTCGTGATCATAAATTCGGTTCTCATTTTTCCGAATCCCATATCAATTTCTGTTTTCGTAGTTCCTAGTGTTTCAATTGGGGCTCCGTTTGCTGCGGTCAAACGGATGTTGGTTTTGCTAACTTTCAGGCCCAATTTATTTGTGGTTGCTATCGGCAGAATATTGACTTCTGCGCCCGTGTCAATTAGGAAATGTACGTTATTTATAGTACATGTGAAAAAGAGCCTCTTCGATTCGTGTTTCTGCCGGCGTATGGGCTCTGCTACACTGGCAGTTATTAGTTTTCCGGCTGGGAATCTTCGGAAATGCTCGTTTCCGTGTCCTCACGGTGGCTGCACTGACACGTAGGTGTCGTTTCACGAGTTTGTGTTACTGGAGTAGCTTCTTTTTTAAGATTTTGCAAGGGCTTTTTCCACTTGCAATTTTGTGGGTCCGCACATTTTCTAGTGTCATTTCCGAATCTGGCATGATTGCGACAGATTGCTGGTTTTACTTGTGACTTCTCTCGTCTATTTTCCGCCTTTTTAGGCGCGGATTTCCTTGTCTCGGAAAGCTTTGACGTAGTTGGTTTCTCCGATACTTTCAGAATTTTGGGTTCTGGATACTGGCTGTAGGTGTGTAATGTATCGGCCATGTCGAGTCGGGCATTCAATTTAGGTTGTGCCGCTACCAACCCTCGTGAGTCTCGAGGTAGTGTTTCTATCCACTTTTGCATGACTATTGCGGGTGGAAAATATCCAGCTGCCTTCGAATATAATTCATGAAAAGCCGTGCTGAGCTTTTTTGAGGAAGATGAGGGGTTTTCTAAAGCTCTGAGTCTCTCTTCAATTGATAACTCAAATTCTCGTTGAAGTCTTTTGGTAGCTTCAGTATATGGAGCGTCAGGCTCGAGTAGGTGAGAGGAATCAATAGATTCTCTAATGTGCTCCGGAACCCATTTGTAAAGGTAAGAGAATTTTTCTCTCTCGTTATTGCAATTTTTACGTTGCAGGTAAAATTCAAATTCCGCGAGTGAGCGGTCGATATTTGCCTGGTTGAACGGGGGTTTTTCGGGGTCCCCAAGTCGTTCGAGCAATTTAGCTAAGCCTCCTTGTTCGGGTGGCTGTAGCGTTAGTTGTGGAGCGTAAATATTATTCGCAGGTTTTATTCCTGCTGTAGTTCCCAAAAATCCACTATCATCGAGAGTGGGAACTTTTTTTCGAATGCGGGGTCACCATTTGTAGTGGATTTGTTGTTTGGTTATGCAGGGTTACCCCTTTGGGTGAATTTGCATATACTTGGCTGGAAGTCGGTACTCCCAGTGGATGGTTTTGTGAGAAATAATAATCTGCATGGTGTTTGAGAGGACCACTTTCTTGGGCATAGGAAGGGGTTGAATGTGGAGATGTGGTTATTGGATATGAACCCTGTATAGTGTTTAGTACCTGGGTATGAAGAGGGCCGTAGTCGTGTGACTCTTTTGGTGTCAGGGGAGACGATTGAAGGGGGCCAACGCATGTGGTTGGACCTCCTTGAGTTACTGTGTCTGCCCTCTGGAAAGAGGTATTGAATGGCAGGGAATGTTCTTCCTTGACAGCGTGTATAGTTGAAAGCTGAGTGTCGAACAAGTTACCTCTTGGGTAACGTTGGTCGATTGTGTATCGGTAAGCAGCTTCAGGTTCTGTGTAAGGAGGCTCGGATAGGTCCTGAAAAGGACGCCTAGATGGCATCGAGACATGTGATGGAGGAAAGCCCCCGAGGTCGGTCCTTGGTGTTGTGTTAGGAGGGACGACCATGTCGATTTCATCGTATTCCAGTTGTATGAGGGTGTCGGTCACGGGAAGGCTAGCTTCCGTGTTTCTCTGTGGCGATTGCTCCATCTCTAGGAGAGGCGTGAGTTAGCTCGTTTAGAGAAGGACGCAGGTCCTGAAAAGGACCGGAGGTTTGTTAGCCTGTGAGCCCTGATAAGGACTGTTTAAGCTCGTGGACCAAGGTGCTAGGAGGTGAAGCCTCCTATTTGAACACGGGGTAGCACTGCGGTTTCACCCAGACGAGGAGGTGAAGCATTCTACGAGCCTGGGAGTTCGCACTAGGTGACTCGGTGAACACACCTTCTTGATAGTCACCCGGCCTCAACCTCTCGGGCGGTCACGTAATGTAACCCGGTGGTGAGGGCTTACTGGTGCAGAGCGGGGTAGCGAAATCCGTTCCCGCCTAGGGCCTCGGCTTCGTACGAGGGCTTTATAGGGAGGTCACGCGGCCGATGCAAAAGCCGGACCTGACACCTATGTGAAGGTCTGGACGTTCTGAGTAGATAGGTAGTATTGCTCTCTTGAATGAGCGCATTGATCCCAAAGCCAATGATCGCCAGTGGAGTAGAATCGCAGCTGGTTCTCTTGAGGAGGTCTTCTTCTGGAGAGGAGGTCTTCTCAGTAGGCTGGTCAGGATCGGTATCAGCAATAGGGCCGTCGGGCGCCATATTTATACACCTGGCTCTGCCCAGGTGCTCTGTGATTGGCCGTTTGATTTGGTGGAAGTTCTTCGCGCCCTGTGTGTCGGGGCGAAGTGTTAGCTTCTCACGTCCGTCGCTAGAACGCTCTGTGTTCGCCGGCCAATAGAATTGTGTGTTCTGTGACCTTGTCTGCCTCAAGAGCGTTGTAAGTGCACTTGTCCGCGCGTCGTGCCTCCTGGTGGAAATCCCGGACATTAAGTGAGAAGGCGAGTTGCTCGTGTCAATTCGCCGGCGTGTGGGACTCCTCTCTCGCAGTGGGCGTTTGCCTAAGGGAGAAGGCAAGTTGTCCGTGTCAACTGGCCGGTGTATGAGGCTCCTCTTTCGCAGTGAGTGTTTGCCTTGTTCTCGTTCGGAACTTGGTCTGTAATACTTCGAGTAAAATGTCCTTGACTGTCTGCAGGACATTTTCTCGTTATTACTGAAACTTGTGTTTCTTTTTACCTTCTTTTGTACAGTTTTCTTGTCCTGTTCAGAAGGTAATTTTTCTGGCGTATTTCGCCGTCTTAAATAGGTTGGCTCACGTAGTGAGTGTTTAGCCTGATGTTTGGTGGCCTTTAAAAAGGCCGTCGAATTGTGTGGTGTAAAATTCACCACATGCACGTTGTTCTAAAATGCAAGTTCTAAATGCACCTTGATTTCATATATTTTTGTAGATGGTGCAAATTAAACCTTTGTTCTAGTATAAATACAAAATACAAACTAATGATAGTGAAAGATTCGTGAATTTAACATTTATCAAATTCATAACTGTACCAACGTACTACTTGGTGAAATCCTTCAATATCGAATATCTGAGAGGTAAAATCGACCTGCCATCAGGTTACTATTGATACACATTCAATTGAATATTTATCGGATAGGAACATATAGACACAGGAAATGTAAATACGAGTCATTGAATTTTTCAGTCATCTCTGGTTTAATAAATTTCCCTAAGATTGCATGGCCTTGGATAGAACCTTGGCAAGAAGGTACATACATACTGCCAACCTACCTAGATTAATAAATTCCGGAGGAAGATTTGATTTTTTTGTTTAATATCATTTAATAATGATTAACTCAGGACGTTTTCATTAGTTTTCGTCCGTCACGAGCGTCACGTCACGAGCGTCACGTCACGGTGGGATTTTCTATTGATTTTCACGTACAACCAATGCGTTACTAGGGAAGTGTAACTCCCTTAGTTTTCATAGCAGCAAAATCGTTAGCCACTTTTTGGAGTGCTCTCATTTTATCACAGCATCTCATAATCCCTAATCCTCTGTAGTGTCAAGGAAAGCTGACTTATTAGGTACCCTCAGTTATAAACTGGTAATATAGCTAAGTAACCAAAAAGAACTAATAATGTGTAAAATATTAATCATTATTAAATGATCTGACTGTAGAACCGCAGGTCTACCGTCCGTTTTTCAATAACATATATTATCATAAATTAAATGCTACCTTGATGTAAGTTCCCGATGGGTCGCCAATTTGGATTCAATCTGCTCGATGGGGAACTCAGAATCTTCATACGGAGCAGAAATTTCATTGGTGGCAACGATTCGATCCTTATTTCCGAAAGGGTGGGCACCATGTTGGGATAGGTATGTTGGGCTCTCGCTCCCTGAAATAAAACAGAAACCACATTTACTATGATTGCTTTTGTCACTGTGGTCATAATTACATATAGGTACCCAACCAAATTACCTGAAAGACAGTAGCTACAAATCTTTTGATTGCATAACGAGTACCTACTGCTGTTGTATAATTATTGGTTGACTATAATATCTACTAAAAAGATGGTCACTCTAAAAACTTCTAGGTTCCTCTATGTATATGTACTAGCCGGTTACCCGTGCGTTGCACGGTCCTACCTGTACAGGTTAGTCGGTGCATTAGGGTGGTTAAAAAAAAAAAAAAGTTCTGGGATTTCTTGTCCCCATTGTTTTTTTGCTTCCTCGGTATGTCAGGATGACCCTCCTAAATTTTTAGCAAAAAATATTAATCCTAACCACTTTACCTGGGTCGATTTTGGCCAGTTATCGACCCCTATCGTAAACCAACCTCTAAGTTGGTGCCGAGGTGATGATTTGAAGGACGGATTTCAATTTTTTTGGGTCAATTTATGGGTTTTCGCATGCGCTGAACTAATTTATTTTACGCTCCGTCCGCTAGTTATCCGGTAAACTGGCAGAGGGCGCTGCTTGAAGATAAGCAAAAATCGAAAATTTCACCGAAAATGCTGTCGCCTGGTTAAGAATTGTACTAGAAACATGCTATTATGGTCGGATAATATGCTTTGGCATGTTCTGAACATGATTCCGTTTTTTACTATACTTTTCTACCGATGATTGCTTCGTTTATCGGCCATAAACCTCAAATTAATTGTAGGGTAATAGACAAATTCACGCTAATTTCACCCCCGAAGTAGCTTGTGTCGATAAAATTTGGTATTTTCCAGGATACTCGGTACAAAGCCGTTGGTAATTTGGCAACGTCTCGAACCGGCATTGTACTTATTTGCCAAATATAGCGGCAAAATGGAGAAAATACATAGCTAAATTTTCCCATTTTTCTGTAAAATTCCTTAGTTTCTTTCGGTTTTCCGGGGTCAAATTCGTAGTTCTGAATTGTCTGAATGATTAGATCGTTTGAGCGTAGGGTTAGCTATTGTCAGCGGTATCGGTCACGTGTAAAAGCTTGTACAATGGTATCGGGTCGTTAAGCAAATAAGTACAATGCCGGTTCAAGTCCTTGCCAAATTAGAAACGGCTTTGTACCGAGTATCCTGGAAAATACCAAATTTTATCGACACAAGGTATTTCGGGACCTTAAGTTATCAACACGACATAATTTCCGGTGAAATTAGCGTGAATTTGTCTATTACCCTACAATTAGTTTGAGGTTCATGGCCGATAAACGAAGCAATCATCGGCGGAAAAGTATAGTAAAAAACGGAATCATGTTCAGAACATGACAAAGCATATTATCCGACCATAATAGCATGTTTCTAGTACAATTCTTAACCAAGCGACAGCATTTTCGGTGAAATTTTCGATTTTTACTTATCTTCAAGCAGCGCCCTTTGCCAGTTTACCGGATAACTAGCGGACGGAGCGTAAAATAAATAAGTTCATCGTGTTCAGCGCATCCAAAACCCCATAAATTGACCCAAAAAAATTGAAATCCGTCCTTCAAATCATCACCTAGGCACCAATTTAGAGCTTGGTTTACGATAGGGGTCGATAACTGGCCAAAATCGACCCAGATAAAGTGGTTAGGATTAATATTTTTTGCTAAAAATTTAGGAGGGTCATCCTGACATACCGAGGAAGCAAAAAAACAATGGGGACAAGAAATCCTAGAACTTTTTTTTTTTGAACCACCTGCTGAAATAACCATATTAGGTGCATAGACTGCTGAAATAACCATATCCAGACTGTGTTCGTAACTACGGAGGCTACATGCCAAATTACAGCATAAAAGTAGCAAAATCAGGCCCAGACTGATCAGGAAAGAGCCCATAGTTTCAATCGTCTCGTAATGTCCCAAAGAGTCTCCCTATCAAATTTCAACTTCCTAGGGTGAACAGGAGAGAATTTAGCTCACTCAGCTGCTCTTGAAGGAGCTTGTCATTTTAATCGTATTTTAATGATCCAGAGAGTCTCCCTATCAAGTTTTAACTTCCTAGGGTGAATAGGAGAGAATTTAGCTCACTCAGCTGATCTTGAAAGAGCTCATCATTTTAATCGTATTTTAATGACCCAGAGAGTCTCCCTATCAAATTTCAACTTCCTAGGGTGAATAGGAGAGAATTTAGCTCACTCAGCTGATCTTGAAAGAGCTCATCATTTTAATCGTATTTTAATGACCCAGAGAGCCACCTTTTCAAATTTCAACTTCCTAGGGTGAACAGGAGAGAATTTAGCTCACTCAGCTGCTCTTGAAGGAGCTCGTCATTTTAATCGTATTTTAATGATCCAGAGAGTCTCCCTATCAAGTTTTAACTTCCTAGGGTGAATAGGAGAGAATTTAGCTCACTCAGCTGATCTTGAAAGAGCTCATCATTTTAATCGTATTTTAATGACCCAGAGAGTCTCCCTATCAAATTTCAACTTCCTAGGGTGAATAGGAGAGAATTTAGCTCACTCAGCTGATCTTGAAAGAGCTCATCATTTTAATCGTATTTTAATGACCCAGAGAGCCACCTTTTCAAATTTCAACTTCCTAGGGTGAACAGGAGAGAATTTAGCTCACTCAGCTGCTCTTGAAGGAGCTTGTCATTTTAATCGTATTTTAATGATCCAGAGAGTCTCCCTATCAAGTTTTAACTTCCTAGGGTGAATAGGAGAGAATTTAGCTCACTCAGCTGATCTTGAAAGAGCTCATCATTTTAATCGTATTTTAATGACCCAGAGAGTCTCCCTATCAAATTTCAACTTCCTAGGGTGAATAGGAGAGAATTTAGCTCACTCAGCTGATCTTGAAAGAGCTCATCATTTTAATCGTATTTTAATGACCCAGAGAGCCACCTTTTCAAATTTCAACTTCCTAGGGTGAACAGGAGAGAATTTAGCTCACTCAGCTGCTCTTGAAGGAGCTCGTCATTTTAATCGTATTTTAATGATCCAGAGAGTCTCCCTATCAAGTTTTAACTTCCTAGGGTGAATAGGAGAGAATTTAGCTCACTCAGCTGATCTTGAAAGAGCTCATCATTTTAATCGTATTTTAATGACCCAGAGAGTCTCCCTATCAAATTTCAACTTCCTAGGGTGAATAGGAGAGAATTTAGCTCACTCAGCTGATCTTGAAAGAGCTCATCATTTTAATCGTATTTTAATGACCCAGAGAGCCACCTTTTCAAATTTCAACTTCCTAGGGTGAACAGGAGAGAATTTAGCTCACTCAGCTGCTCTTGAAGGAGCTTGTCATTTTAATCGTATTTTAATGATCCAGAGAGTCTCCCTATCAAGTTTTAACTTCCTAGGGTGAATAGGAGAGAATTTAGCTCACTCAGCTGATCTTGAAAGAGCTCATCATTTTAATCGTATTTTAATGACCCAGAGAGTCTCCCTATCAAATTTCAACTTCCTAGGGTGAATAGGAGAGAATTTAGCTCACTCAGCTGATCTTGAAAGAGCTCATCATTTTAATCGTATTTTAATGACCCAGAGAGCCACCTTTTCAAATTTCAACTTCCTAGGGTGAACAGGAGAGAATTTAGCTCACTCAGCTGATCTTGAAGGAGCTCGTCATTTTAATCGTATTTTAATGATCCAGAGAGTCTCCCTATCAAGTTTTAACTTCCTAGGGTGAATAGGAGAGAATTTAGCTCACTCAGCTGATCTTGAAAGAGCTCATCATTTTAATCGTATTTTAATGACCCAGAGAGTCTCCCTATCAAATTTCAACTTCCTAGGGTGAATAGAAGAGAATTTAGCTCACTCAGCTGATCTTGAAAGAGCTCATCATTTTAATCGTATTTTAATGACCCAGAGAGCCTCCCTATCAAATTTCAACTTCCTAGGGTGAACAGGAGAGAATTTAGCTCACTCAGCTGATCTTGAAGGAGCTCGTAATTTTAATCGTATTTTAATGATCCAGAGAGTCTCCCTATCAAATTTTAATTTCCTAGGGTGAATAGAAGAGAATTTTGCTCACTCAGCTGATCTTGAAAGAGCTCATAATTTTAATCGTATTTTAATGACACAGAGAGTCTCCCTATCAAATTTCAACTTCCTTGGGTGAATAGGAGAGAATTTAGCTCACTCAGCTGATCTTGAAAGGGCTCATCATTTTAATCGTATTTTAATGATCCAGAGAGCCTCCCTATTAAATTTCAACTTCCTAGGGCGAATAGGAGAGAATTTAGCTCACTCAGCTGATCTTGAAAGGGCTCATAATTTTAATCGTATTTTAATGACCCAGAGAGCCTCCCTATCAAATTTGAACTTCCTGGGGTGGAGAGAATTTAGCTCACTCAGCTGATCTTGAAGGAGCTCATCATTTTAATCGTATTTTAATGACCCAGAGAGCCTCCCTATTAAATTTCAACTTCCTAGGGCGAATAGGAGAGAATTTAGCTCACTCAGCTGATCTTGAAAGGGCTCATCATTTTAATCGTATTTTAATGACCCAGAGAGCCTCCCTATCAAATTTGAACTTCCTGGGGTGGAGAGAATTTATCTCACTCAGCTGATCTTGAAGGAGCTCATCATTTTAATCGTATTTTAATGACCTAGAGAGCCTCCCTATCAAATTTCAACTTCCTGGGGTGGAGAGAATTTAGCTCACTCAGCTGATCTTGAAAGAGCTCATCATTTTAATCGTATTTTAATGACCCAGAGAGCTTCCCTATCAAATTTCAACTTCCTAGGGTGAATAGGAGAGAATTTAGCTCACTCAGCTGATCTTTAAAGAGCTCATCATTTTAATCGTATTTTAATGACCCAGAGAGCCTCCCTATCAAATTTCAACTTCCTAGGGTGAATAGGAGAGAATTTAGCTCACTCAGCTGATCTTGAAAGAGCTTAATGACCCAGAGAGCCTCCATATCAAATTTCAACTTCCTGGGGTGAATAGGAGAGAATTTAGCTCACTCAGCTGATCTTAAAAGAGCTCATCATTTTAATCGTATTTTAATGATCCATAGAGTCTCCCTATCAAGTTTTAACTTCCTAGGGTGAATAGAAGATAATTTAGCTCACTCAGCTGATCTTGAAGGAGCTCATCATTTTAATCGTATGTTAATGACCCGGAGAGTCACCCTATCAAATTTCAACTTCCTAGGGTGAACAGGAGAGAATTTAGCTCACTCAGCTTGCCGGTGGTCCAGCCGTTGAACTGTCCACTGTGAACATTATTAATTGCTATGCAATTCTTAGGCCCACCCCGAACAACTTTTTATGTAACGTTTGATGTAAAGTGGTTTTACGTGTAGTGAATATATATATATATATATATATATATATATTAATTGCTATGCAATTCTTAGGCCGACCCCCAACAATTTTTTATGTAACGTCCGCAACGAAATAATGTCCGAAACGCACGTTCATGCGCATCGTGGGTTCGAATCCCAGCCAGGCTTGAAAATTTTTTTATATCCAATTTTTTTTTGTAATTTATTATTTTATATCCATTAATTAATTTGATTAATTAAAATTAATTAATTAATTAATCGTCGCTAGCATTGATAATATGCAATTAATAAATTGCATAGAAAATTATCCTCGTTTTCTACACAGTAGAAAAGAGAAAAGATCCGGGGGGGGGGGTCCAGAGGGGCGAAGCCCCCCGGCGAGGCGCGAAGCGCCGAGTATATATATATATATATATATATACTCATAACTCATAAGTATTTTATGAAATTCATATTTACGCATGCTCACATGCTATCATTGGTCTGTGTTGAATGTCCAAGTGGTTTTAAGTGTAGTGAATGTTGCGAGTCTGCCGTTTCGGAAATTTCAGCGAGGCAATCAAAATGGGTCCATGACTTTATATAGTTTTGATATACATTAGCTATAATATTAATCACTCAAATTTGACATCAAGCAGGAAGGCAGACACGAAACCGCAACTGTTCCGATCGATTTAGCAATTGGAAATTTTGGTTTTAAAAGACATGTACATTTGTGTCTACGACCTACTTGTAAGAATAGTTCAGGGATTTCGTACCTTCAGATAGCGACGTAGTAAAACGTTCGTATCTTGCTTGATTAAACTAGGTAGATGAGAGTAAATAATATAGACTGCTAAGTGTCATAAAAGGTAAGTATCTAGAATGATATCAGATGCTGGTGATGATCAGATCAACATGTCCACATGGAATCCAAGTTGATATTATGTCAACGACCAAGTCTAATCGATTTTTATATGATTAAGCCGAAAGTTGAGTAGGTAATTTATAAATCCTCGAGTAGGGGAAAATGGTGTAATACCGCCACCTTAAGCATATTTGTCTATCACAGCCCAGGTTTGCACTCAGGAGCTTCAGATTTTGAAGCAAATAACATCTCCAGTAGTAAATTACAAAGTTTTTAATTGTTGTGTAGCAACTTTATATTGGTAAACAACAATTTACGAGATCCTTGTAAATGGCGGTACTACTACTACCCCAGCTCGCTGGGGAAATACCTCCATGGGGTCAGGGTAATACCGCAATGTTAAAACAAAGAGAAAATGAACAATCTCATATGAACGTCGGAATAACGATTTATTGAATTTCAAAAACTTCCTGGGTAGCTTCTCACCATATTTGGAACTTAGATGACAAGAAAAGGATTCACTGAAGGTTGATAAAATTTTCAAAAATTTTCGTTTTAAAATTTCCCGAGCCATTGCAATAGCTTCATTTTCTACAAAAATTCGCTAAAATGGTCGTGAAACTTAAAAGCCGAGTGAAAATTATGCTGAAATTGATGTAAACTTAGTAAAGTAAGCGGAAATCATCAGAAATGCTTGCATACGAGTCTGCAACACATTGGGACATTTTCATGTGTGTTTTCTTATTATTTTCTTATCATTAGGGAAAAAAACTGGATTCTAGAGCCACTCAGCTGATCTGTGATCGGTCAGTTGTGTTCAGAAGTCCCTCAAGGGGCTACATACCAAATCTCAGATTCGTGGGATCATTAGGGAAAAAACTGGATTCTAGAGCCACTCAGCTGATCTGGGATCGGTCAGTTGCGTTCAGAAGTCCCTCAAGGGGCTACATACCAAATCTCAGAATCGTGGGATCATTAGGGAAAAAACTGGATTCAAGAGCCACTCAGCTGATCTGGGATCGGTCAGTTGTGTTCAGAAGTCCCTCAAGTGGCTACATACCAAATCTCAGAATCGTGGGATCATTAGGGAAAAAACTGGATTCTAGAGCCACTCAGCTGATCTGGGATCGGTCAGTTGTGCTCAGAAGTCCCTCAAGGGCCCACATACCAAATCTCAGAATCGTGGGATCATTAGGGAAAAAACTGGATTCTAGAGCCACTCAGCTGATCTTGGATCGGTCAGTTGTGTTCAGAAGTCCCTCAAGGGGCTACATACCAAATCTCAGAATCGTGGGATCATTAGGGAAAAAACTGGTTTCTAGAGCCACTCAGCAGATCTGGGATCGGTCAGTTGTGTTCAGAAGTCCCTCAAGGGCCCACATACCAAATCTCAGAATCGTGGGATCATTAGGGAAAAAACTGGATTCTAGAGCCACTCAGCTGATCTTGGATCGGTCAGTTGTGTTCAGAAGTCCCTCAAGGGGCTACATACCAAATCTCAGAATCGTGGGATCATTAGGGAAAAAACTGGTTTCTAGAGCCACTCAGCTGATCTGGGATAAGTCAGTTGCGTTCAGAAGTCCCTCAAGGGGCTACATACCGAATCTCAGAATCGTGGGATCATTAGGGAAAAAACTGGATTCTAGAGCCACTCAGCTGATCTGGGATCGGTCAGTTGTGTTCAGAAGTCCCTCAAGGGCCCACATACCAAATCTCAGAATCGTGGGATCATTAGGGAAAAAACTGGATTCTAGAGCCACTCAGCTGATCTGGGATCGGTCAGTTGTGTTCAGAAGTCCCTCAAGGGGGCTACATACCAAATCTCAGAATCGTGGGATCATTAGGGAAAAAACTGGATTCTAGAGCCACTCAGCTGATCTGGGATCGGTCAGTTGTGTTCAGAAGTCCCTCAAGGGCCCACATACCAAATCTCAGAATCGTGGGATCATTAGGTAAAAACGTCATTTCTGATGGTCATAATCATCGTTGTGGCCACTTGGGACAATTTCCGTGAGCAATTTTCGTGAGCAATTTTCGTGAGCAATTATTTTCCGTGACGTTTTTTTAGTTTATGTGCCAAAGCGAAGACATGAAAATGTCAACAATTTCCACATCAGAATCGTAAAATTGGAACAAAATAAATACTAGTAAAATAATGTTGGTTATTCACAGGAACTGAATTATCGACAACGTTCAACGTGGAACTCGTTAAAAAAAGAAATATTTTATAGCATTCCATCTTCCCTGCTTTTAATGTTTTAAATTTGTGCTCTTCGTCAAGTCGCAGCAAAATTCACAAGACTAACGTACATTATCAAAATCAAAACGGGAGCCATAAGAGTGGAATCTTACGATTAGTTAATTAGGAAGGCAGTTAGGTAGATAATTACTGTACAATTATTCAGTAGGTAGGTAGAAAAAACTCTGATAAGTCGCGATTAGGTAAATATAAAGGTGCTTATGGAGATAAGCTATCACAATATAATTCGTATTTTAAATATTAGTTTATATTTCAATTACTCAGAACCAATAGAAATAGGTGATCATTACCACAAAAACCTTTGATAAAATCCAACAAGACTGATGATTAGAGCATGGGGTTATATTGCCCCAGTTAACTTTTCGAGATAAAAAATAATTAAAAACTACAGTTTTCCTAAAAAATAATGAAGTAATGGGTGGAAATTAAAGCTAAATGATTTTTTTACGTCGTCATGCTCAACAATTTACATAAACTTATGAAAAACTGTTACTTACCACGCAAATTCGACCACAGTAAAACTAGAACACCAAGCTTCAAAAACTGTGAATTCGCTCATCTTTGATGAAAACAAATTAATGACCTCAAATCAACTTTCCCAACAATACTGCTGATCTAAAGATGACGATATTTGGCTACAAGATCTGTCACTCAGGTGGTTAAATAATTATAGGAGGTGGCGGTATTTCCCGACTTGGCGTTATTACCCCACTCTCCCCTACTTACTTGGATATTAGAATAATTGCTCACTTCTCATTGTCAACAGGCTAGGTTTTCGTTCAAAAATTTTCTGAAGAACGGAAAAAAATTGCTGCCGATTCGGGAGTGGCATAGGTATATAGCCTCCTATACTTGATTGTAAATATAGATCATTGAAATTTACAAAATAAGATTTAGGTAAGAAATATCAGTTTTTACTACCTAAATTGAAATGATAGTATAACCTGAACCTGAAGTATGAACTTGCGAGCAGATTTGTTAGAGCTTTCAAGTTTGCGTTGAAAAGCAAGGTAAGAACAGAATTTGGATGTCGTTTTAACATAATTGACGTAAACAACACCTCCAAATACAACAGGGTATCACTGAGATGTTGAAGAGGGCCCAAAAAGCTTATATTTAAACATGAACCAATCGATAATAAGCTCTGATGTGGCCAAAAGACGGTGAAAGTGCTCAGCTAACGAATAAACCACATGATTTGAGAAGCCTATGAAAAATTCTCTACCCTCAAACTCCTAGACGTAGTTCAGGATCTACGGACCTTTTTAGGTCTATTGAACTTCTACCCCGAGCTGCTCATGCCTTAATCTCCCTAAAAAAATTGATACTTCCTGATGCTCGCAAACGGGACAAACGCCCCTTACCCTGGCCCTGGACCGAAGCTGACGATGCCCACTTCCAAAATGCGAAGAAACTACTCTCTCGTTCATACGGACCTTACTAAATTGCTTGAGCTTCACACAGATGCCTGTGACAACGCAGTAGGAGCTGCGTTACAATTCAGAGACGGCTCAGTACTCCGTCCCTCAGGGGTTTTCTCTATGGCCCCATACACTATGGGATCGCCTGCAGGCCGTCGCCTCAACAGACGAACTTACGACCAATATCGCCGGGCTCCCTACAATACCAGTCAACGGCCTGCAGGCGGCCGCACTAAACTGCCGATCATCGCCTGAACATCGCACACACTATCTGTCCGGGGCCTGCAGGCGGACTGTCGGCTAGGAATCAGGACTGTAGGCGAACCTCAGTTCGCCAGTTCGCCACCATGCTTCGAAGGAAACGTTGCGCGGTTTATTTACTGTCAGTTTTTGGTGAACCCCCAGAAAAAAGAATTTGGGTGAAAAAGTGGCTTCAAGATAGAAACGCTAGCTCTCACATGTCATTGCTCCGTGATCTGAGGCAGTCTCACCACGAGGATCTTATGAATTATTTAATTATAATTAATTGAATAATTCATTAATTATAATTAATTTTCCACAAACACGGATAGGCCCGATAAATCTCAATAAATGCCGAAATAAAAGTAGGTTTCCCGTCCATCCTCGCCGTCAGTCCGCTGTCAGTCCAATTTCGGCTTGTGAAAACACGCTCAAAATTGATCGCACGGAAAACTGACGAAAACGGGGGAAAAAAGAGCCGACGGATCACGCGCCTGCAGGCCAACTGATAGTGTAGGGCGGGGAGCATTTGCGATCATGATCTGACAGGTCCTTGCCTGTCGCGGATCTCCCATCGGATCCTCGCCGGCCCTTTGCCCACACACCTTCAGTCCGCCCGAACTGCAGTCCACGATCTTCAGATTAACTGATGAATGTGTGGGCGACCTCGGGTCGCCGCCTTACGATTATCTTCAGTTAAACTGACAGTGTATGGGGGGCTTTTAAGCCGTGTCCTACGTGGACGACCAAAGCGCGCGAAGGAGCGACCCGCGCGAGCGAGCGAGCGACCAGCTGATTTCAAACAAGGTAAAACAAACGAAGTGTCCTACGTGCCACCGCCCGACGCCGCGATTCGCGATGAGGTCGCACGCTCGGGTTTGATTTTGGTCGCGCGCTCGCCTGGTCGCGCTGCCGGGAGGTTATATTTGTGTTTTCAAGTTTTGTTTGTGTTTCCGTATTTTTATAATTCTTTCCCTGGAAATGGCTGGGACAGTGAGACAAGAAGACGAAGACACATTTGTTTTTTTAATCGCTTCTCCCATACTTCAAAAAGCTGGGGGAAATTGAAAAAGTCCAGTCATGCAGCATGACCCCATGAGCGAATTTTTGAAGATGTTTCATGCAAATATTACCGATTTTTACAACTAGCGAACGGCATTATTTCGATTTTTGACTGATTTTTCAACATTGAAATTTTTGAAAACTTGATACATATTCTTATTGGAAATTTTACGCTGATTCCGAATATACCACATGTTAGTATGCTGAAAAAATTATTTCGCACAACAAATCGCAAAAAACAGGCTATTTTGAAATTTTCGACTACATTTTTGAAAATTTCAACCCGAAGATGTAATCCGATCATGCTGGCCAACGAACTTGAACTTTCGTTTTGTGTCCTTAACATTTTAAAATTTGTTTGAAGTTTCTAGCACAATTCTACGGACAGTTATCGTCTGGAATGACACATACATATATACATACATGTATACATACATACATAAAAAAGTCCAGTCATGCAGCATGACCCTATGAGCAAATTTTTGAAGATGTTTCATGCAAATATTACCGATTTGTACAACTAGCGAACGGCATTATTTCGATTTTTGACTGATTTTTCAACTTTGAAATTTTTGAAAAATTGATACATATTCTTATAGGAAATTTTACGCTGATTCCGAATATACCACATGTTAGTATGCTGAAAAAATTATTTCGCATAACAAATCGCAAAAAACAGGCTATTTTGAAATTTTTGACTACATTTTTGAAAATTTCAACCCGAAGATGTAATCCGATCATGCTGGCCAACGAACTTGAACTTTCGTTTTGTGTCCTGAACATTTTAAAATTTGTTTGAAGTTTCTAGCACAATTCTACGGACAGTTATCGTCTGGAATGACACATACATACATACATACATACATATATACATACATATATACATATATACATACATATATACATACATACATACATAAAAAAATGCGTTAAACTTCAGAATATGATTCAGAATAGCCTGAAACGGATTTCTTCATAAATTTTTTTCAAAAATTCACATTCTACAAATTTTGAGGCGAGAGCAATAGCTTAATTTTCTTCGAAAATTCGCTAAAAATGCGTTAAACTTCAGAATATGATTCAGAATAGCCTGAAACGGATTTCTGCATAAAATTTTTTCAAAAATTCACATTCTACAAATTTTGAGGCGAGAGCAATAGCTTAATTTTCTTCAAAAATTCGCTAAAAACTTACCCTAAAACCGTACCTGTTCCTAAACGTGATTTTTTCATGAATCCGTAGTTTATTTATATGCGAATAAATCCCTGAATTATGTTTAAATTTCTAAAATTTCAGGGCTTTATATCCAGCGCCTTTTAGCGAATTTTTGAAGAAAATTAAGCTATTGCTCTCGCCTCAAAATTTGTAGAATGTGAATTTTTGAAAAAAATTTATGCAGAAATCCGTTTCAGGCTATTCTGAATCATATTCTGAAGTTTAACGCATTTTTTTATGTATGTATGTATACATGTATGTATATATGTATGTGTCATTCCAGACGATAACTGTCCGTAAAGTTGTGCTAGAAACTTCAAACAAATTTTAAAATGTTAAGGACACAAAACGAAAGTTCAAGTTCGTTGGCCAGCATGATCGGATTACATCTTCGAGTTGAAATTTTCAAAAATGTAGTCAAAATTTTCAAAATAGCCTGTTTTTTGCGATTTGTTGTGCCAAATAATTTTTTCAGCATACTAACATGTGGTATATTCGGAATCAGCGTAAAATTTTCTATAAGAATATGTACCTATCAAGTTTTCAAAAATTTCTAAGTTGAAAAATCAGTCAAAAATCGAAATAATCGAAGATTTCTTCAAAAATTCGCTCATGGGGTCATGCTGCATGACTGGACTTTTTCTTTTTTGTAAAACAAAACCTTGTACAGTGAAACTTGGGTAATTCGAACCTCAAGGGACCAGTCCAAAACTTCGAATTAATATATATATTTATAAATAATTACGAGAGGGTAGTTGACAATAATGATTTGAATAAAAAATAAATATATAACCTTTCGACGAAACAAACATCACTCACAACACAACAACATTCCGGAAATCGTCCACGAGATGGTAGAGCATTAAAAAGTCTTACTCCCACCTGAATAGGAGAGCACTTCAGGGAAACGTTGAGGCGGGTAAATGACAGGTACAGGATATTTCTACCTCGTGTAAAATATTCATGGATATCTGAAGTGATGGGGAAGGTAGAATAGTTCACCTTAACGAAATTAAGGACAGCTAAAACGTACATGCCAGGGACTGTGAGGATTCGATGACGAGAAAAAGAGATTTTACAGCTATCATTCCTGGCCAAACCGCTCTTTATGCGGACCACTCTTTTTTGGATTTTGAAAACATCGATCATATGGCTTGAATTGCCCCACAGTAGTAATCCATATGCCACCCGAGAAGCAAAACATGCGTGATAAAGCGAGACCAATACATCGCTAGATAATATTACACTGTATAGCCGTCGAATCATGAAAACAACTGAAGACAGTTTCGGAACCAAGTGTTCAATGTGAGTGTTCCATGATAGGCGATTGTCAACATAGAATACATAACAAGAAAATTAACTGATTGGTCTAGACGACGGTTGAGCCCGAAGTCTAGGCGATTGTGATGTCTAGGCTTGCATTTTATCGCCATTTAGAATTAGGGCATTTGATGTAGTAGGTACACCATCTCTCAATAGTTGAATTTTTACCCTGCACGTCTTGATTTAATTCGCTCGGAAACAATCCCACTGACAATGTTGTGATGTCATCCGCGAACATGTAAATGTAATATGTGATGTAATTCACTAACCAGAGAGAGAAAGAGAGAGAAAGATTTATTTATTCAATATTATACGAAAAAAAAAAAAAAAATAATAATAATAATAATAATCCTTTAAAAAATGCAATTGGATAATATACTTATCACGTCTCTCTGGCTTCCATTGACTCTCCACCGCCTTCCACTCTCGCCAGACCCCGCAAGCTCCTGCTCCATGACCCTCACCTATCAGAAATGAACCTCGAGGAGATCTCTATTGGTGGCACACCTATATACTCCGCTACTACTTCGGAATCACCTAGACCGTATGTTCCCTCACCACTTCGCCCTCTTGTCTTCAATCATACCCGCCGTCTCTCTCACCCGGGAATCAAAACAACAAGGAGCATCATCTGTAACAGATTCTATTGGCCGAATCTGGCTACATCCGTCAAGGTCATGGCACGGTCCTGCCTCGGTAGTCCACTCCCCGGACGCTCAACCCCTCGAACATCTACACATTGACATCGTTGGGGCCTTACCTTCCTTACCGTTGGATCCTTTAGGTGCATACATGATCCTCCAGGACTTACTATTAAGATTAATAAGAAGATGACTTAATTAAAAGATGACCACGCACCGTGCAACGCCTCATAGTAACTCGAATTTCTCTGTCGACGTCGTAAACAATCCTTCAAACAAATTTTCTCTTCTTCCAAAGATTTTGAAAAAGGCAGAAGCCGAAATATAAAAATAGATTTGTGGTGTTAATTTCAGTGTTTCCTATTATTTGTTTATTATGTATAATATACAATCTCCAGTAGAGCCAAACAGTTCAGGTGAATTATATATATATATATATATATATATATATATATATAATTGGAGGTTGGGTTGACCAAACTAGACTTGAGTGGTTTTCTTTATGTTTTATTCATAATAATCCACAACGTTTTTACCCAGGGGCTGGGTCCTAATCATGTGGTGATACCTAAAACGAACAAGAAGTAAGTACAATCTTAAAAGAACAAGAAATAGGTATAATGCAAATGGTAGAAGAGTGTGATCAGAATGGGACAATCTCAGTAGTGTTACTTATCATCTAATGGCTTAGATTTTACATATAAACTAGGTTTTTTCAAGTACCTACTTACAGTTGGTTGAAAGTGGTGGAGGGTCTTTCACCAAGTAGATAATATTAGTTTTAAATGTAGGAACACCTAACACTTTGGCAAACTTTGAATTACATATATAACTGGCATGGCTTGGGCCAGAACTAGAAACGTCATCACAGTGACGGCTGGAAAGGGGGAGGGAGGTGGTGGGGGGAGTTGTGATCATAATGGCTGTGGCTTTCTAGTAGGACAGTATGGCGGGACTTTTTGAAACTATGGTGAAACAAGAGTGGAGTTACCTATTATGTGTAATGGATGGTAGATAGTAAATTCTTGAATGGGGGGGGGGGGGGGGGGGTACGGAAGTGGGTAAGGCATTCGATAATAATAATGAGAGAGAGAGAGAGAGAGAGTATATTTGTGGAAGTACAATGTAGGTACATCACAATTGTCATTCATATTGGTATTTAAATTGACATCACTTATCATTCTTATTTTTTTAAAGAAAATGTCAGCCAAGGTGCCTGCCCATCCCAAAAAGTGGCTCGGCCGGGGTGTCCCGGCCGAGCCCGGACCCGACCCACCATGGCGGCCTCCCGAGGGTGCCCACCCATTTCTGGATGAGCACCCCTAGACGCGACTAAATTAATCGCTCCATTTCAAGAAGCAACACCAGGCGAGACCGCCCCCGGGCCGACCGAGAGCCCCAAGCCGAAACCCAAAAAGCAAACAAGCACACGGCCAAGCATTCAATAAATTACATGCATACTAAATATTCATTCATACAGTTAAGACTAATCATTCAGTATTAAACAACAATAAACAAAATGCATACGAAAAACAAAACAAGATAACACGACATCTAAGAATTAACAAAAGGCTTTAAATTATATCACAGATCTTATCTAAAATGCTAGCGCGAGTACTGTTATAAATATCCTCGGCTGCTGACAAACATATTATCTATGGCTACCGGTAGTTACAAATAAACTCAATTCTACATATAAACTTGATGAATCCATTAAAACTTAACAACCACGTATAAAATAAAATACTCTTACAAAACTAGATCACTGATCAAACTTGTATGACTAGATTTGAGGAACTCGTCAATACTATAAAACGCCAAATTACATAAATACAATCGAAGCTTGTTCCTAAATGTTCTATATTCCAATCTCTTGAATGAATGTGGTAGGATATTAAAAAAATGGACCCCCCAATAGTTCACTGCATTTTGACAAACCTTGACCCGATTCCTTTTCAAAGATAACAGGTCAGAAATTCTAGTTGAATAGTCGTGAATTTCATTTCTGACCTCATAACTATTTTGATGTTTTCTCACATAGCAAGCACTCTCAAGTATATAGATTGATGGTAAAGTAAGTATATTTAACTTTTTGAACGCTGCTGAACAATCATCTCTATATCCAATGTTAGCTAGGACACGTATAGTTTTCCTTTGTATGGAAAATATACGAGAAGATGACGGGGCATGCCCCCAACAAATTATACCATAACTTATAATACTTTGGAAGCAACAATGATATGCCTGCAGAAGCCCATTTTTACTCATCTTCTGTTTTAACATTCTTAAAAGAAACAATGCTGAATTGCAGCGTTTCGCTAATTCTGAACAATGTTCCAACCAGTTAGATTTTGGATCCATATTAAGCCCCAGAAACTTGACTGACGGTGGATTAAGAGGAACATCTACATTTGAAATTTTTTTTAAAGAACTCATGAGATATTGCGTTTTAGATCGATTTACTTCAAGTCTATTAGCTTTGAACCAGTCAATCACTTGCTCTGTGAGGAGAGAATGAGAGGAGGTAACTTCATCAATAGTAGGCATTTTGCTTATAAGTGATGTGTCATCTGCGAATAGGATTAGTTGTGCTGGTACCATAGAAGGAAGGTCGTTGATAAAAATCAAAAAAAGCAGCGGTCCTAGAACGGAACCCTGGGGTATACCTATATTTATGGTTGAATAATTCGAAAATCTCCCCAAGTGAGAAACTGATTGTGATCTGTCACTAAGATAGGACTTCATCAAGGAGATTGCGCTAGCACAGAACTTATAATTCCCAAGCTTAGCTATCAAAAGATCATGCGATATGCAGTCAAAACACTTTGTGATATCCAAGAGGGAAGTCAAGCAAATTTGTTTTGAGTCAAATCCATCCAAAATACAGTCCATCAGTTGAAGAATCGCGTCAACCGTCGACTTTCCACTCCGAAAGCCAAACTGATTTTCGCTGAATAAGCAATTTACCTCAAAATGTTTTGTGAATTGAGCTTTTAAAACCTTTTCAAAATTTTTAGATAGAACGGGTAGTTTGACTATTGGTCTATGATTTTCCACTTTGTCTTTATCACCTTTCTTAAAAAGTGGAGTTAATATGGACACCTTTAGTGCATTAGGGAACTCGCCGTTCATGATACTATCATTTATCAAAAATGTTAATGGAGTTAAAACATTGCCGAGAACACCTTTCATAATTTTAGAATTCATATCATAAATGTCAAAGCTAGAAGAATTTTTCAAAGATTTTATTGCTGAAACTATGTTCAGACCATTGACTTTAGAAAAACAGAAAGTTTCTGTGTTTGGGACTGAAAAATTCAGAGGGTCGAGATTTGATGAAGGGATCCTCTTAACAATATCATGTCCAACCATACTAAAATAGTTATTAAAGGACTCTGCAGAAATAAAAGGTGGAAAGGGTTACAAAATTGTATATTGAAACTTAGATTTTCTTCTTCTAAAATTATTTTTAGATTATACCTACTTCTTGTTCGTTTTAGGTATCACCACATGATTAGGACCCTGGCCCAGGGTAGAAACGTTTTGGATTATTATGAATAAAACATAAAGAAAACCACTCAAGTCTAGTTTGGTCAACCCAACCTCCAATTACTCGTATATTCACTACCTAGACTAGACATAACCAGCACTCAGTATATATATAATACATAGGTATATGAAAAGTGTAAAACTCTAGGATTCGTTTCAATAAAGAAAATTTTCATAAATTTTGATTTTAAAAATTTTCGACTCATTGAGATAGCTTCATTTTCTATAAAAATTCGCTAAAACTTATTAGGATGATGGAAAGAAATCCTTCACATTTTTCCGATCGGATGTTGATTCACATCGTTTTTATACACACTTAAATTTATGTGACTTTATGATTATTGGTACGGTTTTCCTATCGTTTCTCTTATCAGAACTTCTGCGCTCGATTTCTATACTTAGCGATAACAAGCTACCGCTCACCTTACTACTTAATTAACGCTATCAAACAACCTCATTATAATAATTGTTAAATGACATTGTTGCCATAAGGACCTTTTTATTCTACAGACCGAACGAAGTACAATTAGATTTGTAATATAATTTCAAGTAAAAGTAGGCAAAAACCAGCCTGAAGGTTATTAGCTACTTTGAGCCAGGGGTACAAGTCAAGGTTTACGCTGAAACATACCCAAACGTCGTTCAAGTACTTTTGAAACTTGCTTTAATCTACTGATCGCGTTTGGCGTGTGTGCAAGCCCTTATCACTTTGGTTTAGAGAACTGCGTGTTGACAAATGAAGTTCACCAAAAACCCCTGTTTGACTCCGAAAAAAACCCTGAAATCCCCCTGAGCCACAACAAAAAACCCCTGTAGTGGATTTATATATGTTTTACTTGGCGTCGGTAGACCAAGTGGGACATTTATATTCTGATTATGCGGGTTAGTCCCCGTGTTATTCCTGTAAGGAATGTGGGCGAATCCGTCAAGGTCAGCTTGCTTGGCGGAATGAACTGAGAGATAGTTCGTGTCGCAGCCGCGTGGAGCACTGGGCTCGCATAGTGGGTGCTGGGTTCGATCAGTTTGATACTGAGCCGTTTTGTAATATTCCGGCCTAAGATTTATATCTGTAGGAGGAATATGTTGAGTTTGGTTGAGGTACTGAAAAGTATCCTTCGTTTTTTGTACATTTGGAGTGTATTTGACACTCGGATCGGCCGGGTAGGCTTGTGTCGAATATCGTGGGTATTCGGACAGCTTGGTCGAATCGTACTGATTGACTTCAGAGCGGGTCTGAAAGGTATCCTCGATCTTTTGTATAGGTGAGGCTTGATCGAACGTTTCTTTAACGAATACGTTAGGTGAGAAGGCGATCTCGTCGTGAGGATCGAGCCTTGCGTCGTCGCTTGGACCGGCGGATTGGCCGGGTAGCCTGTAGGGAGCGCTACGGGGGCTAGGAGGCCCGGCTTCGCCGTCGTCTGCCTCCCCTTGCATGAGGAAATAAGACGGCCGACGTTCCATCGAAATAGTCGAGTTATTAGCTCGTTTCGATGCCTCTATGTACAGAAATAGAGGGTTTAGGAAGGTGGACTCGCTTGACAGAGCGTCTTTCCTTTGCTCGTATGTCAGGGTCCTACCTTTTAGTCTTGAAAAAGACTTCATTGGACGGTAAATTAGAGCGGATGAGCAGAGTAATTTACCGGCGTATCCCGGCGGTCGGTTAAGAGCCTAATGCTACGAAACCCGGGTGATACGGCTCGGAACGTCCCTCGGGCGTACGATCTAAAGAGAATATCGATAGATGTACCGGGTGGCGTCCTGACAGATGAACTACGTTGGGCAATGAGCAGGATGAATAATCACTGGACTCGTAGATGCCAATGCGAGATCTGTGTGGAGAGAAGGTAGGCCTTGTGGAAAATAGTGGGAAGCCGTTCTTGAGATGAACTCGGGATGCAGAAGGTTCGTCAGCGTAGAGCGTGTAGAAATCTTCGTACTTCGAGGTGTCGTCATCGAGAGCGGAGAGTAGAATGAATTTCGGAGGCTCCGAGCGGGGTATTTATAGGGAGGTGGCCGCCCCCTGCCGCCTCCTGATTGGTCCGCTTAATTTCATTAATTCGACTGTGTAATCTTATTGGCTCGCATATTGTTTTCTCAGTATCTGCGAGTATGATAGCTGAGCTGGTCCTCCGGGGTGCTTCCGAGCGTCCGTCGCGGAGCCGGCGACCTTGAGTTTAGCCGGGGACCTCGGGTGCTTTCCCTGCGTCCGTTGTTCAGACGGGGTCCCCGGGGTGGCTGCTGGACCAGAGGTGGTTTCTTGCCGCCTCTTGGTTGGTTCGCCTATTGTCTCTCGTGTAATCAGTGTTTCTGATTGGCGAGTAGGCTTGTTTGAATTGTCCTTGCTAGTTTTAGAGGACGTTTGATTTTCTGTTCGAGTTTTCTCGTTCAAGGCGACTTGGTTCGAGATACTTGTCGTATCTCTCTCGCCCAGTAAGTGTCTAGGGAGGTCGCCTTGTATGTTTTTAGTTAATATTTCACTTTTGAGAGAGAAATTCGTATTTTCTCTCTGGTGAAATATTTTGTTTGACGGAGTTGTAACTCGACGTCTTATAAATATTTTTGTGTTGTGCCTACCTCTTTTTGGTAGCCCTGAAAAGGGCTGTTGACAAGAGGGGGTGGTTTTCACCACAGGGGCCCCCCCAAGACGTCGTGTTATTAACGACGACGCCGGCTGGGGTGTTTCGAGCGCCGTCACCCACCTCTCGTCGAATTTGGTAGAGGGGACGTGCCTTCTGGCAGATTTTCGGGGAGTCTCCTCCTTATTTTCTGCCTGATTTTTGTTTAGTGACACAGCTTCGTCTGTTTTTAGAGTGTAAGCTGGTTTTATTTGCTGTTTGGGAACTTTTTTTGTATGTTCGCCAATTTGCACTGTAACCGAAAACTTATCTCTTTTAACCACTTTGAATGGTCCCGTGTAAGGACATTGCAGAGAGGTGAGCTGTGTGGGCACTCTGATATAGACATGTGTACATGTATCCAAATTTTTGGGCATGTTTACGGCATATTTCGTATTATTATGTTTAATATGCGTAGGCCGGAAGAAGAGAGGCTCCGAAAGGTTTGTAGAAGTTACGAAAATGTCTCCTGGGAGTGGTACGTCAATTCCGTAAACTTTTTGGAACGGTGTAGTTTCCGTTGCTGGGTCTACTGCCGTACGCATGGCGAGTAGAACTTTCGGAAGTGCGTCGAGCCAATTTTCGTTTTGTGCTTTGAGAGCCTCTTTCAAAGATCTATTTCTGCGTTCTACCATTCCGTTTGTTGATGGTTTGTATGGTAACGTGTGAGTATGTTTTACTCCGAGACGTTCCATAATGGAATTGAATAGATCTGATTCGAATTGTGTGCCTTGATCACTTGTGATGTATTTAGGTACGCCCTTTGAAGCTACCCAAATATTGATAAAGGCGTTTGTGATCGTGGTTGTTTCGATGTTGTTAAGAGGGACTGCCTCTAGCCAACCCGTTGCTCTATCAACCATCATTAAAATGTAACGTTTCCCTCTTTTAGCTAAAGGTAAGGGTCCGGTAATATCAACGTGTACATGTGAAAATTTGTTAGCCGTCTCAAATTCGGAGTACGGGAGCTTCACGGAGCGAGTGATTTTTGCTCGTTGGCAAGTTTCGCACGCTCGGACCCAGTTTTAGACATCTGCACGGAGTCCGTGCCAAAAATATCTTTGTTTAACTTTATACACTGTAGAGTGTATACCTGGGTGTCCCAAATTGTGAATTTGGCTGATTATTTCTTGCCTTATTTCGTTTGGAATATAAGGTCTTGGGTGTCCTAGATCTAGGTTACACCAAATTTCCCCTTGAGGGAATTCAACTTGTGTGAGTTTCAATTTGTCCTCTGTGTTAGGGGGAGAACGAATTTGTGCATTTGAAATGTGCAGTAGAAGATTGCACTCTATTGCAGCCGTAATTTGCGAAATTTCGGCTATGGGTGGACCCTCGTCCGTTTGGGTTGAAATCGATTTTGTTTGAATTTCAACCGGATCGAAGGGTCTGGAGAGTGCGTCGGCGACGACGTTGTTCTCTCCGGGTATATGACGAATGTCGCTCGTCATTTGAGAGATGTATGTTAGCCATCTTAATCTCATTTTAGAAAAATGTGCATTTTTCTTAAGCATCGTGCCTAGCAGAGGCTTGTGATCTGAACAAATATGAAAAGATCGGCCGTCCAGGTCATTGTGCCAATGAATGCAAGCTTGGTAAACGGCGAACATCTCTTTGTCGAATGATGCTTTATTCTTCCATTGTTCCGGAATTTCTTCATTGAAAAATCCCAATGGTTGGTAAGATTTCGAGCCGTGTTTGTCTGTAATTTCCTGCTCTAGTGCCGCTCCGATGTGTGTGTCGGATGCGTCGCAGACTAATCTCCACTCTGCTGTAGGGTGTGGATGAGCGATATTATGTAATGTAGCTTTAATCATTGCTTGTTTTAAGCTGTTGAAAGCTTTTTCTCTCTCTGATGTCCATTCGATAGGTGTTTTGTCATTTTTTTTGTTTGACTGAATGGAGTCATACAGAGGTTGTGCCGTGTGAGCGAATTTACTCGAGCATGCTCGGTAGAAACCACACATACCTAGGAATCTGCGTAGACTTCGTACGTCTATTGGCCTAGGAAATTGTTCTATGGCTTCTATTTTATCTCGTTTAGGAATTATCCCTTCTTTCGAGATAGTGAAACCTAGGAAATCGACGGTAGGTTTTGAAAAAATGCATTTATCAAAACCTACTCGAAGTCCGTGTTCTCCTAGCTTGTCAAAAATTTGTTTGAGGTGGTTCATGTGTTCTTTATAATTTTTGGAAGCCACCAGGATGTCATCTAGGTATACAAATGCGAAATCAAATTTTCGCATGATGCTGTCCATGTATCTTTGCCATGTTTGAGCCGCTCCGGCCAAACCCATGCTCATTTTCTTAAACTCATAAAGACCGAAAGGTGTAATAATTGCAGTTTTATGAGCGTCATCTGGGTGCATCGGAATATGGTAATATGCCGATTTTAAATCTATTGTCGAATAGATTCGTGTATCATGTAAATTCGCTTGGAATGAGCGAATGTGAGGAGGGGGATAGGCGTCTTTCTTCGTTTTCGCGTTCAGGAAACGGTAGTCGCCGGTGATTCTCCATGACCCGTCTTTTTTTGGCACACAGTGTAACGGGGATGCCCATTCGGAATCTGATGGTGCAATTATGCCTTCTGAAAGCATTTTGTCAAAAGTACTTTTGACTTGAGCCCGTTTTTCGCCTGCCATGGGCCTTGCTCGGAAGTGTACTGGTGTTCCTTCCGTGGTTATACGGTGGTAAACCCCGTTGTTTTTCCACTTTCCTTGAAGTTTGCTCATTTTATCATTGTATTTGTCAATGATAGAGCGAATGTTTTCGTCCTCCGTGATTTGCACGTCCTCTGGTTGAGGGTTATTGTCACGATGAGGGATAGTAGCTGCTATTTGTTCGTCAGTGAATTTTTTGTTCATGACTGCAGCTATTTTTTGATCGGCATAGCTCTTTATTTTATCTTTATAAATGTACTTGTGTTTGACCCGTATTCCGATATCCCAAGACTCGAGGAATGGTATACCTAGGATCGCTAGATCAACTTTCGTGATCATAAAATCGGTGGTCATGTCTCCGAGGCCGATGTTAATTGTCGTGTCAGCTCGCCCTAGTGTGTCTATAGGGGCTCCGTTAGCCGCTGTGAGCTTAAAGTTGGACTTACGAATTTTTAAGCCCAATCTTTTTGTGACATTGTGGGGCAGAATGTTCACTTCTGCTCCCGTGTCGATGAGAAATTCAGTGCCATTTAGTTTGCACTTGAAAAAAAGCCTTTTATACTCGGTAGACTGCCGGTGTATAGGCTCGGATACACTGGCAGTTATTCGTTTTCCGAACTCTCTACGTCGGAGGTTGGAACGGTACTTTCTTGTACCGATCTCTGAGTATTTTCGTTTGAAACCCATGTTTTAGGCTGGCTTATAGTCGCTGCCTTTTTGCTAGTTTTGGAAGCAGTGTGTGTCTTCCAAGTGCAGTGTTCTGGGTCTGCACATTTGCGAGTTTCGTTACCGAAACGTGCGTGGTTTCGACAGACATAGGCCGTCGGTTTGTGAGGCCTACTCTCTACTGGTTGGGGTTTGAACTCAGCTTGTTTTGAGAGGGTCTTTTTGAAACCAGTATTCGCGGGTTTCGGAGTAGATTCTACTCCTCGTATGTTTAGAGAGGTATTCTCTGTTTTATACGCGTGTAGCGTATCAGCTAGGTCGAGCCGGGCGGTCGTGGTAGGCTGAACTCGGCGAGTGCACGATCAATATTCTTCTTTTGGAAGATTGGTTTTTGATAATCTCCCATCTCCTCTAAAAGTGCTCGAAAGCCACTTTGTGTAGAGGGTTGTTGCATGAGATGTGGGGCGTAGAGGCCCGGCGGGGGTCGCACGCCCGCAGTGGTTCCCTGAAATCCACTAGCTTCATAAGAGGGAACGAAATGCTCCGTGTTAAGCCTGTTCAAAGGCGGGGTCACCATTTGTAGTGGATTTATATATGTTTTACTTGGCGTCGGTAGACCAAGTGGGACATTTATATTCTGATTATGCGGGTTAGTCCCCGTGTTATTCCTGTAAGGAATGTGGGCGAATCCGTCAAGGTCAGCTTGCTTGGCGGAATGAACTGAGAGATAGTTCGTGTCGCAGCCGCGTGGAGCACTGGGCTCGCATAGTGGGTGCTGGGTTCGATCAGTTTGATACTGAGCCGTTTTGTAATATTCCGGCCTAAGATTTATATCTGTAGGAGGAATATGTTGAGTTTGGTTGAGGTACTGAAAAGTATCCTTCGTTTTTTGTACATTTGGAGTGTATTTGACACTCGGATCGGCCGGGTAGGCTTGTGTCGAATATCGTGGGTATTCGGACAGCTTGGTCGAATCGTACTGATTGACTTCAGAGCGGGTCTGAAAGGTATCCTCGATCTTTTGTATAGGTGAGGCTTGATCGAACGTTTCTTTAACGAATACGTTAGGTGAGAAGGCGATCTCGTCGTGAGGATCGAGCCTTGCGTCGTCGCTTGGACCGGCGGATTGGCCGGGTAGCCTGTAGGGAGCGCTACGGGGGCTAGGAGGCCCGGCTTCGCCGTCGTCTGCCTCCCCTTGCATGAGGAAATAAGACGGCCGACGTTCCATCGAAATAGTCGAGTTATTAGCTCGTTTCGATGCCTCTATGTACAGAAATAGAGGGTTTAGGAAGGTGGACTCGCTAGACAGAGCGTCTTTCCTTTGCTCGTATGTCAGGGTCCTACCTTTTAGTCTTGAAAAAGACTTCCTTGGACGGTAAATTAGAGCGGATGAGCAGAGTAATTTACTGGCGTATCCCGGCGGTCGGTTAAGAGCCTAATGCTACGAAACCCGGGTGATACGGCTCGGAACGTCCCTCGGGCGTACGATCTAAAGAGAATATCGATAGATGTACCGGGTGGCGTCCTGACAGATGAACTACGTTGGGCAATGAGCAGGATGAATAATCACTGGACTCGTAGATGCCAATGCGAGATCTGTGTGGAGAGAAGGTAGGCCTTGTAGAAAATAGTGGGAAGCCGTTCTTGAGATGAACTCGGGATGCAGAAGGTTCGTCAGCGTAGAGCGTGTAGAAATCTTCGTACTTCGAGGTGTCGTCGTCGAGAGCGGAGAGTAGAATGAATTTCGGAGGCTCCGAGCGGGGTATTTATAGGGAGGTGGCCGCCCCCTGCCGCCTCCTGATTGGTCCGCTTAATTTCATTAATTCGACTGTGTAATCTCATTGGCTCGCATATTGTTTTCTCAGTATCTGCGAGTATGATAGCTGAGCTGGTCCTCCGGGGTGCTTCCGAGCGTCCGTCGCGGAGCCGGCGACCTTGAGTTTAGCCGGGGACCTCGGGTGCTTTCCCTGCGTCCGTTGTTCAGACGGGGTCCCCGGGGTGGCTGCTGGACCAGAGGTGGTTTCTTGCCGCCTCTTGGTTGGTTCGCCTATTGTCTCTCGTGTAATCAGTGTTTCTGATTGGCGAGTAGGCTTGTTTGAATTGTCCTTGCTAGTTTTAGAGGACGTTTGATTTTCTGTTCGAGTTTTCTCGTTCAAGGCGACTTGGTTCGAGATACTTGTCGTATCTCTCTCGCCCAGTAAGTGTCTAGGGAGGTCGCCTTGTATGTTTTTAGTTAATATTTCACTTTTGAGAGAGAAATTCGTATTTTCTCTCTGGTGAAATATTTTGTTTGACGGAGTTGTAACTCGACGTCTTATAAATATTTTTGTGTTGTGCCTACCTCTTTTTGGTAGCCCTGAAAAGGGCTGTTGACAAGAGGGGGTGGTTTTCACCACAACCCCTAACACCAAAAATGGGGTGAGAATGGTGGAATAACAAATGAAAATGAACGAAATTGAAATAATATAATAAAGAAATTAAGTAAGTACCATAGCCACGACAAAATTAGGTAGTTGCAACATGCTCCAGATATTAAATAAAATATTGCGAAAAATCAAGTAAATATGAAAGCAGGAACACTACAATTCAAAACAATCTAAATCGTCTAGAGCATGATTCAATTCAACTTGTAGATTTTGGGAGGGATGATCATACATGTTACTATTGAATTTTGACAACGTTTTGTCATTGGGCTCTAATTGAACGCGAGTCATACCTTCATTCCTCATGTAATACCTCAATGTCAAAATTGATTGCACTATTTCCAGAGAAAGCCTATTTCATAATTTATTGACGCATTGGAAACTGGGAGAGACAATAACGACAGAGGTTGGCCGTGGTAGATAACTGATAAAAACTAGATATATTATGATATAATACGACGATTGGAAAGGCTAAAGTCTGAAATTTGACTCATTCAACTGATATATTATGTTGTTGTTGTGCGGTCCTCAGCTCTTCCAAGAGGCAAGAGTCAGTTCAAAAGTTATAATGTCCAATTTTTGAAAACCCCCCCCCCCCCCCCACCCAAACATATTTAAAAAACCCTGATTTCAGTGGGAAAACCCCCGATTTGGCTACACTCGAACTGGAGTTTAAACGTCAAAGAAACAGAAGAAGAATGCGAAAAGGCAACATAAGCTCCTGGTAGAACTACCAGAAAAGTTGTAGTTCCATGTTGCAATTCGCTGATTTCGGACATCAATTGTTTATAACCTTGTGAAAGGGGAAGTGAATGCGTTGGTTTTTGATGTCATGATCCGTGTTATTCATATTTACCTAGCTGAGTTCGGATTAGTTCAACTTTTTTAAATTCATCAAGTGTTTCTCGCAACGGCCGTTTTTCTCATTCAACTAAATAATTCATATAGGTATTCTATAATATAGGTTTGTCCTATAGTCTGATGAAATTGCAGGAAAAGGAAGAATCGCAAATTTCAGTAAATCTGATGAAAGTATTTTATTGAACTTGGTTAAAATCATTCCGGTATAATAAAAAACGAAAATGCGGATGCTGATAACAAGGCAGCAGAGTCAGAGAAATGGGAACTACCTAGTAGTAGGTATTGTAGAATCTAACAGTTCCTCTTCAATCCATTTTAGCGAATTTTTGAAGAAAATTAACCTATTGCTCTCGCCTGAAAATTTGTAGAATGTGAATTTTTGAAAAAATTTTATGCAGAAATCCGTTTCAGGCTATTCTGAATCATATTCTGAAGTTCAACGCATTTTTCTATGTATGTATGTATGTACATGTGTCATTCATATGTACATCTTCGGGTTGAAATTTTCAAAAATGTAGTCAAAAATTTCAAAATAGCCTGTTTTTTGCGATTTGTTGAGCGAAATAATTTTTTCAGCATACTAACATGTGGTATATTCGGAATCAGCGTAAAATTTCCTATAAGAATATGTATCAAGTTTTTAAAAATTTCGAAGTTGAAAAATCAGTCAAAAATCGAAATAATGCCGTTCGTTAGTTGTAAAAATCGGTAATACGGGATAGGTATGTACCTCAATAACCAATATGTTCGATATTGGATATAATTATCAAATAGTAGAGTGAAGAAATAACACGAAGTAGTTAAAATTCAAGAATTTACCTAATCGAATCGTTGATAAATCAACAATAATTGGGATTTAATGCTAGTATTAAATCTTTTAAATTTCTTTCTTGTTGCTACGGAAAAGCCAAGTGACACTTTCCCATAATTTAGGCTGTCAATAGAAGCACAGAAACTACAGTTTGTCTGTCAATTTCTTGCTGTAGGATACTAGATTCGAATGCAACTGACTTTATATTACTCGTAATATAAAGCCTCATCATCGATTGGCTGTGGAAATACGTTTCTTTCATATGACGTCGGTATCTTATTTTATTTTATGTCAAGATTTGATGATGTTATGATAGGATACTGTTAAGATTTCAACTGCCTTCAATACTGACCACATTGGACATCGAAATCTATGAATATTTACCTACATTTGTCTGTAAATCTACAAGATTAGTTTAATAATAATAAAGTATGAGTACCTCCTAATTATTTTTAATAATTTGATTCCATGTTTGTCTATCAAAATCATAAACTAAAATTTCTCTACACGATCAATAGCGACTGAAATGTCGAAGATTTCTTCAAAAATTCGCTCATGGGGTCATGCTGCATGGCTGGACTTTTTTCTTCCTGGCATATTCGTGGCTGCTTCGGAAACACCTCCATCAATTCCACATTACGTTCATCATCAGAAATATTTTGCGGTCTTTACCACCTTTCCTCAATAATATAACTTCCCAGACAAAGTCTCCACTAAAAACCCATAGAACTGAGTTTAAACGGCCCTCGACGACCAGAATTCTACGAGTTCCAGAAGCGCTCCATATCATAATGTCATCACTGTAAGTCGATAAAGAATGAAATTAGCCTCTCTTGCATCTCAGCTGATCAGTGCACTTCCACACTTCGTACCAAATTGTTTTTGAGCTGTCTCAAAGGAGCAATTTCAGCAACGTCAGTGGAATTGAAAAGGAATTACCCTCTTAGTTCCACAGCTGATCAGAGTTCCTTCATAATTTGTGATTGTATTGTAGATGTACCTAATTGTAGTAGAAGGTTCACGGTTCAAGATGCGTTGAATCCGTGTTGATGTATTTTTAGCGAATTTTCGTAAAAAGTGAAGCTATTGCAATGGCACGGAAAATTTTAAAATCAATTTTTTTGAAAAATTTCTTCATTGAAATCCGTTTTGACGCATTCTGAAACGGTTCCTGAAATTTGCGCTTTTTCATGTATATATATATATATATATGTCATTCCAGTCGATAACTCTCCTTAGGATTGAGATAAAATTTCACTACTTGCGCCAACAAAACAAGCTTTCCAAATGAAAGGATGAGTTCGTTGGCCAGCATTTTTGGTACATTAAATTGGTCACATTTCAGAAGATGTGCTGAAAAAATCACTAAAAATTGTTAACTTGATATTTTTTTTAGCAGAATATTGCCCAGATAAAGTTTATTAACTATTAAATCGGACATTTAAAAATGTATCTACATAATTATGCTGAAAATGTACTTAAATATCATTAAAATCTGCTAAAAAATCCGTTACAAAGGTTCAGTATTAAAATAATAAACCAAAAAGCGGTCATAATTCTATATTCCGCGCACAGGACATGTCGAGAACTAAGACAATGTTGTTTTGGCGAATTTTCGTAGAAAAAAAAACTATTGCAACGGCTCGGCAAATTTTACAGTAAAAATTCTTGAAAATTTCCTGCATTGAAATCCATTTTGAGGCATTCTGAGGTCAAATTTCAAAAAGTATTCAAAAAAGTTGCATTTATGCGGCATGATCGTATGAGCGAATTTTCGTAAACGTTCATATTGTATAATGTTAAATTGTTTTGAAATTTTAGCTTTTTGAGTGCAAGAAAATATTCAACTATTGATTTTATGGCAAAAAACTTATTCTAAATAATAATTTCATATATATTCAAGTAGAGGATTTGAATTTTTAGCTTTTTGTTTTGTTTTTATCGACTTTTTAGCAAATTTTGATGAATTTTAAGTACATTTTTGCATAATTTTGTACAAACATTTTTTAATGTTCTATTTTAGAGTTGATAAACTTAATTTGAGCAATATTCTACCGAAAAACATGATTTGCTCAAAAATTGCTGGCCAACGAACTCATCCTTTCGTTTAGAAAGCATGATTTTTTAGCGCAAGAACGGAATTTTTATCTCAATGCATAGGAGAGTTATCGTCTGGAATGAGACACACACACACACACACACACACACACACACACACAATTTTTTTTTTTTTTTTTTTTTAAGAAACCTCCCCTCAAAGACGGAGGGGGCACGCCATTAAATTGGAAAATAACAAATAAAATTAAAAAAGTGGGGAGGACGCCCAGGTTTACCCGACGCCGGCTCTAGGGATAAGGGAAGTTGCAGGACGAGGAGGAAGAATGGGATGAAAGGAAGTGCCCCTATAGAATGACCACCAGTTCAAGTAAGAACCCCTCAGGACGCGGGTGGTGATACCACGGAGTACTCCTGCAGAGATGCCCAACTCGAGTAACTCCGTGGCGCTTTTCCCGCACCACACCCCGCGCCATGACACGGTCGCGGCAATGAACTTGATGTTACTAGGTGCCACTCCTTTTAGCTCAGATATCGCTTGGCGCAGATCATTTCTATCATATTTACTTTTCTTAGCCCACCAGGTCTGCTCCATGTCCACGCTGCCACTGACAACCTGGACATCCAGGATTATGGCAGACCCGTCGGGCTTGATCGCAACGATATCTGGCTTCTTGGACCGGTCACTCGGCATGTGGTATAGTCTCTCCCTTTCGACATCCCAACCGCTAGATGACAAAGCACCTGCTATCTGCTTGGCAACCGCATCGTGACGTAAAATGCGGCCACCGTGAGTACGAGGACACTGCTGCACCACATGATAAAGATTCTCATTTTTACCCCGACAGGCACGGCAAAGGGTGTCTACTGTCCCGCAACTACTCCTCGAACACCTCACCGAGGTGGCTAACGTAGCCACCCGGACGGCGTGAAAATGGCGATAGTCGCGGGCCCCAATGCCCTCTGAAGCCCATTCCACCCACTGGGTAGAAATGGGGGATTCAGAGCACTGTCGGAGTTCTTTACCATCTACTGACTCATGCAGTGCAGCAGCGAACTCAGCAGATGAGCTGGGTTTTGGAGCAGTTGGTGTTGCTCGATCGCACCACAACAACTGCTGCCGGACAAAGTCCAGGTCAGCAGCAGTGCGGGCGACCTCCCAGCTCGAGCCCCTGAGGGCAAGCAGGCGCTGGCGGCGTAAAGATGGGATGCTGGCAGAAAGAGAGACAATACCGAGCCCACCAGCCTTGACCGGTGCGTGGATGTAAGCACTTGGGACACCAGGTGGAAAGCCTAGCCAAGAGCGCACAGCAGAGCGAACTTCACGATCTAACTCAAGCAGCCTCCCCGCAGTAAGCCTGCCAAAGACTAACCCATAGGTTAGCTTTGGCAGTAAGTACGTGCGAAGGAGGCGCAGCTTCTGCTGTGGCTTCAATGGAGCCTTGGTGACACGAGCTAATGCTCCACCAAGGTCCACACGGCTTGCGGCTATAGTGGCCACACCCATGAAGTCGACCCCAAGGTACCGCCAGACCTCCAACACGGATCGGGCAGGGATGGAAGTTTGTCCTAAGACAAAACACTCCTCATCCACTACCTTCACCTTATGCTGGCGACCCGACGGGACCAAGGAGACCGACCCACACTTAGCTGGGTTGACCACCAAACCACACCTGGCTAGCTGCTCAGCAAATGCGTTGAGGGAGATCTGCAAGCCCTCACGGGTTTCTGCGAGTAGGATGACATCATCAGCAAAAGCTAATGCACCTACTCGCACCCCAGGGGCGAGATCAAACCCTATTTCAGCTGGCAGCTTACCCAAGGCCGTATCCACGACCAGGTTGAAGAGGAGTGGCGACAGAGGATCCCCCTGGCGTACCCCGCGCCCCAAAACAACATCCCCTGACATCTCACCTCGTGCCTCGAGGACCGTCACGCCTTTGTGGTACAGACAGGCAACATACTCAATTAAACGAGCAGGTGCCTCGACACCACGAAGACAATCGGTCAGGGCAAAGTGGCTAACTGTATCAAAGGCCTTAGCGACGTCCAGAGCGGCAATATGGAGCTGCCGTTTCTTGATACGGGCCAGCGAAATGACAGTTTGGAGAACTGTTAGATTCTCCGCTGTGCCATCCGCTGGCCGAAATGCTCTCTGGATGTCACCTATGACACCAGCCACTTGGAGGCGAGATGACAGAACCTTTTGGAAGTGGCGGAAGACTACCGACGAAATAGAAATTGGACGGTAGCCTCCAGGCCCACTTCCCCCTTTCTTTGGGATGAAAATTGTGCGGGCACGGGTCAACGCTTTCGGGGGTCTTCCGGATAGTAGCAACAGGTTGAGGATGAGCAGCTTAAGCTGGCTTAGGATACTGGCGCCTGCAAATGCGGTCAATTGAACCTGCAACGCAGCCAAGCTGTTACGGCTTACCTAAATGAAATAATTGTCAGGAAAAAAATTGATATTTTAGCACTTCAGGAGTTATATTGTAAAAACGGCGTGATATCTGGGATTCATAGGGAGTGGCGGATTTTTCGTGCCGGAAACGGTCGTAAGAGGGCAGCTGTTCTTGTTGTGAATCCAAAAATTGATGCAGTTCTTTTAACTGAATACTCGGATGAGGATTTTGTCGTGGTCGAGATCACTATGCCTGATGGACTTTCGTTCCTATACATTAGCGCTTATTTTGATATTACCCATATCATAGATTCGGATCTGGCGAAAATGGTCAAGTTGATGCGGTCTGCTAAGCAAACAAAAATGGTTTTTGCACTTGATTCTAATAGCCGATCAACATCATGGTATGACACGAGATCTAATGGCCGGGGCGAGGCACTGGAGGAGTTCTTGTCGCAAGAAAATCTTCTGTTGGTTAATGTCGACGATGGAAACCCAACATTTCAGACACGAAATGGATCTAGTTGGATCGATCTCACTATATCTACAAACTCAATGATCCCACTGGTTACGAACTGGGTGAATGAGGAAGAACAAATTTCAGACCACAGACTATTAACATTTACAATTGGCGCCCTGAATACTAATGGGCCTTTGCTTGCTGATTTACCACGATTCAAGGTAAAGGAAGCTGATTGGAGAGCTTTTGAAGAGAAGCTAATTACGAAAGCAATTGAGGAGTTTGGCCTTCAGGGGGTCGACCATGGTATGGGGTATGCTGGGTCAGTGGATCGCCATCTGAAAGAAAGCATTGAGAGAGAGGAGAATATTGAGCTAACTGTTGAGCGGCTCACAGACATGATTTCGTCAGTCTGTGTGGCGACTATACCACTGAGGACAACCAATAGTTTCCCATCTAGGAAGAGGACGGTCCCATGGTGGTCTGCAGCCTTGACGGAGCAGCGCAGAGAGCTAAAAAGGAGTCGACGTAGCTATCAAAGGACAAGAAACAACCCAACTCTCCGTGAGAGGAGGAGGCAAGAGTATTGGAGCTTGAAACGTGAGTTCAAACAAAACATAAAACGGGCCAAACTTGAATCATGGAAAAACTACTGTAGTGGTGAAGGAAGCCAGATGCCATGGGGACCAATATATAAGGCTGCAGCAGGAAAGATAAGAACCCCCCTTGAGATTACTGCTGTTCGTAGGCCGGATGGTACACTGACTGAGGGCCTACAGGATACTTTGGAGCATGTCATGGATGTTTGTGTTCCTCCGGAAATTGTGCTAGAATCACCATTCCATGATGCGGTGCAGTTGGAGGTTGGGAGGTATCTGGGTGAGTCTGACGACGTCCCATTTACCACTGCTGAAGTTGGTGCAATAATAGGTAGTTTTAAAAGTGGAAAATCGCCTGGAGGTGAGGGTTTCACAGCTGAAATACTGACTGGTGTCTTCAGGGTCTTGCCACAATCACTGACTTTGGTGTTCTCTGAATGTTTGAAGCGGGGAACGTTCCCCCGTTCTTGGAAGAGATCAAATATTATCCTGATCACAAAGCCAGGGAAAAGTAACAGCGAGGACTCCTCTAAGTACAGACCAATAAGCCTTCTTCCAATTATGGCCAAGGTGCTGGAAAAATTGATGATTAATAGGATTATGCATGACTTGCAGAGGCGAGGGAAGCTTTCTGAACGACAGTATGGCTTTGTACCGCAAAGGAGTACGATCAGTGCACTGACAGAGGTTAAGAAGGTCACAAGGAGAGTCTTGGAAAGGAAGGAATATGGAGTTATGGTGTCCTTAGACGTTAAGGGGGCATTTAATGGCGCTTGGTGGCCTGCCATACTTAGGAGTCTTGGAGAGCTGGGATGTCCAGGCAATTTGTACCAACTTGCAAGGTCATATTTTTCGGAAAGGGACTGCACTCTGCAAACAGCATCTGCAAGTTTAACGAGGGACCAGGAAGTGGGCTGTCCTCAGGGATCCTGCTCTGGCCCAGGGTTTTGGATAGTTATGTTTAATTCTGTTCTGGGTCTTCCTTATCCAACTGGTACAGAAGTCTTTGCATACGCTGATGACTTACTGATGGTGTGTTCAGCCAAGACAGAGTATGAACTAGAAAGACGTACTAACAGGGCCTTGTTTCTTTTGGAGAGGTGGGCTTGGGAAAGCAATCTCCAGTTTAATCCAGATAAGACTCAGGTTTTGCGAATCGGACGAAGGCGTATGGACGGGGTATTGGCGGTTTATCTTTTGAGTCAGAGGCTAGAGTTTGTCGAGGAGCTCAGGTATCTGGGTGTCTATTTCGAAAAGTCACTTCGGTGGACTGCACATATAAATTATATATGCAAAAAGGCATCCCAACTCATTAACATATTATCGCGGTCTGCAAAGGTGTACTGGGGTCTGGGACATGACGCTCTGAAAGTTATTTACAGAGGAGCCATTGTACCCATGCTTACCTATGCTGTCTCGGTCTGGGTGGATGGTCTGCAAGTCTGGAGAAATGTGGAAGCACTGCGGCGAGTTCAGAGACTAATGTTGTTGAGGGTGGTAAAGGGCGTAAGAACTATCTCGTTTCAGGCATGCTGCATCATTGCTGGGGAGAAACCGATTGAGATAGAAGCAAGGGAGATTTCTGATATACAGGTGATTTTGGCAAGGAGAGAGGAGCAGATTGAGGCACCCTTGCCCGCCAGCAGATGGCCCCACCCAGCGAGATATGTCAATGCTGAAGAGGTTTTGGAGGACAATTCCAGTCTTACTTACTCAATTTATACAGACGGAAGTGATTTGGGGGACGGAAAAGTTGGATGTGCGTTTGTGGTTTATACACGTTCGGATCTCCCAATCCACTACCAGCTGTTCAAGCTGGGATCTTCTTGCTCAAACAACCAAGCGGAAGCTTTCGCTCTTTTGCAGGCACTTGGGTGGTTGTCTCGACAGACGGTAAATAGACATCAACGCACTGCCATGATTTATACAGATAGTCAGGTGTGTCTGGCGATGCTGAATGATTGGCGCAATCACATGCCTACTATAGAAGAAATTAGAGATTGTCTATATGACCTGCGGCACCGGAATGGCTGGAGAGTGGGGATTGAGTGGACTCGAGCACACTCTGGAACAGAAGGAAATGAAGAGGCAGATAGACGGGCAAAAGAGGCTGCTTCAAGAGAAGATTTGCTGGAGTCTTTTTCTCTTATTCCACGATCTAGAGTCATAGCTGAACGAAGATCACAGAGTGTGGAGGAGTGGGAGCAAGTCTGGCGGTCTACAATGGACGGAGCCAGTACAAGGAAGTTCTTTCCCACTGTTGCCAGCCGACTGCGGCTTGACCTGCCGATCAACTGGAGGCTGACGCTCTTGCTGAGCGGTCATGGAAGGACAAGAGCATATCAGCATCGATTTGGTCTTCGGAACGGCCCTTTCTGTTCTTGCTCCAACGCTACTCAAGACTGGAGGCACATACTTTTTGATTGTGGCATCTTTGACCAACAGCGTGTTCGACTGGAGCGCAAGTGTCGTCTACAGGGATTTTCATGGCCACCACCCTACGCCACGTTACTGAGATCCCATTTGGAGGACTTGATCGTCTTTTTAAATTCAATAGACTACAATAGACTGTGAACTGAACTAATTTCATCCAAGTGTCAAGTGTATAAGTTACTGATAAGAGTATAAATGTGATTTAACTGTAAAACTACGAAAAATGAAATTAATACTAAGACTTAAATTCTAATGTGATATATTACGAATGCAACTGCCTGTAATCAAAGTGGGAGCAGGCAGAAAATATACTCCTCTGTCACAGGGTTACTGTGGTAGAGAAAACTTAAAAAAAAAAAAAACACACAACACACACACACACACATTTTTTTTTTTTTTTTTTTTTTTTTTTTTTTTTTTTTACGAAACTCCCCTCAAAGGCGGAGGGGGCACACCATTAAATTGAAAAATAACAAATAAAATAAAAAAAGTGGGGAGGACGCCCAGGTTTACCCGACGCCGGCTCTAGGGATAAGGGAAGTTGCAGGACGAGGAGGAAGAATGGGATGAAAGGAAGTGCCCCTATAAAATGACCACCAGTTCAAGTAAGAACCCCTCAGGACGCGGGTGGTGATACCACGGAGTACTCCTGCCGAGATGCCCAACTCGAGTAACTCCGTGGCGCTTTTCCCGCACCACACCCCGCGCCATGACACGGTCGCGGCAATGACCTTGATGTTATTAGGTGCCACTCCTTTTAGCTCAGATATCGCTTGGCGCAGATCATTTCTATCATATTTACTTTTCTTAGCCCGCCAGGTCTGCTCCATGTCCAAGCTGCCACTGACAACCTGGACATCCAGGATTATGGCAGACCCATCGGGCTTGATCGCAACGATATCTGGCTTCTTGCCCCGGTCACTCGGCATGTGGTATAGTCTCTCTCTTTCGACATCCCAACCGCTAGATGACAAAGCACCTGCTATCTGCTTGGCAACCGCATCATGACGTAAAATGCGGCCACCGTGAGTACGAGGACACTGCTGCACCACATGATAAAGATTCTCATTTTTACCCCGACAGGCACGGCAAAGGGTGTCTACTGTCCCACGACTACTCCTCGAACACCTCACCGAGGTGGCTAACGTAGCCACCCGGACGGCGTGAAAATGGCGATAGTCGCGGGCCCCAATGCCCTCTGAAGCCCATTCCACCCACTGAGTAGAAATGGGGGATTCAGAGCACTGTCGGAGTTCTTTACCATCTACTGACTCATGCAGTGCAGCAGCGAACTCAGCAGATGAGCTGGGTTTTGGAGCAGTTGGTGTTGCTCGATCGCACCACAACAACTGCTGCCGGACAAAGTCCAGGTCAGCAGCAGTGCGGGCGACCTCCCAGCTCGAGCCTCTAAGGGCAAGCAGGCGCTGGCGGCGTAAAGATGGGATGCTGGCAGAAAGAGAGACAATACCGAGCCCACCGGCCTTGACCGGGGCGTGGATGTAAGCACTTGGGACACCAGGTGGAAAGCCTAGCCAAGAGCGCACAGCAGAGCGAACTTCACGATCTAACTCAAGCAGCCTCCCCGCAGTAAGCCTGCCAAAGACTAACCCATAGGTTAGCTTTGGCAGTAAGTACGTGCGAAGGAGGCGCAGCTTCTGCTGTGGCTTCAATGGAGCCTTGGTGACACGAGCTAATGCTCCACCAAGGTCCACACGGCTTGCAGCTATAGTGGCCACACCCATGAAGTCGACCCCAAGGTACCGCCAGACCTCCAACACGGATCGGGCGGGGATGGGTGTCTGTCCTAAGACAAAGCACTCCTCATCCACCACCTTCACCTTATGTTGGCGGCCCGACGGGACCAAGGAGACCGACCCACACTTAGAAGGGTTGACCACTAGACCACACCTGGCTAGCTGCTCAGCAAAGGCATTAAGGGCGACCTGCAAGCCCTCGCGGGTTTCTGCGAGTAGGATGACATCATCGGCAAAAGCCAATGCACCTACTCGCACCCCAGGGGCGAGATCAAACCCTATTTCATCTGGCAGCTTACCCAAGGCTGTATCCACGACCAGGTTGAAGAGGAGTGGCGACAGAGGATCCCCCTGGCGTACCCCGCGCCCAATGACAACATCCCCTGACATCTCACCTTGTGCCTCGAGGACCGTCACGCCTTCGTGGTACAGACAGGCAACATACTCAATTAAACGAGCAGGGGCCCCGACACCACGAAGACAATCGGTCAGGGCAAAGTGGCTAACTGTGTCAAAGGCCTTAGCGACGTCCAGAGCGGCAAGATGGAGCTGCCGTTTCTTGATGCGGGCCAGCGAAATGACAGTTTGGAGAACTGTTAGGTTCTCCGCTGTGCCATCCGCTGGCCGAAATGCTCTCTGGACGTCACCTATGACACCAGCCACTTGGAGGCGAGATGCCAGAACCTTTTGGAATTGGCGGAAGACCACCGACGAAATAGAAATTGGACGGTAGCCTCCAGGCTCACTTCCTCCTTTCTTTGGGATGAAGATGGTTCTGGCACGGGTCAACGCTTTCGGGGGCCTTCCCGATAGAAGTAACAGGTTGAGTATAAGCAGCTTGACACTTTTTGGGGCTTTATTCCAGCGTCGGGCAGAAATACCATCAGGTCCAGCAGACGTGGAGTTTTTGACACGGCACTTATGTGCCTCGTCATGAAGCACCGGCGTGCACATAATGCCACGTAAGGAATCCCTGGTGGAAGCTGGGGGTACCACCGGCACACCAGGGTTGTGGCTGGGAGCACTTAAAAGTGGCTCCCAAAATTCCACAAACTCCTGGAGTGGGGGCAAAACTTGTTCATCCCCAGCTCCCTCCAGTACCTCCGCAGCTACACGAGCCGGATGCTTCCTCCACAACTTCTGGACCCGCTGGTATTCCCGCCTCCTTGCTTGCTTAGCTGCTTTGCGACCTCCACGGGGCACCGACACAGGAGGATGTCCTCCTTGATGCCCCGCCACGGTCGCATCCCCAACCTGTGGGAAGATCCTCTGTACATAGGCCGCGACCTCATCTTCCAAGCCAACAGGCCTCTCAACAGCCCGCCTCGCCAGTTCCTGCAGGTAGGCACTCTCGTAACCATCAATACGGCCTACCTGCTCCCCGAGCCTCAACACATCAGTCTTCAAGTCCTCAAGAAGACCGGAGGTCCCGGGGGAGGATTGCTGAACGGCGGGCTGTTGTCACACGCCTGTCGGAGATGCGGGGGAGGCCCCACTGCTATTTGCCAGGATTGCATCCTGGACAAGCTGCTTATAGTGGGGCCTCAGGCGAAGGGATTGGATGGCAGAAAGCGTGCGCATGGGAAAACGTGCTTGAAGGACACACACACACACACACACACACACACACACACACACACACACACACACACACACACACACACACACACACACACACACACACACACACACACACACACACACACACACACACACACACACACACACACACACACACACACACACACACACACACACACACACACACACACACACACACACACACACACACACACACACACACACACACACACACACACACACACACACACACACACACACACACACACACACACACACACACACACACACACACACACACACACACACACACACACACACACACACACACACACACACACACACACACACACACACACACACACACACACACACACACACACACACACACACACACACACACACACACACACACACACACACACACACACACACACACACACACACACACACACACACACACACACACACACACACACACACACACACACACACACACACACACACACACACACACACACACACACACACACACACACACACACACACACACACACACACACACACACACACACACACACACACACACACACACACACACACACACACACACACATTTTTCAAAAATGTTGATTTTAGCGAATTTTCGTAGAAATGAAGCTATTGCAATGGGTCAGAAAATTTTGAAAAATTGAAATCTTTTTCTAGGCATTCAAACCCGTTTGTGAAGAGTTCAACACTTTTTCATATGTATAATTTATTTATTTATTTATTTTTATGTGTCATTCCAGGTGATAACTCTCCTTAGGATTGAGATAGAAACCCCGTTCTTGCGCCAAAAAATCCAGCTTTCCAAAGGAATGGATGAGTTCGTTGGCCAGCACTTTTTCACCACATTAAATTGGTCAAATTTCAAAAAATGTAATAAAAAATCACAAAAGATGGCTAAAAACGGCCAAAAACCGTTAAATTTATCATTTTTAGCAGAGTTTTAGTCAAAACAAGATTATCAACGATTAAACATGGACATTAAAAAATTGTTGCTCAATATTAAGCAGAAAAATGTCGTCGATATTTGCTGAAAAATTGATAAAAACTGCAAAAAAAGATGAAATTCAAAAATCTTTTTCGCATCGCTAAATTTTATTTAGTACGAGTTTTTTAGCCATAAAATTGGTTTTTAACAATTTCATTGTACTTACTAAGGTTATTCAAATTTCAATACAATTTAACATAAATATTATACACCTAATACGAAAGGTGGTAATTTAATAAAATTCGCTCATACGATCATGCTGCATGACTGGAACCTTAAAATTTTCCGAGCCATTGCAATTGCTTCATTGTCTTCGAAAATTCGCTAAAATTCCGTTCTTGCGCCAAAAAATCAAGCTCTCCAAACGAAAGGATGAGTTCGTTGGCCAGCACCTTTTGAGCACATTGAGTTGGTCAAATTTAAAAAAATGTGCTGAAAATAAAAACGTTCTATTTATGCAGCACGATCGTATGAGCGAATTTGCGTAAATTATCGTATTGTATAATGTTGAATTGTTTTGAAATTTGAGTTTTTTGAATGCAAGGAAATTGTTAACTATTAATTTCATGGCAAAAAACGTATTCTAAACAATAACCTCCTATTCAAATAAAGGTTTTGAATTTTTAGCTTTTTTGAAGTTTTTATCGATTTTTTTGCAAATTTTACATAAATACGTAGTACATAAATTTTTGAATGTTCTATTTTATAGGTATTAAAACTTTATTTGAGCAATATTCTACCAACAATATAAATTTAAAAATTTTTAGCCTTTTTTTTTTTAGCCATTTTTATTGATTCAGCGAATATTTGTAGAAAATAAACTATCGCGATGGCTCGGAAAATTTTAAAATAAAAATTGCTGAAAAATGTCTTCATAGGAATCCGTTTTGAGGCATTCTGAAACGAATCCTAGAGTTTAACGCTTTTTCATATGTATCTATATGTGTATTTATTTATTTATTTACATATATGTCATTTTAGACGATAACTCTCCTTAGGATTGAGATAAAAATCCCGTTCTAAACTTTTCGTGGTTCCACATATTCTTTATTTGATAAGCCGTCAACGCAGATAAATGGCCTATTTTTATTAAACCTAATGAACTTCGTTGTTTCACGAAGTTTTATAAGATTTAATAATTTATTTTAAAGTAATTCCCAACAGAAAAAAATGTCGGCCAAGTTGTTAGGGCAGTATAAATTAGCCTAATTGTGCAAAGTTGCCTAACTACCAAAGTTGTGCAATACGAGGAATTTGGAAAACCCCAAGTATGGTACATGAATTTTCATTATTTTTCAACGCTAATTCATATGGCGCTATCCGTTTCTTGATTTGATTCGATTTTACCGGAATAATGGCCGGAATTAGGTTGTTTTGCGTGAAAAAATCGTCTTTTAGCAATTTTTTTAAGAAAATTAAGCTATTGCTCTCGCCTCAAAATTTGTAGAATGTGAATTTTTGAAAATTTTTTATGCAGAATCCGTTTCAGGCTATTCTGAATCATATTCTGAAGTTTAACGCATTTTTTTATGTATGTATGTATGTATATATGTATGTATGTGTCATTCCAGACGATAACTGTCCGTAGAATTGTGATAGAAACTTCAAACAAATTTTAATATGTTAAGGACACAAAACGAAAGTTCAAGTTCGTTGGCCAGCATGATCGGATTACATCTTCGGGTTGAAATTTTCAAAAATTTAATCAAAAATTTCAAAATAGCCTGTTTTTTTGAGATTTGTTGTGCGAAATAATTTTTTTCAGCTTACTAACATGTGGTATATTCGGAATCAGCGTAAAATTTCCTATAAGAATATGTATCAAGTTTTCAAAAATTTCAAAGTTGAAAAATCAGTCAAAAATCGAAATAATGCCGTTCGCTAGTTGTAAAAATCGGTAATATTTGCATGAAACATTGTCCAAATTCAGATTGAACTACTCTTATGGAAGTATCCCAGTATAACCAATCCTAGAACCATGCTGTTTAAAACGTACCTAGGTAGTAGGTGCTTGTAAAAAAAAAATGTAATCACAACTGATGAGTTTACTCTGTGAAATATTCCGTCCTCCGATTCTCTCGGTCGCTCTCTTTAATGTTTTACGCTCAACTGTTTTAAGGCTTGATGTAGCTTTAATGCTGACTGTGGCTTAGAAAATATCAGCCATGAAATTATGAAGAAGTTCTATTTATGTACGTACTAGCACGCAGACCCAAGGCCTCGCTCCGCTCGAAATGTCGAAGATTTCTTCAAAAATTCGCTCATGGGGTCATGCTGCATGGCTGGACTTTTAGGCGTGTGGGACATGAAATTTAAATGGGGGGCATTCCCCCTTTCCCCTACGGTCTGACGCCAGTGGAGGGCGGAACTCCTTATTACCGGAACCCCCCCCCCCCTCCCCGTCGTCCTTCAGGGAAATTATGAGGCCCTACCGGCCTCCGCACTCCGCCTGAAGTGCCAGATCCCTCCCCTCCTCCGGCTGCCCTGGCGCCCGTCGGAACCGTCCTAACCGGATCCGGTAGGAGGCGAAATGGGCCCGATTGCCCCGGTGGAGGGCCCTGCGCCCCCGCCTTGGAACCCAGGGATGCAGGCTCCCGTTCTCCTTCCCTAGCGGGCGTCCCAGACCCTTGTGCTGGCGTGTCCCGAGCTGGTCCACCCACCACTGCCTGGGACACGGTCTCCACCACCACTGCCTTGGTCTCATGAAGCCCTCCCCGGGAAGCCACCGCCTGTGCTGAAGACTCCGGAGGTACCCTCTTGACCCTAATCGTCCCCTGTCCCAAGCGGACATGGACACCAGGGTTCCCCTCCAGAGTCTTTGCCGACTCCTCATCCACAATCAAATTTAACAGGACATTAGGTCCTGTGTCCGTCCGATTGAGGATAGTCCAGCTCCCTGGTTTCAGGCCCCTGTTCTGCCTTTCCAGCAGCTGGAGACTGCCCTCGCTTGTCTCTTGGGCACAACCCGGGAGGAAGGCCATCGCAGTCCTTGGCCTGGGAAGTTTCCGGCCCTCTGCCACATAGAGCCTCACACCCTCTCACTGCGCGCAAGAGACACCGAGTTCTCTCAGCCAGGCCACCGTGTCGTCGTCCGCACAGGTCAGACACAGCCAACCCCTCCGGTAGCTGGCTGAGAGAAAGGCGGGTTTTGGCCCGTGGAGTGGCAGATCCCTGATCACCTGGACAATGGAGTCCTGGCTCAAATCCATCTGCTCACTCGTCAGTAGGAAGCTGGGGAATTCACGATGGAGAATCCCAACCTTCCTACCAGTCAGGGTTTGGTAAAAGGATTTCCCTGCCCCCCGCCCGACTGCCGGACCACCCGTCGAGGACGAATTCCCCGGGGGATGGTCCACCCTACGCCTCTTCACGTCCTCCGGAGTTGTACCCCCAGAGGAACGAGGGCGCTTACTATTTTCAGGCTTGCGCGGCACAGAGTTTGCCACTGCAAGCCTGGCAGCCGCTGGTGCCATCCCTCCTGCAACCAAGCGGTTGAATCGTTTCCTCTGGCCTGAGGTGAACTTAATTCTGACCTCAAGCCCAGAGGATTGATCTTGAGAACCGGTTTCTTGGCTTACGTCCATCCCCTCCCCCAAAGGCCTATTGCCTCCGTCAGGGACCGACTCAGAGGGCACTTGCTGCACTATGCGCCGGGCCTCCTCTATCCCAGTTCCTTGGGCTAGAGGTTTCTTTAGGTGCATCTTCTGCTGGTTGTTCAAGGCCACCCAACCCGTAGGACGAACAACACCAGCAGAGGGCACCTGTTCCTTGTGTGAGGCACTCGCTGAGCCCGCCTCCGACAACACTCCCACCCCTGCCTCTTTTTGCCCCTGCATCTCATGCGAGACTAGCGCAGGGGCAGACGGCTGGGCGGACATGTCGGAAGGCCCTTGGCATACAGCACCTGCCTCCACCTCCATAGATTCTGTATTCATACTGACGGTTCTAAAGTCGTCAGTAATGTGTTTACAATGACCCATAAGGCTCGGATTACTTCCCTATTATTTTTGAGTCATCTAGATGGCAAATACGTAGAACAAAGGTGGCCACAACACGCAAATGGAACCTGAAAGATGCAGATTGGGAAAAATTAAATAACAAATTAAACAATCAACAACCGGCAAGTGATTATTCGGCTTATGTTATTCAAATTGCTCATCAGGCTTGTGATGAATGTTTCCCCTAAATAGAGATCCCTCGAATTCAGAAAAAAGCTTTGGTGGAATGCTAATTGCCAAGAACCGTTGGACAAGCGACTAGACTTGTTTAGACTCTATCAATCAGATTTAGCATCGGCAGACCAATTTTTAGCATAAAAAGAACAAGATGAGGTATTAAAAAAAAACAGTGTCGGAGAGCATAAAGAAAAGCATACTAAAAACATATGAGCGATTAATTAAAAATAGGTTGGAATGGTAGATTGAGAAAAACAATAAAATACCTAATTCCCTGTATAGATTCCAAAAAATAAGTCTACGTTCGATGGGATTTCAATACTGGTCAGTAGTATAGGTACATAGGTCTTTATCATCCCGTAAAATAACATTAGCTATGTTTTTTGGTATCGCTTCTGCATACGACACTTCTGCATACGAATTTAAATATATTGTCTTCTACTATGAGAGATGTTGGGATTTCTAACCAGTTAGTTCGCAACATCATCATTACTCTGTACGGTAGACGTAAACTATTCCCCAGGTTAGAGGAAGAGTATATTGGACCTCGATTCTGCAGCAAGGGTCTGGTCCAAGGGGGAATTTCATCCCCTCTACTTTATTCCATATAAGTGTCAGATATAGTGAATATTCTACCAGATGGTGTAATCATTATTCAATTTGCGGACGATATTTGTATTTTTACAGTACATGTGAAAGGACGTGCCATGAGAACTCTGCCAGAAGGGAATATTAAGTAGGTACCTTTCGCCGTTGGAAAGGTAAGTACCTAGAGAGGTGGGTAGGTATACTCTACCTCCTTTCCGTATATTATTACTTGTTATTCATCTAGTACTTCCATAGACAAAAACTGAAGTTGGTACCTACTTGATCACCTTTTTTGTCCCACAAATTTGCGTAACGGCGACACTTGCGTTATAACTGTACTGACAATGCCACCCGTCTATTTATGGAATCTAATATTCAGAAGAATGAATTTCAAGGTTTTTTCCTTACAGGCTGGTTTTTAATTCATGCTGCACATTTCCTGATTCGATATTCGACAAACTTGCTATTAAGCAGTTTACTTTACCAGTTAGTTTAGTTTACTTTTAACCAACAGCGAATTTGGTGGGCTGTATGTACGTACTTGAGCAGTTTCGTTTCTTGGTGGAGCAACAACCTGCCTCGTTTACTTCGACAAACTACCGTACCAACCCATTCATTCATTCAATATAACAAGTAAACCTTCCTCAGTTATAGTAATAAGAACAAATAGTTAAAACTCTGATGGAAATGCCTGGGCAATGGCTATGTAGGTACCTACCTACCTACACTGCAAGACAGAAATACGAGTATGAAGAATTTTCAATTATTTTTTCTCCATTATTTTTCAGGTTATTTATTCTCAGTCTAAACGAACGAAGTTCTTCAGTTTTCGGGCACTGATTAACTATAATTGTTAGTCCTTGGTCCAAATAAAAACTCGTTTATCATTGTTTACAACCAATAATCGCGCTGGCAGGCATGATTACTGCAACCATTTAGTTTAATTAAAACTTTATATTACTACAATATTACTTTCGTAAAACAAAGCTGTTGAAAAATTTCGTTATAACACGTATTGGGTTGACATAAGACGGCAAACTTCTAGAGAAATATAAGTTGGTTGATGTAGTGGATTTATATATGTTTGACTTGGAGTCGGGAGACCGAGAGGCACGTCTTGGAAAGTGCTGGTAGGTTGGTTATGTGGGTTATAACCTTGGTCGTATCCCGGCGGAAGGTACGAAAAAGTACTTTTATTAACTTGAATATTATCAAGTCTTTCTGGATAGGACACCTGAGGGCCGTAGGATGAGTTCGCCTCGATCCGTGCCTCTTGTGTTTGCTCTGCGTGATAATTCCTTATGGGAGAATATTCAGGTCTTAATCGTATGTTTTCATCATGAGATGAGATATTCCGTTTAGGGTACCGAAAAGTACCTTCATTTCTATGCAATGTGGGCATAATAGGAGTGTCTAAAGCACTCGTGTCAGCTATATAACCGGCGGACAACTGTGGAGAGATTTCTGCTTTTGATAAGAAATCTTCATTATTTCCTTCTGGTAAATGTTGATCGAAAGAAACTCGATCGAGCCGTGTCTCAGGCTGGCTAGTATAACCATACTCCTTCGCGGAGTTAGTTGTGAATGATTCCAGCGGTCCAGAGTGGCCGGGATGCGAGCGACCTTGCGACGGGTCGCGTGAAGAGATTGGAATGCGGGAGGAGACAGTCTCGTGACTTTTTCCCGCCCATTCCTTCTGACTAGCGCCCGCGCTAGGATCTGTTGCCTCACGAAGAGGATGGAAGGAGGGGCTCCGTTCCATTTATTTATCTTGTTATTCTTGGTTCTGTAAAAGAACTAGAAATTCTCAGGGACTCGCTAGTCGCAGGTGACGGGTCCTCCGACGTAGTTCTAAAAAGAACTCCCTTGAGCAGTTAATCAATCCGTATAAGGTATTGATTACCTGGCGGTTTCCCTCGGACGACCAAATGAATAATCAATTTGATCCGGGCGAAACCGTCTCGGATATCCCTGCGGGCGCCCAAGAAGATGTAAAAAATCTTTTTTGGACCGGGTGGTATCCTGCCTGAAGAAACGCTGGTAGTGGGTAGCACTGAAAAGAGCTAGACCCGATGCTACCAGGAAACTTGATGTGAAGAATAGATTGCCTCAAAGCGTGTAGAAACTTCATCGTCGGAGAGAGAAGAGTCATCAGCCGTGGTGAGAAGTTGAATGAATCAGATCATGTAGAAACTCCGTCGTCGAGGAGAGGAGAGTCGTCAGATCTGCGTGTAGTATGGGAATGAGCTCGACGGGCTCGTGCATCCTATATTTATATGCGGAGGCTGTCTCTGATTTCCTGGACCGCTTGGCCACCTAACGGTTAGTTCCTGAGATGCGCCCGCAGCCTCCCAGTATCTGATTTGATCGGTCGCGCTCGGATTTGATCGGTTGCGCTCGGTGGGCGGAATGTGAAATGCGAACTTCCGCCCCCCTCTCCAAAGAGCGCGTCTGGCTTGTTTGCCCTTGTCCCAGGGGGTGTAGAGTAAACGATAATTCTTAGATCTATCGTTTTTATTTGATTTTGATAATCCCTCTCGATCTGGGATTATCCTTTGTCAGGACGTTTCCTTCTCTGTTCCGTTTTTAGGGAGCTCGAAACGATGAGAATCATTCTCTGTGATTCTCAGTCGTCTGCTTTTCCTTGGGATCTGTATTTCTCGTTTGTCCGTTAGGGAGCTCTCGTGTTGGAGCTTGGTATTCTGTCTTTTAGGCGGCCCATCGTCTTTATTTGTCGAAGATATTGGTGGTAAATTCACCACAGTTGAGTTACCACGTCATGGAAGAAACTCGAACATACTCCAGGTTTGACGTCTCGAGAATATGCGCTATACGTAGCGGAAGCATTGTTTTCACTTTCGAGAAATTTAAAATTTGTGTTCTCCACTAAAATCAAACGGTTGTTGTTTTTTTACAGAGGTAAAATCGTCCACTCGCATTTTACGTTTTAGACTGGTCTGAACAACTTTCGTTCCGTGTCTTTTTCTCTCTACCTCTGTGTGTGTATGTCCGCAAATCCTTGTAACAAGCTTAATTTCCACAATATTCAACCGGTTCTTATGAAATTTTCATGGTAAGTGCGGGTTAGGGTGAAGATGGTCCCCTATGAGTTTCGTTGTTTCCAAATCAATTCTTCATTCGGCGCATGCGCAAACGTTAATTCCATCAACCATTATTTCCTCACGCCCTCGCTGTCCGATCTCGCTCAAATTTGGAGGAGAGGTGGAAGAGCTTAATTTGAGCATTCCCTAGCAATTTCGACATAATCATATCATTAGTAGCTATTGTGCATGCTGAATATTTCTTTTTAAACGAGCCTAATCTCAACAATTTTTCATCTGATTTTGAAGACATTTTCATTTTCACGGTCCAATATTAATTGCATACTTCTCAAATCATTACTCCATTTTGCGCATACGCAAACGTAAATTCCTTCAAGCATAATTTTTTTACGCCCTTGTCGTCCAATCCCGCTCAAATTTGGTGCATAGTTGGGGGACAATGGTTTAATTATTCGATGTCAATTTTAACGTAATTGCATGCGCGAAAGTGTACTTCGAGGAACAAGGTCTATAGTTTTCATGAGATTTTTATTACATTTACTGGGAATTTGTGCGTTAGGCTGTAGATTGTACCCTACCAATTTCATTTTTCTCAAATCATTACTAAATTCTGCGCATGCGCTATTGTAAATTACTTCAAGCATCATTTTCCCGTTTTTTTTTAAAACATCTTTAAAGCGGAGCGTAAAATTGCGGGGTCTTGGAACTGTAGTGTGAACCCTTCTCAGAGGCACGATGCGCCATGTTCTGATCATATATTACATACGGGGTTTAATAATTATAGACCAATGATCTGCGTAGAAGGGCTATATATCAGAAATAATAAACCATCGTGTAATAGCTTGCAGCGTTTTATTTTTATGGATGACTCGGTTGGTAACGAGATGATCGGTAGTAGGATATGCAACGAGATGAGCTCAGACTTTAACGACACTAGTTTAGTTAGCTCAACAGTTGGAAAGCGGGGTTGTGAATATGGAGTAAACGCACGTGTTTTCTCAAATATTATTTTTAAATATCCTGGGTATTTTGATATTAACCTGCGATGATCAGTTCTTTTTCCATGGCTTTGCGATGTTTCCAAAAATTACAAATTTACAGTGCAAGGCAGGGAGGGCTGCTGTAATGTAGTAATTATTTTTTAAAAGTTCCAGTCATGCAGCATGATCGTATGAGCCAATTTTCATAGATTATAAGTTATAAGTATTATATTTAAGTATTATGTTACATTGTTTCGAAATTTGAGCCCTCTGAGGCCAACAATTTGTTAACCACCGACAATATTTAGTACTCGTACTAAATAATATTCTACAATTAAAAACAAATAGTGGATTTTTTACAATCTTTTAGTTTTTCAATAGATTTTTCGGCAAATTTTAGTGAAATTTAAGTACATTTTTTTCTGCAAATTATTTGCATAATTTGTATTGTGGCCTAGTTTGTTGTTGTTCAACTTTTTGTGACTAAACGTTTGCTATCAAATATAAATTTAACGGTTTTTAGCCGTTTTAGGCCATTTGCTGTTTTTTTTTTACAGCAAAACATTTAAATTTAGAGGATACGGTGGAAGAGGTTAATTTGAGCATTCCCTAGCAATTTCAACATACTCCTATCATTAGTAGCTACTGCGCATGCCCAAATGCGTAGTCCTTTTTAAACGATCCTAATTTAAATAGTTTTCATCCGATTTTGACGAAATTCTCAGGGAATGTGCGGGTTATACTGCAAATGGTCCACTATTAATTCCATACTTCTCAAATCATTACTTAATTTTGCGCATGCACAAACGTAAATTACTTCAAGCATAATTTTTTGACATTTTATGTCTTTAATTTCAGCACATAAACGACAAAAACCGTTTAAAAAAACTCGTAAACGAGTTCCACTATCTGCTTTACAAGCAGATACCATGTTACATGGATATGTCTTTGATTGGGGATTTCATAATGGTCGTCCTCGAGAGTTGTAAACAAATCCTTTAACTTTAAACAAATCCCTGGGCCGCATGGCCGCATCCCGACTAATTCCAACAAAACAACGGTTTACTTATAGAAATGTTGAAAATAACTGTGGAGAGAAGACGAGACCCTCTCGAACGAGCAAGTTTGTCCCCCACCCCGGCAACTACTTGGAACCGTTCCCTACAAGAAGAACTATGAGTTCTTCAATTCCGTTCAACGCGGAGCAGCTCATGAGTCACAAATGAAAAGTCACATTAAAGCCGATTTCACATGGAGCGGTATGTCCGGAGACGGAAAGACGGAACGCAATGTGATTGGCTGTTGGGACAACAGTTGAAGATGGTGGCAGCCATGTTGCCGTCGGCGCTCGGCGGTAGAAATTTGTATACCGTTGCCGCTTGCCGTCGAGCGGAGCGCAAGCTCATTGGACAGGAATGTTGATAACCTCAAGTAGAGGTTTCAGATCAGGTAGGATGGTTATGATTCCGTTCACCAAGGTGCCGTTTTCATGTGAACAAGGTGACGCATTCCGCCGCCCTCTCCACTGGATTTTTCGGCCTTCCGTCTTTCTGGTTGTACGCTCATACCGCTCCATGTGAAACCGGCTTAAAGCCGATTTCACATGGAGCGGTATGTCCGGAGACGGAAAGACGGAATGCAATGTGATTGGCTGTTGGGACAACAGTTGAGGATGGTGGCAGCCATGTTGCCGTCGGCGCTTGGCGGTAGAAATTTGTATACCGTTGCCGCTTGCCGTCGAGCGGAGCGCAAGCTCATTGGACAGGAATGTTGATAACCTCAAGTAGAGGTTTCAGATCAGGTAGGATGGTTATGATTCCGTTCACCAAGGTGCCGTTTTCATGTGAACAAGGTGACGCATTCCGCCGCCCTCTCCACTGGATTTTTCGGCCTTCCGTCTTTCTGGTTGTACGCACATACCGCTCCATGTGAAACCGGCTTAAAGCCGATTTCACATGGAGCGGTATGTCCGGAGACGGAAAGACGGAATGCAATGTGATTGGCTGTTGGGACAACAGTTGAGGATGGTGGCAGCCATGTTGCCGTCGGCGCTTGGCGGTAGAAATTTGTATACCGTTGCCGCTTGCCGTCGAGCGGAGCGCAAGCTCATTGGACAGGAATGTTGATAACCTCAAGTAGAGGTTTCAGATCAGGTAGGATGGTTATGATTCCGTTCACCAAGGTGCCGTTTTCATGTGAACAATGTGACGCATTCCGCCGCCCCCTCCACTGGATTTTTCGGCCTTCCGTCTTTCCGGTTGTACGCTCATACCGCTCCATGTGAAACCGGCTTTACGTTTCTAAACTGTTATGTGATCGTGTTATGAGACCACGAAACTATACACTTCATTCTGATCTACATATCCAACTAATCTGCATTTTTACTAAGGGATTGACTACTTGATGTTATGTATTTTTGAGATGCGAGCTTGCGAGCATCCAGACCACCAAACTATACACTTCATTCTAACCTACATGTCCTCTAAACAGGTTGAACGGAATTGAAGAACTCACAGTTCTTCTTATAGGGAACAGTTCCAAGTAGTTGCCGGGGTGGGGGACAAACTTGCTCGTTCGAGAGGGTCTCGTTGGAGAGAAGCCACTACAATGAGTTGTTAACAGTCGACTGTTGTCAAGAGGATGAAAATGTTTCCTATGGAGTGGAGTAAATGATGCTATTGCTTTACGTTAGGAATATTGTAACCGGCTTATTAAAATTGTTTATAGTCCAATCAACTTAGTTTAGGAATGTAGCCAGGTACGTAAGGAGGGGGAAATTGGTAGCTTGAGATGTGAACATTTATCCCGCTAAAATTGGTGCATTGTTGGGTTACGATGGTTCAATTATTCCATGTTAATTTCAACGTGATTGCATCATTATTAGCTCCTGCGCTTGCGCAAAAGTGTACTCCCAGGAACAAGGTCTAGTTTTCATCAGATTTTGATTACATTTTCAGAGAATTTGTGGGTTATGTTGTAGATTGTTCCCTACCAATTTCATTTTTCTCAATTCATTACTCCATTCTGCGCATGCGCTAACGCAAATTACTTCAAGCATCATTTTCCCGTTTCCTAAATGACCGATTCAGAAATTTTACGTTACCTACATCTACTCAGCCTAACCGAATTATTTCCACCCGAATGATCATTTTAACTCATTTTTATACTCCCTAACCTGTTCATGAGGTTCAAATACATAATAAATAATAATTTCATAGCAAGGCAACAGATACGATTTGGTTACCCCTTTATTCCTGCTAGATTTACTAAGCTTAGAATTCGTATCTACACTTTCCTAAGCGATAATACAGTATCTAACTGGATACCATAAACATTATGAGGGTAAGTTAGCATTGTTTCGAACACCTAAATATCCTAAATTCTTGATACACTTATCAATAAAATAGGTATCTAGTTCTAATATTCGTAATGACACATTACCAAACAACGTCAAGTAATATGAAGTTTTTTATTGGAGGTAAAAATGTTCATCTATGGTACCTGTATAAAATATAATATTGATTCTTTTACAATTTATTCTACAGATGGTATATTGTTCTCTCCTTCTTTACTTATAGAAACTTTCGCTCTCAGGAATATCTACATTTCCCTCCTCCGCATCTGTTGTAGGCAAAGACTCCCAAAATGCTAATCTTGACGGAGGAATGTTAGATGATTTGCTGGAGATCAAGCTGATGAGTGAATCTTTTCTATCTTGTGTCATCCCTCTGGGCTTGCTGAACTCACTGGGTCTAGAAGAGATTTCATGTGTTTTACAAGGAGAAAGTGAGGTGTCTTCCACTCTTCATCAAATTTAGTTTTGCAGTTCAAAAAGAAGTTTCCTCGAAGTGCTTGAACAGCCACAATATTTATAAATAATACTCTGCCTAACGACGTCTTAAGTTTCTTCTGAGAAACTTAACTCTTCCATTTTTTGGAAGTCCTTTAACTGCAAAGGCAATACGTCTATTCGCTCAATTTTTTTAGCAACTGTTTCGACAGTCTCTTAGAAATCGTTAAAGTATAATTCACTGGAATATAATAGGTCCGGATGTTGTTTTGAGAAATCCTCATGCATTTGCGTTATTGTTAGGACACTGGGGAGATGAAGTCTGTGAGGATCATGCTCTCTAAGATAATAAGATAGGTATCGAAGGATTAAATGAATTGATGTGCTGAATTATGGGAGCAACATCTTTTTTATTAACTGCACACTTTCCTCTTCTGCCATCAGTTGGTGGATAAACACCTACATTCCTAACTGACTGAATGATGTTGTCGTTATTTTTAGAGTATCCCAATGTTGTGAGGAAAAAGACCTTACATACCTACTTTTTGCTCATGGTTATTGAAAGTATTCACTCGTAGATTGCCTTCTGGAGGGACAATGGAAGCATAAACGATTAGAAAGACGAGTCAGCTTAAGATAAGAAAACCAGCTGCAAACCAATTGTAACTACACCTGATCGAGCTAAATTACTAAGGTAGAACATCGTAACTGCGAGTTACGAAGCTAAATTATGGTGACCAGTTTTAGATACGGTATAACGACTTAGTAATAGTCAGATACGGGCTTTGTTTTTTTTCAAGCCAAATGGGTAGATACGGTCAAAGCGTGAATTAAAAACGTTGATATTTTATTGAATGAACCATATTTTTTCAGTTTTTACTATTATAATACACTGAGGATGGCCCAATTATGAATGTGAAGTCAAAAAGTGAATTTCGAAAAAAATGTTGGTTACGGTATCTGTGCTTAGTGCGGCAGTATATTCCGCTATGGAGATTTGTGATTATGATTATTAAACCATGATGATTAAACGCTATGATGATTATTAAACCATTTCAATGATCCATACATTTATGTTATTTTCAATTGTTAGGTAGGTACCTACTTAATTAAATATCGTAATACTGAGATCAATGGGACTACCTAATATATACCTAACATACCGGTTCCATTAAATTGACGTTCCCTCACAGGGGAAGAAAGGATCGAAGCTTTTTTCATCTTCACTCCCCTCACCCCCTGCAGGGACCATTTCGCGGGATTCGCCACCTAATTTAGAATAATTCAATGGGACTAATAAAATGTAGTTTTTCGATTAATTGCATTAATTTTTCCTCTTCAGGTGCCTTATCAACGCAGGCATGTTGATGTCAACCTTCGGATCTGCAATTTGAAATGGACCTCCTTTGTAATAGCTATAATTTAATATCAGTGCACAGTGATCAGCTGTGGGGCCTCTGAGCCTAATTTGTTTTTAATTGACTTATGATGCTGAAAACCTGAAATGAAGATCCTTTTTGGAGATCTGGAATACAATTACAAATATGGAGGGACTCAGATCAACTTTTTTTTTGACGTTTTCAACATTTTTCTACTTTTATTAAAAAGAGTAAAATTGTTGGGTCCTGAAACAGTAAAAAAGCAAACCTGTTTGGCAGGCAAGAAGCGACAAATTTTGGGTGATATACTGTATGATATATTGTACAGAAATAATAAACCTTTTAGTGAATTTTTGAAGAAAATTAAGCTATTGCTCTCGCCTCAAAATTTGTAGAATGTGAATTTTTGAAAAAAATTTATGCAGAAATCCGTTTCAGGCTATTCTGAATCATATTCTGAAGTTTAACGCATTTTTTTAATGTATGTATGTATGTATGTATGTACCTATGTATATATGTATATATGTTTATATGTATATATGTATATATGTATATATGTATATATGTATATATGTATATATGTATATATGTATATATGTATATATGTATATATGTATATATGTATATATGTATATATGTATATATGTATATATATATATATTCCAGCATTGTGGCACCCGAAACAATAAAAACAGCATACAAAGTGGCACCCACATTTTTATGGCACCCGTATAAGGGTGCCACTTCGTCAACCCCTCATATCTTACCTTAACTTCAACAATAAATACATAAAATATTTTCTCTATTTAATTTAAGCTCTACTGGATGATAAGGATTCATAATTACAATTTTACATTGATTCAGTGACCAACAAAGAGCCTTTGAAGTTTGAGAGGTGGGTGCCAGTTGAATGGATTATGGATCACAAATATACGGCCGTAGTTCATCGTTTTTCCGCGTGATTCGCCCCTGTCGGGCGTTTCGTGTATATTATAATATACATAATAATATACGCTATCTATCTTGCTTACTGAATGGCTACCGGAGGTCTGGCAGGGTCGGCCATTGCTTTAAATAACCTCGTCTTCTCCCCACCTCTTCTCTTCTAAAAAGCAAAGAACTAAAACCTCATGAACGCTGTCTCAGGGTTGAGCGTGCGGTCGGGCGGGTTGAGAGCCCCACCGACCATGTGTTGGACGACTACACAACTACTCCCACGTCAAAAGCACAGCAAATTCTCAATTTTAGTTCGATTTTGATGAAATTTTCAGGGATTGTGTTGGTTAGCTTCTTTATGTTTCCCTATGAATTTCATTGCAATCGAATCAATAATGACGTGTGCGCAAGCTCAAACGTGAATTCATTAAATAACATCGGTTTTTTACGATCTATAGGTTCGATTTTGTTCAAACCCGGAGGGTAGTTGGCTATATGAATCAGAAATATGCTCTATGAGTTTTATTGCGATTGAATGAGTAAAAATTACATTGTGCATGCGCAAAAATAAAATTGGTTGACACTTGTGAAACTCGGAGACTAAGGGACCGATTTTTATGGAATTTTCTGGTTTTGTGTGGGTTAGCTTCTAGATGGTTCCCTTTAAATTGCATAGTTGTCGGATCAATAATAGGGTGCGCGCATGCGCAAACGTCATATTCTAACAACGTCGATTTCTTACGATCTATTGGTCTGATTATGTTCAAACTTGGAGGGTAGTTGGTTAGAGGTTTCTAGGAAGGTTTGCCATGCATTTTATCGCCTTATTGATATTAACTTGGTTAACATACGTGAAACTCTGAATCTAATTGACCGAATACTCTCAAGGAGTGTTAGGGGACCCTAGATGATCTCCTATAGCCTACGAACTAAATCACTCGCGACGAAGTTGTTGAAACCCATTACAAAACGGAAGTTAGTGAAAAACGTTGTCTATTTCCACGAAAAATAAAGAGTTACAACGTTAAATCGATTTCGACGGTTAGGCCATCATCAGTAACAAACAATAACTGAAGACACTCAGAAGTCGTTCATTTTTGCCCAAATGTACAATGTATGTTGAATTAGAACTTGAACTATGTACTTGAAAAATTCGAAATTATCAAAAGTGACAGGTCTGGTAAATGTTTAAATGAGGATATACCTCAATATATTTCACCACTGATAGGACCATTTCTGTGAAGGTTGGAATTATCCCTTCACACTGTTGAAACCATATTTAGTTATTTCCCCCTTTCACTTCATCTGATTAGCTATAATCCCCCTTTCACTTTGTATGCACTTAATTGGTTGTACCTCCTGCCCCTTTCCTTTCTCTCGACCAATGGGATTCAATCTCCCTTCACCTGTCACTATATAAGCTGTGTCCTTTCTAATGTGTCTTCAGTTATTGTTTGTTACTGATGATGGCCTAACCATCGAAATCGATTTAACATTGTAACTCTTTATTTTTCGTGGAAATAGACAACGTTTTTCACTAACTTCAGTTTCCTATAGTCTTTTTTTACGTAATATCATCCATTTAGGCGAATTTTTGGGACTTTAGGAAATCTGGAATGGAATAGAAAGTTCCAGTTATGCAACAAAAAGTAAAATAAAATTCAAGATCATCTCCACAGAAGTATTTCAAGATGGTACATACGTGATGAAGTAACATCTTTTATGCATTATTCCAGGACCTAGTTATACGTTGCTCAAAACTGGATGATGCGCCGCGAGTGGTCGCGGAAGGTAGGGGGATATAAGAGCGCATGGGAGCGCGCTCCATTTTGACCCTAGTAGTTTACGAATGGCCCAACGCAAACAATCATTTTTAGGCTCAAATTATTCGTTTTTAAACCAGCTATACTTTTGGTTATTAGCAAAATACTTTTAAAATTATCAGGTTTAATTTAAAGTAAGGTAAAAGCTGAAAAAATTCATTTTTTCTTCTCCTCTGTTAACTAGAGACAGGTAATGTGAAACTTTCCGTTTTATTATTTTATTATTATTAATTATATCTTAATCAGTTATTTATAATGCTCATCACCAATTACTCCAATAATTTATTCATTCACATTCATCTATTTCCTGTTCACATTCACATATTTGTGAATCCGGTTGATTCACATATTTATCTCCTCTGTTAACTAGAGACAGGTAATGTGAAACTTTCCGTTTTATTATTTTATTATTATTAATAATATCTTAATCAGTTATATATAATTATCATCACCAATTACCACATTAATTTATTCATTCACATTTATCACATTCAGTTGTGTTTACCTGCTGTGAATGTTGTTTATCTGCAGTCGACTTTTTGGAAGTAGTTCGGAATATTCCCATTTTTTTTAAATAAAATGTACGGGTTTTCTTTTGCAAAACAGTTTGGTCATCGTGGATATAGTTTTTATGAACTACGATAATTTATTTTCTCCGAAAATTGGGATTTAATGTGATAATACGAGACCCTAGGGATCAACCTGGAAATGTAACTCTTGATCAGTGCCTACTCTTTTTTGCCAGAAAATAACAGAAGGAACACGTAAGAACGACATTAAACCATGTATCAAAAAAAAAAAAAAAAAAGAACCGAACGATAGACTTACGGTTTTAAAGTCACATAATTTAATAATGATTAATTTTACACATTATTAGTTCATTGTGGTTACTCAACAATATTAGTTTATAATTTACCGTAATAAATCAGCTTTCCTTGACACTACAGAGGCTAAGGGATCATGAGATGCTGTGATAAAATGAGAGCATTCCAAAAAGTGGCGATTGATTTTCCTGCTATCACTAAGGGAGTTACACTTCCCTACTAACGCATTGGTTGTACATGAAAATCAATATTTCAGTTATAACGTAACGGTAGGAAAAAATGGAAAGTCCTGTTATTCATTATTAAATGATAAATTGCGGAACCAGTATCCACAAAGCATGTAGCAAATCAACCAAATCTTTTATTGATGACAATGATATAACTGTGTTTATCTGTGAAAATTGCTACGAAATAGTTATTGACGAAGGAAGCAGGTTTCACCCTCGCTTTCCGATCCAAATTTACAAGACGAACAATTAGCCGAAAATGCGGTTTCACTGAGTACCTATAGGAAAGTTCGACCACATGTATCGGTAGGTATCAACATAACATAATTGATCAAATAATAAGAACATGTATAAGCTTGTAAATATTCAAGTAGGCACTGCATAGGTACCGTCTACGTGCCACTATGTAGTAAAGCATTGTTCTACATTTTAATTACATATGAAATTTTATTTAAATGATTCTTTTTAATGAAATTTAAGAATTGAAACATTCTCCGGAGAACTGACGCTGAAAAACGCATGAAAAGTAACTTTTTCGGCAAGAGTAAGAGAACGTTCCGTTCTTTTTTTTTTTTTTTTTTAAACAACGTTAAGTACAAATTCTCAAGATTTTTTAGCCGAGTTTCTGTAATTTATCTTCCAACTCCAAGTAGGGATAGGCGTCTATTGGTTCATAGTGTTTTAAGGTAATCACCGCAGATATTTTAGTCAAAATTTTGCTTGTGGTGTCACACACACCCTGTGAAAGCATGAAGGGTAGGCAAAACCGCTGTAGCTGTGCGGCATAAGCTTTCAGTAACGATGTAGCAGTCAATCACTCGTGGTTTTGATATTTAACGATAGACCCCTGGATCCGTGACTTTTCACTTTGTCCCTGGTTTCCGAGTAGGTACTAACTGTCACGATTCACCGGGTCAAGTTCTGTTCACTCGCTATATAGAAATGAACTAATGATTTTAGGGATTTTCTACATGGGTTTACTATTTTTACTAATTTACTTTCGTAGCCTTTCGTTCATAATTTGAACTCAAAATATTATATGGACAATTCAACGCACCAGTCAAAAACAAAAGCTATTCTGTGAACATGAGAAGAGAAATCAATGAAAAGTGATGTATTGAAAATAACACGTTTTTGTGTTAGCAGTTGGGACTACACTCAAAATTGGATCCTGCCGCTTTTGAATAAATAATAAATCAAAACCGGCAATTTATCACCTCGTTTCGTGACGAAATCAACAATGCCCGAAGACTCCATACTGTCTTGTTTGTGCAAAGGAATGTGTGATGGAACGGTCGATTGCACTTATCGGACAAGTGACGTTTCATGCTTTGCACTGTGTCAGTGCTCCAAATAATGTTTCAATTCTCAAATTTTGTGGAAAAGAATAATAAAAATAAAATTTTAAAATGTTACTAAAATGTATAACAATGCTTTAAGAAATGTCGGTATGTAGGTACCTGTGCAGTGCCTACTTGATCATAGATGCTCTTACTATTTCTTCAATTATGTGTTGATACCTATAATTCGACATACCTCGATATACCTATAGGTCGATGGGTGTGATCCAACTTAACTTTACAGGATCTATACATCTGAAGTCAAGATGCCTTATGAATATTTGAGTTTGAGTTGAGATTCAATTTCTTTTGTTTCTCATCATCAAGTGGTATGGAATTATTAGTCTCCTTGCCTATTTTCCTCGAGATTTGGGAATTTCAAATGAATGTGATAAATGGTGATGAAAATTATAAATACATGAATGATTGTATAGGTAATAATAATGTTTAAAAAACCGAAAATGTCACATTACTAGTAAATTGTCTAGTAAATAGAAGAAAAAAAAGCTGATTTATCTTCAAAATACAAAGGTTCATTATTGAAAATAATAAATCCAAATGCGTCATTCAACAAAAGGTCGGATTGTGTTGATTTTCGTAGTTTTAGAGTCAACATGTATAGTAAAAACCCAAGTGTGCTTATTCCAGTTACTTCGGCGACCTAAGCTATTGCTAAAATACATCGCAACTTTCGAACTGTTTTCTATATTTTTGATCTTACGCCAAAACTAAGCTAGTTAGCAAGGAAACATCTATTACTAATATTCACGGCAGTTAAATTCTACGTAGAATAACCTATTAAAATTTGAAATATGAGAAATCATGCAACCGCTTGTAAAAAACGGCACTTTTTTCAATTTGGGTGAACTTGGATTTTTTAAAAGCTTTAGTCTCAGAAACTGTCACACCAATTGAAAAACTTTTTTAGATGAAAGTCGTAAATAGTCTAAGTTTGTAACTAATGGGTACCAAACATTGGAAATTTAATTTATTTTTAGCGCATTTATGACAAAAAATACCTACAAATTGTCCACACACGACTCCCGTCGTACACCTGAGGTGGTTCGTCTAAATAAGGTTAATTTTGGCATGACTACTCAATCTTAAACGCAATTTAATTATAATATCCTTATAATAGAGAATTCAATTAGTCTCGCTAATTTTATTATTAGTGAATTACCTAAATATAATTTTACGAAATAATAATTTCCTTAGAAAACTATCACGTGTTAGAGAAGGAGCGGTATAGTGACAATTTTGAATTTTCCGTCATAAAATGACATGTATTATATGAGATGAAATTCATTACGGTATGTATTACATGAAACGAAATAAAATGACATGTGATATAAAATGCAGATATAGAATTAGATGTCCTACGACTTTCATTTGATGAGACACACAGACTGGAGAGCAGTGAAGTTGTGGAAACCCATATCAATACTATAAATTATTACACTGCAAAAAATAAAAAAAATAAATAAATAAAATAAAATAAAATAAAGGCGAATCTGGTACTGGGGGTTTTGAAGGTACTGAACCCGAATCCGAAGACCGTTTTTCACATAGACGTCTATTTTTTGAGGAGGAGACGTGTAATACTAACCCCCAGGACCAGTACCTGTGTCGTGAGGGCATGACCTTGTTTTTTTAGGGGGAGGGGGATAGTGTTATTAAAAAATAGTAAACAAGTAGATTAGTGCTCACAAAATGAGACACATGATACCGTATTTTCTTGTAAGGAGATCCGCGTGAAATAGTAGACGCTTCCTGCGTTGAATTAGAGACAAAATGGCTTGGGAGCTCAATCAGCTGATCAATGACCTCTTAGTAGTCAGCAACCCCTGGCACATCTTTATTTCCTCAATGTTACTGATTACATCCATACCAAGTTTCATCAAAATCGGATGTCGGGAAGTGTCATTTAGAACGATTTTAAGAGGACATACATACACATCAGCGAACAAAGTGAACACAATAGCTAATTTTTCCTTTCTTAAAAGAAAATGCGCTAAAAATCAAATCAAAATATAAATCAGATCAGATATAGAACAATAACGACTGATTATATCATTCTAATAGTACGCAATCAGATTCACAGTATTTGACCGGGGGATACCAACGGATTCTGCCTCAGGTTTTTTATCTGTACCTAATGGAAAATAATAAACCTTTGTGTCAAGGATTTACAGTGTTTTGACTTCATCTTCACCAGTAAGCCAGTGACGCTTCGATATTTTCTAAGTTACCTATTAAACCAATTAATATTGGCCGTAATTTGAGTTATATGTATACGAGTTTCTTTTTGACCCCAATCCAAATCAGTGTTTTTGAACGACGTCTACATTGGCGAACCGGCGATATTCGAGTGGCAGATTTGCATAACTACAGTACATCTACATGTACATCTGATTCATATTTCATTTATTTACCAATAAGTCGATTGCAGATCCAAAATTTGTGTTTTTGGACTGCGTCTGTAGCAAAGACCTAGCGATACTAAGGCAGCAGACTTGAATTCACGTAACCTATCAATAACCTGGTATGATGGGCCACAGTTTCAGCGATCAACAAAACAGTCGTTTCTGGGGGCCCAAACTCTTATATTTCAACCACATCTGCATGTAACACCCATCCACCTTGAGATAGCAGACGACCATGGTTCAGTTGGCCATGGATGAATGTGTTAAGGGCCGATATGGTTCCCCCTCTAGCTGTAAGCCATATTTTCGCAAATTGAGATCTGTTTTTCTTGTCGCCATCGGTTTTGGACTTGTAGACGTTCATATCTTATACAAACTCAATTGAATAGTAACAAATTCAATAACTGGTCCGTTTCTATAGATCAATTGCCCCTTTTCAGCCGAGCTCCTAGTGGCATTGGCGGTTAGCACCTATATCTTGTACATTGGCTGAATTAAAAGATGAGGCGGTATCGAAGGGGAAAATTAGGCCGGTGCATCGACAGCAAGATTACACCCGTTCCAGCAAAATGCTCGGTAGATGCCTCTTCCCTTTAGTTGTGCATGGCCTCATCCGCATTTACACGCAGTTGTGAAGAAGTTGATAAGGGTGGAAGTGGAAGGTGACGCGGATGTTGCAGTAGGCATAAGAAATACCTGTTTAATGCTTGAAAGCAATTTAGATAAAACAGCCAAAATAATTCCTACGAGTTTGTGGTGGGTTTAAAATAAATTTGTAATTCACATTCGACCACCAAGCATAGAACTCTATGCTCTTCTTTAAGTTCTTTAATGTCTCAAAAGTACTTTGATGTCCCTCCTTTTGATATCGCCTGTCCTCAGGCGATCACGGTCATCTAGCTGAAGGAGTTAACATCGTGCGTCGTAGAATTTAGTAGATATAAGAACATTGTCGAGCCTGATTTTGCATCCGGAGATGTTGGCATTACGGGCAGATGAGGTTGGAGATGCTCCCGATCGAGGTTGGTCCTTAGCATCCAAACCAGACGAGAAATTGGAGGGATCCATGAGTTTTGCTTCCGATGGTTATGAAGATTTAAATTCCGATCGAAACGGTGTGTCAGTTATCAACTTGAACCCTGATAGCGAAGTCAAAAACGCCGATCTCCATTTTTTTTGTCCAGGATGATATTGAAGATGGAAGTTGCGGAACTGTTTGCAATACATGCAAACGGTCTGTGAAGGACAGTTTTCGAGTTTGTGGGCAGCCGGTAGACGGCTTTTACATTAACCATACAAAAGGGTCACTTGACTACGTTAATCATGACCTTGATACCTTGAAACTGGGACATTTTCTCGCTCCATAGGGCTTCCTACAAAAGGGGCATGGATATTTAAGGTCGGATAAGAATTGGAATTTTAGAACTGCTTATTTTATTTTATTTGTGTCTTCCAGTTTTTTTCATAGATTAATGATTTTCTAGAAGCCCCTGTGGGTTAGAAATTGCTGATCACGTTCTACGGACGATTGTATTGATGGGAATTCGGCAAAGGTGGAACTGAAATATTTTTTTTACAATGTCAGAACGTGTTTTTGGGATTTCAAACGATTGTCTCGAAACGTATAGACAATTTTCTTTCCTATATCTGGTTAAGTGTTACCTACTAGTTCTTAAGCAACCAAGAACTACCCACAAATATACTATTTCATTTTCGTTATGAGGTCGTATACTCCAAATTGAAAAGTTAGGATTTTGTCCACTAAAACTTCCATTTCTTTAGACATCTTGAAGTTACGGAGGAGAATGTTTCTTCTCACCTTTTGTGCAATACACTCAAATTGCAAGTGTAATGATGGGCTGGGGTAAGAGCATTTTTGGCCGAGGTAGAACCTCGTAGTTGCGCTACCATTTCCATCGTTTAAGAGGAATGTTCATATTACCAAGGTAAAAAACATGCCTGTGAGATCCATGGAAAACATCCGGAGCCATAATGATGGGGATGAACGTCCTCTCCGGTGAGAAGGACGGCACTTAGTTGTGCACCAATGTACTATATGGTGATACAACGATGGTTCCGCGTAAAAAATAACGATTCTCTTAAACGAGATAATGTTTCTCTGAAAAACGCATACAGACGGTTTATTAGATAGGTAGGGAGTTGATAAGCGATAATTATTATGGTGAATGACACCAAGAAATAACATTGGTTACATAGTATTGTACTCAGGTGCTTTTTCCGTTATACCCCCCCCCCCCCCCCCCCCCCCCCCCCCCCCCCCCTCCCCCCCCCTTCAATCTGCTTCACGACTTTCGCGACTGTTTCACTTATCCTATATTCTTAAACGAGAAATTCTTGTATAATTTATATGGGGATATTAGACTGACAACGAAAAAAACGAAAGTTCGAATTTTTGAGGTGCTCAAAGCTCAGATGATTGCATCAGATGCGAGGAACAACTCCTGAAAATTTCAGTCCGAACCGATAACCCCTTGAGGTCTCCTAAACCCGTTTTTTGATAATTTAATTATCGATTTTAGAACACTAGACGCTTAGGACAAAAAGACGGTTAGGACATGAAAGATCCAAGCGTCTGGACACTTTTTATACTCTATTCCTATGTTTTCGGTGTCGCGGAACACGATGCCGCCATTATTGCAAGCGCAGAAGCTGTATTTCTTTTGATATTCAAGAAATCAGGCCAAATAAGTTATGGAAAAAAGGCATTTTTTGCCGTTTTTACCTAGTTTTGACTGGGAAAAAAATTGTTTGCGGGTCTTTTCTGCTTCGGTCCTTGTTTCCTGGCTTGTTCCGAATGTAACAAGACCAATTTCGTCCTATAATATATTATCCTTCTGAAAATATCTGCTCAAGAGCCGAGTTAGCTTATTTTATAGTAACCGTTCTATACTTACCAGTGGCTAAAAAATTAAAATTTCATGTGGCGGAACCCTTTGTCTTCTATTGTCTCGTGGTTTCGGGATTGCTAATCATATTGCTTCTAATATCCTAGCCGTATAACCCGTATTTGACTTGATATTCCCGCGATGAGTGTCTAAAATCGATAAATACAGTGGATTTTTCTGATTCTTTGCCTGATGTTTCTCGAGAATCACCCACTTAACACTTTTTACGGGGAGTAAAGATGGCGTCAGATTTCTCCAATGTCATCACAAACCAAGAAGATCAGTACCAATTTTTGTTAAATGGAGTGAACGTCCATAGGAAGACTTTTCCATCGTTTAATAAGAAGGACACTATAGAAAGCTTGGACAAAACGCAAAATTCTGAGTGAAAGTGTTGCTGTATAATAGTTTTATAATTTGATCTTCCAATCGTTGTCAAATAGACTCAACACTGCATATTATACTTTGTTTCTATTAACACTGGTTTTCTGGAATTTATTTTGCACACCCGTATTTCACTTATTTAAAATATTCTCACTGAACTTTTGATCTATGACCGACGTCAGTGAAAGGCAGTAGTATTCTATACTTAAATTGGTTATGTTTCATTAGAGTGAATTAAGAAACTAATCTGCGCCGGGGGAAACAAATTTGAGAAATCAATTTCACCTTGGGCAAAAAATCCGACGAAAAATGAGAAAAATCCACTCTATTCACCGATTTTTGACACCTAGCTCTTGATTATTAACCAAAATACGAGCCCTACGCCTCCACTACTAGCACGTAATGTTCAACGAGCCCAAAAACATGAAATAATGGGATATAAAGGGCTTCAGGGCGTTACATTTTTATTTCGTAGCTACTGGTAGGTAAGTATAGAGCGGTTACCATTAAAAAAGCTAACTCGGCTCTTGAGCAGATATTTTCAGAAGGATGATATATTATAGGACGAAATTGGTCTTGTTACATTCGGATCAAGCCAGGATACAAGGACCGAAGCAGAAAAGACCCGCAAACAATTTTTTTCCCAGTCAAAACTAGGTAAAAACGGCAAAAAATGCCTTTTTTCCATCACTTATTTGGACTGATTTCTTGAATATCAAAAGAAATACAGCTTCTGCGCTTGAAATAATGGCGGCATCGTGTTCCGCGACACCGAAAACATAGGAATAGAGTATAAAAAGTGTCCAGACGCTTGGATCTTTCATGTCCTAACCGTCTTTTTGTCCTAAGCGTCTAGTGTTCTAAAATCGATAATTAAATTATCAAAAAACGGGTTTAGGAGACCTCAAGGGGTTATCGGTTCGGACTGAAATTTTCAGGAGTTGTTCCTCGCATCTGATGCAATCATCTGAGCTTTGAGCACCTCAAAAATTCGAACTTTCGTTTTTTTCGTTGTCAGTCTAGGGGATATATACCCCCCCCCCCCCCCCCCCCCCCCCCCCATTTCGACTCGAAAACACAATCTGCACTGGTCAATCTCCGTGGTGTTCTGGGCCATTCTTAACGACGAAAGTTGCTTATATCTGGCCGTTACTGTGGAAGGTATAAAAAGACCCTTCGCTTACTGGCTGTAGCTACACGAAATGAAATTTTTATCCAGGTTTCATAGAACCCAAAACGATTTCTGTGGGAAAAATAATTCACATTTTGTTGAGAGAGTTGGAGCACATTTAATACCTACGCCTTTTCAAAGCTTATTATTATGCTTGCTGGTTGTGGTTTTACAATATCCACATTCAGCGTATTTAGTACCTGCACTAACAAAAGAAGATATAGAATTACAAAATTAAATTATCTAGGTACCTAATCTGCTGGCAAAACTAAAAGTCTGCGAGATTTAAATATTCTCCTTCCCTGAAGCTCAGTCTCTGGATCTTTGACCATAATTTGTTTACCTCAACAGAACCCAGGAAGACCAATGAGAGTTGTGAAATGGGTGTGTGTGGTTCGCTCTTGTTTGTCCGCTATTATAAAATGGTTGATTTGTCTGCTGTTCTGAAGGTGGTTTGGCAACGTCACAGATGCCACCTAGGTATAAAAGTGGTCGCCACTTAGTCAGTGATTCGTAATTGTATATCTTGGTTGGCATGAGGGTGCCTCCTAACTTCAATATTGTATGGGTGCCACAATGTTGGAATATTTATTTATATACATATACACCAGGGAATAATGAGGGTGCCACATTACTTCAATATTGTATGGTTGCCACATAGACGGATACTTGAAATTCTCTAGAATGGTGCCACAAGTATAGCATTATGGGATTCAGTAAATAACCATTAAAATGAAATAAAAAGTATACCTTGCTGTTTTTAGAGGTCATTTGAAGCAATATACACCATAAAATACATATATACACCAGCGGATAAGGAGGGTGCCTCCTAACTTCAATGTTGTATGGGTGCCAAAATGTTGCAATATATATTTATATATGTATATATGTATATATGTATATATGTATATATGTATATATGTATATATGTATATATGTATATATGTATATATGTATATATGTATATATGTATATATGTATATATGTATATATGTATATATGTATATATGTATATATGTATATATGTATATATGTATATATGTATATATGTATATATGTATATATGTATATATGTATATATGTATATATGTATATATGTATATATGTATATATGTATATATGTATATATGTATATATGTATATATGTATATATGTATATATGTATATATGTATATATGTATATATGTATATATGTATATATGTATATATGTATATATGTATATATGTATATATGTATATATGTATATATGTATATATGTATATATGTATATATGTATATATGTATATATGTATATATGTATATATGTATATATGTATATATGTATATATGTATATATGTATATATGTATATATATATATGTATATATGTATATAAATATATATTGCAACATTTTGGCACCCATACAACATTGAAGTTAGGAGGCACCCTCCTTATCCGCTGGTGTATATATGTATTTTATGGTGTATATTGCTTCAAATGACCTCTAAAAACAGCAAGGTATACTTTTTATTTCATTTCAATGGTTATTTACTGAATCCCATAATGCTATACTTGTGGCACCATTCTTGAGAATTTCAAGTCACCGTCTATGTGGCAACCATACAATATTGAAGTAATGTGGCACCCTCATTATTCCCTGGTGTATATGTATATAAATAAATATTCTAACATTGTGGCACCCATACAATATTGAAGTTAGGAGGCACCCTCATTATTCCCTGGTGTATATATTTATTTTATGGTGTATATTGATTCGAATGACATTTAAAAACAGCAAGGATATTTTTATTTCATTTTAATGGTTATTTACTGAATCCCACAATGCTATACATACCCTGTGGCAATCTTCCAGAAAATTTCATATCACTATATATATGTGCCAACCGAGATATACAATTACAAATCACGGACTAAGTGGCGACCACTTTGATATCTGCGACGTTGCCAAACCACCTTCAGAACAGCAGACAAATCAACCATTTTATAATAGCGGACAAACAAGAGCGAACCAAGAATTTCACAACTTCCATTGGTCTTCCTGGGTTCTGTTGAGGTAAACAAACTATGGTCAAAGATCCAGAGACTGAGCTTCAGGGAAGGAGAATGTTCAAATCTCGTAGACTTTTAGTTTTGCCAGCAGATTAGGTACCTAGATAATTTAATTTTGTAATTCTATATCTTCTTTTGTTAGTGCAGGTACTAAACACGCTGAATGTGGATATTGAAAAAACCACAACCAGCAAGCAAAATTTTTAATAAGCTTTGAAAAGGCGTAGGTATTAAATGTGCTCCAATTTTCTCAACAAAATGTGAATTATTTTTCACACAGAAATCGTTTTGGGTTCTATGAAACCTGGATAAAAATTTCTTTTCGTGGAGCTACAGCCAGTAAGTGAAGGGTCTTTTTATACCTTCCACAGTTACGGCCAGATATAAGCAACTTTCGTCGTTAAGAATGTTCAAATCTCGTAGACTTTTAGTTTTGCCAGCAGATTAGGTACCTAGATAATTTAATTTTGTAATTCTATATCTTCTTTTGTTAGTGCAGGTACTAAACACGCTGAATGTGGATACTGAAAAAACCACAACCAGCAAGCAAAATTTTTAATAAGCTTTGAAAAGTCATTAAAGGTATTAAATGTGCTCCAATTCTCTCAACAAAATGTGAATTATTTTGCCCACAGAAATCGTTTTGGGTTCTATGAAACCTGGATAAAAATTTCTTTTTGTGGAGCTACAGCCAGTAAGCGAAGGGTCTTTTTATACCTTCCACAGTTACGGCCAGGTATAAGCAACTTTCGTTGTTAAGAATGGCCCAGAACACCACGAAGATCACTCCGGAGGATTGACCAGTGCAGATTGTGTTTTCGAGTCGAAATGGGGGGGTATGTATCCCCTGATGATTTGTACAAGAATTTCTCGTTTAAGAGTATAGGATAAGTGAAACAGTCGCGAAAGTCGTGAAGCAGATTGGGGGGGGGGGGGGGGGGGGATAACGGAATAGCACCTCAGTGCAATACTATGTAATCAATGTTATTTATTGGTGTCATTCACCATAATAATTATCACTTATCAACTCCCTACCTATCTAATAAACCGTCTTTATGCGTTTTTCAGAAAAACATTATCTCGTTTAAGAGAATCGTTATTTTTTACGCGGAACCATCGTATCACCATATAGTACATTGGTGCACAACTAAGTGCCGTCCTTCTCACCGGAGAGAAAGAGTTCATCCCCATCATTATGGCTCCAGATGTTTTCCATGGATCTCACAGGCATGTTTTTTACCTTGGTAATATGAACATTCCTCTTAAACGATGGAAATGGTAGCGCAACTACGAGGTTCTACCTCGGCCAAAAGTTCTCTTACCCCAGCCCATCATTATACTTGCAATTTGTGTGTATTGCACAAAAGGTGAGAAGAAACATTCTCCTCCGTAACTTCAAGATGTCTAAAGAAATGGAAGTTTTAGTGGACAAAATCCTAACTTTTCAATTTGGAGTACACGACCTCATAACGAAAATGAAATAGTATATATGTGGGTAGTTCTTGGTTGCTTAAGAACTAGTAGGTAACACTTAACCAGATATACGAAAGAAAATTGTCTATACGTTTCGAGACAATCGTTTGAAATTCCAAAAACACGTTCTGACATTGTAAAAAAAATATTTCAGTTCCACCTTTGCCGAATTCCCATCAATACAATCGTCCGTAGAAAGTGATCAGCAATTTCTAACCCACAGGGGCTCCTAGAAAATCATCAAATCTATGAAAAAAAACTGGAAGACACAAACAAAATAAAATGAGCAGTTCTAAAATTCCAATTCTTATCCGACCTTAAATATCCATGCCCCTTTTGTAAGAAGCCCTATGGAGCGAGAAAATGTCCCAGTTTCAAGGTATCAAGGTCATGATTAACGTAGTCAAGTGACCCTTTTGTATGGTTAATGTAAAAGCCGTCTACCGGCTGCCCACAAACTCGAAAACTGTCCTTCACTGACCGTTTGCATGTATTGTAAACAGTTCCGCAACTTCCACCTTCAATATCATCCTGGACAAAAAAATGGAGATCGGCGTTTTTCGACTTCGCTATCAGGGTTCAAGTTGATAACTGACACACCGTTTCGATCCGAATTTAAATCTGCATAACCATCGGAAGCAAAACTCATGGATCCCTCCAATTTCCCGTCTGGTTTGGATGCTAAGGACCAACCTCGATCGGGAGCATCTCCAACCTCATCTGCCCGTAATGCCAACATCTCCGGATGCAAAATCAGGCTCGACTAAGTTCATATATCTACTAAATTCTACGACGCACGATGTTATCTCCTTCAGCTAGATGACCGTGATCGCCCGAGGACAGGCGATATCAAAAGGAGGGACATGAAAGGACTTTTGAGACATTACAAAACTTAAAGAAGAGCATAGACTTCTATGCTTGGTGTACTGTGGTCGAATGTGAATTACAAATTCATTTTAAACCCACCACAAACTCATAGGAATTATTTTGGCTGTTTCATCTAAATTGCTTTCAAGCATTAAACTGGTATTTCTTATGCCTACTGCAACATCCGCGTCACCTTCCACTTCCACCCTTATCAACTTCTTCACAACTGCGTGTAAATGCGGATGAGGACGCACAACTAAAGGGAGGAGGCATCTACCGAGCATTTTGCTGGTTCGGGGTGTTATCTTGCTGTCGATGCACCGGCCTAATTTTCCCCTTCGACACCGCCTCATCTTTTAATTCAGCCAATGTACAAGATATAGGTGCTAACCGTCAATGCCACTAGGAGCTCGGCTGAAAAGGGGAAACTGATCTATAGAAACGGACCAATTATTGAATTTGTTAGTATTCAATTGAGTTTGTATAAGATATGCACGTCTACTAGTCCAAAACCGATGGCGACAAGAAAAACAGATCTCAATTTGCGAAAATATGGCTTACAGCTAGAGGAGGAACCATATCGGCCCTTGACACTTTCATCCATGGCCAACTGAACCATGGTCGTCTGCTATCTCAAGGTGGATGGGTGTTACATGCAGATGTGGTTGAAATATAAGAGTTTGAGCGCCCAGAAACGACTGTTTTGTTGATCGCTGAAACTGTGGCCCATCATACCAGGATATTGATAGGTTACGTGAATTCAAGTCTGCTACCTTAGTATCGCTAGGTCTTTGCTACGGACGCAGTCCAAAAACACAAATTTTGGGTCTGCAATCGACTTATTGGTAAATAAATGAAATATGAGTCAGATGTACATGTAGATGTACTGTGGTTATGCAAATCTGCCACTCGAATATCGCCGGTTCGCCAATGTAGACGTCGTTCAAAAACACTGATTTGGATTGGGGTCAAAAAGAAACTCGTAGGTATACATCAAATTACGGCCAATATTAATTGGTTCAATAGGTAACTTAGAAATACACGTCTGCCATCGAAGCGTCACTGGCTTACTGGTGAAGATGAAGTCAAAACACTGTAAATCCTTGACACAATGGTTTATTATTTTCCATTACAGATAACAAACCTGAGGCAGAATCCGTTGGTATCCCCCGGTCAAATACTGTGAATCTGATTGCGTACTATTAGAATGATATAATCAGTCGTTATTGTACTATATCTGATCTGATTTATATTTTGATTTGATTTTTAGCGCATTTTCTTTTAAGAAAGAAAAAATGAGCTATTGTGTTCACTTTGTTCGCTGATGCTGTATGTATGTCCTCTTAAAATCGTTTTAAATGCCACTTCCCGACGTCCGATTTTGATGAAACTTGGTATGGGTGTAATCTGTAACATTGTGGAAATGAAGATGTGCCAGGGGTTGATGACGACTAAGAGGTCATTGATCAGCTGATTGAGCTCCCAAGCCATTTTGTCTCTAATTCAACGCAGGAAACGTCTACTATTTCACGCGGATCTCCTTACAAGAAAATACGCCATCATGTGTCTCATTTTGTGAGCACTGATCTACTTGTTTATTATTTTTTAATAACACTATCCCCCTCCCCCCAAAAAATCAAGGTCATGCCCTCACGACACAGGTACTGGTCCTGGGGGTTAGTATTACACGTCTCCTTCTCAAAAAATAGACGTCTATGTGAAAAACGGGCTTCGGATTCGGGTTCAGTACCTTCAAAAACCCACAATACCAGCTTCGCCTTCAATTTTTTTTTTTTTTTTTTTTTGCAGTGTAATAATTTAAATAATTTATAGTATTGACATGGGTTTCCACAACTTCACTGCTCTCCAGTCTGTGTGTCTTATCAAATGAAAGTCGTAGGACATCTAATTCTATATCTGAATTTTATATCACCTGTCATTTTATTTCATTTTCATGTAATACATGTAATGAATTTCATCTCATATAATACCTGTCATTTTATGACGGAAAATTCAAAATTGTCACTAGACCGCTCCTTCTCTAACACGTGATAGTTTTCTAAGGAAATTATTATTTCGTAAAATTATATTTAGGTAATTCACTAATAATAAAATTAGCGAGACTAATTGAATTCTGTATTATAAGGATATTATAATTAAATTGCGTTTAAGATTGAGTAGTCATGCCAAAATTAACCTTATTTAGACGAACCACCTCAGGTGTACGACGGGAGTCGTGTGTGGACAAATCGTATTTTTTGTCATAAATGCGCTAAAAATAAATTAAATTTCCTATGTTTGGTACCCATTAGTTACAAAGTTAGACTATTTACGACTTTCATCTAATGTTTTTCAATTGGTGTGACAGTTTCTGAGACTAAAGCTCTTAAAAAATCCAAGTGAAACATTTCACCCAAATTGAAAAAAGTGCCGTTTTTTACAAGCGGTTGCATGATTACTCATATTTCAAATTTTAATATGTTATTCTACGTAGAATTTAACTGCCGTGAATATTAGTAATAGATGTTTCCTTGCTAACTAGCTTAGTTTTGGCGTAAGATCAAAAATATAGAAAACAGTTCGAAAGTTGCGATGTTTTTTCGCAATAGCTTAGGTCGCCCAAGTAACTGGAATAAGGACACTTGGGTTTTTACTATACATGTTGACTCTAAAACTACGAAAATCGAAACAATCCGACCTTATGTTGAATGTCGCATTTGGATTTATTATTTTCAATAATGAACCTTTGTATTTTGAAGATAAATCAACTTTTTTTCTCCTCTATTTACTAGACAATTTACTAGTAATGTGACATTTTCGGTTTTTTAAACATTATTATTACCTATACAATCATTTATTTATTTATAATTTGCATCACCATTTATCACATTCATTTGAAATTCCCAAATCTCGAGAAAAATAGGCAAGGAGACTAATAATTCCATACCACTTGACGATGAGAAACAAAAGAAATTGAATCTCAACTCAAACTCAAATATTCATAAGGCATTCATAAGACTTCAGATGTATAGATCCTGTAAAGTTAAGTTGGATCACATCCATCGAACTATAGGTATATCGAGGTATGTCGAATTATAGGTAGGTATCAACACATAATTGAAGAAATAGTAAGAGCAGCTATGATCAAGTAGGCACTGCACAGGTACCTACATACCGACATTTCTTAAAGTATTGTTATACATTTTAGTAACATTTTAAAATTTTATTTATATTATTCTTTTCCCCAAAATTTTAGAATTGAAACATTATTTGGAGCACTGACACAGTACAAAGCATGAAACGTCACTTGTCCGATAAGTGCAATCGACCGTTCCATCACACATTCCTTTGCACAAACAAGACGGTATGGAGTCTTTGGGCATTGCTGATTTCGTCACGAAACGAGGTGATAAGTTGCCGTTTTTGATTTACTATTTATTCAAAAGCGGCAGGATCCAATTTTGAGTGTAGTCCCAACTGCCAACACAAAAACGTGTTATTTTTAATACATCACTTTTCATTAATTTCTCTTCTCATGTTCACAGAATAGCTTTTGTTTTTGACTGGTACGATGAATTGTCCATAAAATATTTTGAGTTCAAATTATGATCGAAAGGCTACGAAAGTAAATAAGTAAAAATAGTAAACCCACGTAGAAAATCCCTAAAATCATTAGTTCATTTCTATATACTTAGCGAGTGAACAGAACTTGACCCGGTGAATCGTGACAGTTAGTACCTACTCGGAAACCAGGGACAAAGTGAAAAGTCACGGATCCAGGGGTCTATCGTCAAATATCAAAACCACGAGTGATTGGCTGCTACATCGTTACTGAAAGCTTATGCCGCACAGCTCACAGCGGTCAGGAACTTGACAAAAGTTCGGCTGCGATGCCGACGAAAACCCATGGTGAATAACGATAAGAACTTCGCCTAAGAACCAACCACGGTATATGTGACGCCTATTTGTTCAAAATCGGACAACGGGAATCCCCACAATGTGGAAAATGTGGTCATCCAGATGGAACTCTACGTCACCTGATAATGGATTGTCCAGACCATGAACGGGAGAGACACCTTTTTTTTAATATTTTAGCCACGAAAACAAATGTAAATTTGGAATTTTTATCCATTTTATCATCAAGGAATATCATAATTTATAAAGAACTTTTTAAATTTATGTTAAATTGTAGTATTAATATATGAAAGAAAATTGTTTTACTTACTACAAGCCTTGAATTGTAAATAAAAATATGTATGGCTGTATACAGAACGTAATGCCAAATAAATAAAATTAAAAAAAAAAAAAAAAAAAAAAAAAAGTACCAGAAAACCAAAAATTCAAACCCCAAAATCAAAGCGGTGCATCTCCAAAAACGGCGCATGAATTGAGAATGTATCGGTTACAACATTTTTTTATGACCCAAGCACAACGATAGGGTGGTTCAAAAAAAAAAAAAAAAGTTCTGGGATTTCTTGTCCCTTTTTTTTTTTTTTTTTTTTTTTTTTGCTTCCTCGGTATGTCAGGATGACACTCCTAAATTTTTAACAAGAAATATTAATCCTAATCACTTTACCTGGGTCGATTTTGGCCAGTTATCGACCGCTATCGTAAATCAACCTCTAAATTGGTGGCGAGGTGATGATTTGAAGGACGGATTTCAATTTTTTTTTTTAGGTCAATTTATGGATTTTCGCATGCGCTGAACACGATGAACTTATTTAATTTACGCTCCGTCCACTAGTTATCCGGTAAACTGGCAGAGGGCGCTGCTTGAAGATGAGTAAAAATCGAAAATTTCACCGAAAATACTGTCCCCTGGTTAAGAATTGTACTAGAAACATGCTATTATGGTCGGACAATATGCTTTGGCATGTTCTGAACATGATTCCGTTTTTTACTATACTTTTCCGCCGATGATTGCTTCGTTTATCGGCCATAAATCTCAAATTAATAGTAGGGTAATAGACAAATTCACCCTAATTTCACCGGAAATTATGTCGCGTTGATAATTTAAGGTTCTGAAATACCTTGTGCCGATAAAATTTGGTATTTTCCAGGATACTCGGTACAAAGCCGTTGGTAATTTGGCAAGGACTTGAACCGGCATCGTACTTATTCGCTTAACGACCCGATACCATTGTACAAGCTTTTACACGTGACCGATACCGCTGACAATAGGTAACCCTACGCTCAAACGATCCAATCACAGTTCAGACAATTCAAAACTTCGAATTGGACACCGGAAAACCGATGGAACTAAGGAATTTTACAGAAAAATTGGAATTTTTTAAACTATTTTCTCCATTTTGCCGCTATAATTGGCAAATAAGTACAATGCCGGTTCAAGTCCTTGCCAAATTACCAACGGTTTTGTACCGAGTATCCTGGAAAATACCAAATTTTATCGGCGCAAGGTATTTCAGAACCTTAAATTATCAACGCGACATAATTTCCGGTGAAATTAGGGTGAATTTGTCTATGACCCTACTATTAATTTGAGATTTATGGCCGATAAACGAAGCAATCATCGGCGGAAAAGTATAGTAAAAAACGGAATCATGTTCAGAACATGCCAAAGCATATTATCCGACCATCTTACCATGTTTCTAGAACTATTCTTAACCAGGCGACAGCATTTTCGGTGAAATTGTCGGTTTTTACTTATCTTCAAGCAGCGCTCTGGGGACAAGAAATCCCAAAACTTTTTTTTTTTTTTTTTTTGAACCACCCTATCGTTGTGCTTGGGTCATAATCGAACGTCAAAAAATGTTGAAACCGATACATTCTCAATTCATGCGCCGTTTTTGGAGATGCACCGCTTTGATTTTAATGTTTGAATTTTTGGTTTTCTGGTACTTCAGTATCGTTTTTCACCATGGGTTTTCGTCGGCATCGCAGCCGAACTTTTGTCTAGTTCCTGACCGCTGTGAGCTACAGCGGTTTTCCCTGCCCTTCTTGCTTTCACAGGGTGTGTGTGACACCACAAGCAAAATTTTGACTAAAATATCTGAGGTGATTACCTTAAAACACTATAAACCGATAGACGCCTAGCCTCACTTGGAGTTGGAAGACAAATTACAGAAACTCGGCTAAAAAATCTTGAGCATTTGTACTTAACGTTGATTTAAAAAAAAAAAAAAAAAAAAAAAAAGAGAGAGAGAGAGAGAGAACAGCGCAGATGAGGCTAGATTCAATTGGCTGACGAACTCTCTCAGTATAATTGTAAACTTTTCCTGTGTACCTTGCACTTTAGATGCTTAATTGTTTGAGGTAATTATTACTTACATATTTTTGGTTGAGTGCTTTCGATTGTCAACTCTCAAAACTGGATCCTGCCTTGAGTAAATATGAAATCCAAAAAGGCAATTTATCACCACACCACTTTGTTTATGCAAAGGAATGTGTGGAACGTTCTCTTACTCTTGTCGAAAAAGTTACTTTTCATGCGTTTTTCAGCGTCAGTTCTCCGGAGAATGTTTCAATTCTTAAATTTTATTAAAAAGAATCATTTAAATAAAATTTAAAATGTAATTAAAATGTAGAACAATGCTTTACTACATAGTGGCACGTAGACGGTACCTATGCAGTGCCTACTTGAATATTTACAAGCATGTTCTTATTATTTGATCAATTATGTTATGTTGATACCTACCAATGCATGTGGTCGAACTTTCCTATAGGTACTCAGTGAATCCGCATTTTCGGCTAATTGTTCGTCTTGTAAATTTGGATCGGAAAGCGGGGGTCAAACCTGCTTCCTTCGTCAATAACTATTTCATAGCAATTTTCACAGATAAACGCAGTTATATCATTGTCATCAATAAAAGATTTGGTTGATTTGCTACATGCTTTGTGGATACTGGTTCCGCAATTTATCATTTAATAATGATTAACAGGACGTTTCCATTTTTTCCTACCGTTACGTTACGGCGAAAATATTGATTTTCATGTACAACCAATGCGTTAGTAGGGAAGTGTAACTCCCTTAGTGATAGCAGGAAAACAATCGCCACTTTTTGGAATGCTCTCATTTTATCACAACATCTCATGATCCCTTAGCCTCTGTAGTGTCAAGGAAAGCTGATTTATTACGGTAAATTATAAACTAATATTGTTAAGTAACCACATTGAACTAATAATGTGTAAAATTAATCATTATTAAATTACGTGACTGTAGAACCGTAAGTCTATCGATCGGTTTTTTTTTTTTTTTTTTTTTTTTTTTTTTTTTTTTAAATACATGGTTTAATGTCGTTCTTACGTATTCCTTCTGTTATTTTCTGGCAAAAAAGAGTAGGCACTGATCAAGAGTTACATTTCCAGGTTGATCCCTAGGGGGTATTATCACATTAAATCTCAATTTCGGAGAAAATAAATTATCGTAGTTCATAAAAACTATATCCACGATGACCAAACTGTTTTGCAAAAGAAAACCCGTACATTTTATAGAAAAAATGGGAATATTTCGAACTTCTTCCGAAAAGTCGACTGCAGATAAACAACATTCACAGCAGGTTAACACAAATGAATGTGATAAATGTGAATGAATAAATTAATGTGGTAATTGGTGATGAGAATTATAAATAACTGATTAAGATATTATTAATAATAATAAAATAATAAAAACGGAAAGTTTCACATTACCTGTCTCTAGTTAACAGAGGAGAAGAAAAAAGGAATTTTTTTCAGTTTTTACCTTATTTTAAAGTAAACCTGATAATTTTAAAAGTATTTTGCTAATAACCAAAATATAGCTGGTTTAAAAACGAATAATTTGAGCCTAAAAACGATTGTTTGCGTTGGGCCATTCGTAAACTAGTAGGGTCAAAATGGAACGCGCTCCCATGCGCTCTTGTATCCCCCCTACTTTCTGCGACCACTCGCGGCGCATCATCCATTTTTGAGCAACGTATAACTAGGTACTGGAATAATGCATAAAAGATGTTACTTCATCACGTATGTACCATCTTGAAATACTTCTGTGGAGATGATCTTGAATTTTATTTTACTTTTTGTTGCATAACTGGAACTTTCTATTCCATTCCAGATTTTCTAAAGTCCCAAAAATTCGCCTAAATGGATGATATTACGTAAAAGAGGTCTATAAAAGATCATCTAGGGTCCCCTAACACTCCTTGAGAGTATTCGGTCAATTAGATTCAGAGTTTCTCGTGTGTTAACCAAGTTGATATCAATAAGGCGATAAAATGCATGGCAAACCTTCCTAGAAACCTCTACCCAACTACCCTCCAAGTTTGAACATAATCAGACCAATAGATCGTAAAAAATCGACGTTGTTAGAATCTGACGTTTGCGAATGCGCGCACCCTATTATTGATCCGACAACTATGCAATTTAAAGGGAACCATCAAGAAGCTAACCCACACAAAACCAGAAAATTCCATAAAAATCAGTCCCTTAGTCTCAGAGTTTCACAAGTGTCAAACAATTTTATTTTTGCGCATGTACAATGGTCATTACTCAATCAATCGCAATAAAACTCATAAAGCATATTTCTGATACGTATAGCCAACTACCCTCCCGGTTTGAACAAAATCAAACCTATAGATCGTAAAAAATCGACGTTATTTTATGAATTCACGTTTGAGCTTGCTCACACGTCATTATTGATTCGATTGTAATGAAATTCATAGGGGAACATAAAGAGGCTAACCAACACAATCCCTGAAAATTTCATCAAAATCGAACGAAAATTTAGATTTTCCTGTGCTTTTGACTGGGAGTAGTTGTGTAGTCGTCCAACACATGGTCGGTGAGGCTCTCAAGCCGCCCGACCGCACGCCCAACCCTGAGACAGCGTTCCAGTTGTTTTAGGTCTTTGCTTTTTGAAAGAGAAGAGGTGGGGAGAAGACGAGGTTATTTAGAGCAATGGCCGACCCTGCCAGATCTCCGGTAGCCATTCAGTAAGCAAAATAGAATGTGTATATTATTATGTATATTATAATATACACGAAACACCCGACAGCGGCGAAGCACGCGGAAAAACGATGAACTACAGCTGTATATTTGTGATCCATAATCCATTCAACTGGCACCCACCTCTCAAACTTCAAAGGCTCTTTGTTCGTCACTGAATCAATGTAACATTGTGATTATGAATCCTTATCATCCAGTAGAGCCTAAATTAAATAGAGAAAATCGTTTGTGTGTTTATTGTTGAAGTTAAGGTAAGATATGAGGGGTTGACAATGTGGCACCCTTATACGGGTGCCATAAAAATGAGGGTGCCACTTCGTATGCTGTTTTCATTGTTTCGGGTGCCACAGAGCTGGAATATATATATATATATATATGTATATATGTATATATGTATATAAATATATATTGCAACATTTTGGCACCCATACAACATTGAAGTTAGGAGGCACCCTCCTTATCCGCTGGTGTATATATGTATTTTATGGTGTATATTGCTTCAAATGACCTCTAAAAACAGCAAGGTATACTTTTTATTTCATTTCAATGGTTATTTACTGAATCCCATAATGCTATACTTGTGGCACCATTTTTGAGAATTTCAAGTCACCGTCTATGTGGCAACCATACAATATTGAAGTAATGTGGCACCCTCATTATTCCCTGGTGTATATGTATATAAATAAATATTCTAACATTGTGGCACCCATACAATATTGAAGTTAGGAGGCACCCTCATTATTCCCTGGTGTATATATTTATTTTATGGTGTATATTGATTCGAATGACATTTAAAAACAGCAAGGATATTTTTATTTCATTTTAATGGTTATTTACTGAATCCCACAATGCTATACCTGTGGCAATCTTCCAGAAAATTTCATATCACTATATATATGTGCCAACCGAGATATACAATTACAAATCACGGACTAAGTGGCGACCACTTTGATATCTGCGACGTTGCCAAACCACCTTCAGAACAGCAGACAAATCAACCATTTTATAATAGCGGACAAACAAGAGCGAACCAAGAATTTCACAACTTCCATTGGTCTTCCTGGGTTCTGTTGAGGTAAACAAACTATGGTCAGAGATCCAGAGACTGAGCTTCAGGGAGGGAGAATGTTTAAATCTCGTAGACTTTTAGTTTTGCCAGCAGATTAGGTACCTAGATAATTTAATTTTGTAATTCTATATCTTCTTTTGTTAGTGCAGGTACTAAACACGCTGAATGTGGATATTGAAAAAACCACAACCAGCAAGCAAAATTTTTAATAAGCTTTGAAAAGGCGTAGGTATTAAATGTGCTCCAATTTTCTCAACGAAATGTGAATTATTTTTCCCACAGAAATCGTTTTGGGTTCTATGAAACCTGGATAAAAATTTCTTTTCGTGGAGCTACAGCCAGTAAGTGAAGGGTCTTTTTATACCTTCCACAGTTACGGCCAGATATAAGCAACTTTTGTCGTTAAGAATGTTTAAATCTCGTAGACTTTTAGTTTTGCCAGCAGATTAGGTACCTAGATAATTTAATTTTGTAATTCTATATCTTCTTTTGTTAGTGCAGGTACTAAACACGCTGAATGTGGATACTGAAAAAACCACAACCAGCAAGCAAAATTTTTAATAAGCTTTGAAAAGGCATTAAAGGTATTAAATGTGCTCCAATTCTCTCAACAAAATGTGAATTATTTTGCCCACAGAAATCGTTTTGGGTTCTATGAAACCTGGATAAAAATTTCTTTTTGTGGAGCTACAGCCAGTAAGCGAAGGGTCTTTTTATACCTTCCACAGTTACGGCCAGATATAAGCAACTTTCGTTGTTAAGAATGGCCCAGAACACCACGGAGATCACTCCGGAAGATTGACCAGTGCAGATTGTGTTTTCGAGTCGAAATGGGGGGGGGGGGGGGGGGGTATGTATCCCCTGATGATTTATACAAGAATTTCTCGTTTAAGAGTATAGGATAAGTGAAACAGTCGCGAAAGTCGTGAAGCAGATTGGGGGGGGGGGGGGGGGGGGGGGGGATAAGGAATAGCACCTGAGTACAATACTATGTAATCAATGTTATTTCTTGGTGTCATTCACCATAATAATTATCACTTATCAACTCCCTACCTATCTAATAAACCGTCTTTATGCGTTTTTCAGAAAAACATTATCTCGTTTAAGAGAATCGTTATTTTTTACGCGGAACCATCGTTGTATCACCATATAGTACATTGGTGCACAACTAAGTGCCGTCCTTCTCACCGGAGAGAAAGAGTTCAACCCCATCATTATGGCTCCAGATGTTTTCCATGGATCTCACAGGCATGTTTTTTACCTTGGTAATATGAACATTCCTCTTAAACGATGGAAATGGTAGCGCAACTACGAGGTTCTACCTCGGCCAAAAATTCTCTTACCCCAGCCCATCATTACACTTGCAATTTGTGTGTATTGCACAAAAGGTGAGAAGAAACATTCTCCTCCGTAACTTCAAGATGTCTAAAGAAATGGAAGTTTTAGTGGACAAAATCCTAACTTTTCAATTTGGAGTACACGACCTCATAACGAAAATGAAAAATAGTATATTTGTGGGTAGTTCTTGGTTGCTTAAGAACTAGTAGGTAACACAACCAGATATACGAAAGAAAATTGTCTATACGTTTCGAGACAATCGTTTGAAATTCCAAAAACACGTTCTGACATTGTAAAAAAAATATTTCAGTTCCACCTTTGCCGAATTCCCATCAATACAATCGTCCGTAGAACGTGATCAGCAATTTCTAACCCACAGGGGCTCCTAGAAAATCGTCAAATCTATGAAAAAAACTGGAAGACACAAATAAAATAAAATGAGCAGTTCTAAAATTCCAATTCTTATCCGACCTTAAATATCCATGCCCCTTTTGTAAGAAGCCCTATGGAGCGAGAAAATGTCCCAGTTTCAAGGTATCATGGTCATGATCAACGTAGTCAAGTGACCCTTTTGTATGGTTAATGTAAAAGCCGTCTACCGGCTGCCCACAAACTCGAAAACTGTCCTTCACTGACCGTTTGCATGTATTGTAAACAGTTCCGCAACTTCCACCTTCAATATCATCCTGGACAAAAAAAATGGAGATCTGCGTTTTTGACTTCGCTATCAGGGTTCAAGTTGATAACTGACACACCGTTTCGATCGGAATTTAAATCTGCATAACCATCGGAAGCAAAACTCATGGATCCCTCCAATTTCCCGTCTGGTTTGGATGCTAAGGACCAACCTCGATCGGGAGCATCTCCAACCTCATCTGCCCGTAATGCCAACATCTCCGGATGCAAAATCAGGCTCGACAAAGTTCATATATCTACTAAATTCTACGACGCACGATGTTATCTCCTTCAGCTAGATGACCGTTATCGCCCGAGGACAGGCGATATCAAAAGGAGGGACATCAAAGTACTTTTGAGACATTAAAAAACTTAAAGAAGAGCATAGAGTTCTATGCTTGGTGTACTGTGGTCGAATGTGAATTACAAATTCATTTTAAACCCACCACAAACTCATAGGAATTATTTTGGCTGTTTCATCTAAATTGCTTTCAAGCATTCAGGTATTTCTTATGCCTACTGCAACATCCGCGTCTCCTTCCACTTCCACCCTTATCAACTTCTTCACAACTGCGTGTAAATGCGGATGAGGACATGCACAACTAAAGGGAGGAGGCATCTACCGAGCATTTTGCTGGTTCGGGTGTTATCTTGCTGTCGATGCACCGGCCTAATTTTCCCCTTCGACACCGCCTCATCTTTTAATTCAGCCAATGTACAAGATATAGGTGCTAACCGTCAATGCCACTAGGAGCTCGGCTGAAAAGGGGAAACTGATCTATAGAAACGGACCAATTATTGAATTTGTTAGTATTCAATTGAGTTTGTATAAGATATGCACGTCTACTAATCCAAAACCGATGGCGACAAGAAAAACAGATCTCAATTTGCGAAAATATGGCTTACAGCTAGAGGAGGAACCATATCGGCCCTTAACACTTTCATCCATGGCCAACTGAACCATGGTCGTCTGCTATCTCAAGGTGGATGGGTGTTACATGCAGATGTGGTTGAAATATAAGAGTTTGAGCGCCCAGAAACGACTGTTTTGTTGATCGCTGAAACTGTGGCCCATCATACCAGGATATTGATAGGTTACGTGAATTCAAGTCTGCTACCTTAGTATCGCTAGGTCTTTGCTACGGACGCAGTCCAAAAACACAAATTTTGGGTCTGCAATCGAGTTATTGGTAAATAAATGAAATATGAGTCAGATGTACATGTAGATGTACTGTAGTTATGCAAATCTGCCACTCGAATATCGCCGGTTCGCCAATGTAGACGTCGTTCAAAAACACTGATTTGGATTGGGGTCAAAAAGAAACTCGTATACATATTACTCAAATTACGGCCAATATTAATTGGTTCAATAGGTAACTTAGAAATACACGTCTGCCATCGATGCGTCACTGGCTTACTGGTGAAGATGAAGTCAAAACACTGTAGATCCTTGACACAAAGGTTTATTATTTTCCATTACAGATAACAAACCTGAGGCAGAATCCGTTGGTATCCCCTGGTCAAATACTGTGAATCTGATTGCGTACTATTAGAATGGTATAATCAGTCGTTATTGTACTATATCTGATCTGATTTATATTTTGATTTGATTTTTAACGCATTTTCTTTTAAGAAAGAAAAAATGAGCTATTGTGTTCACTTTGTTCGCTGATGCTGTATGTATGTCCTCTTAAAATCGTTTTAAATGCCACTTCCCGACGTCCGATTTTGATAAAACTTGGTATGGGTGTAATCTGTAACATTGTGAAAATAAAGATGTGCCAGACGACTAAGAGGTCATTGATCAGCTGATTGAGCTCCCAAGCCATTTTGTCTCTAATTCAACGCAGGAAACGTCTACTATTTCACGCGGATCTCCTTACAAGAAAATACGCCATCATGTGTCTCATTTTGTGAGCACTGATCTACTTGTTTATTATTTTTTAATAACACTATCCCCCTCCCCCCAAAAAATCAAGGTCATGCCCTCACGACACAGGTACTGGTCCTGGGGGTTAGTATTACACGTCTCCTTCTAAAAAAAAATAGACGTCTATGTGAAAAACGGGCTTCGGATTCGGGTTCAGTACCTTCAAAAACCCACAGTACCAGCTTCGCCTTCAATTTTTTTTTTTTTTTTTTTTTTTGCAGTGTAATAATTTAAATAATTTATAGTATTGACATGGGTTTCCACAACTTCACTGCTCTCCAGTCTGTGTGTCTTATCAAATGAAAGTCGTAGGACATCTAATTCTATATCTGAATTTTATATCACATGTCATTTTATTTCATTTTCATGTAATACATGTAATGAATTTCATCTCATATAATACATGTCATTTTATGACGGAAAATTCAAAATTGTCACTAGACCGCTCCTTCTCTAACACGTGATAGTTTTCTAAGGAAATTATTATTTCGTAAATTTATATTTAGGTAATTCACTAATAATAAAATTAGCGAGACTAATTGAATTCTCTATTATAAGGATATTATAATTAAATTGCGTTTAAGATTGAGTAGTCATGCCAAAATTAACCTTATTTAGACGAACCACCTCAGGTGTACGACGGGAGTCGTGTGTGGACAATTTGTATTTTTTGTCATAAATGCGCTAAAAATAAATTAAATTTCCTATGTTCGGTACCCATTAGTTACAAAGTTAGACTATTTACGACTTTCATCTAATGTTTTTCAATTGGTGTGACAGTTTTTGAGACTAAAGCTCTTAAAAAATCCAAGTGAAACATTTCACCCAAATTGAAAAAAGTGCCGTTTTTTACAAGCGGTTGCATGATTACTCATATTTCAAATTTTAATAGGTAGAATTTAACTGCATAATTAGTAATATTAGTAATAGATGTTTCCTTGCTAACTAGCTTAGTTTTGGCGTAAGATCAAAAATATAGAAAACAGTTCGAAAGTTGCGATGTTTTTTCGCAATAGCTTAAGTCGCCCAAGTAACTGGAATAAGCACACTTGGGTTTTTACTATACATGTTGACTCTAAAACTACGAAAATCGAAACAATCCGACCTTATGTTGAATGTCGCATTTGGATTTATTATTTTCAATAATGAACCTTTGTATTTTGAAGATAAATCAACTTTTTTTCTCCTCTATTTACTAGACAATTTACTAGTAATGTGACATTTTCGGTTTTTTTAACATTATTATTACCTATACAATCATTTATTTATTTATAATTTTCATCACCATTTATCACATTCATTTGAAATTCCCAAATCTCGAGAAAAATAGGCAAGGAGACTAATAATTCCATACCACTTGACGATGAGAAACAAAAGAAATTGAATCTCAACTCAAACTCAAATATTCATAAGGCATTCATAAGACTTCAGATGTATAGATCCTGTAAAGTTAAGTTGGATCACATCCATCGAACTATAGGTATATCGAGGTATGTCGAATTATAGGTAGGTATCAACACATAATTGAAGAAATAGTAAGAGCAGCTATGATCAAGTAGGCACTGCACAGGTACCTACATACCGACATTTCTTAAAGTATTGTTATACATTTTAGTAACATTTTAAAATTTTATTTATATTATTCTTTTCCCCAAAATTTTAGAATTGAAACATTATTTGGAGCACTGACACAGTACAAAGCATGAAACGTCACTTGTCCGATAAGTGCAATCGACCGTTCCATCACACATTCCTTTGCACAAACAAGACGGTATGGAGTCTTTGGGCATTGCTGATTTCGTCACGAAAGGAGGTGATAAGTTGCCGTTTTTGATTTACTATTTATTCAAAAGCGGCAGGATCCAATTTTGAGTGTAGTCCCAACTGCCAACACAAAAATGTGTTATTTTTAATACATCACTTTTCATTCATTTCTCTTCTCATGTTCAAAGAATAGCTTTTGTTTTTGACTGGTACGATGAATTGTCCATAAAATATTTTGAGTTCAAATTATGATCGAAAGGCTACGAAAGTAAATAAGTAAAAATAGTAAACCCACGTAGAAAATCCCTAAAATCATTAGTTCATTTCTATATACTTAGCGAGTGAACAGAACTTGACCCGGTGAATCGTGACAGTTAGTACCTACTCGGAAACCAGGGACAAAGTGAAAAGTCACGGATCCAGGGGTCTATCGTTAAATATCAAAACCACGAGTGATTGGCTGCTACATCGTTACTGAAAGCTTATGCCGCACAGCTCACAGCGGTCAGGAACTTGACAAAAGTTCGGCTGCGATGCCGACGAAAACCCATGGTGAATAACGATACTTTGAAGTAACAGAAAACCAAAAATTCAAACCCCAAAATCAAAGCGGTGCATCTCCAAAAACGGCGCATGAATTGAGAATGTATCGGTTACAACATTTTTTGACGTTCGATTATGACCCAAGCACAACGATAGGGTGGTTCAAAAAAAAAAAAAAAAAGTTCTGGGATTTCTTGTCCCCATTGTTTTTTTTTTGCTTCCTCGGTATGTCAGGATGACACTCCTAAATTTTTAGCAAGAAATATTAATCCTAATCACTTTACCTGGGTCGATTTTGGCCAGTTATCGACCGCTATCGTAAATCAACCTCTAAATTGTTGACGAGGTGATGATTTGAAGGACGGATTTCAATTTTTTTTTTTTTTTAGGTCAATTTATGGATTTTGGCATGCGCTGAACACGATGAACTTATTTATTTTACGCTCCGTCCACTAGTTATCCGGTAAACTGGCAGAGGGCGCTGCTTGAAGATGAGTAAAAACCGAAAATTTCACCGAAAATACTGTCCCCTAGTTAAGAATTGTACTAGAAACATGCTATTATGGTCGGACAATATGCTTTGGCATGTTCTGAACATGATTCCGTTTTTTACTATACTTTTCCGCCGATGATTGCTTCGTTTATCGGCCATAAATCTCAAATTAATATTAGGGTAATAGACAAATTCACCCTAATTTCACCGGAAATTATGTCGCGTTGATAATTTAAGGTTCTGAAATACCTTGTGCCGATAAAATTTGGTATTTTCCAGGATACTCGGTACAAAGCCGTTGGTAATTTGGCAAGGACTTGAACCGGCATTGTACTTATTCGCTTAACGACCCGATACCATTGTACAAGCTTTTACACGTGACCGATACCGCTGACAATAGGTAACCCTACGCTCAAACGATCCAATCACAGTTCAGACAATTCAAAACTTCGAATTGGACACCGGAAAACCGATGGAACTAAGGAATTTTACAGAAAAATTGGAATTTTTTAAACTATTTTCTCCATTTTGCCGCTATATTTGGCAAATAAGTACAATGCCGGTTCAAGTCCTTGCCAAATTACCAACGGCTTTGTACCGAGTATCCTGGAAAATACCAAATTTTATCGGCGCAAGGTATTTCAGAACCTTAAATTATCAACGCGACATAATTTCCGGTGAAATTAGGGTGAATTTGTCTATTACCCTACTATTAATTTGAGATTTATGGCGATAAACGAAGCAATCATCGGCGGAAAAGTATAGTAAAAAACGGAATCATGTTCAGAACATGCCAAAGCATATTATCCGACCATCTTACCATGTTTCTAGAACAATTCTTAACCAGGCGACAGTATTTTCGGTGAAATTTTCGGTTTTTACTTATCTTCAAGCAGCGCTCTCTGCCAGTTTACCGGATAACTAGTGGACGGAGCGTAAAATAAATAAGTTCATCGTGTTCAGCGCATGCGATAACCCATAAATTGACCCAAAAAAATTGAAATCCGTCCTTCAAATCATCATCTCGGCACCAATTTAGAGGTTGGTTTACGATAGCGGTCGATAACTGGCCAAAATCGACCCAGGTAAAGTGATTAGGATTAATATTTCTTGCTAAAAATTTAGGAGTGTCATCCTGACATACCGAGGAAGCAAAAAAAAAAAAAAAAAAAAAAAAAAAAAAAAAAAAAAAAAAAAAAAACAATGGGGACAAGAAATCCCAGAACTTTTTTTTTTTTTTTTTTTTTTTTTGAACCACCCTATCGTTGTGCTTGGGTCATAATCGAACGTCAAAAAATGTTGTAACCGATACATTCTCAATTCATGCGCCGTTTTTGTAGATGCACCGCTTTGATTTTAGGGTTTGAATTTTTGGTTTTCTGGTACTTCAAAGTATCGTTTTTCACCATGGGTTTTCGTCGGCATCGCAGCCGAACTTTTGTCTAGTTCCTGACCGCTGTGAGCTACAGCGGTTTTCCCTGCCCTTCATGCTTTCACAGGGTGTGTGTGACACCACAAGCAAAATTTTGACTAAAATATCTGAGGTGATTACCTTAAAACACTATAAACCAATAGACGCCTAGCCTCACTTGGAGTTGGAAGACAAATTACAGAAACTCGGCTAAAAAATCTTGAGCATTTGTACTTAACGTTGATAAAAAAAAAAAAAAAAAAAAAAAAAGAGAGAGAGAGAGAGAACAGCGCAGATGAGGCTAGATTCAATTGGCTGACGAACTCTCTCAGTATAATTGTAAACTTTTCCTGTGTACCTTGCACTTTAGATGCTTCATTGTTTGAGGTAATTATTACTTACATATTTTTGGTTGAGTGCTTTCGATTGTCAACTCTCAAAACTGGATCCTGCCTTGAGTAAATATGAAATCCAAAAAGGCAATTTATCACCACACCACTTTGTTTATGCAAAGGAATGTGTGGAACGTTCTCTTACTCTTGTCGAAAAAGTTACTTTTCATGCGTTTTTCAGCGTCAGTTCTCCGGAGAATGTTTCAATTCTTAAATTTTATTAAAAAGAATCATTTAAATAAAATTTAAAATGTAGAACAATGCTTTACTACATAGTGGCACGTAGACGGTACCTATGCAGTGCCTACTTGAATATTTACAAGCATGTTCTTATTATTTGATCAATTATGTTATGTTGATACCTACCAATGCATGTGGTCGAACTTTCCTATAGGTACTCAGTAAATCCGCATTTTCGGCTAATTGTTCGTCTTGTAAATTTGGATTGGAAAGCGGGGGTCAAACCTGCTTCCTTCGTCAATAACTATTTCGTAGCAATTTTCACAGATAAACGCAGTTATATCATTGTCATCAATAAAAGATTTGGTTGATTTGCTACATGCTTTGTGGATACTGGTTCCGCAATTTATCGTTTAATAATGATTAACAGGACGTTTCCATTTTTTCCTACCGTTACGTTACGGCGAAAATATTGATTTTCATGTACAACCAATGCGTTAGTAGGGAAGTGTAACTCCCTTAGTGATAGCAGGAAAACAATCGCCACTTTTTGGAATGCTCTCATTTTATCACAACATCTCATGATCCCTTAGCCTCTGTAGTGTCAAGGAAAGCTGATTTATTACGTAAATTATAAACTAATATTGTTAAGTAACCACATTGAACTAATAATGTGTAAAATTAATCATTATTAAATTATGTGACTGTAGAACCGTAAGTCTATCGTTCGGTTTTTTTTTTTTTTTTTTAAATACCTACATGGTTTAATGTCGTTCTTACGTATTCCTTCTGTTATTTTCTGGCAAAAAAGAGTAGGCACTGATCAAGAGTTACATTTCCAGGTTGATCCCTAGGGGGTATCATCACATTAAATCTCAATTTCGGAGAAAATAAATTATCGTAGTTCATAAAAACTATATCCACGATGACCAAACTGTTTTGCAAAAGAAAACCCGTACATTTTATAGAAAAAATGGGAATATTTCGAACTACTTCCGAAAAGTCCACTGCAGATAAACAACATTCACAGCAGGTTAACACAAATGAATGTGATAAATGTGAATGAATAAATTAATGTGGTAATTGGTGATGAGAATTATAAATAACTGATTAAGATATTATTAATAATAATAAAATAATAAAAACGGAAAGTTTCACATTACCTGTCTCTAGTTAACAGAGGAGAAGAAAAAAGGAATTTTTTTCAGTTTTTACCTTATTTTAAATTAAACCTGATAATTTTAAAAGTATTTTGCTAATAACCAAAATATAGCTGGTTTAAAAACGAATAATTTGAGCCTAAAAACGATTGTTTGCGTTGGGCCATTCGTAAACTGGTAGGGTCAAAATGGAACGCGCTCCCATGCGCTCTTGTATCCCCCCTACTTTCCGCGACCACTCGCGGCGCATCATCCATTTTTGAGCAACGTATAACTAGGTACTGGAATAATGCATAAAAGATGTTACTTCATCACGTATGTACCATCTTGAAATACTTCTGTGCAGATGATCTTGAATTTTATTTTACTTTTTGTGGCATAACTGGAACTTTCTATTCCATTCCAGATTTTCTAAAGTCCCAAAAATTCGCCTAAATGGATGATATTACGTAAAAGAGGACTATAAAAGATCATCTAGGGTCCCCTAACACTCCTTGAGAGTATTCGGTCAATTAGATTCAGAGTTTCCCGTGTGTTAACCAAGTTGATATCAATAAGGCGATAAAATGCATGGCAAACCTTCCTAGAAACCTCTACCCAACTACCCTCCAAGTTTGAACATAATCAGACCAATAGATCGTAAAAAATCGACGTTGTTAGAATCTGACGTTTGCGAATGCGCGCACCCTATTATTGATCCGACAACTATGCAATTTAAAGGGAACCATCAAGAAGCTAACCCACACAAAACCAGAAAATTCCATAAAAATCACTCCCTTAGTCTCCGAGTTTCGCAAGTGTCAAACAATTTTATTTTTGCGCATGTACAATGGTCATTACTCAATCAATCGCAATAAAACTCATAGAGCATATTTCTGATACGTATAGCCAACTACCCTCCGGGTTTGAACAAAATCAAACCTATAGATCGTAAAAAATCGACGTTATTTTATGAATTCACGTTTGAGCTTGCTCACACGTCATTATTGATTCGATTGTAATGAAATTCATAGGGGAACATAAAGAGGCTAACCAACACAATCCCTGAAAATTTCATCAAAATCGAACGAAAATTTAGATTTTCCTGTGCTTTTGACTGGGAGTAGTTGTGTAGTCGTCCAACACATGGTCGGTGAGGCTCTCAAGCCGCCCGACCGCACGCCCAACCCTGAGACAGCGTTCCAGTTGTTTTAGTTCTTTGCTTTTTAAAAGAGAAGAGGTGGGGAGAAGACGAGGTTATTTAGAGCAATGGCCGACCCTGCCAGATCTCCGGTAGCCATTCAGTAAGCAAAATAGAATGTGTATATTATTATGTATATTATAATATACACGAAACACCCGACAGCGGCGAAGCACGCGGAAAAACGATGAACTACAGCTGTATATTTGTGATCCATAATCCATTCAACTGGCACCCACCTCTCAAACTTCAAAGGCTCTTTGTTCGTCACTGAATCAATGTAACATTGTGATTATGAATCCTTATCATCTAGTACAGCCTAAATTAAATAGAGAAAATCGTTTGTGTGTTTATTGTTGAAGTTAAGGTAAGATATGAGGGGTTGACAATGTGGCACCCTTATACGGGTGCCATAAAAATGAGGGTGCCACTTCGTATGCTGTTTTCATTGTTTCGGGTGCCACAGAGCTGGAATATATATATATATATATATGTATATATGTATATATGTATATATGTATATGTATATATGTATATATGTATATATGTATATATGTATATATGTATATATGTATATATGTATATATGTATATATGTATATATGTATATATGTATATATGTATATGTGTATATATGTATATATGTATATATGTATATATGTATATATGTATATATGTATATATGTATATATGTATATATGTATATATGTATATATGTATATATGTATATATGTATATATGTATATATGTATATATGTATATATGTATATATGTATATATGTATATATGTATATATGTATATATGTTTATATGTATATATGTATATATGTATATATGTATATATGTATATATGTATATATGTATATATGTATATATGTATATATGTATATATGTATATATGTATATATGTATATATGTATATATGTATATATGTATATATGTATATATGTATATATGTATATATGTATATATGTATATATGTATATATGTATATATGTATATATGTATATATGTATATATGTATATATGTATATATGTATATATGTATATATGTATATATGTATATATGTATATATGTATATATGTATATATGTATATATGTATATATGTATATATGTATATATGTATATATGTATATATGTATATATGTATATATGTATATATGTATATATGTATGTATGTATGTGTCATTCCAGACGATAACTGTCCGTAGAATTGTGCTAGAAACTTCAAACAAATTTTAAAATGTTAAGGACACAAAACGAAAGTTCAAGTTCGTTGGCCAGCATGATCGGATTACATCTTCGGGTTGAAATTTTCAAAAATGTAGTCAAAAATTTCAAAATAGCCTGTTTTTTGCGATTTGTTGTGCGAAATAATTTTTTCAGCATACTAACATGTGGTATATTCGGAATCAGCGTAAAATTTCCTATGGCTGTCCGGCCAGTGGACGCGATTTTGCGCGAAGAGGCGAAAAGAGGCGAACGGTTCCCCTCCCTTCAAACACACTGTCATCATCCATTTCGCTTGTTGGCGCGTTTAAAATCTAACTGGTTTGATTCTCGTCGCGTTCGCCCCTTTTCGCCCCACTTCGCGTCTTGCGGTGGACGGGCTCTCATATAAAATAAAGTCCAGTCATGCAGCTTGACCCCATGAGCGAATTTGTGAAGAAATCTCCGACATTTCAGTCGCTATTGATCGTGTTGAGAAATTTTATTTTATGATTTTGATAGACAAACATGGAATGAAATTATTAACACATGCACAGAGTAAACTCATCAGTTGAGATTACTTTTTTTTTTTTCTAAAGCACCTACTACCTACGTTTTAAACAGCATGGTTCTAGGATTAGTTATACAGGGATACTTCCATAAGAGTAGTTCAATCTGAATTTGGACAATGTTTCATGCAAATATTACCGATTTTTACAACTAGCGAACGGCATTATTTCGATTTTTGACTGATTTTTCAACTTTGAAATTTTTGAAAACTTGATACATATTCTTATAGGAAATTTTACGCTGATTTCGAATATACGACATGTTAGTATGCTGAAAAAATTATTTCGCACAACAAATTGCCAAAAACAGGCTATTTTGAAATTTTTGACTACATTTTTGAAAATGTCAACCCGAAGATGTAATCCGATCATGCTGGCCAACGAACTTGAACTTTCGTTTTGTGTCCTTAACATTTTAAAATTTGTTTGAAGTTTCTAGCACAATTCTACGAACAGTTATCGTCTGGAATGACACATACATACATACATACATACATATATACATACATACATATATACATACATACATACATACATAAAAAAATGCGTTAAACTTCAGAATATGATTCAGAATAGCCTGAAACGGATTTCTGCATAAATTTTTTTCAAAAATTCACATTCTACAAATTTTGAGGCGAGAGCAATAGCTTAATTTTCTTCAAAAATTCGCTAACAGTGTGTTTGAAAGGGAGGCGAACCCTTCGCGCGAATTCGCCTCTTTTCGCCTCTAAGCGCGAAATCGCGTCCACTGGACGGACAGCCTAGGTATAAGAATATGTATCAAGTTTTCAAAAATTTCAAAGTTGAAAAATCAGTCAAAAATCGAAATTTTGTCTATCAAAATCATAAACTAAAACTTCTCTACACGATCAATAGCGACTGAAATGTCGAAGATTTCTTCAAAAATTCGCTCATGGGGTCATGCTGCATGACTGGACTTTTTATTATAACTTGCTGCGTTTTTTAAATAGGTTCCTTCTCTTTCACAGATTAATTATATTTAAACTTGAAAAATGAGGTGAAATATCTTAATTTCTTATGTACCCTTTTCTAGAGGAACTGCGACTGCTGGCAGCTCGGAGCTGCACGATGGAACGGCATCCAAAGTTTTAGAAGCAGGTTCCATGATGGGAGCGACTAAACGGAGGAAGTTCGGCTCAGCGACTAGGTTACTCGATATCACGACGTAAACCAGGGGCTGACAAGAGACAACCCAAGACCTGACACTCAGTGGCGGCCTCCCACGTCTCACAGGTGGAAATAGGCTGGCTGGAAGGAGGGATGACGGATTAAGGTAGGGAGACATTGACGGTTGGGACACACTTATCCGCGTCGTACGGACACAGGTGTCTGGAAGGCAATGAAGGTTCTCTCACGAACACGATCTACAGTATTGACGGGGAATCGTCAGAAACATCCCCAGGAAATAGAAAAAGTCCAGTCATGCAGCATGACCCCATGAGCGAATTTTTGAAGAAATCTTCGACATTTCAGTCGCTATTGATCGTGTAGAGAAATTTTAGTTTATGATTTTGATAGACAAACATGGAATCAAATTATTAAAAATAATTAGGAAGTACTCATACTTTATTATTACTAAACTAATCTTGTAGATTTAAAGACATATGTAGGTAAATATTCATAAATTCCATAAGAGTAGTTCAATCTGAATTTGGACAATGTTTCATGCAAATATTACCGATTTATACAACTAGCGAACGGCATTGTTTCGATTTTTGACTGATTTTTCAACTTTGAAATTTTTGAAAACTTGATACATATTCTTACAGGAAATTTTACGCTGATTCCGAATATACCACATGTTAGTATGCTGAAAAAATTATTTCGCACAACAAATCGCAAAAAACAGGCTATTTTGAAATTTTTGACTACATTTTTGAAAATGTCAACCCGAAGATGTAATCCGATCATGCTGGCCAACGAACTTGAACTTTCGTTTTGTTTCCTTAACATTTTAAAATTTGTTTGAAGTTTCTAGCACAATTCTACGGACAGTTATCGTCTGGAATGACACATACATATATACATACATGTATACATACATACCGTAAACCGGGGTGAAGGCGATCAAAATTTCAAGTTTTTCTATTATTTCTCCCTATTAAATGGATACGAAAATTCTACAAAAAATAATATATACTCCTTCACATTTCACAATTGCAATGACATAATTACATTAAATTGATCATGTTATTTACCGTTTTTTTATTTATTTAAACACTGATCGGCTTCACCCCATGGGTAGGGGTGAAGGCGATCACTCATGTTTTTACCCTTGAAATCGCCTTCACCTTTCAAGAAAGTTGAAGGCAATCAGAATTAAACTTTTTTAAAAATACTTAATAAACCTCCAAGGGAAGGAAAATTGGTTTTTAGGGGATTAAAGCAGATTTTAGTAGGAAGACAAATGAATATGACTCAACGTCACGAGACATCAGTTTTAACCTATTAAACTATTTAAACTTTAATATCACATTATTTAAAACATTTCATGTAAAGGTAGGAATCATAGGTAGGAATAGAAATTGGTAAATAGGTACCATTACCTGTCATGGTAACACCTTAGAATACAGGAACTTCAATGATTAAAACTAGAACTTCACTTATTAGTCAACATTATCAGTTTTTTCGAGTTATTGCAAGCTATGAATACATCCATTAGCCAGGAAGACTTTGAACATAAGTGGTATTATTAGCAAAACATTTTCAGAGATAATCAAACTCAGCAAACTAGAATAAGTTAAGAGAAGGAAAAACAGGAGTGTTTAAAAACAAAAAAAAATTGGTATACAGTAATCTATGGGCTTGGCCCTGAGGCTATGAATAGAAATAGTACTCTATGGTAATATAGAATATATTACCATGCTTTGAGTTAACTAGAACATCATTTTTAGGAATTTTAAATGTATTTTCGAGGCATGATCGCCTTCACCCCTGTAAAATGAAAAAACACTCATTTGGTACTTCATAGACAACACAGTTACTCCAAAAATTATGTTAGCAACGGTTTTCTCTTCACTTACCTTCAAAGAACGAAAATATTTAAAAAAAATTGCAGAAATTGAACTCTTAAACCATCATTCACAGAGGTTTTTCGGTTATGAATAATCTTGCCACGAAAACGTGATTCACAAAACTGGCTGAAAAGGAACTGATAAGGTTAAAAAACGCGCTAAAAACTTCATCATCGTGTTGATAGACAATAGTGGACATGGACTGCACATTCCATGGAGCCATCAGTGATCACCAGCTAGGAGTGCTAGAGTAATTAGTAGGCAAAATCAAAATGATCGCCTTCCCCCCAGTATATCGCCTTCACCCCGGTTTACGGTACATTAAAAAATGCGTTAAACTTCAGAATATGATTCAGAATAGCCTGAAACGGATTTCTGCATGAAAATTTTTCAAAAATTCACATTCTACAAATTTTGAGGCGAGAGCAATAGCTTAATTTTCTTCAAAAATTCGCTAAAACCTTACCCTAAAATCGTACCTGTTCCTAAACGTGATTTTTTCATGAATCCGTAGTTTATTTATATACGAATAAATCCCTGAATTATGTTTAAATTTCTAAAATTTCAGGGATTTATATCCAGCGCCTTTTTTTTATTTGTAAAACAAAACCTTGTACAGTGAAACTTGGGTAATTCGAACCTCAAGGAACCAGTCCAAAACTTCGAATTAACCAAAAATTCGAATTAAAGAAGGTTTAAATAAATTATATTTTAACAAACTACAGTACGAAGTAAACTACATACAGTAACATTGAATATTGTATTGACCAACAGAATATTGAACAATAATATAAAGACCCCTGGAATGGTACTGTATGTAACTGCAACCATAAAAAACAATCTATTGTTTTTCAAAAAAGATGATATTTTGTCCCGTTTCCTTGAATTAAGTCTCTCGGCCATTATAAAAGATTCCAACGCATTCAAAGAGTTGAAGTATGAATCACTTATATACATTAATTCGGCTTTCAAAAAAACGTCCAAGTTCTTGTACGTGATTCATGGCTTGGACCTTGGACCTGTAACGTGGCTTTGTTTAGGGACAGTCGGCGGCCGGGAGGGGAAGGGGAGTTATCAGACTGCACAATGGCACTGACTTGCATTCATTTGGTCTAAGGCAAACCTTTTGCCGAATATCGTTACTAAAACGTATTTCCCGATAAATTTACAATTATTTTGAGTCGCAGTTTAAAATTTATACCTTAATTAGCACGCCGGAAATGCGAATTATCCAAAATAAAATTCGAATTATCCACGTTTTTTAGCATTGTTTAAATACAAAATGCTAGGGACCAAGAGAAATATTCGAATTAAAGAAGATTTCGAATTAAAGAAGTTCGAATTATCCAGGTTCCACTGTAATTAAATTCCCAGTTTCTGAACTTCTGAGAGAATATTTCTAGGCATTCTCGACCCTACCGAACTCTGGATATTTGGAATTTTTGAATGAAATCCGCTTTTTAAGCAAAGCGAGTCTGAGTAAATATTTTGTGGTTCTGCTCATTTATAATGGCAAAATTAATACTTAACAATATGTTATTCGAAAAGAGAATTTTTCTGGCTACATTATCCATTATTTTTGAGCCTAGAAATGTTGTCTTGTTCGAAATATCCCAATTTGAACCATGAAGAAAAATGTTCACTATGCTTATGGAACCACGAAATTTATATTTACGGACTCACGAAAAAATCACGTTTAGGAACAGGCACGATTTAGGGGTAAGGTTTTTCTATTTCCTGAAGATGTTTTTACGATTCCCCGTCAATATGGCAGATCGTGTTCGTGAGAAAACCTTCATTGCCTTCCAGACACCTGTGCGGACGGCACGCATCGGACGGTTCAGGATTCTTTTTCTCTTTTTTTGATATACCTATATGTTTATTGTTTGAGACCATTTACAACAGAAATATACCTCAGTATAGGTGTTCGTACATTTATTCATATTCTATTATATACAGTCATTCTTGTAGATAATTATTAAATAATATTAAATTTAAACAGGTTGGAGAAGTTTTTAGAAATCTAACTATTATACAAAACAGGCAGATCAAATGATTGTTGATGAAATTAAGCAATGTCCATAATGTGCCGTGGGCGAGATAGTCGTCTGATATCCGGAGCTTAAAATCCCTCTTCAACCAAAGGGTTGTAGTGATCTGTATTGCGCTGTATGAATAACTTGCAGTGCTTGTTCAATATGTCCATTAGACTGACAACGAAAAAAACGAAAGTTCGAATTTTTGAGGGGCTCAAAGCTCAGATGATTGCATCAGATGCTAGGAACAACTCCTGAAAATTTCAGTCCGAACCGATAACCCCTTGAGGTCTCCTAAACCCGTTTTTTGGTAATTGAATATTATCGATTTTAGAACACTAGACGCTTAGGACAAAAAGACGGTCAGGACATGAAAGATCCATGCGTCTGGACACTTTTTATACTCTATTCCTATGTTTTCGGTGTCGCGGAACACGATGCCGCCATTATTGCAAGCGCAGAAGCTGTATTTCTTTTGATATTCAAGAAATCAGTCCAAATAAGTGATGGAAAAAAGGCATTTTTTGCCGTTTTCACCTAGTTTTGACTGGGAAAAAAATTGTTTGCGGGTCTTTTCTGCTTCGGACCTTGTTTCCTGGCTTGTTTCGAATGTAACAAGACCAATTTCGTCCTATAATATAGGTATTGTCCTTTTGGAAATATCTGCTCAAGAGCCGAGTTAGCTTTTTTAATGGTAACCGCTGTTTACTTACCAGTAGCTGCGAAATCAAAATTTAACGCCCTGAAGCCCTTTTTATCCCATTATTTTATGTTTTTGGGCTCGTTGAACATTACGTGCAAGTAGTAGTGCCACTATTGAATATAGAACGGTTACCATTAAATAAGTCGACTTGGCTCTTGAGCTGATATTTCGAGAAGAAAAATGTATTATGGGACAAACTTAGTCTTGTCATATTCAGAATAAGTCACAAAACAAAGTCCAAGGCAGAGGAGACACTCATAAATAGTTTTTCCCAATCAAAACTAGGTGTAACCGGCGAAAAATCCATTATTTCTATTAATTTTGTCCACTGATTTTTTTAACATCAAGAAAAATCCACTCTATTCACCGATTCTTGACACCTAGCTCTTGATTATTAACAGAAATACGAGTCCTACGCCTCCACTACTAGCACGTAATGTTCAACGAGCCCAAAAACATAAAATAATGTGATAAAAAGTTACCGTTAAAAAAGCTAACTCGGCTCTTGAGCAGATATTTCCAAAAGGACAATACCTATATTATAGGACGAAATTGGTCTTGTTACATTCGAAACAAGCCAGGAAACAAGGTCCGAAGCAGAAAAGACCCGCAAACAATTTTTTTCCCAGTCAAAACTAGGTAAAAACGGCAAAAAATGCCTTTTTTCCATCACTTATTTGGACTGATTTCTTGAATATCAAAAGAAATATAGCTTCTGCGCTTGCAATAATGGCGGCATCGTGTTCCGCGACACCGAAAACATAGGAATAGAGTATAAAAAGTGTCCAGACGCATGGATCTTTCATGTGCTAACCGTCTTTTTGTCCTAAGCGTCTAGTGTTCTAAAATCGATAATTCAATTGCCAAAAAACGGGTTTAGGAGACCTCAAGGGGTTATCGGTTCGGACTGAAATTTTCAGGAGTTGTTCCTAGCATCTGATGCAATCATCTGAGTTTTGAGCCACTCAAAAATTCGAACTTTCGTTTTTTTCGTTGTCAGTCTAATGTCCATCGGTAGCTCTAACTGGAGGTCATTGTAAATTGGTTTCATTCCGTACGAAAGGGGGATCTCGTACAATCTGAAGTTGTAAAGTTGTATTTTGTTGCTGCTCTATCCTCCGAAATTGCGATCTAGAGCAAGTACCCCAGTGTCATATCCCTGGGCTATGCCCTTGGCATACCACTCATTAGTTCGGACCCGTTTTCACTTCAGATTGTTTCCCAATCATTCTTGTTTCTAAACATTTCTTTCTTCACTGAGCGACCATCTCGAGGCCGTTACCTTGGGGGAAAGTCACGTAGACCAACCCCGCTTTCTCTAGTTTTTCTTTTTAAACCCTGATTACTTGTTTAACTAATGAGTGTTGTCCAGTGTTGTCCTGTATCGCCACAAGTCTTGTCATCGTTCCCGCCGCAGACCTATATAAGTGTACTTTCATTCAATAAATGAATCTCAATTTGGTGAAATTCTCGCCAGTACCTTCATCGAACCCTCTTGGTATCTCTGTAAGATATTACACCAGACAGAGGCGCGTCCAAATGGGTCGGATTTAAGGGTCTTGTACGTTATCAGCTTATTTTGTATCGATAAATGAGGGCTGTCAAGAAAGGATTTTACCTGAGTGACCCGGTTTCTAACTTTCACAATTAACTGGCTGATGTGGTCGTGGCGCGTCAAAGTTTTGTCAAGTGTTTTATATATCACCAAGATATAATATGAGACGTTTTGTTTGGAATCAGCTGTCCCAGGTATTGGGCTCTGGCTGTTGAAGAGTGAACATCAAATCTGTGTAGCTCTGTGTTTGAGTGCTTTTTTGAGTGGGTTGTTGAAGGAGTTGGAGATTGAAATTTGGCAGAGGACTTCATTTTGGTGAGTTTTTCTCATTTATGTGGTTTTTTGTCAAATTTTCATTAAGGGCCCTAGGTATAGGGCTTATGCCCTTTAGTGGTACTTTCTGAGGGTACTCTCAGTACCTGCATAGGGTTTTGGGTTTTTCCTCCCTCTGAGGACAATCTATCAAAATTTGGTTGAAATTCATGGAGCAGTTTTCCTACAATTAAGGTTTTAAGTTTGGTAGAGGGGGCATTTGGGGCAGGTGGCTGAACCCTAATCACCTCATGGGAGCCACATGGTGATAAGACTGATTGGCTATCTGCAGTGGTGCCAACCTTTGAATAATTTCTGTAGGTTAGTGTTAAGTGATAGGTCTGGACTTAGAAAAAATTTTCCTTCATGCTGAAATTTTTCCAAGTCCAGAGTAGGTATACTAATATAGTGGACTTTTAGGACTTTTGTCCATTGGGTCTCTAAAGACCTGTGGGCGAAGTATTTAGTTGGGGGGGTACCCCCTCTCCTGTGGATTTTGAGATACGCTGTATCTCTGGAACGGGTGGACCGATTTCAACGGGGCAAATTGCATTGGATTCAGGAAGTCAATATCTTTCTTTTTTAGGGCGGGGGGTAAGTGGTTTTACCACTACAGGTGCCGACATGGCACAGCGGACTACCTTGATGGTGCCGGGGTGTAACTACGCTGGGTTAAACAATCCGCTTCCTAATGGGGTACCTTCGTGCCATGCGGACAAAATTGGTGAGGAGCACGACTATGCTTACAGGTCTGCCAGGTCTGCTGATGCCATCAGCAGGGCTGATGAGAAGGCAATTGCTGGCTTTGCTGCAGATGCTATTGCTAATGGCAGCGTAAGGGGGGTTATTGGGGCGATCGGTGTAGGGGGGAAATATTTGGTGGAAAAAGCCATTGGGACCTGTCTCTATCCCAGGAGACTTGGACCATTGGCTTTGGGAGGCCAGAATAAGGATTGCGGGAAACTCGTTGTGGACTTGGACCGCCCGGTCCACAATGAGGAGTATTACAGGGGTAAGGCCGCGAGAGCAAGTACTAGAAGAAATTTAGCAGCATCTACTGTGCATGTAGATGGTGATGACAAGAGGGACACTGCTCCCTTTAAGTCATGTTTAGCTAGTGTGCTTGGCTCTGGTATGAGAAGGCAGGAGAGAGACCAAACCTACAGGTCTTATAATGCACCTGTAGGGTACAAGGAGAAAGGTGTCTGGGGAAATGGACCTGAATTTATGGGGTCCTGGTTTGATGGGGATGAGGGAGGTAAGAGAGTTGAGGCGGCAAGGCGTGGTGGTGGGGACTCTTGTTCCTGTTTAGTTGGTAATGTGTGCTAGAACACATGCCTCTACCTGTAGGTCAATACGGGTACTTGGCAGCTGTCAAGGACATTGACTGGGTGTGCAGTCTCCTCTCAGGAGGATCTTCCCGGCTTGTCTGGGGGGAGACCACAAGGCATGACTGCCTAAGGACTCCTTAAACACGACTTCCATTCTTTGGAAGGAGATATTGGATTCTTCTGTCCCAGGTATTGAAGTTCGGGAGCATTATACCTAGTGCCTTTTGTATGTGTTCGGATCAGATTTTAGGATTCGTAATGCTGTTGTGTCAACGTGAGCGAGCACACCTATCCGCATCGTACGGATGGCCTCCCTCCAAAATTCCGAGAACTGCGCCCCCCGTCCCCCGCCTCATACTGGACGGAACTATGCAAAACCTCAAAAAACGCTGCAAATTATTACACAAAGGTTTATTATTTATGTATTAGACAGCCCTTCTACGTAGATCTCTGGTCCATAATTATTAAACGGCGCTTATAGTATATTTAGTATCGGAACTCAGAGCTTCGGACCTCACAAATGGGTTCAATCCATTACAGCAGAGGAATCTCACAATTTTACGCTTTTTAATATAGTTGATAAACATAACAATTTATTACCAAGACATATCCAACACATAAAAGTGTTACCTATACTGTATATTGATATCATTTAAATGGTCAAATTTCAAAAAATGTGCTGACAAAATCACTGAAAATGGCTGAGAATCGTTAAATTGATATTTTTTAGCATAAGATTGGTCAGATAAAGTTTATCAACTATGAAATAGAACATTCAACAATTTATGTACGAACTTGAACTTCAATAAATTTTGTCTTAGAAAATCTATAAAATTGCAAAAAATAGCCTAAAATCCAAAATCTCTTTTTGAATAGAAGAGTATCATTTAGAATACTTTTTTTTCCATAAAATTGACAGCTAACAGTTTCTTTTCACTCATAAATCTCCAATTTCTATACAACTTGAAATATACACAAAAAAGACACTTTTTCACCTATTTTTGCCTCATAGCACCCATGGGTGTGGAGCGATCGAGCTGGCGAGAAGTTAGGACCAACTAGACCCCAAGTGGAGTCTATGTGCGAAAGAACAGATTTTTTAAGTCAATTCTAAGGCCTTTTATGGCCTGGACGGCGGACGGCGAACGGCGGGCGGCGAACGGTGGGCGGCGAACGGCGGACGGCGAACGGCGGACGGACATTTCAAATTTGGATTCTACGCACCTTGAAACGTAAAGTGACAAAGTTTGAGGGGGTTTATAAAAATGTTTTGCTATACGATCATATAGACTTATTATTGGAAATAATAAACCAAAATGAAACTTTCGAAATAATTTTCATTTTGTTTTTATATTATTGTTCCTAGATACCTATCGAAGCAAACCTAGCACTCGGCTTTTTTTTATCAAGCGTGAGGGAGAGGATCTAATCAGGGCCATTTTCTACCCGATGGGTTTCAGTGCCTGGATAGGCAGATAGATTTTACATTGTAAATTTGAAATATTGGGGAAATTTCGCAGAACTTGAAATTTACGTGAAGTATACATGTTTATTTTCATATAGAATAATTTTTTATCGAATTTTTGTAGAAAATGAAGCTATTACAATGGCTCCAAAACTTTTAAAATGAAAATATTCGAAAAATTCTGATCATGAGACATTCTGAAGTGAATCCTAGAGTTTAACGCTTTTTCATATATATACGAGTATACTTACACACACACACACACACACACACACACACACACACACATATATATATATATATATATATATATATATATATATATATATTGTAATGGTCGTGGCCATTGGATTATTACTACAAAACTGAAGAATGTGTTTTTGTTGTTAGAAAGGAGAAAAATCTTGTTGTTATGTTTTTGACGAGTTGAGTTGTGGGGACTTAATTTAGGAGTGTTATTTTAGTGTGTCAAATCCAAGAATAAAGTCCGATAATAATTGTTATAACGTGTTGTTGTGTACATTTGGCGCCCAACGTGGTTTTGACTTGCCCTGCAATTTTTTTTTGCTCAGCTAGCGGGGAGGGTAGATAATCATGCCACCAAAACGAACTGTTTCTACACGTCGGCGTCCTGCTGATCCAGAGGAGTCAACCACCCCTATATCTGCAACGCAACCTGTATTGTGGCACAACCTGCTGTGACTGGAGATAGTTCACTACACTCTAGGATTACCACTTTGGAGCAAAGTGTTGGGTCAATTCAACAGCAGCTAAGTCAAGTGTTAATGGTCCTTGGTCATCCCCATCCTGTAGAAAGTCTGGTTCAAGAAATGGGAGACATTAGGAGCCAAGTTGAACAGTTGGTGAGCACACATAACCAACAGCAACAAAACTATTTGCGGCCCTCATCCAGTAATCCACCTTCTGTCTCTTATAAACGAGGTCCTAAACCTACCAGTTATGATGGTTCAACTAGTTGGGAAGAATATTGTACCAAGTTCACTATTATTGCGAATGCCAGTGGCTGGGGAGATAGAGAAATGGGAGAAAATCTTGTGGCAGTGTTGAGTGGTGCAGCACTAACAGTGGTACACAATCTCCCCGTATCAGAACGCACCAGTTTCCAGGCTTTGAAGGAAGCATTAGGGTTGCGATTCGGATCGCAACATCTTACGACATCGCTGCACTCCCAGTTACAAACTAGACGACAACAGCATGGAGAATCACTATCAGCACTGGCAACAGATATTGAGCGATTAGCCCTAGGAGCTTTTCCAGACTGCCCCCCACAAGCTATAGAACGCCTCGCTACCAATGCTTTCATCCATGCCATTGAGAATCCCAGTATACGAATACCTGTTCTCTCGTCCTCACCTAAGACCCATAAAAGGGGATTGCAGAAAGCCCAAGGATTAGAAGCCGATATGCTCCATTACCCTGAACAAAGAATGACACGACCAAGAGAACCTGTTCGTTGTTATCGGTGTAATGGGCTTGGTCATCTGAAGGCTCAGTGTCCCAAACGGGCAAGATCGGAAAACTGATAATAGCCGGAGCAAAGGGTCGTGATAAGGCTAGCCAAATCATACAAGGCCCACAAGTAGAGAATAATAGAAACGCAGGAGCCATATCTGTCGAAGTGCTACTGGCTGGCTCTCGTTGCAGTATGTTGGTGGACACAGGAGCCACAGTGTCTTTGTTGAGACCAGACGTAGCTGAACATCTCAAATTGGCTGTAGAGACCCCAAACATTCCTGCTATTCAAACTGCAGGAAAAGGGCAGTTAAAAGTACAAGGACAATGTCATGTACAGGTAGCAATGGGTGATGTAACCTTCACCCACACCTTTTATGTTGTAGACATCAAAGATGAGGGAATAGTAGGCCTCGACTTCCTGGAACACATAGGAGCTCGGCTGGATCTTCCTCAAGAAAAATTGTACATGCAGACCAATGACATTCCTATTCACCGAAGATGGCAGTGTGTGGAACGGGGCTTACAGTTGGTAGGAGCTACCATGGAGGATACTTGGATTGAACAAGCTCTAAATGACTCAGCCCTAGAAAGAGGATCAGCAGACTATGAGGCAGCACGATTGTGGCTGTGGAAGTTTAAGGGAGTCTTCGCTGAAGGAGAGCGACCATTGGCTAGGTGCACAGTAGTGGAACATTCCATAGATACTGGAGATGAAAGGCCCATTAAACAAAATCCTCGTAAGATCCCATATTCCCAAAATAGAAATGTTGACTAGTTACTCGGAGAAATGCTAGATTAGGATGTAATTGAACCATCCCAGAGTCCATGGGCATCACCCATAGTTCTAGTACCAAAGAAAGACGGCTCCTTACGGTTCTGTGTGGATTACCACCGCTTGAATTCTGTTACCAAAAAGGACTCGTATGCATTACCATGTATCCAAAGTTTCTTTGATGTCCTGGGAGGGTCCAGTTGGTTTTGTGTGCTTGACCTGAAAAGTGGCTATTGGCAAGTAGCGTTGAATGAATCAGCTAAAGAGAAAACGGCCTTCGCCCTATATGGCAAAGGTTTGTGGCAGTTTAAGGTGCTACCTTTTGGGTTATGCAACGTGCCCGCCACATTTCAACGACTAATGGAGAAGGTTTAGAGGGCTTAGAGCTCGCTTTAGTCTACTTAGACGACGTGATTGTGCATGGTCCAGATGCAAAGAGTGTCCTCCAAAAATTGGACAAAGTTTTGCAACGCCTACATCCAGCAGGATTACAAGTGCAGCCAAAGGAGTGTTCTTTCTTTCAAAAAGAAGTCCATTATTTAGGACACATAATTTCAGGAGAAGGAGTACAAACAAACCCAGAAAAGACTTGTGCCGTCAAAGATTGGCCTACACCTTTGAATAAGCAGCAGCTACGGTCATTCATGGGGATGTGTTCCTATTACCACCGATTTATAAAAGACTTTGCCGAGATAGCTCAACCACTTTACAATATGCAAGACAAGGCTACTCCTTTTGTGTGGGATACAACTTGTGATGCCAGTTTTTCAAGGCTCAAAAATGCCTTGACTTCTGCTCCAGTACTGACGTTTCCAGATTTTAGAAAGCCTTTCCTTCTGGACTGTGATGCGAGTTCTCACTCAGTAGGTGCAGTTCTCTCACAAGAAAATGATGGTTTAGAGAAGGTTGTCGCGTATTTCAGTAAGGTCTTGACAAAGCAACAGAGGAACTATTGCGCTACTCGTAGAGAGCTATTGGCTGTCGTCTTAGGAGTAGAACACTTACATCAATACCTATACGGAGTCAACTTTATCTTGAGAACCGACCGTGCTTCCTTAACCTGGCTTACATCTTTTCGAAGGCCTGAAGGACAATTAGCAAGATGGCTAGAGACATTAAACACATAAATATACCTTCAAAGTTGTACATAGGGCTGGACGGCAGCATAGTAACGCTGATGGATTATCTCGCAGACCATGTACAGGCCAGTGCTCTTTCTGTGCAAGAAAGGAGCAGAAGGAAGCTCATCGAGAGTTAAATGTCATTGCAATAAAAGCAGAGGATGAGTGGGAGGATAGAGAAATCCAGTGGGTAAAAGACAGATTATTAGACGGAACCAAACCCAGCCCAGAAGAACTTACATCCCTGGATCCAAGAACCCGACAAATAGCTGCAAGATGGGATTCTCTGAAAGTTATTGATAACAAACTATACCACAAATGGGAAGGTCTAAGAAAACGATATCGCTGGCAAGTAGTTGTACCTACAGGTTCAAATATACCTAAGGTTCTAAAGCAATGTCACAGCAGTCAAACGGGGGGACACTTTGGATTCTTCAAAACCCTTGGGAAGGTACGCCAACTCTACTTCAGGCCAGGGATGGCATCTGACATAAAGGCATGGTGTCATACATGTACGGAGTGTCGTAGATTCAAAGGCCCCGGACCAAAGACACAAGCACCTCTTCAGCAGTTCATGATGGGAGGTCCTTTTGAACGCATTGGGGTTGACCTCCTGGGCCCATTCCCACGGACCAAAAGAGGTAATCGTTATGTTCTTGTCGTGGCCGATTATTTTACGAAATGGCCAGAGGCCATAGCCATTCCTAACCAAGAAGCACAAACAGTGGCAACAACTTTAATCAAGCACGTATTCAGTCACCATGGGATACCATACGAAATCCACACTGACCAAGGACGCAATTTTGAGGCCCAGCTTGTGGAAGAAATGAGCAAATTGTTGGGAGCACACCGAACACGGTCTACTCCATTGCATCCACAATCTGCGGGCCTTGTTGAAAGGTTAATCCGAACCCTCACCAAATTTCTGGCGATGTTTGTTGGAAAAAAAGTAAGATGATTGGGATGAAAAGTTACCCTGGTTCTCGTTAGCATACGGTTCTGCACCCCACAGCACAATAGGGTTCTCCCCTGCCCAGCTGATTTTCGGTAGAGATCTACACTTACCTGAAGAACTTGTCCGCACTGCGCCTACCGACCCCGTATTGACTACTGCCTACGCATTCAAGCTGCGCCAGGATTTACAGGATATTCGAGAGTTTGCTAGAGAAACTATGGGAATTAAGATGAGGAAACAAAAAGAAAGATTTGATCGGCATTCCAGGCTACCCATATTTGATGTTGGTGATTGGGTATGGGTCCACAACCCCAAGCGAACAGTAGGAAGATGTCCAAAGCTTCAACCTCAGTGGACAGGACCCTGGGTAATCACGGAGCGGAAGAATGATGTCCTCTTTCAAGTTAAATTAGGGAAAACCAAGAGGCTCCTGCATGCCAATCGACTGGCAAAAGCAGATGTGAAGCAAGCCATTGACTGACAGGAAGTTGAAGAGACTGAGAGGGAGGGGAGTAGTGTGATGGTCGTGGCCATTGGATTATTACTACAAAACTGAAGAATGTGTTTTTGTTGTTAGAAACGAGGAAAATCTTGTTGTTATGTTTTTGACGAGTTGAGTTGTGGGGACTCAATTTAGGAGTGTTATTTTAGTGTGTCAAATCCAGGAATAAAGTCCGATAATAATTGTTATAACGTGTTGTTGTGTACAATATATATATATATATATATATATATATATATATATATATATATATATATATATATATATATATATATATATATATATATATATATATATATACAGTACGGACGTGTCAACAGCCCTCCTGTCCCTTCTTATATGTGTCTCCCCATTATGGATTCAAGAAACGCTGAGCCTCATAACCCTCGCCGGCCCATTGGCACGCGGGTTTCTAGGGGAGGCGCTCGGGGGCGCCCCAGGCAGGGGCGTCGGTCATCGGAATTAAGATTTAGGTTAAATTAAAGAAGGCAGGAATATCAGCGGGTCCAGGAGTTGTGGAGGAAGCATCCGGCTCGTGTTGCTGCCGAGGTACTGGAAGGAACTGGGGATGAGCAAGTTTTGCCCAGGAGTTTGTGGACTATTGGGAGCCACTCTTGAGTGCTCCCAGCAGCAACCCTGGTGAGCCGGTGGTACCCCCAGCTTCCAACAGGGATTCCTTGTGCGGCATCATGTGCACGTCGGTGCTTCATGACGAGGCACATAAGTGCTGTGTCAAGAACTTCACTTCTGCTGGACCTGATGGTGTTTCTGCCCGACGTTGGAACAAGGGACCGAAAACAGTTAAGCTGCTCATCCTCAACCTGCTGCTTCTATCGGGAAAACACCTGAAATCGTTGACCACACCCCCAGACAGTTTTCATCCCAAAAAAAGGGTTAAGTGGGCCTGGAGGCTACCGCCCGATATCTATATCGTCTGTAGTCTTCTGCCACTTCCAAAAGATTCTGGCTTCTCGCCTCTAAGCTGCTGGTGTCATAGGTGACATGTAGAGAGCATTTCTGCGAGCCGATGGCACAGCGGAGAACCTTACAGTTCTCCAAGCTGTCATTTTGCTGGCCCGTATTAAGAAACGGCAACTCCATCTTGCCACTCTGGACGTTGCCAAGGCCTTTAACACCGTAAGCCAATTCGCCGTTTTGCCCATACCAATTGTCTTCATAGTGTCAGGGCACCTACTAGTTTAATTGAGTATGTTGCTTACCTGTACCACGAAGGTGTGACGGTCCTCAAGTCACGAGGCGACATGTCAGGAGATGTTGTCATTGGGCCAGGGGGGAGGGGGGATCCTCTGTCGCCACTCCTCTTCAACCCGGTCGTGGACACGGCCTTGGGGATGCTGCCAGCTGAAATAGGGTTTGATCTCGTCCCTGGGGTGCGAGTGGGTGCACAGGCATTTGCTGATGATGTAATCCTACTCGCCGAAACCCGTGAGGGCATGCAGATCGCCCTCCATGCCTTTGCTGAGTAGCTGTGTGGTTTGGTGGTTAACCCAGATAAGTGTGGGTCAGTCTCTTTGGTCCCGTCGGGTCACCAGCATCAGGTGAAGGTGGTGGATGAGGAGTGTTTTGTCATAGGACAGTCACCCATCCCCACCCGATCCGTGCTGTAGGTTTGGCGGTACCTTGGAGTTGACTTCATGGGTGCGGCCACCATTGCTGCAAGCCGTGAGGACCTTGGTAGAGCACTAGCTCGTATCACCAAGGCTCCATTGAAGCCACAGCAGAAGCTGCGCCTCCTTCACACGTACTTACTGCCAAAGCTTACCTATGGGCTAGTCTTTGGTAGGCTTACTGCAGGGAGGCTGCTAGAGTTAGATCGTGAAGTTCGCTCTGCTGTGCGCTCTTGGCTAGGCTTTGCGCCTGGTGTCCCACGCACAAGTCAAGGCTGGTGGGCTCGGTATTGTCTCTCTCTCAGCCGGCATCCCATCTTTACGCTGCCAGCTCCTGCTTGCCCTTAGGGGCTCGAGCTGGGAGGTCGCCCCCACTGCTGCTGACCTGGACATTGTCAGGCAGCAGTTGTTGTGGTGTGACCGAGCAACACCAACTGCTCCAAAACCCAGCCCATCTGCTGAGTTCGCTGCTGCGCTACATGAGTCAGTTGATGGTAAAGAAATCCGACAGTGCTCTGAACCCCCCATTTCTTCCCAGTGGGTGGAATGGGCTTCAGACGGCATTGGTGCCCGCGACTACTGCCACTTTCATGCCATCCAGCTGGCTACACTAGCCACCTTGGTGAGGTATTCACGGAGTAGTCGTGGGACAGTGGACACCCTTTGCCGTGCCTGTTGGAGTAAAAATGAGAATCTGTATCATGTGGTGTAGCAGTGTCCTCGTACTCACAGTGGCCGCATTCTCCATCACGATGCGGTCGCCAAGCAGATAGCAGGCGCTTTGTCATCCAGCGGTTGGGCCGTTGAGGGAGAGAGACTTTATCACATGCTGAGTTGCCGGGGCAAGAAGCCGGATATCGTTGCCGTCACGCCCGATGGGTCTGCCATAATCCTGGATGTCCAGGTTGTCAGTGGCAGCATGGACATGGAGCAGACCTGGGGGGCTAAAATAAATAAGTATGATAGAAATGATCTGCGGCAAGCAATTTCCGAGCTAAAAGGAGAGGCGACCAATAATATCAAGGTCATGGATGCAACCGTGTCATGGCACGGGGTGTGGTGTGGGAAAAGTGCGACGGAGTTACTTGAGTTGGGCATCTCAGCAGGAGTACTCCGTGGTATCACCACCCGCGTCCTGAGGGGTTCATACTTAAACTGGTGGTCATTTCATAGGGACACTTCCTTTCATCCCATTCTTCCTCCTCATCCTGCAACTTCCCTTATCCCTTGAGCCGGCATCGGGTAAACCTGGGCGTCCTCCCCACTTTTTTATTTTATTTGTTTATTTTTAATTTAATGATGTGCCCCCTCCGCCTTTGAGGGGAGTTTTGTTAAAAAAATGTGTGGTGTGTGTGTCCAGACGATAACTCTCCTAAGGATTGAGAAAAAAAGTCCGTTCTTGCGCCAAAAAATCAAGCTTTCCAAACGAAAGGATGAGCTCATTGGCCAACACGTTTTTAGCACATTAAATTGGTCAAATTCCAAAAAATGTGCTAAAAAAATCACTAAAAATGACTAAAAACGTCTAAAAATCGATAAATTTATATTTTTATCAGAACTTTAGGCAAAATAAGTATTGTTAGGAATTTATGCAGGGCTGCTCTACTTCCATGTGTATGGAGCTAGATCCATGGTCTTTCATAGCCTTTTTCAATGTTTAGCGTGACTTTAACGTTACAGTAGTAGTTAGTTGGTAGTGACGGGAAAATGAAAAGTTAGTTCGAGTTTTATATTACCACGTGAATAGTTAATTTTGTGAAAGTGAGTCCGTCCTTAAATAAGTTAGTTTAGTTTCTTGTTACCGTTTGTAAGTCTCGGTCTAGTGCAGTTTAGTTTGTTTGTGCTGTAAAGTCAGTTGTGTAAATAAAGCCAGTTCCTTAAATTTAGTCGTCTCTAAGCGTTGTACCCCGAACCAAATATATTGTCGAAAGTTTTTAAAGTGGTTTTTACGACAATTGGCATCCCTTGTGGGGAAGAAGACAACCATGGCTGATGAGTTGACCAAATTTCGTACGGAAAGGACGGTGATTCGTCGCTTGTTTACTGTGACAGCGAAACTCGTGGAAGCCGAAATGGATGAAGATCCAGTTGACATGCAAAAGGTAAACCTAGAATTTGCTAAGTTGGCGGACAAAGCTGAGCGTTTGTTTGCCATTGACGGACACATCAAAGAGGCTTTGTTTAGTGATGTCAAACTTTGTCCGGACGACAAAGAACTTGATAAAGAATTTGAGGGAGTAGAGCAATACCGTGAAGTTTGGGTCTCAATTGTTAGCCGGAGAGAGCAATTGCTCGATAGAACGGAGGTCAAAATTGAGCCTCTCGGTAGTGTGACGTCATCCGACCACTCAGTGGGATTGAAACTAAAACTCCCCAAGCTCGATTTACGTCAGTTTGACATAAAACCTGAAACATGGATTGCGTTTTGGGCGGCCTTTAAGAAAATAGATGAGCGGGATGACATAGATGCTGAAGACAAGTTTCAGCTTCTGTTACGAATGTCTCAAGAAGGTACGGTTGCCAAAGAGTTACTCGATGGTTATCCTCCGTCTGCAGAAAACTATCCCAAGGCCCTGGCCCACTTAAAACAACGTTTCGGACGGGATGAGTTATTAATTGAACACAATGTCAGGGAATTGCTCGGCCTAGTTCTGGTACAGGCAAAGGGGAGAATGGCTGCTGCGGATTTGCGACCGCATTGTGATAAATTGGAGGCGAAGTTGATGGCTCTTGAGAGTCTAGGAGTGGCAAGCGACAAATTTTCATGCCTCCTGATGCCTTTGGTGGAATCGTCACTCCCAGAGGGCGTTCTACGTGCGTGGGAAAAGGCCAGACCAGTCGACGAGGATGCTGCCCTTGATTCAGTCAAGCAAATGGAGCAGTTGCGAACTTTCTTAAAGAAAACGGTCATCACCGAGGAACGTGTGGTCTTAGCACGTAGTACCTTCTCACCCACGACCGCTCCTGTCGGGAAATTGCCTCAACATGATAAGAAGCCAACCTCTGGAAAAAGGGTGCCTACAGCAACAGGTTTAATCAGTCTAGAAAGTGCTGAGACTAAGAAATACTGTGCCTTCTGTACCGGTGAACATTTCAGTGAATACTGTCAAAAGGCTCGAGAAATGGACTCAGCAGCTCGTCTGAATATTCTCAAAGAAAAAAATATGTGTTTTCGATGCCTTAAAAGGTACCATGTTGGTCGGCGCTGTCGATTTACCCCAAAGTGTTTGGTATGTGGAAAATCCCATGCAACATCTATGTGTGTGGAGCCCTTAAGAGTTGGAGAGGATTCTACCCCCGCTCCAAAAGAAGAAAAAAATTTGAGTAATGCCACACTCACTCCAGTACTTATGCAGACGCTCAAGGCCAACGTAATCTCTTCAGATAGACCTCCGGTAACTGCTAGGGTCTTAATTGACACTGGGTCGCAGCGGAGTTATATTTCGAATCGACTTGCAAAACAGATGGGTTATAGGTCTCAGGGAGTCGAAAGGGTTATACATGCATTGTTTGGGGGTGGCAAGACCGATGTGAAAACCCACCAGTGTTATAAGGTACGCCTTAACCTGATAGCTACCGAGCGATCGCGCGCCTGTCTCCCGCTGCAGCCCGAGACACTGTGGTGCCGTCTCACCCTCCAGCCCAAGCTTTTTCAGCCTTTTCCCGACGGTTTCGCGCTGCGTTCACCCCTCTATTTTCGCCAATCCCGTCATACTTCATGTTACATTTAGACGAGCAAAGTGTTCACTTAATGTTTTTCTTTGAAATACAAGTTTTTTCCCGTTTTTTTCTCTTTTTGTGGATTAAGTTTCATCATAACTCATAACCAAACAATGTTTCGATAGTTACATTGTCTTTTTTGTTTACACATTTCTATTTTCAACATCTGAATATAGTCATTAAGATTACGATTCAGCTTATGAATAAACGGAATACACTATAGTTGTTTATTGTTTTGCAAAGGAGAATAAGTGTGTTTCCCATCCCTCTTTTTCATTTGTTTCTGATTTCTGATGTTAACATTCTGATCTTTCTGCGATCTTCCGAGTGACACTAAAACTAACAAGGCCGATTATGACGTCAGCGATGTCTCTCGGATACCCAAGTAAACACTATCTAAAAAATAAGTTCATTAGCCTCGCAGATAGATGGCAGAGGAGTTCAGATCGCGTGATGGTGTGGCTCGCGCATAAACACGGCCCTGGGACCAGGGGCTGTATCGGAGTTTTGCGCTTAAACACGGGCCTGGTACGACGGCGACGCTGTTGTTTTGCGCTTAAACACGGCCGTGGGAGCGATCAGGTTAAGTCATTAAATGGTCAGTACAGTTGTAATTTTGACGTACTTGACACCGAAACTATTTGTCAAACCGTTCCAGCCATTCCAAAAGGACCTTGGATTTCAGAGCTTCGTGATAACAACATTGTAATGACAGACACATCTGAAGGTCCTGTGGACCTCTTGATTGGGTCAGACGTTGCTGGGAAGTTATTCGCAGGAAACAAATCTGTTCTCAGCTGTGGGCTGGTAGCCATAGAAACGTACTTGGGCTGGACCTTGATGGGTCGAATTCGTGACAAGCAAACGGAGACAATGTTGAACGTTACATCCTTATGTACAATGGATTTATCCCCAGCCGAACTCTGGAAGCCAGATGTTATTGGCATAAATGAACCGGCCAACATCAGCACTAATGAAGAAGCTTGCACAGCTGCGCGGGAACATTTTTTGAGAACTGTGAAAATATTAAATGACGGACGTTATGAGGTCAGTTTGCCGTGGTTGATTGACCATCCAATTTTGCCACATGGTTTTCAGCAGGCGGCTAATAGATTGGAAACCACAGTGCGAAAGTTGAGAGCCGAAGGAAATTTTGAGGCTTACGATGAGGTATTTAAGGAGTGGTTACAGGATGGGATAACCGAACAAGTGGCCCATGAGAATTGGGATTCTGGTCACTATTTGTCACACAGAGCTATTGTGAAAGAGGGCAGCACTACCCGTGTGAGGCCAGTGTTTGACGCATCGGCAGGTAAACCCAACTTGAACCAGTGTTTGGCGAAGGGTGATAACCTCATTGAACAGATTCCCTCGGTACTCCTGAGATTCCGTTTGAAGGAAATTGGAGTAATTTCAGACATAAGACGAGCATTTTTGCAAATCTCTGTGAATGAAACCGATAGAGATTATTTGAGATTTTTGTGGCTCGATCAGTTTGGAGAAGTGAGAATCTTCCGTCATAAAAGAGTAGTTTTTGGAGTTACAAGCAGCCCCTACCTGCTAGCTGCGGTAATTAATCACCATCTCTCTAGGTGTAAGGAGAAGGCTGCACATGGTGGTACACCCTATGATGTCTCAACTATCTCACAACTGAACGGGAGCCTGTATGTTGATAACTGTGTGACCTCAGTTGAAAACCAAGACGATTTGGAAGTATTTGTGAGTCAAGCAAAAGCGGTTTTCCTCGAGGCCTGCTTCGACCTACGAGGGTGGGAGTGGACAGATTCCTCGCTCACAAATAATACAAAAACCCCTGTACTTGGTATCTTATGGGACCGAAAGTCAGATGAGTTGAAGGTCAACACCCCAAAAATTGAAGATTTTGAGGAGGTAACAAGAAGATCGGTCCTCTCTGCGAGTCAGAAGTTATTTGACCCTCTTGGAGCTTGTGCTCCTACTTCATTGATCCCGAGGATGATTATTCAGGATAGCTGGAAGGAGGGTGGTACTTGGGATGAGCCCCTATCAGACAAGAACAAAAAATTGTTCAAGAAATGGTTGTCTGAAATTAGCGCCTTGGACGAAATTGGAATTCCCCGTTGGATTAAGCTTTCCATGAAAGATAGTGACATTTCATTACATGTTTTTTGTGACGCGAGTCAATCGGCATTCGCCACTGTTTCCTATTTGCGAGTGGAAAATGCAGAAGGCATTTTTGTTACACTGATAGCGGCAAAATCACGTGTCTGTCCATTAAAAAAGGTCAGTATCCCGCGTTTGGAGTTGCTCGCAGCCACCATTGGAGCCAGACTTGCCTCAAATATTTGCAAGGAAATTGGTCCCGTGAAGTGTTATTTCTGGAGTGACTCAACGACTGTTTTGAGCTGGATCAGACGTGAAGAACCCTGGGGTGTTTTCGTGTTCAATAGGGTCAGAGAAATTCGTTCCCTGACAAACCTTGGTGACTGGCATCATGTTCCGGGTGTCAGTAATCCAGCTGACTTGGCCAGTCGGGGTTGCAGCCCTAGAGCGCTTTTGGCTTCGTCATGGTGGGAGGGTCCAGATTGGCTGCATGAACCTGTATCAGAGTGGCCCTCAGCCGAAGAAGTGCCCAATGAGACAGAAATCTTTGAAGAAAGGAGAAAAACAGTTATTACCACCGTTGCAACCTCCCCTGAGTCCCTAATTTCAGCTGATTTTGGTAAATTTTCTAAATACTCGAAGAATGTGAAAGTAATTGGATGGATTTTCCGGTTCCTGTTCAACAAGTTCTCAAGCAAATTGAAATATGGAGGAGAACTCTCAGTTGAGGAACTTCAACGTGCGGAAAAATTCATGTTGGCCATAGTTCAGAGTGAAGTATTTGATGGGCTGAGGGATACAAAACTCAGGAAATTGAAACCTCGTATGGGAGCTGATGGTTTGATTCGATTACGAACAAAGATTTGGGCTCGGAAGGATTCTGAAGATTTCAGATCTCCTATAATACTGCCTACTGACCACGATGTTGTGAGTAAATTGGTGATGGAAACTCACTTGAATAATGGACATGTCATAGGACAAAACCTACTGAATCTCATTCGGGAGCGCTTTTGGATTGTTCGGGGAAGACAGGCGATTAAGAAGATTCTGGCCAAATGTGCAATTTGCCGGCGTTACTGTGCCAAGCCAATGGAGCTTGAATCCCCTCCGCTTCCTGAAAATCGCGTTCGCGATGCAAACGTATTCGAGATCTGTGGGGTGGACCTAGCGGGCCCTTTGTACTTGGCTGATGGAAGTAAAGTGTGGATCACACTTTTCACTTGTGCCATCTATCGAGCCGTACATTTAGAAATTGTCCCGTCTCTTTCGACGGAAGCGTTTTTGATGTGCTTCAGGCGTTTTGTGGCTCTTCGAGGACGTCCGTCGATCGTCTATTCGGATAACGGACTGAATTTTCATGGTGCGAATAACGCTATGCAAGAGGTTGACTGGGACAAGGTTTGTGCAAATGGAGCAGTCAACAGAATTGATTGGAGGTTCAATCCCCCTCGTGCAGCATGGTGGGGAGGGTTCTGGGAACGTTTAGTCGGAGTTCTTAAGGTCATACTTAGGAAGATTTTGGGCAAGGCTTCCCTAACTTATGAAGAGCTAGTAACCGTTATCTATGAGTGTGCCACCTATGTGAACCAGCGGCCACTTACATACGTTTCTGAGAACCCCGACGACCCAATTCCCATCACACCGCTTATGTTTTTACAAGATCTCTCTCAGGATGGAGTTCCTGAGCTCGACGATATTGACGCCAGTTCTCTGAAAAGAAAATTACAGCGACGAGTTTTACTTAAGAATGAGCTGAGACGTCGCTTCAGAATTGAGTATTTTGGACAACTTAATGCTTCACCCAAAGGTTTTCGGGAAAAACGCAGCCCTAAAGTGGGAGAAGTTGTTCTCATTGGATCTGAAGGCGACAAACGAATAGATTGGCCTCTGGCTGTAATCGAAGAGACCATCATTGGCAAGGATGGTAAATGCAGAGCAGTTGTTTTACGGACGACCAATGGACGTCTCAGCCGTGCTATCCAGCACATTTACCCGCTCGAACTTGAGCTTTCTAATTCAACTGATAACCCTCAAGAAGTTACTGCTCCACCCTCTGGAGATCTGGACCGTCGTAATCAAGATGATGAAGAGTCAGATCGACAAGAAAATCCTGGCGAAGAGCCTGCTCACCACCGTCTGGACAATTTGAATAAAGAGAAGAAGAAATCGACAGTTCCTAAGCAAAGACTTATTGAAAAGATTTGTGAGACCCGTTGTGGGCGTAAAGTTAAGTTACCTATAAAGTTTTCTGATTAAATACCTAAGATGTTTGGATGTTGTTAATTGAGTTCTTATTGAGGTTTAAGTTGTATTTAGGAATTCGAATTATAAAGAGCTATTTTTGTACTAAATACTTATGTGATAGTGATTGTGCAGTCTTTTGAGGATGTTAAGATGCAAGTTTGGCTAATTAATTTCAAAGGTTTAATTTTGAAAGTTTTGCTTTTATGAATATTTAAATTTTTGGATTTCAAATGTCCTCTGTTGTTTTGATCAAAATCTGATTGTATTGAGGGATTGTGAGTCATTTCATTCCTCAGGTGGGAGTATGTTAGGAATTTATGCAGGGCTGCTCTACTTCCATGTGTATGGAGCTAGATCCATGGTCTTTCATAGCCTTTTTCAATGTTTAGCGTGACTTTAACGTTACAGTAGTAGTTAGTTGGTAGTGACGGGAAAATGAAAAGTTAGTTCGAGTTTTATATTACCACGTGAATAGTTAATTTTGTGAAAGTGAGTCCGTCCTTAAATAAGTTAGTTTAGTTTCTTGTTACCGTTTGTAAGTCTCGGTCTAGTGCAGTTTAGTTTGTTTGTGCTGTAAAGTCAGTTGTGTAAATAAAGCCAGTTCCTGAAATTTAGTCGTCTCTAAGCGTTGTACCCCGAACCAAATATATTGTCGAAAGTTTTTAAAGTGGTTTTTACGACAAGTATATCAACAATGAACAAGAACATTAAAAAATTTATTCACAAAGTTATAGTATAGAACGTATTTAAATTTCATTAATATTTGCTGAAAAATCAATTAAAAAAAACTGAGAAATCGCTGAAAATCCAAAATCTGTTTTGAATCGTAGAATATCCTGATAGCTACCGAGCGATCGCGCGCCCGCCTCCCGCTGCAGCCCAAGACACTGTGGTGCCGTCTCATCCTCCAGCCCAAGCTTTTTCAGCCTTTTCCCGAGGATTTCGCGCTGCGTTCACCCCTCTATTTTCGCCAATCCCGTCATACTTCATGTTACATTTAGACAAGCAAAGTGTTCACTTAATGTTTTTCTTTGAAATACAAGTTTTTTCCCCGTTTTTTTTTTTTTTTTTCTTTGTGTGAATTAAGTTTCATCATAACTCATAACCAAACAATGTTTCGCTAGTTACATTGTCTTTTTTGTTTATATATTTCTATTTTCAACATCTGAATATAGTCATTAAGATTACGATTCAGCTTATGAATAAACGGAATGCACTATAGTTGTTTATTGTTTTGCAAAGGAGAATAAGTGTGTTTCCCATCCCTCTTTCTCATTTCTTTCTGATGTTTACTTTCTGATCTTTCTGCGATCTTCCGAGTGACACTAGAACTAACAAGGCCGATTATGACGTCAGCGATGTCTCTCGGATACCCAAGTAAACACTATCTAAAAAATAAGTTCATTAGCCTCGCAGATAGATGGCAGAGAAGTTCAGATCGCGTGATGGTGCGGCTCGCGCATAAACACGGCCATGGGACCAGGGGCTGTATCGGAGTTTTGCGCTTAAACACGGGCCTGGGAGGACGGCGACGCTGTTGTTTTGCGCTTAAACACGGCCGTGGGAGCGATCAGGATATGATTTAAAACGAGTTCATTTGCCATAAAATTGGAAATTAACAATTTCTTTGCACTCAAAGAGCTCAAATTTTGAAACAAAGTGATATAGTCTACGAAAATAGACGATAGTCTACGAAAATTCACTAATACGATCGTGCTGCAAGACAGGAACTTTTTATTTTTTCGGCCCTTAGTATGAGTCACAGAGAAAAATTGCAATGTGATATCTGAATTACTGTTATGATCTATAAATGAAAACCTGTTCAGAGGAAACCCACTTTTCTATTCTACTTCTTTTCTTTTCTATTTATTTTCTATATTCTACTTCTTAGTCTATGAAATAAAGAGGTACATTACAAAGATAATTTAATTGACATTGATGTTTTGAATGATTTTTGCATCATAGAGAACCATTGTAAAGTACTAGAAATTACTCGATATTATGTAATCCAGCACGACCTTATGTGAAAATTTTCTACAGAACAACTACCGACTTTTGATGGCTTTTCAACTCAATAGCAACTAAAAAAGTTCAAATTCGAAGAAGTTTGAGTGTCCCAATATGTGTGAAGTTGAAATTTACGTCACAAAGTAAAAACTTTATCAGATTGATAATCAACCAAAAAAGCAGAGTTCTACGTTTTTTGTTATTTTGTCAAGTTTTGGTAAAAAGGGATTAAAAGTAATTTTTTAAAATTTGAGCACGTTTTCAATCGCAATAATTTGATTTATTTTTAGAATTCATAAAAGAGATTCAAGCTTTTCAAAAATAATTCCCACCAAATTTTGGTAATTTTATTTTTTATGGCCATTTTGGCGATATTTTAAGCACCGTAAACCGGGGTGAAGGCGATCAAAATTTCAAGTTTTTCTATTATTTCTCCCTATTAAATGGATACAAAAATTCTGCAAAAAATAATATATATTCCTTCACATTTTACAATTGCAATGACATAATTACATTAAATTGATCATGTTATTTACCATTTTTGGTTTATTATTTCCAATGATAAGCCTATGTGATCGTATAGCAAAAAATTTTTATAACCCCCCCTCAAACTTTGTCACTTTACGTTTCAAGGTGCGTAGAATCCAAATTTGAAATGTCCGTCCGCCGTTCGCCGTCCGGGCCATAAAAGGCCTTAGAATTGACTTAAAAAATCTGTTCTTTCGCACATAGACTCCACTTGGGGTCTAGTTGGTCCTAACTTCTCGCCAGCTCGATCGCTCCACTCTCATGGTGCTATGAGCCAAAAATAGGTGAACAAGTGTCTTTTTGGTTTATTATTTCCAATAATAAGCCTATGTGATCGTGTAGCAAAAAATTTTTATAACCCCCCCTCAAACTTTGTCACTTTACGTTTCAAGGTGCTTAGAATCAAAATTTGAAATGTCCGTCCGCCGTCCGCCGTTCGCCGTTCGCCGTCCGCCGTCCGCCGTCCGCCGTTCGCCGTCCGGGCCATAAAAGGCCTTAGAATTGACTTAAAAAATCTGTTCTTTCGCACATAGACTCCACTTGGGGTCTAGTTGGTCCTAACGTTTAACCATCCCGATTGCTTTACTCGTATAGATGCTATGGGCCAAAAACAAGCAAAAAAGTTTCTTTTTCGACGCGCGCACGCCTGGCACGCTTGGCAGGGGGTCACGGTGGGTGGAGAGGGGGGGGGGGGGGCGAGCGGGAGGTTGGAGTGAGAGGAGGCGCCGGCGCCGCGGCACCTTGTGGTGGGTACCGCGCCGGCGTTCCTTCGAGGCATGAATATATGTTTTTTTTCAAGGTCATATTTGTGTGTTAATACCAAAGCTTTTCCTACGCATATTTAATAACATATCCTCTCGACTTTTCGTACGTACTTAGATAATGATATTATTAAGGCAATAACTATTTGAATAGATAGGAGCTCAAATCGAGAAATATAAACATGCGTATATAATTCTAGAAGTATAGGTTGTGGCAATTCGAAGTAGGACACGCCGAGGAGTCTGGACGGGCCTTATGACGTACGCTAGCCAACTACAACTACGATCATAGTCAATTGAAAAAATAATAAACCTTTGTGAAATAATTTGCAGCGTTTTCTTGTATATTTCAAGTTGTATAGAAATTGGAGATTTATGAGTGAAAAGAAACTGTTAGCTGTCAATTTTATGGAAAAAAGTATTCTAAATGATACTCTTCTATTCAAAAAGTGATTTTGGATTTTAGGCTATTTTTTGCAATTTTATAGATTTTTTAAAACAACATTTAATGAAGTTCAAGTTTTTAGCATAATTTCGTACATAAATTTTTGAATGTTCTATTTCATAGTTGATAAACTTTATTTGACCAATGTTATGCTAAAAAATATCAATTTAACAATTCTTAGCCATTTTCAGTGATTTTGTCAGCACATTTTTTGAAATTTGACCAATTAGACGATATCAATATACAGTATAGGTAACACTTTTATGTGTTGGAAAGATGACTTGGTAATAAATTGTTTTGTTTATCAACTATATTAAAAAGCGTAAAATTGTGAGATTCCGCTGCTGTAATGGATTGCGCACATTTGTGAGGTCCGAAGCTCCGAGTTCGGATACTAAATATACAATAAGCGGCGTTTAATAATTATGGACCAGAGATCTACGTAGAAAGGCTGTCTAATACATAAATAATAAACCTTTGTGTAATAATTTGCAGCGTTTTTTGTATATTTCAAGTTGTATAGAAATTGGAGATTTATGAGTGAAAAGAAAATGTTAGCTATTAATTTTATGAAAAAAAAGGTATTCTAAATGATACTCTTCTATTCAAAAAGAGATTTTGGATTTTAGGCCATTTTTTGCAATTTTATAGATTTTTTAAAACAAAATTTAATGAAGTTCAAGTTTTTAGCATAATTTCGTACATAAATTTTTGAATGTTCTATTTCATAGTTGATAAACTTTATTTGACCAATCTTATGCTAAAAAATATCAATTTAACAATTCTTAGCCATTTTCAGTGACTTTGTCAGCACATTTTTTGAAATGTGACCAATTAGATGATATCAATATACAGTATATGTAACACTTTTATGTGTTGGAAAGATGACTTGGTAATAAATTGTTCTGTTTATCAACTATATTGAAAAGCGTAAAATTAAGAAATTCCGCTGCTGTAATGGATTGAACGCATTTGTGATTTCCGAAGCTCCGAGTTCCGATACTAAATATACTATAAGCGGCGTTTAATAGTTACGGACCAGAGATCTACGTAGAAGGGCTGTCTAATACATGAATAATAAACCTTTGTGTAATAATTTGCAGCGTTTTTTATTTATTTAAACACTGATCGGCTTCATCCCATGGGTAGGGGTGAAGGCGATCACTCATGTTTTTACACTTGTAATCGCCTTCACCTTTCTAGAAAGTTGAAGGCGATCAGAATTAAACTTTAAAAAAATATTTAATAAACATCCAAGGGCAGGAAAATTGGTTTGGAGGATTAAAGCAGATTATTTAGTAGGAAGATAAATGAACATGACTCAACGTCACGAGACATCAGTTTCAGAATGGTTGAAAATAGATTTCATTTAATTAAACTTTAATATCACATTATTTAAAACATTTCATGTAAAGATAATAACTAGTAATCATAGGTAGGAATAGAAATTGGTAAGTAGGTACCACTACCTGTCATGGTAACACCTTAGAATATAGTCCAGGAAATAAAGACATTGAGGTAGAAAAAAATAGAACCCAAACCAAAATTGGTACAGACGTAGGTGGAGGTCCCCTGATTGACATACTAAAAGTCCTGGGGGGTGGGGGTGCCGCTCGAGGGGGGGGGGGGTCATTAAAGGTCCCATTTTGGGGTTTTTCGCGAATATCTCGGAAACGGTGCATTTTTCGATGAACTATGTCCTATAATAAATGAAAGCTGATAAAATTCTCTACAACTTTGATTATATACGTTTTATCGAAATTCCGAATCGTTACGGAGATATATGCATCCGAAAATGGACGAATTTTGAAAATTAGGTTTTTAGCTCACGTTTTTCGGATAACTTTGTTGATTTGCGTCCAAACCGTTTATCTGAGAAAAAAGTCCTCCTAAAGAAAGTTGTAGAGCATCAAATTTCCTTGAAGAATATGTGGCTGAATGCCAATTTATCATTCACCAATCAAAAGTTACGCCAGTTTCAAAATTTTGCCCATTTTTACCCAAATGTTGTCAGGCCACTTTTCTGTGTCCTCCAGCTTGAATCGTCCTTCTTTCTGTCATCTGTCGTCATACATACGTCCACACGACCCCAGAATTACATACCACCACATGGGGGGGGGGGGGGGGGGATGAGACGACGATGTAAAAAAGCGATGCGTGTAATTAATTATGAAGTAATTAAATAATACATGATTACATGATTAGATGATACATGATTAGAACATGTTGTATTCTTCGTCACTCTCCTCGTCGGGCAGTTCCGTGGGGGCGGCGTTTGAACATGTTCCGTGACGCCCGATGCAGGCGACGGAGCAGGCAATGCCTGTTTATTGAAGTTTAAGTTGGCCACTACATCAACTTGTGTTATGTTGTTAGGTTCCACATGTTCATATGTTCAATATTGAATAAAGTTCATTCTGTGTGTGTTCAAGAAAATGTAAAAAGTGTATTCTTCAAAAAAAAAAAAAAAAATTAAGTACTAAAACACAGATCAACTGTAACACTAGGTACATTTACAAAATTCCACTGTTAGCACATCATCTGCTTCAACTGGTTATGGGCCCAACACTAATTTGTAGACAATCAACATGTCTCATGGGGATCCAGGAGCAGGTGGTTCTCCACCTGTGGCATCTACGAGTGTTGCAGTTGCAGGACTGGGAGCAATGCCGAACATTAAAAAATTGGTTGGTTCAGAAAATTATTCCAACTGGAAGTTCGGAATGGAAATGTTTCTGATCGCCGAGGATCTGAGGGCAGTTGTTGCAGGGACAGAGGTTGATCCAAGAAAGGATGCCAAAGCTTGATCAAAAATTTGTTTAATGGTCGATGAGTCTCTGTATCCTATGGTTCGTAGTCAAAAGTCGGCAAAAGATGTCTGGGCTAAGCTTGAGTCAAATTATGAAAGTAAAGGATTATGCAGACGTTTGAGTTTGCTGAAACAACTGTTTTCACTCAAGTTGACACAGTTTTCAACTGTTGAAGAATACCTTAATCGAATCCTTAGCATATCTCAGCAATTAGAGTCAATCAATGCAGGGCTTGAAGACGAGTTCATCGGTGTTGTCATGCTGAAGGGGTTGGGTGAAAGCTACCAGCCCATGATAATGGCTCTGGAGAGCTCAGGGGCAAAAATCACAAGTGATTCAGTACGTACCCTATTGAGTCAACAAGCCAAGCCCAATAATGAAAATGATAAAGCTCTAACATTGAAGAAAGAGTCAAAGAAAAAGCATTTTATTCCCAAGTGTTTTGCTTGTGACAAGAAAGGACATTTCGCTTCACAATGTAAAGCCAAGAAGAAAAATGCAAGTGAGCAAGGAACTTCAATGGCCTTAGCTATAGGGAGACTGGATAACGATGAGTGGATCATCGATTCAGGAGCTACTTCACATTTTACCATGAGAGACGATTGGCTTAAGAATAGACGACCAACAGAAAGGGAAATAAGGGTAGCAAATAACGAAAAAATTCTAGCAAAAAGCTGTGGGACAGTTAGTTTAGAGTTACCCGGTACTGTAGAGAAAACTGATATCCATGATGTGATGTTCAGTCCAAATCTCAACACAAACCTACTATCAGTCGGGAAAATAGTCAAAAACAGCTATAAGGTAGTATTTTCAAGAGATGGCTGTAGGATAATGGATTCCCAGACTAGGGTCAAAGGAAAAGTTTTCATACAGGGCATATATGATTCGGGAGTGTTTAAAATTGTTCCGAAGAACCGTGAACAAGTTAATGCAATCACCTGTGATAATTCACAAATGCTTTGGCACAAGAGGTTGGGGCATTTAAACGTGAGATCCATGAAACTTTTGAGGAAAAATAAGGCTCGTGGAGTGAAATTTGCCTCAGCTGGATTTCAACCCTGCGAAGCGTGCGTGAAAGGGAAAATGACAAGACAAAGTTTCCCCACAAGCAAATCAAAATCCAAAAATATTTTGGAATTGATTCATTCGGACGTTTGTGGACCAATGCCAGTGGAAAGTTGGGGAGGAAAGAGGTATGCCCTAACATTCACTGATGATTTTTCTAGGAAAACTTTTGTGTACATGATTAAAAACAAGAGCGAGGTAAAGAATGTGTTTCAAGAGTTCAAACAACTAGTGGAAAATCAAACAAACAAGAAGATACAAGTTCTAAGGACCGACAATGGCTCTGAGTACGTCAACGTTGCATTGACAGACTTTCTAAAGCAACATGGAATAAGGCATCAAACAACAGTACCTTATACTCCAGAACAGCTAGGAGTCGCAGAGAGAGTTAATACAACTCTAGTAGAGAAGGCTAGGTGCATGCTGCAAGAAGCAGGGCTCAGTGAAAGATACTGGGCAGAAGCATTAAGCACTGCAAACTATTTAAAGAATAGGTCTCCAACATCTGCACTGAAGAAGAAAACTCCTGAAGAAGTCTGGACAGGAAGAAAAGTTGCGTTATTTCATCTTCGTGTGTTTGGCTGCCGAGCTTTTGTTCATGTTCCAAAGCAGAAAAGAAAGAAATGGGACCCTAAAAGCAAAGAATACATATTCGTGGGATACTGTGAAGACACGAAAGGGTAACGATTAAGTGATCCCACTAATCCCACAATCGTAACGAAAGCGAGGGATGTGATATTCTTTGAGGCCGAAACGTTACAAACAAAAACCGACGAAAATCTTCATAATTCAACCACTGAAACAATAAACACTGAAAACGTAGTGATCATAACAAATCAAGAACGATCTGAGCAACCGATAGAACATCCCATTATAATTGAAACAGGGATCGGAGCTTCTCTTGATCTTCCATCAGAACACGTTCCAGAAGAAAATGAAGAATCGGAACAAGAAGAATGGTTTGAAACTGAAATAAATCACGCTGAACCACTACCAGAACTCGCCAATCAAAATTCAAGCACAGTGGCATTAAGGAAGTCAAGCCGGATTGTGAAACCAAAGCAGTGGCACTGTTGTATAGCTACAGCAGGGGATGAACTTGACGAACGAGCAAGTTATAAAGACGTGCTTGAAAGTGAAGAAAAAGAAAAGTGGTTAGAAGCGATGAAACGAGAATATGATGCACTAATAAAATTGAAAGCTTGGGAGTTTGTTGATCGTCCAAGCAACGGGCAGGTTGTCAAGAACCGTTGGGTATTTAGGAAGAAAGTTGGAGTGGATGATAAAATTTCGAAGTTTGAATCAAGACCTGTTGCTAAAGATTTTACGCAACAATACGGTGTAGTCAATGAAACATTCTCAAGACCTATGTTGAAGTTCGAGAAGTTTCGGAGCCTGCAGACATGTTGAGTGTGGTGCCCACTTAAGGGGGAGTATTGAAGTTTAAGTTGGCCACTACATCAACTTGTGTTATGTTGTTAGGTTCCACATGTTCATATGTTCAATATTGAATAAAGTGCATTCTGTGTGTGTTCAAAAAAATGTAAAAAGTGTATTCTTCAAAAAAAAAAAAAAAATAATAATATTAAGTACTAAAACACAGATCAACTGTAACACTAGGTACATTTACAAAATTCCACTGTTGGCACTTCATCTGCTTCAACTCCCCCTCCGTTCCCTCGGCCATCCGGTCTTTCCTGAGCTCACCACCCAACAAATTTGAATGCAAAAGACCACTTCGTACGATCATTGGTAAGGGGTGAAAGAAGTTGAACTCGTGCTTACCATGGAATAACACTTTTTTACATCGTCGTCTCACCCCCCCCCCCTCCCCCTCCCCCATGTGGTGGTATGTAATTCTGGGGTCGTGTGGGCGTATGTATGACCACAGATGACAGAAAGAAGGACGATTAAAGCTGGAGGACACAGAAAAGTGGCCTGACAACATTTGAGTAAAAATGACAAAAATGGGCAAAATTTTGAAACTGGCGTAACTTTTGATTGGTGAATGATAAATTGGCATTCAGCCACATATTCTTCAGGGAAATTTGATGCTCTACAACTTTCTCTAAGAAGACTTTTTTCTCAGATAAACGGTTTGGACGCAAATCAACAAAGTTATCCGAAAAACGTGAGCTAAAAACCTAATTTTCAAAATTCGTCCATTTTCGGATGCATATATCTCCGTAACGGTTCGGAATTTTGATAAAACGTATATAATTAAAGTTGTAGAGAATTTTATCAGCTTTCATTTACTATAGAACATGGTTCATCGAAAAATGCACCGTTTCCGAGATATTCGCGAAAAACCACAAAATGGGACCTTTAATGACCCCCCCCCCCTCGAGCGGCACCCCCACCCCCCAGGACTTTTAGTATGTCAATTAGGGGACCTCCACCTACGTCTGTACCAATTTTGGTTTGGGTTCTATTTTTTTCTACCTCAGGGCCCTTTTTTGTCTTCATTGCCTGGACTAATACAGGAACTTCAATGATTAAAACTAGAACTTCACTTATTAGTCAACATTATCAGTATTTTCGTGTTATTGCAAGCTATGAATACATCCATTAGCTAGGAAGACTTTGAACATAAGTGGTATTATTAGCAAAACATTTCCAGAGATAATCAAACTCAGCAAACTGGAATAAGTTAAGAGAAGAAAAAACAGGAGTGTTGGAAAAAAAAAAAAAAAAAAAAAAAAAATTGGTATACAGTAATCTATGGGCTTGGCCCTGAGGCTATGAATAGAAATAGTACTCTATGGTTATATAGAATATATTAGGTACCATGCTTTGAGTTAACTAGAACATCATCTAGGAATTTTAAATGTATTTTCGAGGCATGATCGCCTTCACCCCTGTAAAATGAAAAAAACACTCATTTGGTACTGCATAGACAACACAGTTACTCCAAAAATTATGTTAGCAACGGTTTTCTCTTCTCTTACCTTCAAAAAACAAAAATATTGAAAAATAATTGCAGAAGTTGAACCACAGAGGTTTTTTGGTTATGAATAATCTTGCCACGAAAACGTGATTCACAAAACTGGCTGATAAGGCACTAATAAGGTTAAAAAACGCGCTAAAAACTTCATCATCGTGTTGATAGACAATAGTGGATATGGACTGCACATTCCATGGAGCCATCAGTGATCACCCGCTAGGAGCACTAGAGTAATTAGTGGGCAAAATCAAAATGATCGCCTTCCCCCCAGTATATCGCCTTCACCCCGGTTTACGGCACATTTTTCATCATAGGTATCCAGGATGATACTGAAAAATAGGGCTTTGGGAATGATGGAAATCGATTCAGCGCCCCAAAATACGGGGCGGAGAACCCTTATCAGGCTCTACTAATTTGGTTGGCTAAAATATTTTTGCTCAAAAATGTCAGTTTCCGTCCACTGTGCCGCTCATCCACTCCGCAAGAGCGAGTGACGTTTTTCACCAGTAGTTCCGCTTCTCTCATCTGTGCAATATCTCTGGTTATTTGCATATACTATGCATATCCCTAAGGGCCGGTTTCACCCAAGATTTTAATCAATGTTTACTAATTAAACCGAAGATCTCAGATGTTAAACAACGATATTCGGTTCCCCAACTCTGGTTCAAATAAATCAATGATCATTGCGCTAATTCAACGTTCAAAACTAACCAGCCGAATTTGGGTGGTTAGCGTTCAAATCAACGATTTACTAGGTACGTCAAGGCCCTTAAGGTCGGACAGGTATTGATGTTTTTTGAATTTTTCGTATAGAAGGATTACATTTAAAATACTGAGAAAATTAATGTAAATTCTCTCACATCTCATCTTTCAGAATCCGTCATAACCGGTTTTCTATCCCTTTTTAGTTTTCAATATTTTTTTATTCAAAGACTGTCCGAAATTAGGGTCCAAGCCCGCTTTTTTCGGAGGCACGTGTTTTTTCCCTTTAAAGCAAACTTTACAGAAGTAGATGGTAACTCCGGACACGGGGAAGCTTTTTAAAAAAGTTGTCAATAATTTAAATAGTACAGACACCTGAAGAAAACGCAGCACTGATAGAAAAAAGGGATGAGCTCGAAATTCGGCCCGTTACGTTAAAAGAACTCAAAGATGAAATTAAGGGCAACATTAATCCTAAAAAGACCCCTGGCTACGACTTGATAACCGTTCGAATTGTGAAAGAGCTCCCTGAAAAGGCTATAACAAAATTACTTCATACCATCAACGCCACGTTCAGGTTACGATATGTACCTTCCCAGTGGAAAGTAGCGGAGGTCATAATGATCTCCAAACCAGGAAAACCACCAGATGAGAAGACGGGGTACCGACCCATATCCCTCCTCCCTGTTTTATCTAAACTGTTCGAAAAATTGTTGCTTAAACGGCTTAAGGGTGATTCTCAGAAAAAGCTCAAACATGGTGTCTCTCGAGGTTTTCTCCGAACGTACTGGTCCTACGGGTTTTTTCTTTTTCTCCTCTGGTTCCCCTCACCTCTGCCTAGAGTTGTAAATAAAAAAACCTACTTTACTGCGGCGTTAAAGAATTTTTAGAGGGGTTTGAAATGCTCAATTCTCATTACCGCCGCCTGTATCTAATTAGTTTTTTTAATAAAAGATCTCTCCTAGGTCTAGGGAAGTGTTGTAGGGTTGAAAAGATTATGTGAAACTGAAAGCCTACATATTGACCTCCTCAGGAACAGATTATTCAATCTTCTAAGTCCATTCGGTGGTTCGACAAGTGATATTGAATTGTGTATCTGAAAAGAGTATCATTACCGCGCGAGCATCAAAGATTCTCCGCACCGAACTCCAGAGAGGGAATTTCGATCAACTTTTTACGTGAACAGGGGAAGCAGGACTGGAGGACCGCGGGAAACCAACTCCCCCCTCGCCCTAACGTCAGTTGCTAGCAGACGGCGAGGAGGAACGGCGCAAGACCGGTGCGTATTTTGGTTCATTATTTTCAATAATAAGCCTATGTGATCGTGTAGCAAAAATTTTTTATAACCCCCCCTCAAACTTTGTCACTTTACGTTTCAAGGTGCGTAGAATCCAAATTTGAAATGTCCGTCCGCCGTTCGCCGTCCGGACTTAAAAGAAGTAAGGCCTATGAATTGACTTAAAAAACCCGTTCTTTCGCACATAGACTCCATTTGGGGTCTAGTTGGTCCTAACGTTTAACCATCCCGATCGCTTTACTCGCATAGATGCTATGGGCCAAAAACGGGCGAAAAAGTGTCTTTTTCTACGCGCGCACGCCTGGTACGCTTGGCAGGGGGTCACGGTGGGCGGTGAGCGGGGGGGGGGGGGGGGGGTGGAGTGAGAGGAGGCGCCGGCGCCGCGGCACCTTGTGGTGGGTACGGCGCCGGCGTTCCTTCGAGGCATGAATATATGTTTTTTTCAAGGTCATATTTGTGTGTTAATACCAAAGCTTTACCTACGCATATTTAATAACATATCCTCTCGACTTTTCGTACGTACTTAGATAATGATATTATTAAGGCAATAACTATTTGAATAGATAGGAGCTCAAATCGAGGAATATAAACATGCATATATAATTATAGAAGTATAGGTTGTGGCAACTCGAAATAGGACACGCCGAGGAGTCTGGACGGGCCTTATGACGTACGCTAGCCAACTAAAACTATGATCATACTCAATTGAAAAAATAATAAACCTTTGTGAAATAATTTGCAGCGTTTTTTTATATATCATTACCGTTTTCTATAGTTCTGTTGTTATACTTATAATTAATTTTTTTGAATCACATGTTCTTATACCATACTTACAGCTCCGTTTCAAAATAACTTTGGGTTAGACCTGTAGTCCTAATAGAATAGCAATAGCAAGCTCTCAAAACTCGAATTCTCATTACCGCACATCAATCTGCCTCATTACCACCGATATTTCATTATTCGGCGGTAATGATAATAAGCGTGCGGTAATGAGATTACAGTGAATAGTCAAATCTCATCTTTTAAGAAGGATTTCCGCTATCTCGCCGCATTCACCTTACGTTAAGTAGTTATCTAAGTGGTGTAAGCTCGTGTGGGGGTGCGTAGGTGACAGTGCACCCTCTGGAATTTCGTCTGCCTAATAAGTTCCGTGTCTAGGTTCCTTGTGCACGCTCAGGTCCTCGACCTGATGAGCTGCAACTGTACCTAACTAAGTATATAATTTTTCGCCTGTCTCAGGCAGTACCCATCCAGAGATGGCTCCCCCCCAAAAATACACACCTGAGCAGATCCGAGAGAGGAAGAGAGAATCTGATCGAAGGAGAAGAGAACTTAGGAAGACGGACCCACAAACGAGGGAAATATATTTACAAAAAGGAAGGCTGCGTTACATAAAGAGGAAGAAGGAGGGAAGCATTAAGCTGATAGGCCAGCAGTAGGTAGTAAGTAGGGGACTTTTGGACATATGTCCTTCATATTCAAGGTCACTGGAGAAAGGCCCCACTCGATCACAAGGGCACTGGAGAAAAAGCCCCCCTCACTTGCAAGGTGCCTAGAGAAAGCTAGACCACTCTATCCTAGAAGATCAATTTCCCCTCAAATAGAACCTAGAAATAGATTTCAAAAGTGAAAGCCCCCCTCACTCGTTTTTGCACGCCCCCACCGCAAACCCCATCTAGGTTATAGACAGTTAAAATCTTACCTTGATGACGACAGTTGCACGCATTTCTTCCAAATTTTACTACCATCATCCAAAGAGTATCGTTCCAAATAATTCCTTATTCCTTATGCGCGCGCGTCTAATTCCAAATTGAGAATGGTTATTTCAGCTCGCAGTTCGATCGTCCTGGAAATAAATCTCGCAAATACGCAGGGTAAGTACGGGTAAGTACAACACAATTTCAGTTCAAACGTACAATACAAATTTCAGTTCAAACGTTCATGATACAATTTTCAGTTCATAATTTTCAATTTGCAATGTGTTAATTAGCGTTAAACTTAGAATTAAAGAGTGCGTGCAGACGTGCAAAATAAATGTGCGTGCGTTACCGTGTTTCTGCACCCATTTGCAGGTGAAGTGTGGCGGTGTATTTTGACCCAAATTAAATCGTCATCATGCGTGGAGCGGCTTAATTTGACCCTCCCCCCGACATGATGAAGATATAATTTGGAATCTTCGTTTATTTATGATTCCATTTTTTTTTTTTTTTTTTTTTTTTTTTTCACAGGTGATACAAATATAAAAAATACCGTTTTAAAAACGCACTCCAGTCCTAACAAAAATTGCCTGTAACTCGGCCGCCCAGTAAACCCCCCTCAGTGCGTTTATAAATACAGTTTACAATATAAGGTTACAAAAAATGTCTTTATCTTTAATATAAACGTTAATAAGCGTAAGTAATAAGCGTTAGTAAGCGTACGTTAATATAAATATAAAAGTTAATAAACAATTTGGGTAAAGTCTGCAAACGATTTATTCAAATTTATTCAGATTTTTTGTATTAAGACGATTTATTACGCGCCCAGGAATATCTATGCCTACCTCTTCGCGATTATTCAGAAGGTGTCGGGGAGGTTTGAGTGCCAATATCGCGAAGATCCCCGTGAAGTTTACAGGGGGTGGCTTGGGAGCGACGACTCGCGAAACGGGGAACCGGCGATTCCTTCCCGTATAAGTGAAAGTAGGACCTTGCGACCCAAGGGAGATGGCGATTGCTACCGGTGTGAAGCAGGCCAGTGGGCCGAGGTTCGGCGATTCCTTCCCCTCCAAAATCAAAGTGATAAGGCCCGTCGGGAGGAGTCGCAAAACAACAAGTCGCAAGTTTAGTTATAATCTATGATCGATGATGGATCCGGGCGCTGCCGACACTATTGCCCTGATGTAGAAACCGAAAAGACAACGGCCTTCACTCAATACCTCCACGAGACCTACATCAATGAAAACGCTTTATTTCCTCCAATCTTGTGGGCTTCCAAGACAAGCGACAGCAATAGGACGACAAATGCTTGCGACTCATTTCATTCCCATTTTAAACGAAACTTTCATTCACCGCATCCCCACATATTTAGTTTCGTAGATGGTTTACTAGCTTTTCAAACCGAAATCTACATAAAGACCTACGACAGCGACCAACATACTCCCAAGAGTCAGACGAAAAAAAAAAAAAAAGAAAATTGGATCCGGCAACTCATTGCTCGGCAAACTCCCAACGATGACCCTTACCAATTCGCTAAAAGGGTCAGTATTAAATTCGGGGGGATTTTTGAGCAATTAAATTAAGACGTGAACTTTACGACTGATTTTTCATTTTATGATTATTGTAATTTTAATATATATGGTGATTATTATACTTTGATTTGGGTTTTAACTACTTAATTGAGCAATAAAGGGTTTAGTCCTACAAAGAGTTGATTTTTGCTTCAAAACTAACCAACACCGGGGCGGGAAGCAATTGAGTAACGGGAAGGAATCGCCAACACTTTGAGGGGAAGGAATTTAGTAACCGGAAGGAATCGCCAAAATTTTAAGGGGAAGGAATCGCCATGCTTTTTGGAGGTCGGGAAGGAATCGCCGGTCCCCGCGCGAAACACCCATTGTAAAAACAATCAATTCGTTGTTTCTTATCCGACAACCCTACAGAAACGTTTTTGCATAAGCAACGACAGATACAGAAGTAATAACATTTATTACAAAAGCCGTCAAACTCATCAAATTGCTCTTGGTGGGGGAATGCTATAATCTGGTTACACAAATCTTTGCAGCAAAAGTACGTGTGCAACATCGATTCGGCCATGATAGAAAAGATTGAGTTGAAATTAGTACCTTGATCTGTAGTAAACCAAACGGTTGGAAAATCCGAACTGATATATCCAAACGTATTGACCGGAATATATACACCAAACTCCCCCACTCAGGATTTCAAAAGGAGTGGTTTCCCCCGCCCAAGAAATAAATGCTGGACCCTTAATAAAGAAATTAGGGGTATAACACCTGGTTAGGTATAAGATGAACGCCCCACAAACAGGACAAAAATCCAAAAGTTGGGCGCAAGCTCTACAACTAACTAAATGCAAACACGGTTTAAAAAGAATTTCGAGGTTGTTGGAAAAACAAATTTTGCAGCGAAGTTGGGAGCAGCATTTGCAAGCGTTATTAAGGCATGATGCTTGGGGACCAGGACCCTCAGAAGGCTGGGTCCTTCCCTCGCATTCGATAAAGTCCAGACTACAGAGACGAATCAATTCGTCATCGTCAAACGTATGTAACCGAAGAGCTCTTATAAAGGGACACCTTGGTTCTACGCTAAAATGCGTGTATATAGGAATGTCAGTAGCCTTCAAATTACGCAAGGCTAGACCGCGTTCTAGGTTCTATTCGAGGGGAAATTGATCTTCTAGGATAGAGTGGTCTAGCTTTCTCTAGGCACCTTGCAAGTGAGGGGGGCTTTTTCTCCAGTGCCCTTGTGATCGAGTGGGGCCTTTCTCCAGTGACCTTGAATATGAAGGACATATGTCCAAAAGTCCCCCACTTACTACCTACTGCCAGCTCTCACAACGCGGAAAGAGAACTCAACGCAAGAAGTGGAGGAAGAATAATAAAAAGTAAATATTGTGTTTTTTAGCAAATTTTCTTGAAAATTCTAGCTGGCATTTTGGTTCAAATTTGCTTAAGGTTCTCGAAATTTCGCCAAACTTGCACAGAATCCGTTTAAAATTTGAATTTCAATATTTTGTTCCAGATGCTATGCAATGAAGAAGAATTTGACTTTAATCCTCAGTATAACCCCCCAGTCAACTCCCTCAAGCAGTTACCTGTTCCAGTAGATCAACCTGTCCAGCATGGATTCGCAAGGGAGCAGCAGAAAATCATCAGGGTGTAAGCAATTACTTAAAAACCGATCCACAGTTTTCAGAGATCTCGTAGTTGAGAGGAAGAAAAGACTGCAAAGCGAGAAGATTCTACGGCGCTATAAAACAAAAACGCTGCAAATTATTACACAAAGGTTTATTATTTATGTATTAGACAGCCCTTCTACGTAGATCTCTGGTCCATAATTATTAAACGCCGCTTATAGTATACTTAGTATCGGAACTCGGAGCTTCGGACCTCACAAATGGGTTCAATCCATTACACCAGCGGAACCTCACAATTTTACGCTTTTTAATATAGTTGATAAACAAAACAATTTATTACCAAGTCATCTTTCCAACACATAAAAGTGTTACCTATACTGTATATTGATATCATTTAATTGGTCAAATTTCAAAAAATGTGCTGACAAAATCACTGAAAATGGCTAAGAATCTTTAAATTGATATTTTTTAGCATAACATTGGTCAAATAAAGTTTATCAACTATGAAATAGAACATTCAAAAATTTATGTACGAAATTATGCTAAAAACTTGAACTTCATTAAATTTTGTTTTAAAAAATCTATAAAATTGCAAAAAATAGCCTAAAATCCAAAATCTCTTTTTGAATAGAAGAGTATCATTTAGAATACTTTTTTTTTTTTTCATAAAATTAATAGCTAACATTTTCTTTTCACTCATAAATCTCCAATTTCTATACAACTTGAAATATACGAAAAAAAGACACTTGTTCACCTATTTTTGGCTCATAGCACCCATGAGAGTGGAGCGATCGAGCTGGCGAGAAGTTAGGACCAACTAGACCCCAAGTGGAGTCTATGTGCGTAAGAACAGATTTTTTAAGTCAATTCTAAGGCCTTTTATGGCCCGGACGGCGGACGGACATTTCAAATTTGGATTCTACGCACCTTGAAACGTAAAGTGACAAAGTTTGAGGGGGGGGTTATAAAAATTTTTTGCTATACGATCACATAGGCTTATTATTGGAAATAATAAACCAAAAGTCGCAGGCTTGTGAAAAAATACAGCCTCTTGAAGAAGAAAGATCCCATACAAGAAAACGTTGACAAGTGGATGTCTGACACGAGCCCACGAGGTAGACGACTCATCAGGAAGAAACTGGTGCATGCCGAAGTCGTCCGAAAACAGCTGGCCGAAAGTTATGGTTCTTTGCCATTGAAGGGAAAGAAGAACTTTGTCAGAGCAATTGGTGGAAACCGACTGAAGCAGCTCAGGATGTTGACAAAAGCACATGAGTACTTCCCTTATCACATGTACAAAAGTAACGTGCGGCGCAATATTTCTAACATCAAGTCCCTGCGAAACCTGAAAATGCGCAGCAGACTAGTACAACTGGACATAGAACAGTTTCTTAATGATGAAGAGAACAGCCGATGCGCTCCTGGGGTGAGAGAATTTGTGACTCGCAAACGGGAGCAATACCAGAAGAAATACCTCAATGACACGCTCAAGAATCTGTGGAAAAAATATGTCACAACACGTCCTTTCCGAGTGAGCTATGGCCATTTGGTTTGTCGGATGAAACCAATTTACACGTTTCAGCCATCACATTCTGTTCGAGACACGTGTCTCTGCGTGAAGCACGAGAACTTCAGGCTTCTTCTCCTTGGGCTGGCTGTTCACAAAATAGTGAACACATCGAATACCACACAATTCATCAACAGCATGTTTTGTGAAGTGCCACAGGAAAAATGCTTGGAAAGAACCTGTAAAAAATGCCGAGACAAGACCTTCAAAATCAATGAATTTGACTAATTTTGGCGAATTCAAACTTTGTCTTTTTCCTAATTTATTTGATGATGAGACTGAAGGTTACCATATGTTCAACCTAAGTTGAGTGATAAAATTCGGGTTCTTTTTGACCTGAGCTGTGATGAAATAATTAGGAATTAGTAATTGATTAATTATTATTAAGTAAAATACTGTTGTCGTCTGATTTTAAAGACTGAATTTTTATACCTACTTGTCAATTTTAATTAAATTGAGACTATTCGGTGTTTCATTCATTCGTTTTCAGTACCTACCTGACAACCTCCTAAATTGTGATTCTATATATTTGGAAGTGTACCATAACTGCGCACCATGTTCTTCACTATATATATATATATATATATATATATATATATATATATATATATATTTTTTTTTTTTTTCACTATATATATACAGTCTTGCATTGTAGGAAAAAAAAATCCTGAAACCACTACCAATAGTCTCATTACCGCCTCCGTTTCTCATTACCACCTTTCAAAGAAAATTGAGTTCTCATTACCGCCACCCTATCAATTTTGTAAATTCAAATTTGTGGTCAGGAAATGTGAATTGAGCTCAGGCTTGCGTCCCAAACACTTCAATATAGTTCCAGGAAGACTCACTAACAATTTTAAACGTTTTGGAAAAGGTCCACTATTTTGAAATTCTGACGTCAAAAATGGAGCTTTTTCTGAGAATCACCCTTAAACCAATTATCGAAGACAGAAAATTGATACCAGACCACCAATTCGGATTCAGGCAACGCCACTCTACGCTAGATCAAGTTCATAGAATCACTAACATAATAGAAAAGGCTCTAGAATGTTAAAAAATATGTGCCAGTATCTTTCTGGATGTGGCCCAGGCATTTGACAAGGTCTGGCACAAGGGACTTGAGTATAAACTGCACAGGGATCTCCCAAAACAGTTTTACTTACTCCTAAAATCCTACCTAGCGAACAGACACTTCAGGGTAAAGCAGGGTGACCAGTACTCTGTCTTGAAGCCTATAAAAGCAGGGGTACCTCAAGGCAGTGTCCTAGGCCCAGTATACCTGCTGTACACACGAGATCTTCCGCAACAGGAAAATACAACTGTAGCTACTTTAGCAGATGATACTGCTATCCTCTCTGTTGGAGATGACGCTGAAACTGCAACTCGCAATCTACAGACGTCCACTAACAAGGTTGTCAATTGGACCAAGATGTGGAGAATGAAACTGAATGAAACAAAGTTGAGATCAATTCAAATAAAATACCATACTCTGACACTGTAAAATACTTAGGGATGCACCTTGATTCCAAACTTAACTGGAAATACCAAAAAAAAAAAAAAAACGGAAGTTAGTGAAAAACGTTGTCTATTTCCACGAAAAATAAAGAGTTACACTGTTAAATCGATTTCGACGGTTAGGCCATCATCAGTAACAAACAATAACTGAAGATACATTAGAAAAGGACACAGCTTTTATAGTAACAGGTGAAGGGAGATTGAATCCCATTGGTCAAGAGAAAGGAAAGGGGCAAGAGGTACAACCAATGAAGTGCGAACAAGGTGACGGGGGATTATAGCTAATTAGATGAAGTGAAAGGGGGAAATAACTGAATATGGTTTCAACATTGTGAAGGGATAATTCCAAGCTTTATAAAAATGGACCTATTAGTGGTGAAATATATTGAGGTATATCCTCATTTAAACATTTACCAGATCTGTCACTTTTGATAATTTCGAATTTTTCAAGTACATTCAAAAAATCGTAACTATGATTGGATTCCTTAAGATGTTTTGCAAATGTAGACTTACCCTTATTTTCCCTGAAATCCTCCTGATGCTCGTCTATTCTTTCCCTGAATTTCCTACCAGTTTGACCGCAATATTCGTAGCCACAAGAACATTTTAGTTTATAAACCCCACTTTTATCCTGAACATTGATTTTGTCCTTAACGGATCCCAGTAATGCTTTAAGACTATTTTTAGTTCTAAAACCTACTTTGTAACCTCTCGATGATAGAATTTTGCCGATTTTATCCGAAATTTTCCCATAATAAGGTATACTTATCCATTGCTTTTCTTCTAAATTTACATCTTCCCTAGCCAGATTGGAAACTTTTTCCCTACTCTTTTTCCTAAGAACATTATCCCATATGGTATCAACGAGATCTCCTCCATATCCGTTACTAGCCGCTATGCTTTTGATAATGGATTTTTCTTTTGATAAATTTTGTTCACTCATTGGAATAGACAGTGCTCGGTTAATCATACTATGGAAGGCTGCATGCTTATGGACTAAAGGGTGATTTGAAGTACTATGGATGGTTATATCGCTATATGTATCTTTTCTATAAGTAAATTGAAAAATCATGCTTTTCGTTTACCAAAGAAATGGATAGATCTAAAAAATTGAGTTTATTTCCGCCGAATTCGAGGGTAAATTTGATAAAGGGATCTAATTTATTGATTTTTTCGTGAAAAGAATTTAGTTGTCTTTCTGTGCCCTTCCATAGAATGACGATATCATCGACATATCTATACCAATAGAGAAGATCATTTGTGCTACAAGTTGTAAATATTTGTTGCTCAAGATAATCCATGTAAATATCTGCAAGCAGAGGAGATAACGGAGAACCCATAGCAACCCCTGGCTGTGTATAACATTTCCCCTCAAATAAAAAATAATTTTGATCCATACAAATAGACATCAAATTAAACAATTCGTCCTTTTCGAAAATATTAAGTTTAGAGGCGTGAATCAGCCTGCACACCACATCTTTGCATCTAGTAACATCGATATTGGTGAACAGTTAACCGAGCACTGTCTATTCCAATGAGTGAACAAAATTTATCAAAAGAAAAATCCATTATCAAAAGCATAGCGGCTAGTAACGGATATGGAGGAGATCTCGTTGATACCATATGGGATAATGTTCTTAGGAAAAAGAGTAGGGAAAAAGTTTCCAATCTGGCTAGGGAAGATGTAAATTTAGAAGAAAAGCAATGGATAAGTATACCTTATTATGGGAAAATTTCGGATAAAATCGGCAAAAAAAAAAAAAAAAAAAAAAAATTCTATCATCGAGAGGTTACAAAGTAGGTTTTAGAACTAAAAATAGTCTTAAAGCATTACTGGGATCCGTTAAGGACAAAATCAATGTTCAGGATAAAAGTGGGGTTTATAAACTAAAATGTTCTTGTGGCTACGAATATTGCGGTCAAACTGGTAGGAAATTCAGGGAAAGAATAGACGAGCATCAGGAGGATTTCAGGGAAAATAAGGGTAAGTCTACATTTGCAAAACATCTTAAGGAATCCAATCATAGTTACGATTTTTTGAATGTACTTGAAAAATTCGAAATTATCAAAAGTGACAGATCTGGTAAATGTTTAAATGAGGATATACCTCAATATATTTCACCACTAATAGGTCCATTTTTATAAAGCTTGGAATTATCCCTTCACAATGTTGAAACCATATTCAGTTATTTCCCCCTTTCACTTCATCTAATTAGCTATAATCCCCCGTCACCTTGTTCGCACTTCATTGGTTGTACCTCTTGCCCCTTTCCTTTCTCTTGACCAATGGGATTCAATCTCCCTTCACCTGTTACTATAAAAGCTGTGTCCTTTTCTAATGTATCTTCAGTTATTGTTTGTTACTGATGATGGCCTAACCGTCGAAATCGATTTAACAGTGTAACTCTTTATTTTTCGTGGAAATAGACAACGTTTTTCACTAACTTCCGTTTTTAAATGGGTTTCCACAACTTCGTCGCGAGTGATTTAGTTCGTGGAAATACCACATTGAAAAAAAGAATCAGGAACTAAAAATCAAGTTAAGAAAGATGTACTGGATGATGGGAAGGAACTCCCATCTCTCACTACACAATAAATTACTCATATATAAACAGATACTGCGCCCTATCTGGACCTATGGGATTCAGGTCTGGGGTTGTGCAAAAAAATCAAATATTAAAACAATCCAAACCCGACAAAATATAATACTGAGAAGTATAGTTCGGGTCCCCTGGTTCATGCGGAATGATGATATTCATCGTGACTTGAGGGTAGAAACGGTCACTGAAATTATTGCCAAATATGCAAGGAAGCACGAACATCGCCTCCACAAACACGAGAACCTGGAGATGCTCAACGTTTTAAACAACGAAGGAGAACTTCGGCGACTCAAGAGAAATAAACCTCTGGACCTAATTGTGCTGTGCAAATAGTGCAAGTGTAATCCAGTGTTTTTAACTGTACTTGATACAAGTATGGGCCAGGTTTTGCTGTAAACCTCCCCCCTTAGTGAGCTTAACATGAAATGAAATATTGCTAGATGAAGTGTACTATGTTTCAGTTGCAATAAATAAATCACGAAAAAAAAAAAAAAAGTCTTTCCCTCCAGAAATGGTCGCGCAAACTGTAGCTCTCATTAATGATGGAAGGTCACCGAGATATGCCGCTTGGATGGTGGGCTCTCTTCCAGTCATTGTGGGAGGAACAAACCATTCTCCAGGCCTTCTCCACTCTCTTTCACGACCATCTGGGCACCGCAGGCTGAACCTAGACTCATCGCTGAAAATGGAATCCCTCCACTCTTCAAGTTCCCAAGTACTGTGATTTCGAGTAAACTGAAGGCGCAACATCCTGTGCTGACGGGTTAAATTTGGAATGCGAGCGGGTCTTCTGGCAGACAAATGCCGATCCCACCATCGTCTCCAAACTGTCCAAACACCTAAATCCACTCCTGTTGCATTTTCAAGTGAGTTACGACCTTGTGAAGCAGTTAATCGTCGATTTCTTAAAGCTAAGGTGTACAAGTACCTGTCTTGAGCGGCTGTTGTTTTTCATGGGCGGCTAGAACCCTGCCTTCTAGAGTAAGATCCCGTCTCTCGAAAACGTCTAACAGTAGCACGGACGGTTTCATAAGGGCATCTTAACCCCATCATCCATCATTAATGAGAGCTACAGTTTCCTCGATCATTTCCGATGAGAAAGACTTTTCTTTCTTCTTAAATTGATTTTTTTTTTATTGGAATGCACTCAACGAACAGGAAAACACTCGCTCCTCCACTGAGGACAACTATGGAAGAGATGAACAACAAAATCGCAGTTTGGAAGATAACGTGAAAGTAGAAGGCAGTGAAACATGATCACGTTTCGATACGATTCCCTATTGTTGAGAGATCAAAAAAATTTCATCTGTCTGGCTAGAAAACAACAAACAATGCTTCGTAATGAGTTCAGACAATAACCCAGTCGAAAACAAGAGAATATTAGTCTCAACTTCATAAAATCTCCCATTTTGGAGAGTGGGCCAAATTTTTTGCACCTGAGTGTAGTAAGCATGGTAACCACCAAATCATTAGGTATACTTCAAGAACCATCTACACTTCATCAAGTTACGTCTAGCGCAGTTTGCATTTTGCAGCATTTACGCAGCTTTAGATTTTAGCATAAATCGAGATAGGTCCAACGAATTGACCAGTTCCAACCATTTAAACCATATGCAATCATTTCTGGGTTGAACCAACTGCCATTACAAATCATGAACAAATATATTCGTTTTACAAAAACCAATTTTTGTTGAAATTTGACAAAAACAAATTATTGTCCGATAAAAATACCTATGGGGTTACATTTCTCCAGGGAAAGCTCCGTTGTAGAAAAAAAATATTAAAAATCTACTGTCATTACACTAGAATTGATCTGACAGAAAACAAAAAGTGTTTGTTTATTGCCATAACAAATCATGAACAAATGTGATGAGCTGTGGCACAGAGCAAACTAGGCAGCTTTTGTCGCCTAGCAATTGGTGCAAATTATTAACATGATTCAAAAACACAGGACACTCCACCCTGGCAGAAAACTGTAGCACAACAATACTATTGTGAGAGCATTCACTAGCATTCATCCAAAGCATGCTAGAATGCCTCGGTGCTAGCACGCAATAAAAATGATAATACTTGTTATATCACACTTGTTATAGCACATAGATTGACCTTCACCGGTCGACAGTGACTCATTGCACAATTTTCACTGCAGAGCAAAAGCATCACTCAGAGTTCAATCCAATAGTTACAAAACAACTTCCCAACATTCCTTATTACAGAGCGACGTATCACTCTCAGTATAAGTCATTAAGACGATAACCTCCTCTCCACAAGCGTACTGCACAGTGGGCACACCTTATCAGGGAAAGCATCAGTGCAAGATTCATAGTATAGGCGTCCCCAAACGTATCATTAACAGGAATTTCATCTAAAGTGCAATGGCATGTGACACACCATACAAAATACATTTGCATCCTGGGCTCGTCTAATAAAATGTTATTTCATCAACAATGAACTTTGCATTTCATTTGTCTTGTTCCTCTACCGGTTCACAAACCACAATATTCATCGGCACACGAGCCATAACCATGCAGGTTAACAAACAATCGATCTGAAAAAAGGTATATGTTGATTAATAAAAAAACAAATGTAAATTGTATATAGAAGTAGAAACCCACAGTAGTTCAGTTTACCCATTAGTCCTTATTATCCATCCAATAACCATTGGCAAGAAGCTTAGGTATCAATCAAGTTTACATGTTCCATTCTGCAAGTCGGAATTTCATGGGACGTTGTTTTCGTTTCGTCCATCATCCACAACCAGTGTTACCAATACATTATTCAGTTGTCGAAGCTCAGTTGAGTTCAATCTGTGAAATAATGCCGAAAAGGAGAAATATTAGCTCATAACTAAAACCCTGCTTAAGCTCTGGTCATATGGCCATAAGACTGATCTCTAAACCGTTTGAAGCGTTTGCTCACTACATTTGACCTCAAACGTAAAGGGCCATAGTAAAGTAATATTACAAGGTAACAGAAAGATCTTTTTGGAGATTTTTTTTCAAAACTTTCCATTTTGAAAACAATTTATTTCCAAAAAAAAGTAGAACCATAGAAAAAGCAGTAATGGTACCATCAGTTGTGCATACAGACGATGGAAAGGTCCATTTAGTCCAACAACATAATGAAAACCTACAATGCGTGAACAACCACAACCGGTTTGTATTCTTTCTTTTCTTGTAATGGTTCGAAAATAGGATCACATTGATGAACATTTACCAACTGTGTAACCAACGCATAGGTAATCAGGAAAGAAAAAAAAAATTGTTAGGCGAGAATAGGGAATTTTAGATTATCGGTTTCGCCTCTATCCCCCCCCCCTCTGCAACCACTCTCCTAATCTGTGGTGCGACGTGAGGAAGAGACAATGGAGCTTCAGCTTGACTCTTGGATCCCACCGAAAAACGCTGCAAATTATTTCACAAAGGTTTATTATTTTTTCAATTGAGTTTGATCGTAGTTTTAGTTGGCTTGCGTACGTCATAAGGCCCGTCCAGACTCCTCGGCGTGTCTTATTTCGAGTTGCCACAACCTATACTTCTATAATTATATACGCATGTTTATATTTCTCGATTTGAGCTCCTATCTATTCAAATAGTTATTGCCTTAATAATATCATTATCTAAGTACGTACGAAAAGTCGAGAGGATATGTTATTAAATATGCTTAGGAAAAGCATTGGTATTAACACACAAATATGACCTAGAAAAAAACATATATTCATGCCTCGAAGGAACGCCGTACCCACCTCATGGTGCCGTGGTGTATTATATGGGTATAACACGTAAAAGTAATAAATATCCATTCTCCTACACCCCTCTGCTACGCCCCTGGTCACCCCAGACATCACAAGGTGCCGCGGCGCCTCCTCTCACTCCACCTAACACTTTGATAAAGTATATTTTGATAAAAGTGGAAGAAGCAGTAAGTACAAAAATTCGAGAGACGGCTCGGTAAGCGGGTTCGTACGCGCGCGCGGATGAGATCAGTTGCTGGGCGTCGCCAAGGCACGCGCCCCTCAAATACACTGGTTTTCCTGGAACCACGTTTTTCGCTCCCAATTCTCACATGCGGCCACTAATTTTCAGAATCAAAATTTCTTGCCTATGCCATCATACACTTGAATTGTTTCCAAACACGGGATATTAGCGATTTTTTTAATTTAAAAAAAAATTAAATTTGCAATTAAAATTATAATTCAAAATTTCAACCACAAAATTTTTTTTGGAAACTTTGTTATGTTCGCTCGATAGCCTAGGATGAGACAAACACAAATAATATATATTTAGATTTGAAAATTGATTGACTGGTGTGGAGATAATCAAGATTATCTATTTGTATCTTCCCTCTCTCTCACACAACTGTCGTCCCCTTTAGCCTTAAAAGCAGCTCTCATGTGTACACGATGTTGGGGTGAATTTTTGAAGAAAATGATTGGCTGCCCTGTACCCCTCCCTGTCCCCCACCATCATGGGAGTACAGTTCCTTACTTTGTGTTTTCACCGGGTTACGCATGATTCGAGCTCTCCCCTAACTTCGTGTTTTCTTTTATTTCTTCCAAAAATTATCAGCTTTTTATCTTGTCGGGTAAATTACTATTTATCATGACAGATAAAAGTTCCGCATCGGAGAAAGTGCTTCTGACATCTTATTCGTGTGTGAGCTTCGTTACAGCGTGGGTACCGATGCCACAGTTAACTCGGCCTTCGCCGCTGTTCCCATGTTTTCGTCATCTCAAACTCGATGCCGTCCTGATATTGCCCCTTTTCATCCTTTTCGAGAGATCAATTTTGACAAAAATCGGCTCCGGACACCACAATCTCGTCGGCAGATACCCCCAAGAATGATGAATAACCTCCCCAAATCCTCCGATTCGGACCGGACTTGACACCATGGGTTGAGGAGGCACTCTCATTGATCGCAGGTGTGCGTGCTGATCGCTACAAGAGGTCTTGAATGTGAGATGAGATTTTAGTGCCTGGTCATCGTTTTTCTTGTCCGATTCGTCGTACTCGACCCCATTGGAGATGGTCACACCCCAGAACGAACCTTCTTCATCTAAATCTTTTTTCGGTTTTTCGGCCGATCCGGAGTCCTAAGACGTCCGAGGTTCGTCGGTTGTGGGCTGTGATGGGGATCGATGAGACCCTTCCAACGGATCCCATCCCGATTCATCCCACAGTGGCACAAGTCTGGGGGAACAATATGAGAAAAGGGATAGATAGTAAGCCTTACTCAGGCCAAATACGACCCTTCGGTCCATGCACCTTCGCTCCCCCCCCCCCCCCCCCCCGCCATCTCGATGCAAATTTGGTCGAACGTTTTCCGACATTTGCCACCAAAGCGGAGGCTTTAGCCAGAAAGTCCAAACTTTTCAGGCCCATGTAGCGGTGTTGAGGGATTGAACTGAGTTTCAGCCTTGCCAATTTTGTTAAATGCCCAGATCCCTATATATTCAGCCATGTGGATGCTTCTAATCTCATTACAGCGAGTTTATTCTGGCAATCTTGGACGAGGAATAATAAACTTATTCAATTCCTGCTACCGGAATATCGGGCGGCGGTAGATGGCCAGCCACTCGGCCAGGAGTTTTTGTTTGACAATGCAGCAACCAAATGGGTTCAATCCCCTTCAGACACTGACAGAATTAAGCGCTCCATAATTAAACGTTCAAAGGGGTTTTTGCCCCATTTTTCGTCCTAAAATTGGCCAAAGGAGGCAAAGAATAAGCCTGGCCCTTCAAATACGGCCCAGGGAAACGCCAACTATCTATGGTGGGCCCCCACTCCAAGCAGACCACCCCCAAGGACTTCAGGAGAGCATTCCAGGGACGTCACGGGTAGAGGAGGAAGTTTCCCAAAAATAAATCCACAGGTGAGTAATAGTATTATACCTAACCCTTTTCCTTTTACTCCTTTTGCAGGGAGATTAGCTAATCATTTACATGTTAGGAAATATATAATTCGCTCTCCCATATTAATGTCTTGGATTTCTAGATACAAATTACCTTTCGGCCGGAATCCTCCATTGACTTGACCATTCTCTCAATCCTGTTTATTTCCTTCAAGCAACTCATGGTAGTTAAAGATTTACTGAGTAAAGGAGTTGTAGAAATTGTGACGACGCAACACCATGCGCCATCTATCGACGTGAGTCATGATCGATCAACCAGCGAGTTGTTTGGAGGTGGGTAGACTTCTCTCTCATAGGGCACCCCCTCCATTCTCTTCCTTGAGGTTCAACCTGACAGTAAGATCCTTTCTCATCCGTCTAATTACGCATGTACGATTTCATATAGCATTCTAGATCCCTATTTGATTATCCTATATTGCTAATCCTCTTATTGATCCTCTATCCAGATTCCCTGCGGTGTTTCTATTTAAACTGTAAAACCAACACTTGGTAAATTCCTCTCACGGTTAGTTAGAACTCCCGTATAATCTTTGGAGCAATAATTACAGTCTTTGAATAAACCATCAAAGTAGTGCCTTAAAATCTGTGTAGGTACCTATTTGTCTCCTTATTCCTTTATAATAAGAAGTAAAATATCAATTCATTAAGTTTTTCAATTGACCTTCTGTAGTAAGCCATCTTTCAAAATCTGATGGGTTGTAAAAAATAAAACAAATCCTTTAGTTTACCATTTATATTTAAATAATAACAAAGCTTTTCGCTCAGATTCTGAGCATTGTCAGGCCACAAGAAACACAAACACAGATAACCTATCTGTACCTATACACGGTGGTCCGCTGACTGATTCAAGGCCGTCTGAAATGCCGTCGAAAACTGACTACAAGGCGGTGTTCTGGAACCTTGTACAAGTAGAAATTGACCCCCCGGGAAATCCGGGCTGATCGTTTACTCGTACAAGACGCAAATCAAACATTCAGTTTTCGGGTGTTCTAACAACCTAAATTATGGGCTCAGTAAAAAAAATTGGGTGAAACTAGACCCCAAATGGGGTAGAATGCCACCAACCGCACTTTTTTATCCCAACCCGTTGCCGAGATATGATTTTTTTAAGTTTTTTTCGACAAAAACACGTTTTAGACCATAAAAACCTCATTTTCTCCACTATCGATACACTTTTTTCAATTTTTGACCACATATCTGAAATCAGCGTTAAAATTCGTATAAGAACTTCAGAATTGTTCTCTGGAACTTCAGAAGTCCAATCCTTGAACCATAATCCTTGTTCAAACGTGAGAAAATTATAAAAACCAAGTTTCCCGAAAATCTTCGAAGCTGTAGGTACTGTCTCCCAATAAATAATCTTGAGACTTATTAAACCTCACAAATTTATTCTTCATTCAAAGAGCTTTCAAACGATGGAGACGGTTTTGAAATTTCCTTTCAAATTGGTGCAGTTATTTAACCTGGAAGATGAAAAAACGTGTTACCTTTTGGTTGTTTTTTTCTTGATGGACGGGCTGGGATGAGAAAACAAAAACACGGCGGCTGTAAAAAACGACTAAGACTTCCTAATCTCATTGAATAGTTGAACTCTGTCTCTCATCAATGCGTTGGAAATTGTTTTGACTGAAGAAAATGAGTTAGTTCGTCCATTCACTCTGTGACGGTGGGGTCGTTTCGAAAAAGGGCAAGAGCGTGCATCCGTAGTCGAGGGAGCCACTTCGAAAACACAAAATTGTGAGTTGCATTTGAAGCAATAATGTAAATGTAAAAGTAAATTTGTTTTCTCTTTATCCAGGAATAATTTTCATTTGCAACTGCGTTTTTTCCGTTGCCGAGTTATTATTTGTTTTTTCATCAGCAAAGTATTCTCTCAAAACGTCGTAATCATTAGTGATTATATCGTCAAAAATGACTATGGAATGAGGTTTTATTTCATCGGGTCTCAACAGCTCCACTTGACCATCATCCATTGATGAACCAAAAGCGTAATACCTTATTACTAATGGCGAATCTATCATTGCGTTGCTTTCAAATTAATACAAGCACTTTTTATTCAATTTATCCTCATTTTATTTTATTTTTTCTAAACAAACAAGAAACAATGTATTGCTAATTGGAGCAATACCATCGCTTGTCACTAACATAAGATTTTATTGTTTTACTGGGTTGTTGTTATGTTGATTTATTTTTGGGGAAGTGGCTGGGCTACTTTAGTGGGTTACCTACCATGTAACAGGCTAAAGGCCTGTTGTACTAATTTTTGTCTTGGAATAATCCCTAAAAGATATTTTACTTCCAAAATCTGATGGGTTGTAAAAAATAAAACAAAACCTTTAGTTTACACTTATATTTAAATAATAGCAAAGCTTTTCGCTCAGATTCGGGCGAAGATGGCCGAAAATTCTACCAAATTGTGCGCACGTTATCAATGTAAAAGGATCTTCTTTTATAAAAAATGCCGTTATAAGAAATGGATGGAACTAATAAATTTGAAATACGATTTTTGTTTGTTTTATTATTTAAAACTTTCCTACTGATCTCAATCTTTTGTATCCTAATCAGGGGCGGCTACTGATAGGAGCATAGGCGCATGTGCACCCCGAGTCAAACCAAAATAATAATAATGTTTCAAAATTTCTCCACTCTCATTTGAAGTTAGCTAGTGACAGAAGACGGGAAATTTAAATCTACGCGCGAAACAGAGAAGGTTGCGGTAGGGAGGGGCTGAAGGGGGACGCTCACCCAACCTGACCAATCAGAAGCGAGCGGGAGCAACAGATGGCTGTTGCTCAACCTCAGACTTGACCGCATATCTCCGAACTGAGGATTTTCAGTTTGAATTGAGGCGGGCATGTGAGATTGACTAATCAGAGAGCCTAGGGACGTTCCGATACCACTTTCGATACGATATTTGGTATCGAATCAGTATCGAATCAATAGTATCGATATCGATAAAGTATCGAATGAAAAGTATCGATATGAGTAGTATCAAATGAGTACCTACATGGTCTTGATACAAGCTTTAAAAATAAAAAATAAAAAAAATAAAAAAATCTAGACAAAACCGGACGTTTGTAATTATACAAAAGCTTTATTGTAATACAAAAATGTAAAAAATGCAAAGATAATATAATATTTTTTTATGTATCATTTTATCCAAACCAACTGGCACAGAAACAGAATACACACAACACATCATGAGTACACAATGTGACCGAACAGTGGTAACTTCGTGACCGAACTTGGTGATAACAGAAAACCGAACAATCTCTTCTTCTTCTTCTCAGTGTCGATATCGACCTGACTTGAAAAAACACTACCACCACCACCAACCATACGTGTTGCATCTTCTAAAGCATGCTACTACTTCTGTATTGACAAAACTGAGCACTCGTAATTTCAATATTGTTGAAAAATAAACCTAACGAAAAATTAAAATTATGTTAATCTAGAAAGGAAGTACTCATTCGATACTGCGGATTTTCTTTCGATACCACTCTAATATCGGATGATTCGATACCAATACGATACCAGTAGTATCGAAACAAAAGTATTGATACCTACTCATATCGATAGTATCGGGACGTCCCTAAGAGAGCCCGTTAGATCCCATACGGGATGTTAACAGGAGCATTCTTAGGGGCATGCTCTTCCGCTAGGTAGCGACACCGAGAGTACTTTCCGTTCTCCTTATCATGTTTATCAGTCACACTTCTTCCATTTTTCCCGGTGTTATTTCATTTAGTGTTACGATTTTTTGAAGTTATTGAATGTTGAGTAGATACTTTTACGATGAATAATTCAGTTGAGTTCATCAATTTTAACTGGTCCCATTTGTCAATCAAAGAAAAGTGCCGGATTCGCGATGCTGGCCGCCCCTTGCCATAACTACTGGGACTAACGCAAACTTTGAAAATCAAAAATCGTTCTGATTCGGTACGTAAGTTCAACCCCTATAATGTGATAGATTTTATTTTTATATTCCCCATTATTTATCTAGATGATGACTAACCTTTCTCTTTCCCCATGAACCTCTCCTCTCCCTTTCCTTCCCCTCCATGGCAAGATTTGCTTTCACCTCCACGATGGTTCTTGCTGGGCGGGTATACATTTCAGCTATTGCAATCGTTCCTTGGGTTAACTCCTTTGATGGTTAAGTATTTCAGAATTTCCGTCTTCCATCTGAGAACATTTCTCGTGTACGTATTTAGTATAAAAGCACCTCTACCGTCCCCGCAAAAGCCCTTGTTGATCTCTGTGTGCCCCCTGAGTTTCAAGACAGGAGCCGCCACTGATCCTAATGCTATAATTGCATTAGAAGTGATGGTTGAAAAGAAGAAGAAGATATTTTGAAACAACTGATAGCTATATCGAGATTTTATTTTAATAAAGGTTCATACAATTAAAACTAAATATTTTTATTTTAAAAGAAGCACTGCCCCAGCCTCGCAGTGTCCAGTGTGTTACAACTTTTTTAAATGCACACTCCTCTTTTATTTGTTCATTTAGTTTTGTTTACATAATTACATTTGCGGTCGATAGTATAACATTTTAATATCCTGAATTAAAATCAATAACGAAGGCATTGCCCATTTTGCCTCTATATTACGGTGACCATACGTCCCGATTTTATCGGGACAGTCCCGATTTTAAAGCCTGTGTCCCGGGGTCCCGAATTGGGAAAGAAACGTCCCGATTTTTACCAATAAAGATTTTTTCAAACCAAATCATCATGAAAAGTTATTAGCTTGATTTTAAAATGAATGATTAGTACCGTGGAATTTCTTTACACCGCACACAACATAACTATTATCATAGTCACAGGAGCAGTCTGGAGTAAAAAGAGTACCCCTGGCCCTAGTGAAAAAATATAACAAGAACAATGATGTAAACAGACTGCTCTGTTAACTTTTATTTTTTCATTTTTTGGAAAATTAATGTTTGTTTATTTGACTATAAAAACTTACCTGTAGTTCGTGAAGTTCAGTTTGTTCGTGCAAAAGGTAGGTACATATTCTTTCTGTGTATGTAATAAACTTCTTGAAATTATTTTGTCATGTAATTCTTAGTGCCACATTCTTTAATAAATATTACATATTTTTAGTTTGATACGAAGCTCTTAATAAACCAATGTTTGAATGGATGAAATAGGCTTAAAAACAAACTTTTAAAGGGTAAGAACTTCAAACTTTTACGGGGGTGGACCCTCCTCCCTACCCTCCTCCCCATGGAGGGTATTCTATACCCCTCAGACCCCCTTGATAGTTCTATCCGTCCCGATTTTGCTTAAGATAAATATGGTCACCGTATCTATATATCAAAGTATAAATCGTACCACTCGAGTTATATTCGTCAACGTCTTCCTCTTTTATGGATCCAGAGATTCTTTTTGGGAGGTACACCCTGAAGATTTCATCTTCTTCTTTGAGCCTTTGTCCACCAGTAAGCTCCTGAAGATGGACTTGCACTGCAGGACCAAACTTCTTCTGGACCCAGACCATCTTCATTACAGCGAAAGGTGTATTCAATCAGCTCTCAACTGATCGTAATTCAACTACAGTAGAAGATTTCTGCCGTCTTCTGAGCAATGAGTTCATCTAAAAATATAAATAAATACGCATTAAAGGTATATATAAATATAGTGACAAGTTAGAATAAATATTTAAGGTTTTACTCATTGTTTTATTGTGATGAGAAGGACGATGGTCTACGAAATGCGATCAGACTAGTATGTGTTGACTCCTCCGTCACCCCTTTTCATATTCCGCGTTTATCTAAGGGGGGATAAATGAGATATTTTCCCAATACAATTGGGCACGAGGTCACACGTGGCTGCATGAGTTGACAATTTGTTTATAGTTAGGTACCGTAATATTATGTAAGATGAGGATCTTAACATTGGTACAAGGTTGGAGGGGTTAGCGATATCCGTACTCCCCCCTCCTTCCCTTTGGGTCCCTTCATAATTGTCGAGGCCATCTCCTCTCTCGACCTACTAGGTATATCGTCCTACGAACTCAACTCTCCTTATTTAGACCCCCTCCTTTAGACCCAACTCTCCTGTTTACCCCCTCTCCTATACTTCGAAGCACTCCCGAGCCTCCCCTAATTGTCGGACGGGGCCAATTTTTCGTCTACGCAGATAAAGAAGGGCTCTATCTAACCACACCGAATTTCAGCTCAATTTCGGCTCGAAGGGGGGTGATAGTCGTCGTCGTCGAACCCCCCTTGTCTACCGGCCGCCCTTGGCATCGGCCATTTTGTTCGAATATCAGGGCTCGGATCGAGACGTCTCCGTTTCTGCACGTTCGGATATTCGTATACCTATCATGTTGTGGCGCTATTTTCCTCTTTAAATTAAAGGGCTATATCCCTCCCTCCTCCTCGCCCTTTCCATCCTTACCTATCCCTCCGTCCTTCCCGAATTCGGGTCAAAATCTCTTATCTCACCCTCTTATATCATTTCGATCACTCACCTTTCCTTATCTAGCCCCCCCTCCTTCAAATGTTACCCCCTCCCCCTCAACTTCGAAGCCCTCTCACGCCTACCCTAATTGTCGGACAGGGCCAATTTTTCGTCTACCCTAATAAAGAAGGGGATTCTCTATTCAAATCCCGAATTTCAGCCCTTTTGAAGGGCTCGAAGGGCCGATTGCAGTGAAACCCCCATATTTCTCCTATACTCTCAGCAAATAACCAGAGCTGATAGCAACACCAAACATAAATGACGCATTCCCTGACAATTTCATCAACATCGGGTGAACATCAAGGTCGTTACAACGATTTCACATTGGCGCATGCGCAGTAACTAATAATGATAAATTATGTTGAAATTGATATGATATAATCAATCCGTCATTCCCAAACTATTGTCCAAATTTGTGCGAGATCGGACCACTATGGAGAGTGAGAAAATGATGCTTGGTAGAATTTGCGTTTGCGCATGCACAGAATGAAGTAATGAGACGGGAACGATGCAACTGATGGGGAATCGTCTTCACACTAGCCCACACATTCCCTGACGATTTCATCGTAATCCGATGAATTCTGTGGAAAATAAACTTATTTCAAGGATTTGTGGACACACGACAGACACACACACGCAAACGCACACACACACACACACACTTTTTTTTTTACAAAGCTCCTCTCAAAGGTTGAGGGGGCACACCATCAAATTGAAAAATGAACAAATAAATACAAAAAGTGGGGAGGTCGCCCAGGTTTAGCCAACGCCGGCTCTAGGGATAAGGGAAGTTGCAAAAGGATGAAAAGGAACAATGGGATGAAAGGAAGTGCCCGTATAAAATGACCACCAGTTCTAGTAAGAACCCCTCAGGACGCGGGTGGTGACACCATAGGGCACTCTTGCTGAGATGCCCAACTCAAGTAACTCTGCGGCACTTTTCCCGCACCACACCCCGCACCATGAAGCTGTCGCAGCCATGACACTGATGTTATTGGTCACCACTCCTTTTAGCTCAAAAATCGCCTGCCACAGGTCATCTCTGTCATATTTATTTATTTCAGCCCGCCAGGTCTGCTCCATGTCCACGCTGCCACTGACAACATGGACATCCAGGATTATGGCAGACACATCGGGCTTGACAGCAATAAAATCCGGCTTCTTGCCCCAATCACTTGGCATGTGACATAGTCTCTCTCTCACAACGTACCAAACGCTGGATGACAAAGCGCCTGCTATCTGCTTGGCAACCACATCACGACATAGAATGGGGCCACCATGAGAAAGAGGACACTGCTGCACCAGATGATACAGGTTCTCTACCCCCACAGGCACGGCAAAGGGTGTCCACTGTCCCACGACTACTTATTGAACACCTCACCGAGGTGGCAAAAGTTGCCCCCTGAACAGCATGAAAATGGAGATGATCACGAGCACCAATACCCTCTGAAGCACATTTTACCCATTGGGAAGAAATGTGGTATTCAGAGCACTGTCGGAGCTCTTTACCATCTACTGACTCATGCAGTGCAGCAGCAAACTCAGCAGATGAGCTGGGTTTTTGAGCAGTTTGTGTTATTAGGTAGCACCACAACAACTGCTGCCTGACAAAGTCCAGGTCAGCAGCGGTGGGGGCGACCTCCCATCTCAAGCTCCTAAGGACGAGCAAAATGACCACTAGTTCAAGTAAGAACCCCTCATTACGCGGGTGGTGACACCATGGGGCACTCTTGCTGAGACGCCCAAATCTAGTAACTCCGTGGCACTTTTCCCGCGCCACGAAACTGTCACAGCCATGACCCTGATGTTGCTGATGCTGCCACTGACAACCTGGACATCCAGGATAATGGCAGACCCACCAGGCTTGACGGCAATAATATCCGGCTCCTTGCCCCAATCACTTGGCATGTGGCATAGTCTCTCTCTCTCAACATCCCATACTCTGGATGACAAAGCGCCTGCTATCTGCTTGGCAACGACTTCGCGACGTAGAATGGAGCCACCGTGAGTACGAGGAAACTGCTGCACCAAATGATACAGATTCTCATTTTTACACCCACAGGCACGGCAAAGGGTGTCCACTGTTCCACGACTACTCCTTGAACACCTCACCGAGGTGGCAAAAGAACAGCATGAAAATGGCGATGATGACGGGCACCAATGCCCTCTGAAGCACATTCTACCCATTGGGAAGAAATGTGGGATTCAGAGCACTGTCGCAGCTCTTTACCATCTACTGATTCAAGCAGTGCAGCTGCAAACTCAGCAGATGAGCCCCTGGGGTGCGAGTAGGTGCATCGGCCTTTGCCGATGATGTCATCCTACTCGCCAAAACCTGTGAGGTCCATCCCCACCCGATCCATGCTGGAGGTTTGGTGGTACCTTGGAGTTGACTCATGGGTGTGGCCACCATTGCTGCAGGCCGTCTGGACCTTGGTGGAGCATTAGCTCGTATTACCAAGGCTCCATTGAAGCCACAGTGGAAGCTGCGCCTCCTCCGCACGTACCTACTGCCAAAGCTAACCTATGGTCTAGTCCTTGGTAGGCTTACAGTGGGGAGGCTGCTTGAATTAGATAGTGAATTTCGCTCTGCTGTGCGTTGTTGGCTAGGCTTCCCATCTGGTGTCTCAAGTGCCTATATTAAAGCACAGGTCAAGAACAGTGGGCTCAGTATTGTCTCTCTATCAGCCAGCATTCCATCATTACGCCACCAGCGCCTGCTCGCCCTTAGGAGCTTGAGATGGGAGGTCGCCCCCACCGCTGCTGACCTGGACTTTGTCAGGCAGCAGTTGTTGTGGTGCTACCTAATAACACAAACTGCTCAAAAACCCAGCTCATCTGCTGAGTTTGCTGCTGCACTGCATGAGTCAGTAGATGGTAAAGAGCTCCGACAGTGCTCTGAATACCACATTTCTTCCCAATGGGTAAAATGTGCTTCAGAGGGTATTGGTGCTCGTGATCATCTCCATTTTCATGCTGTTCAGGGGGCAACTTTTGCCACCTCGGTGAGGTGTTCAATAAGTAGTCGTGGGACAGTGGACACCCTTTGCCGTGCCTGTGGGGGTAGAGAACCTGTATCATCTGGTGCAGCAGTGTCCTCTTTCTCATGGTGGCCCCATTCTATGTCGTGATGTGGTTGCCAAGCAGATAGCAGGCGCTTTGTCATCCAGCGTTTGGTACGTTGTGAGAGAGAGACTATGTCACATGCCAAGTGATTGGGGCAAGAAGCCGGATTTTATTGCTGTCAAGCCCGATGGGTCTGCCATAATCCTGGATGTCCAGGTTGTCAGTGGCAGCGTGGACATGGAGCAGACCTGGCGGGCTGAAATAAATAAATATGACAGAGATGACCTGTGGCAGGCGATTTTTGAGCTAAAAGGAGTGGTGACCAATAACATCAGTGTCATGGCTGCGACAGCTTCATGGTGCGGGGTGTGGTGCGGGAAAAGTGCCGCAGAGTTACTTGAGTTGGGCATCTCAGCAAGAGTGCCCTATGGTGTCACCACCCGCGTCCTGAGGGGTTCTTACTAGAACTGGTGGTCATTTTATACGGGCACTTCCTTTCATCCCATTGTTCCTTTTCATCCTTTTGCAACTTCCCTTATCCCTAGAGCCGGCGTTGGCTAAACCTGGGCGACCTCCCCACTTTTTGTATTTATTTGTTCATTTTTCAATTTGATGGTGTGCCCCCTCAACCTTTGAGAGGAGCTTTGTAAAAAAAAAAAAGTGTGTGTGTGTGTGTGTGTGCGTTTGCGTGTGTGTGTCTGTCGTGTGTCCACAAATCCTTGAAATAAGTTTATTTTCCACAGAATTCATCGGATTACGATGAAATCGTCAGGGAATGTGTGGGCTAGTGTGTAGACGATTCCCCATCAGTTGCATCGTTCCCGTCTCATTACTTCATTCTGTGCATGCGCAAACGCAAATTCTACCAAGCATCATTTTCTCACTCTCCATAGTGGTCCGATCTCGCACAAATTTGGACAATAGTTTGGGAATGACGGATTGATTATATCATATCAATTTCAACATAATTTATCATTATTAGTTACTGCGCATGCGCCAATGTGAAATCGTTGTATCGACCTTAATGTTCACCCAATGTTGAAGAAATTCTCAGGGAATACGCGGGTTAGGTTGTTGATGGTCCCCTATCATTTTCATTGTTGCCAAATCGCTACTTCACGGTGCGCATGCGCAAACGTAAATTCCATTATACTCCATTTTTCACACCTAGTTCGATTTCGTTTAAATTTGGATGATAGTTGGGAGAAGACGATTTGATAACCTAATCTCAATTTCTACATGATTGTATCATTAATAGCTACTGCGCATGCGCCAATGTGAAATACTTGTAACGGCCTTATTTTCCACAGTTTTCATCCGATTATGATGAAATTGTCAGTGAATGTGCGGGTTAGGTTGAAGATGGTCTCTGGTACCTATTTTATTGTTATCAATTCAAAAGTTCATTCGGCGCGAACGTAAATTTCTTAAAGCATTATTTTTTTACGCCCTAGTCATCCAATCCCACTCAAATTTGATGAATAGTTGGGGGACAAAGGCTTAATTATTCCATGTCATTTTAAACATGGTTGCATCATTATTAGCTCCTGCATGCGCGAAAGTGTACCTACTCTCAGGAACAAGGTCTAGTTTTCATCAGATTTCGATTACTTTTTCTGGGAATTTGTCGGTTCGACTGTAGATTGTTTTTCGTTTCTTAATTGACCATTAATGACGTTTCACGCTTCTTCTTGATTTACTCTTTTCCGCTATGGAATTTTTCAATGATCTATATGTACATTCATGATACGTAAACGACGAAGCTATGTGCTACACCCAACTTGGCAGCTTCCCTTGATCGATTACAAAGGTTTGTTTATTAATATAATAAAGGGAAATTAGGTAGTACGCCAACTAATATATAAATAAATTAAGTACCAGCCTACTTAAAGACCGATGATTGCATTACAAGTCCTACAATATAATATTACCTATTACTGTTGTGTAATGAACGTATATTGGCTTGTCAGGTTTCTAACTCATTGACTTTTTTTTTCTTTGTTTGACCATTTATTATTACAATTATTTGTTGTATAATTAGCTTATCAGGTTGACCGCAATTCCATACCAAAATAATTTGGCTATTATTTTAATTAATGGGGCCGGCCTAGGTCACTCCAATATATACTCAGTTTATTGCGCAGTAGAGGTGAGTTATGGACACAGTACGACTGGAAAAACCGAAGAAACCCAATTTATTTGACAATGCCCACATCTTATCGAAATTGTTCAACTGGTAAGCTCTTCAGTGTTATGCAAAGACTAAGAGTAGAAACAGCCAAACAGTAGAGACTAATTTTAAGGGGATTCATGAGTCCTTGGTAACTTGGTGAATTTTCGTAGAACATGAAGCTATTTCAATGGCTCGAAAAATTATAAAAACAAAATTTTTGAATAATTTCTTCATTGGAATCTGTTTTGAGGCCTTCTGAAACGATTCCTGAAGTTTACTCTTCTTCATGTATACCTACCTACACACACAAACACACACACACACACACTCACACACACTCGCACGCACACTCGCACGCACCCACACACACACACACACACACACACACACACACACACACACACACACACACACACACACACATATATATATATATATATATATATTTCGGGAATATTGTTAATTTAAGGATAATTCGGTATATGTATATTTGTGTGTGTGTGTGTGTGTGTGTCATTCCAGACGACGTAACACACTAAATGTCACCGGTAATTTTGTCTCATTTTTGGCCAGGTTATGATAGCAAAAACATGTTCCATGTTAAAAAAAAAATCCATCACGTGTTTCTATTCTTTCCATTTATACAGTTGGGGAGTGCAATTATTGGTAGAGGGCTACCGAAAACAGCTGACTGAAGATGATGTCTGCGCCCCTATGAACCAACACCGATCCAGCCATTGTGAGGAAGCAGCGTCCCAGTAAGTCCGCTAAGCATGAAGATATCCACGTATTATGTAGGTTTATCATTTTAAAGTAAAACTCGGGAATCAAATGGTGTTCCATTATATCCAGCGAGTTTGCGGATGTGTTAGCGAGTTGTGCGGTCCAGTTCCAGTTCTACGCAAATTTTTCATCTTTTTAGCGAGGAAGACAATACATACTCCAATCATGTCAAAACTGACGTCTCTTCAAATTATGATAAAATAATAAAAAAATGCCTCTCCGCACTTAAATTGTTTTTATTTATTCATTTTTTTGTAATTGATCTACAACCAGTGGCGGCTCCTGTCTTGAAACTCAGGGGGTGCACAGAGATCAACAAGGGCTATCGCGGGGACGGTAGAGGTGCTTTTATACTAAATACGTACACCAGACACGAGAAATGCTCTCAAATGGAAGACAGAAATTCTGAAATACTTAACCATCAAAGGAGTTAACCCAAGGAATGATAGCATTAGCTGAAATGTATACCCGCCCAGCAAGAACCATCGTGGAGGTGAAAGCAAATCTTGCCATGGAGGGGAAGGAAAGGGAGAGGAGAGGTTCATGGGGAAAGAGAAGGGTTAGTCATCATCTAGATAAATAATGGGGGATATAAAAATAAAATCTATCACATTATAGGGGTTGGACTTACGGACCGAATCAGAACGATTTTTGGTTTTCAGAGTTTGCGTTAGTCCCAGTAGTTATGGCAAGGGGCGGCCAGCATCGCGAATCCTGCACTTTTCTTCGATTGACAAATGGAACCAGTTCAACTTGATGAACTCAATTGAATTATTCATCCTAAAAGTATCTACTCAACACTCAATAACTCCAAAAAATCGTAACACTAAATGAAATAACACCGGGAAAAATAGAAGAAGTGTGACTGATAAAAATTATAACAAGGACGAGAAGGGATGATAAGGAGAACAGAAAGTACTTGGTGTTGCTACCTAGTGGAGGAGCATGCCCTTAAGTATGCTCATCTCGGGATGTTACGGGCTCTCTGATTGGTCAATCTCACATGCCCACCTCAATTCAAACTGAAAATCCTCAGTCCGGAGATATTCACTAATTCAGTCAACTCTGAGGTTGAGCAACAGCCATCTGTTGCTCCCGCTCGCTTCTGATTGGTCAGGTTGGGTGAGCTTCCCCCTTCAGCCCCTCCCTACCGCAACCTTCTCTGTTTCGCGCGTAGATTTAAATTTCCCGTCTTCTGTCACTAGCTAACTTCAAATGAGAGTGGAGAAATTTTGAAACATTATTATTATTTTGGTTTGACTGGGGGTGCACATGCGCCAATGCTCCTATCAGTAGCCGCCCCTGTCTACAACGTTTCTCCCCAGGAAACAAATCAGTAACATGAGACAGAATGAACTAAATGATAGCATATCAACAACTCAAGTGACCAACTGCAAGTCTATCTTAAAGAGAAACAAGAACTTTCTTGTGTAACTGTCGTAATGACTAAAAATTATAATGAAAACGAGGCAAAAAACGCTGCAAATTATTACACAAAGGTTTATTATTTCTGTATCATACAGACCTTCTACGTAGAAAACTGACCGTAATTATTTAGCCTCACTTATAGTATATTTACTAGGTATCGAAACTCGGGGCTTCCAATATTTGGTTCACTCGTTCACTGCATCACAGCTCCAGGACCCCATAATTTTACGCTTTATAGTAAAGTTGAGGAAGAAAAAAAAAAATAAATGAGGCCGTCTAGGGACACCCGAAGGAAGCAAAGCTTTATATCATAAAGCGTAGAATAGAATTATGAGTATTTTCATACTAATAAACAATCTCTTCTAATTGGAATTAATTTCATCACACTCTCTCTCTCGCCTTCCCTCCCCTCCCTTCCCTCTCTCCTCCCCTCCCTTCCCTCTCTCCTCCCCTCCCTTCCCTCTCACTCCCTCCGCCTCCCCCACACTCCCTCGCCCTCCCTTCCCTCTCACTCCATCTCCCCCCCCCCTCCCTTCCCTCTCTTCCCTCCGCCTCCCTCATACTCCCTCGCCCTCCCTTCCCTCTCACTCACTCCGCCTCGCCCTCCCTCTCACTCTCTCCCACCCACCCTCTCCCACCCACAAGGCGTGCGCGCGTTCGTCAGTCTAACACTGACACTTTTTCGCCAGTTTTTGGCCTATAGCATCTATGCGAGTAAAGCGATCGTAATGGTTAAACGTTAGGACCAACTAGACCCCAAATGGAGTCTATGTGCGAAAGAACGGGTTTTTTAAGTCAATTCTTAGGCCTTTTAAGGCCCGGACGGCGAACGGCGGACGGACATATCAAATTTGTATTCTACGCACCTTGAAACGTAAAGTGACAAAGTTTGAGGGGGGGTTATAAAAAATTTTTGCTACACGATCACATAGGCTTATTATTGAAAATAATAAACCAAAAGGAAGCTAGATGAAGAACAAGCCTACCAAAAACTACTCTCAGATCAAACTGAAAAAAGTTTCAGTCATGCAGCAAGATCGAATGATCGAATTTTCTCAAAGTATCATATTATATTATGTTAAATTGTTTGAAAATTTGAGCTTTTTGAGTGCAAAGCAAATGTTGACCATTATTTTTATGGCAAAAAACGTATTCTAAATAGTAATCTGCTATTCAAAAAGAGCTTTTGGATTTTTCGCTTTTTTGAAAGTTTTTATCGATTGTATAGCAAATTTTAATGAAATTCAAGTACATTTTTCAGCATAATTTTGTACATAAATTTTTAATGTTCTATTCTATATTTGATAAACTTTATTTGAGCAGTATTCTCAATTCTCGTCGAAAGGAAAAACTTTATAAAGTGTCATCCAAGCGTCCATTTGACACAAAATTTCAAGAATATTTTAAAAAGTATCAAAATAAGCCTAAATGTTTTATAAGAATTGCAAAGGAAAATTACTTTAAACATAAAATAAAAAATGTGGAAGGGGATATTAAAAAAACCTGGAAGTTGGTTAATAGTATCATTGATGAATCAAATAAAAAACCTTTTGTGATCAAAAAGTTGCAATATCAGGGAGTGGAAATTGACGCAGAAGATAATCCTAGGGCTGGTGCGAATATGTTAAATGATTATTTTGTAAATGTGGGAGTCAACTACGCTGCAAAACTGCCCAAAATTAATGATGATTTCTCGCTCAGAAATGCGGGAGTGGCCCCGAATCGCTTCGCCCTTCAAGCAGTCACGGAAAGTGAGGTCGGGAAAATGATTTCCACACTGAAGGGCGGTTCAAGCCCGGGATGGGATGGTATTAGCTCTGATACCCTAAAGTTGCACAAGAAACAGGTTGTGAAACCTTTATGCTACTTGATTAATAAGAGTTTTTTAGCAGGAGTTTTCCCCAACAACTTAAAAATTGCTGTAATTCTTCCAATATATAAATCTGGAGATAACAGAATGTAACTAATTATAGACCGATTTCTCTTGTTAGTAATATTGCAAAAATAGTAGAAAAATGTTTTAAAAATCAAGTACTTCAATATTTAGAGAGCAACAATCTTCTTTACGCAAGATGCTATTTGTTACCTTAACTCGAAAATTATAAATGACATTGATAACGGAAAAAACCACTGGCCATTTCTATTGATTTGGCCAAAGCATTTGATACGATTTCTCACGTTAAGTTATTCCAGAAACTCAGCAAACTAGGTTTTGATGGTGTGGCTCTTACGTGGATTGGAAATTATCTATCAGACCGTACGCAATGCGTAAAACTAAATGATACAAAGAGTTCATATTTAAAAACAACCTACTATAGAATCCCTCAAGGAACTGTATTAGGGCCGTTAAAATATTTTATTATTTATATGAATGAAATAGGGCTCTTGAATATTCCAGGAGAAATAGTTCTTTTTGCGGATGACTCGATTATATATTGTTCATCTGATAACTGGAGCTCCACATTTAACTTTGCAAATCTCTGCTTACAACAAATTAACCGGTGGTTTATTAATAACAAATTAACTATAAATTTAAACAAAACCCTATGGCTACCATTTCATCTATCTTCAATGTCCGAGCCAGCGCAGGACATGGAGGTGCTATTACATGGAGCTGATTGTAATACAACATGTTGTGCAACATGCCCAAAAATAACAAGAGCTTCAGAGGTGAAATATTTGGGGGTTGTGTTTGATAGCCGGGTTAAGTGGGAGCAACAAGTTTCGCTAGTCAACACAAGATTAAGAAAATTAATTTACATCTTTGCTATATTAAATAAAATATTATCATTGCCTTTATTAAAAATATTTTACTTTGCTCTTGTCCAATCAGTACTTTTGTACGGTATTCCTGCATGGGGTGCCACTTATCCCACTACCCTATTGCCCATTATCACCACCCAAAAACAGCTAATAAGAATTATAAGTAAGAAGAGGTTTTTGGAACATACCGAACCCTTATTTAAACATTTGAATATTTTAAAATTTCCCTCACTGATGGAGCTTCATTGCATTAAACAGATCTTGAAAGAAAAAAGTTTTTCCACGCCTAACCATTTAATTTACACCAGATTCCATTCTTGCAACTCTATGACTATTCCATATTTTCGCACTACTCTTGGTTACGACTCATACAAAGCACGAGGTGTACGTGGGTTTAATGCTCTTCCAGAAACCCTGAGATCGGCGCTTTTAAATAAAAACTGTAAAAATAATCAGAAACTCAAAAAGCACTTCATCATGTTATAACTTCTGCAATACTACTTCATTATTATATTTTTCTATCTTGGATGGGTACATGTTTTGTATCATTGCACTCCGATCCATTGCTGCTAGAACAATATTATTGTATTCTTTTTAAAAGAAGCGTGTTTCTTTTTCTCTTTTTAAAATAAGTAAACACTTATGAACATTTGTTATTTTCCTAGCTAAGGTACGACTCATCTCCCTGCCACGGGCTATGCCCACATAGGGGATAAGTTTCTGTATTTTTTTTTTTTTTTTTAAGCAATCTGTATTATTTTTAAAGAGCATTTTATTTTCAATTTTTATGTATTTGTATTATGAAAAAGAAATAAAGAATCTTAAAAAAAAAAAAAAAAAATTCTGCTAAAGAATTATAAATTTAACCATTTTAGCCATTTTTAGTGATTTTTTCAGCATATATTTTGAAATTTGACCGATTTAACTTGCTCAAAACGTGCTGGCCAACGAACTCATCCTTTCGTTTGGAACGCTTGATTTTTTTGGCAAAAGAACGGAATTTTTATCTCAATCCTAAGAAAAGTTATCGTCTGGAATGATACACACACACACATAAATAAATAAATAAATAAATAAATATATATATATATATATATATATATATATATACTATTTTATAAGAATGAAACTCTGTGAGTGTGTGTGTCTGTGAGTGAGCCTGTCTGTGTCGCTTTCACGGCCGAAGGGATCCGAACGGGTTTTTTTTATTTTTTTATTGTGACCGGAAATCTCCCGGTCAGACTATAGGCTATGTTTTATTCGTTTCCCCCCACTCTTTCGACCTTAAAATTCCGTTCTTTACCTCAATTTCGACGTTTGTCGGACGCTTTTTTCCGTTCTTTTTGTCTTCCCTGCTTCCCCTACCCCTCTAAACGGCTGTCGAAAGAAGACGCACACGCTCAAGTGAAAACAACCGATTGCCAAAAACGACTGAACCATATAATTTACCTATTTTTGTAGACTGTGTTTTGAGTAAGATCATGCCGTCGGTGTTTAATTAACTTGGTTATTTCAATTGTGCAACAGAGGCTACGTTCTATGTTGTAACCTGCCATGTTGGTATATCAATAACTAAATAATAAGTAATGAGGGCAGGACTAGATAACAAAGATAACGATTGGCGGCCGTACTTATGCTATCTGTAGGCAGTGCTGGAGGTGATCTGACGGTCGTTGACAGGAAAGTTCCGATTTGAAATTATTTACTTGATTTAAACCGTTTTTAACGTGATTTTCGTATTTTTAACTTCTCTTCTTCTTAACTTCCTCACAATTCATGCCAAACCCAGTGAGCAATTCACAAGAGAACGACGGGATACTGGGTGTTGTGGAAGAACCTCTACAACTCACACCCTTCTCACACTTTTTCACACCCGGGCAAGTCAGATCTGTCATATCTAATTTACATACTGAAAAATCTCCAGGACATGATAAGGTCACTGATAAACTGCTTAAGGCACTACCTCGGAAAGGAATCGTATTTCTCACTCAGATCTACAATGCAATCCTCAGAACAACGCATATTCCCCACAAATGGAAACATGCCTGCATCGTGATGATCCACAAGCCAAATAAAAAGAAAGAGGATCCCAATAGTTACCGGCCTATCAGTCTTCTCTCTATTCTAGCTAAAATTCTTGAAAGATTACTGCTACCGACGCTCCTAACACACCTCTTACATCTTATCCCACAAGAATAATTTGGTTTTCGGCAAAATCACTCCTGCCCGCTACAACTACACCGTGTGGTTGATGTGATTCAGGATACCTTTGAACAAAAGAAGGTATGCATCGGAGCCTACCTCGACGTAGAAAAGGCTTTTGACAAAGTTTACCACGAGGGATTACTATGTAAAATAAAACCTCACTTACCGGACACCTATTATCGGCTTCTACAATCTTATTTGACTGGGCGAACCTTTTCTGTAAAGTACATAACTTACATCTCGCACTCCAAACCTATTAATGCAGGAGTACCTCAAGGAAGTGTAATCGTCCGCTCCTATATTTAATATACGCCCATGACGTTCCCCTTAAAAACCAGGCAACAACAGCTATCTACGCTGATGATATAGCAATACTGCACGTTGATAAGAATTTCCAAGGTGCCCACAATTCTCTACAAGACAGCCTCCAACAAATACTCGTATGGAGTGATAAGTGGAGGGTAAAACTGAATGCTCTCAAATCCAGGATCGTTCCATTCACTCTGAAAAGGCAAAACTATCAATATGCCCCAATCTACAATAGTGAAAACATTCCGATCAAGCACACGATCAAGTACCTTGGGCTAACCCTCGATCACTATTTAACATGGGGAGCACATATTAACTACTTAGTTGGTAGGATTAGACAACGAATCAGGCAACTGAAACCGCTACTGCATGAGCATTCTCCCCTATCACTTATCACGAAGAGATTACTATACTTATAGTTTATTAATTTTCGCTCTTCGAGTTGCCATCTGAATTTATGTTTCAAATATATATATTTCACGGTATGTAATTTACATTGTAATTGGGCACATGCCCGTGTATCTCTTTATATAAAATTCCGAACAGTCTTTGAAATTGTGAAGAACTTCGCGGTCCGATTTTAGTGTTAGACTGCTCATTCGAATCAGCATGGCCCCAAGTTTGTTGCAAAAGTGTCGCCGTTCGTCTCTATACCCTCCTTGATCGTGTTCTAGGCGGTCCTTATCAACGAGAGTTGTTTATTAGGCTGTGGCGGTAACAACAGTTGCCATCAATTCACGGTAAGTAAGAAACGTAGTGTAGTTACTAACGAAGAAATTGAAACTGAAGAACTTAGAAACGTAGTGTAGTTACTAACGAAGAAATTGAAACTTAATTATATATAATTCCGAACAAGTTTGTTGCGAAAGTGTCGGTAAGTAAGAAACGTAGTGATGGGGTCTTTTCTGATCAGCTGAGTGAGCTAAATTCTTTCCTGTTCACTGTAGGAAGTTGAAATTTGATTTGTAGACTCTCTGGGACATGGGACGAGTGGAGTGATGGGTGACTAATAACACCGCATTAGCTTTGCACCAGGTCACATAACGCCGCAAATAGGTAGGGCTTATATCGCTACTATAATGTGCTGATCCTGTTAGGTACTACTGTTATACGGACTAGATTAGGGCTTTTCAAGCCCTAACAGGCCTCTAGTAATAAATAAAAATAAAAATAAAAAATACCTTTCTCTGATTCGCCCGATATGGTATTATTCCTGCGGTCTCTGGGGTTCTGCGGCAGCAACACATGTTAAACGAATACAAGTAACGCAGAATCGGGTTCTACGGCTCATCACGAACGCACCGTGGTATGTAAGAAACAGTACGCTCCACAACGATTTGAACATACCAATGGTGAGCGAAGTCATCACGGAGATGTACGGTTCATTAAAAAGAGGAATGGAAGGACATGAAAACCCAGTTAGAAAATAGTAGAAATAGTAGAAATAGTAGAAAATAGTAGAAAATCCCGCGCCACCAATGACACAAAGAAGATTGAAAATAAAAAGGCTACAAGACTCCATCTCCAGTGACAGTGATAATCTTCATGGCTACACTATGTAGTTTCCCAGAGATAAAATATCTGAGATAATATTTATCTGAGATAATATTTATTCTATCTATCTATTTATTTATCTGAGATAATATTTATTCTAAAACAAAACATTTAAAAAGTTGAATTATTTGTTCTAATTTTAAATTATTCTATTCATATTTACTTACCTATTTGCTCCAAAAAAAATGTTAACCTATTTATTCAAATTAACGTATTTATTCACTTATTTGTTGACTTATTTATCCTAGCTTAACAATTATTTATTCTAATTTATACTATTTAATTAATTATTATAAAAATATGGAAAGCAAACTTAAAATCATTTTTGTTAAATTAATATGCTGCAATATAAATAGGTAGCTGGTTGTTGGACATCCACAGGGGTGTACCATTACACAAGTACCATGTAAATTAGGCTTGTAGCCTACTATATGTACAATAATAGGCGCAACCGTAAAGCTAATGAAGCAATAAAGTTGAATAAAATTATTGAAAAAAAAAAAAAAAAAAAAAAGAAAATGTCCTCTTTCGTATTCTTGCTCTGGAAGCATTGTTTTCACTTTCGAAAGATTTAAAAGTTGTGGTCTCCACTAAAATTTCCACTCGCATTTTACGTTTTAGACTATTCTGAACAACTTTCGTTCCGTTTGTTTCTCTCTCTATGTGTGTGTATATCTGTGTATGTCCGCTAATCCTAGTAACAAGCTTTATTTCCACAATATTCAACGTTTCATATGAAATTGTCATGGTATGTGCGGGTTAGGGTGAAGATGGTCCCCTATGAGTTTCGTTGTTCCCAAATCAATATTTCACTCGGCGCATGCGCAAACGTAAATTCCATCAACCATCATTTTCTCACGCCACCGTTGTCCGATCTCGCTCAAATTTGGAGGATAGGTGGATGAGGTTAATTGAGCATTCCCTAGCAATTTCAACATATTCCTACCATTAGTAGCTCTTGCGCATGCGCAATTATGTATTTTTTCAACGAGCCAGATTTCATCAGTTTTTTTTCTGATTTTGATGAAATTTTCAGGGAATGTGCGGGTTAGGCTGTAAATGGTCCACTGTTAATTCCTTGCTTCTCAAATCATTACTCCATTTTGCGCATGTGCAAACGTAAATATAGCATTTACAGATTTAATTCAATCTTTTACCGATTTATTTCAACCTTTTACAAATTCATTTCAACCTTTTACAAATTCAATTCAACTTTTTAAAAATGCAATTCAACTCTCCACCAATTTAACTCATCCCAAGCCTTCAACTGATCTCATGAGAAAAAAAAGTCCAGTCATGCAGCATGACCCCATGAGCGAGTTTTGAAGAGTAAACTCATCAGTTGTGATACTTTTTTTTTTTTTTTTTTTTTTAAACAAGCACCTACTACCTACGTTTTAAACAGCATAGTTCTAGGATTGGTTATACAGGGATACTTCCATAAGAGTAGTTCAATCTGAATTTGGACGTTTCATGCAAATATTACCGATTTTTACAACTAGCGAAAGGTATTTAGATTTTTGACTGATTTTTCAACTTTGAAATGTTTGAAAACTTGATACATATTTTTATAGGAAATTTTACGCTGATTCCGAATATACCCATGTTAGTATGCTGAAAAAATTATTTCGCACAACAAATCGCAAAAAACAGGCTATTTTGAAATGTTTGACTACATTTTTGAAAATTTCAACCCGAAGATGTAATCCGATCATGCTGGCCAACGAACTTGAACTTTCGTTTTGTGTCCTTAACATTTTAAAATTATTTTGAAGTTTCTAGCACAATTCTACGGACAGTTATCGTCTGGAATGACACATACATATATACATACATACATATATACATACATAAAAAAATGCGTTAAACTTCAGAATATGATTCAGAATAGCCTGAAATGGATTTCTGCATAAATTTTTTTCAAAAATTCACATTCTACAAATTTTGAGGCGAGAGCAATAGCTTAATTTTCTTCAAAAATTCGCTAAAAACAACACTTTTAGCGTAGCTAGTGTAACGGTTGGCCTGTAGCTGCGGCAGGTAAAACGAGGAACATGTCCATCACGTAGTTAGCGCACTGAAGCCATACTTTCTAGTATAACGTCAGATAAGTTATGATCCTGTTGGCCGCTAAGTACTCTTGACTTTATCTTGGAGAATGCTTGTTCACTGGATTAAGCATCGGGGAGTAGGGAGGTAAAACCTTGATACTCATCGTTGACAGATCAATAAAATCACTTACTGAGGATAATCTGTGAATTCGAGCATTGTCCATTGTTAATAGTGCATCTGATGAACTGTGCAGTAGAACTTCTTCAAGTTCCCTCAGAAAATCACAGAAGAGTTCAGCAGCCGTCGTTCCGGAAGTAATGATTTTCTCATGCAGATGTCACGAAAATGTCCAAATCAGAATCACTCTCTAACATCACAAGTTTCCTGCGTCCTCATCTGACAAGAAAAGACTCTGAATCGGAATCGCTAACCCTCATAATTACTTCAGGTTATTAAATAAAAATCGTAAACAGCGATACAGAGCGACTAATGAGAAAGTTATCCCATGTGAACATAAGCGATTGTCTGCATAGCACACAGAAGCGATTCTGACCATACAGTAGACATTGAATTGGCTGGGCGCTGAGGTCACTCAGGTAGGTAGTATGTACGTACCTACCTAATTACCCACCTACGTGGAGCCTACTACTTATAACTTTCCTCCTAATCAATCAAATACTTTCCATATCTACCCCCTCTGGTGGAGAGTTGAATTGAATTTGTAAAAGGTTGAATATAATTTGTAAAAGGTTGAATTGAATTTGTAGAAGGTTGAAATGAATTTGTGAAAGGCTGAAATAAATCTGTAAAAGGTTGAATTAGATGTGTAAATGCTATATCTTCAAGCATCATTTTTTACGCCCTAGTCGTCCAATCCAGCTCAAATTTGGTGCATAGTTGGGGGGACAATGGTTTAATTATTCCATGTTAATTTCAACATGATTGCATCATTATTAACTCCTGCGCATGCGCCAAAGTGTACTCCGAGGAACAAAGTCTAGTTTTCATCAGATTTTGATTAAGTTTTCTGGGAATTTGTGGGTTAGGCTGTAGATTGTACCCTACCAATTTCATTTTTCTCAAATCATAACTCCATTCTGCGAGTGCGCTAACGTAAATTACTTCAAGCATCATTTCCCCGTTTTTTAAAACATCTTTGCTGTGAAGCGTAAAATTACGGGGTACTGGAACTGTAAAAGTGTGAACCCTTCTCAGAGAGGTTCACCATGTTCTGACCATTTATAACTTACGGGGTTTAATAATTATAGAGCAATGATCTGCGTAGAAGGGCTATCTAACACAGAAATAATAAACTATTGTGTAATAGTTTGCAGCGTTTTTCTCTTGTGATAATTAACCTGTTTGATGTAAAATTCCAGTACTACCTACTTCTCTTCAATACTTGAAAGGTTTCTGTTGAGAACAGTACCCAATTTTCCGAATTTATCATAAGAGAAAATGGAGTTATCAACTATCGAACATTACAACTCATGGTGTAGAAATGGCTAGGGAGGGACAAAAGTAGTTTCCGCTTATTTCTTACTTTATTTTTATTTTTGACATTTTCATGTCTTTCATATGGCACATAACAAAAAAATCGTCACGAAAAAAATTGTCCCAAGTGGCCACAACGATGATTATGACCATCAGAAATGACGTTGACCATTCATAGGTAAACACATGAAAATGTCCCAATGAGTTGCAGACTCGTATGCAAGCGTTTTTTTAAATCGGCTTACATTGGGTTTAGAAGTTTAAAAATGACACACACGAGTTGCCTACGATTAGACCAATTAAATTTTAAAAAAAATTACGTCCTTCGTACATACGGTTTTGGGGAAAATGTGCCTGGACATATAATTACCTACAACTTTTCAGGATATTGACACAAACACGAACGGAATTGCATTGGATCCCACAGTGTAATGCGAACTAAAATTTTGTGTTTTTTTTTTCGGTGATTTTCTAAGTTGGTATGGCGAATATCTATAAATGAACACCACTACGTGATTCAGCTTGCGAAAATACCCCAAAATCATGTAGTTATCTTTATGTGGCAATTGAATTTCCTCAAAAACGCGATATTTTGCTATTTGAGCATGAGAAGCTCAAAATAGAGTGCAGCTCGTAAACAATGGCCTTATCGATTTGCTATTCTTTTGTTGTCAAATAAGGGCAATCGTGGCCTCGTCGTGTCGGCCACGTTGGTGTTTTGTCGGTTTTTTGTTTTTGTTTTGTTTGTGTGTTTCTTTATTTTAATTATTTAAATAATATAATTCTCATTTTTGACCAGTATTGACGAGATTGATGGTGAGGGGAACGCATTGTAGAGCGAAAAGGGGTGACGCAAGGTATCAACAAGAGGAAAGTCATGTCAACCACCAAATTCCTTATCCACCATAGGTCCTTTGCCCCCCTAGTGGCGGAGCCCCATTGCGCCCAGTTGACGTACAAAATTATGCTGAAAATGTACTTGAATTATTGACGTTGTTTGTGTTCTTGAATTATTTACATCTCCTCGTTTCATTGAAATTGTAAAAAAAGATGCAACCCACAATTTGGGTGAAAATCCTAAAAGAACCACACTAAAATATTATTAAAAAATCTTAAGACTCATTTTAACCATTTTGAAGAACCATCAACAGAACTTCATCCATTGATTATTATAATCGGACCTCAAAATTCAACATGTGTTTGGCAATGTTTACTATTCAGAAATTACGTTTCGAATGAGTTACAACTATTTGTTGTGGTGTTGAGTTTAATAAACCTTGTTAATAGTTTTGTTACCTACTGCGAACTCTGTATAACATTAAGTGGTTATCGGGCCCAGATCACGCAAACAGAGGAACAAGACACCGCGAGTCTCAAAGAGGAAGTAATCAGAAATGGAAGCGGAAGTAAGCAAGATTGACCGTCTTGAAGGAACAGGTGACTGGCCATGCAGGAAGTTCCAGATGCAGATAATCCTGGATGCACACGAATACGCTGATATCATTTCTGGTAAGTGTCCTAAACCTCACAGAACTCCACGTGCTGGCGAAACGGAAGCTGAAACCGAAGCGAGGTTCAAAACTGAATCAAAAATTTGGAAGATAAAAGATGCCAAGTGTAAAAAGACCCTTATATCAACTGTCGGTAAGGCACCATTGCTACATCTTATGAGCTGTGAAAGCGCTAAAGATATGTGGGATAAACTGCACACTGTGTATGAACAAAAAGGAGTGACAAGTTTACATATTGTTCAAAAGAAATTTTTCGAATATAAAATGGATCCCTCAGACGATATTTTTACTCATGTAAGCAAACTCGAACAACTTGGACAGCAGCTGAAACTTTTAGGGGCTCCAGTAGATGAGTCGTTTATGATGACGAAAGTCCTCATGATGCTGCCCCCAACATACAGTCATTTTCACAGTGCCTGGGATTCTGAACAGAATCAAACCATGGAGAAGCTTGTAGCAAGATTGCTAACAGAAGAAACACGGTTATCAGAGGAAAGCGAAACCGGAGAGAGAATGGCGTTGCTGAAAAAGGAAGAAAAGTTAAATCATCTGAGGAAAAACAGAAAGCCAGGGATGAGTCAAACTGAAAGATCACCTTCAAAAGGAACATATGAAGAAGGAAGAACATCATCGAAAGGACCATGTTTTTTTGCAATAAGCCCGGACATTGGAAGAAGGATTGTATCCACTGGAAAAAGAAACAGGAAAAGGAAAACCGGAGGAGCCACGGGAGCGTTGCCTGCTATAATGAAATAATTCTTGCTGCTGATGGAACGGTAGACGAAAACTGGTACATCGACTCTGGCGCCAGTGACCATATGTCAGGTATGAAAAATTGGTTTACAAATTTCAGATCCTTTCCAGAACAGATTCCTGTGAAGATGGGAAACGGAGACTGCATGTACTCTACTGGAAGAGGGGACATTAAAATCCTAGCATCCATAGATCATGGATGGCACGACAGATATTTTGAGAACGTCCTTTACATACCAGACCTAAAAATGAATCTGTACTCTACTGGATGTGCTATGGACAAGGGTTTCAAAATGGTATGCAATGAGAGAAAGTGCGTTTTCACTAAAAATAATCAAACAATTCTAGAAGGCACTCGATACCAGAGGTTGTATAGGTTGAATGTAAAAGTTATTACTACAAATGATTGCAAGCCTATTAGTTTAGTAAATAACAAAGCTGAGACGTTCAAGATTTGGCATGAGCAGTGTAGTGGATTTATATAGGTTTGACTTGGCGTAGGTAGACCAAGTCGGACATTTATATCCCGGTTATGCGGGTTGGTCTCCGGGCCACCCCCGCGAGGAATGCGGGCGGAGCCGCCAAGGTCAACTGGTTTCGCGGACTGAAAGGGGGGATAGTCCGTGTCGCAGCCGCGTGGAGCGCTAGGCTCGCGTAGCAAGTGCTGGGTTCGATCAGTTTGGTACTGAGCCGTTTTGTAATATTCCGGCCTTAGATTTATATCCGAAAGGGGAATATGTTGAGCTTGGTTGAGGTACTGAAAAGTATCCTTCGTTTTTTGTGCATTTGGAGTGTATTTGACACTCGGATCGGCTGAGTAAGCCTGCGTCGAATATCGTGGGTATTCGGACAGCTTGGTCGAATCGTAATGATCGGCTTCAGAGCGAGTCTGAAAGGTTTCCTCGATCTTTTGTATAGGCGAGGCTTGTTCGAAAGTTTCTCGAACGAATACGTCGGGCGAGAAGGCGATCCGGACGTGAGGGCCGCGCCTTGCGCTGTCGCTGGGTTCAGCGGACTCGCCGTGTGGCCGGTAGGGCGCACTACGTGGGCTACTCGGCCCAGCTTCGCCGTCGCCCTCCTCCCCTTGCAAGGGGAAGTAGGAAGGCCGGCGTTCCATCGAATTGATCGAGTTTTAGCTCGTTTCGATGCCTCTATGTGTGAAAAATAGAGGGTTTTGGAGGTGGACTCGCTTGCCAGAGCGTCTTTCCAATGCTCAGATGGCAGGGTCCTACCTCGTAGCCTTGAAAAAGGCTTCCTTAGACGGTAAATTAGAGCGGAGGAGCTGAGTAATTTACCGGCGTGCCCACAGCGGTCGATTACGAGCTTAAGGCTATGTAATCCGGGCGACACGGCTCGGAACATCCCTCGGGCGTGCGAGCTAAAGAGAATATCGATAGCTGCACCGGGTGGCGTCCTGACAGATGAACTACGTTGGGCAATGAGCAGGATGAATAATCACTGGACTCGTAGATGCCAATGCGAGATCTGCGTGGAGAGAAGGACTGGCTTGTAGAAAGCAGTAAAAAATCGTTCTTGAGATGACTTCGTGTAGCAGAAGGTTCGTCAGCTTGGTGCGTGTAGAATTCTTCGTACTTCAGAGTGTGTCGTCGTCGAGAGCGGAGAGTGGAATGAAATGCTAGGCTCTGAGCGAGGTATTTATAACCAAAAAGTGGTGGCTACTTTATGGTTAGTATGCAAATTAGTCTCGTCAAATAATTTGGTACGATCAAACTAGCTTCGGATTGGCTCGCTTAATTTCATAAATTCGACTGTGCAATCTCATTGGTTCGCACAGTGTTTTCTCAGTATCTGTGCATATGATAGCTGAGTTGGTCTTCCGAGGTGGTTTCCCTGCGTCCGTCGCTTTGACGGGGTCCCCGGGGGTGGCTGAACGACCTTGAGTTTTCCTGTTTGAGGTTTCTCATTCAAGGCGACTTGTTTCGAGATGTTTGTCGCATCTCTCTCGCCCAGTAAATGTTTGGGGAGGTCGCCTTGCGTGTTCTCATTCAAGGCGACTTGTTTCGAGATGTTTGTCGCATCTCTCTCGCCCAGTAAATGTTTGGGGAGGTCGCCTTGCGTGTTATTCTTTAATATTTCACTTTTGGGAGAGAATTTAGTATTTTCTCTCTGGTGAAATATTTTGTTTGACGGAGTTATAATTCGACGTCTTGTAAATATTTTTGTGTTGTATCTACCTCTTTTTGGTAGCCCTGAAAAGGGCTGTTGACAAGAGGGGGTGGATTTCACCACAGGGGCCCTCCCAAGACGTCGTGTTAATAACGACGACGCCGGTTGGGGTGACTCGAGCGCCGTTACCCACCTCTCGTCGAATTTGGTAGAGGGGACGTGCCTTCTGGCAGATTTTCGGGGAGTTTTCTCCTTACTTTCTGTCTGATTCTGTGACACAGATTGTCCTTGTGCTACAGCTTCTTCCGAGTGTAGAGTATAAGCTGGCTTGATTTGCTGTTTGGGAACTTTCTTAGTATGTTCGCCAATTTGCACTGTAACCGAAAACTTATCTCTTTTAACCACTTTGAATGGTCCCGTGTAAGGACATTGCAGAGAGGTGAGCTGTGTGGGCACTCTGATATAGACATGAGTACATGTATCCAAATTTTTGGGCATGTTTACGGCATATTTCGTATTATTATGTTTAATATGCGTAGGCCGGAAGAAAAGAGGTTCCGAAAGGTTCGTAGAAGTTACGAAAATGTCTCCTGGGAGTGGCACGTCAATTCCGTAGACCTTTTGGAAAGGCGTAGTTTCGGTCGCCGGGTCTACTGCCGTACGCATGGCGAGTAGAACTTTGGGAAGTGCGTCGAGCCAATTTTCGTTTTGAGCTTTGAGAGCCTCTTTCAAAGATCTATTTCTGCGTTCTACCATTCCGTTTGTTGATGGTTTGTATGGTAACGTGTGAGTATGTTTTACTCCGAGACGTTCCATAATGGAATTGAATAGATCTGATTCAAATTGAGTGCCCTGATCACTTGTGATGTATTTAGGTACGCCCTTTGAAGCTACCCAAATATTGATAAATGCATTTGTGATTGTGGTTGTTTCGATGTTGTTAAGAGGGACTGCCTCTAGCCAACCCGTTGCTCTATCAACCATCATCAAAATGTAACGTTTCCCTCCTTTAGCTAAAGGTAAGGGTCCGGTAATATCAACGTGTACGTGTGAAAATTTGTTTGCCGTTTCAAATTCGGAGTAAGGGAGCTTCACAGAGCGCGTGATTTTTGCTCGTTGGCAAGTTTCGCACGCTCGGACCCAGTTTGAGACATCTGCACGTAGTCCGTGCCAAAAATATCGTTGTTTAACTTTATACACTGTAGAGTGTATACCTGGGTGTCCCAAATTGTGAATTTGGCTTATTATTTCTTCCCTTATTTCGTTTGGAATATAAGGTCTAGGGTGTCCTAGGTCTAGGTTACACCAAATTTCTCCTTGAGAGAATTCAACTCGTGTGAGTTTCAATTTGTCCTCCGCGGTAGGGGGAGAACGAATTTGTGAATTTGAAATGTGCAGTAGAAGATTGCATTCTATTGCAGCCGTAATTTTCGAAATTTCGGCTATGGGTGGACCCTCGTCCGTCTGGGTTGAAATCGATTTCGTTTGAATTTCAATCGGATCGAAGGGTCTGGAGAGTGCGTCGGCGACGACGTTGCTCTCTCCGGAAATATGACGAATGTCACTCGTCATTTGAGAGATGTACGTTAGCCATCTTAATCTCATTTTAGAAAAATGTGCATTCTTCTTAAGCATCGTGCCTAGCAGAGGCTTGTGATCCGAACGAATATGGAAAGATCTGCCGTCCAAGTCGTTGTGCCAGTGAATGCACGCTTGGTAAACGGCGAACATTTCCTTGTCGAACGATGCTTTGTTCTTCCATTGTTCTGGAATTTCTTTACTGAAAAATCCCAATGGTTGGTACGATTTCGAGCCGTGTTTGTCTGTAATTTCTTGTTCTAGTGCCGCTCCGATGTGTGTGTCGGATGCGTCACAGACTAATCTCCACTCCGCCGTAGGGTGTGGGTGAGCAATGTTATGCAATGTTGCTTTGATCATTGCTTGCTTTAAGCTGTTGAAAGCTTTTTCTCTCTCTGATGTCCATTCGATAGGTGTTCTGTCATTTTTTTTGTTTGACTGAATGGAGTCATACAGAGGTTGTGCCGTGTGAGCGAATTTGCTTGAGCATGCTTGGTAGAAACCACACATACCTAGGAATCTGCGTAGACTTCGTACGTCTACTGGCCTAGGAAATTGTTCTATGGCTTCTATTTTATCTCGTTTAGGAATTATCCCTTCCTTCGAGATAGTGAAACCTAGGAAATCGACGGTAGGTTTTGAAAAAATGCATTTATCAAAACCTACTCGAAGTCCGTGTTCCCCTAGTTTGTCAAAAATTTGTCTGAGGTGGTTCATGTGTTCGTTATAATTTTTAGAAGCCACCAGGATGTCATCTAGGTATACAAATGCGAAATCAAATTTTCGCATAATGCTGTCCATGTATCTTTGCCATGTTTGAGCCGCTCCGGCCAAACCCATGCTCATTTTCTTAAACTCATAAAGACCGAAAGGTGTAATAATCGCAGTTTTATGAGCGTCATCTGGGTGCATCGGAATATGATAATACGCTGATTTTAAATCTATTGTCGAATAGATTTGCGTATTATGTAAATTCGCTTGGAAAGAGCGAATGTGAGGAGGAGGGTAGGCGTCTTTCTTCGTTTTCGCGTTGAGGAAACGGTAGTCGCCGGTGATTCTCCATGACCCGTCTTTTTTTGGCACACAGTGTAACGGGGATGCCCATTCGGAATCCGATGGTGCAATTATGCCTTCTGAAAGCATTTCGTCAAAAGTACTTTTGACTTGAGCCCGTTTTTCGCCTGCCATGGGTCTTGCTCGGAAGTGTACTGGTGTTCCTTCCGTGGTTATACGGTGGTAAACCCCGTTGTTTTTCCATTTACCTTGAATTTTGCTCATTTTATCATTGTATTTGTCAATGATAGAGTGAATGTTTTCGTCCTCCGTGATTTGCACGTCCTCTGGTTGAGGGGTATTTTCACGATGAGGGATAGTAGCTGCTATTTGTTCGTTAGTGAACTTTTTGTCCATGACTGCAGCTATTTTTTGATCGGCATAGCACTTTATTTTATCTTTATAAATGTACTTGTGTTTGACCCGTATTCCGATATCCCAAGACTCGAGGAATGGAATACCTAGGATCGCTAGATCAACTTTCGTGATCATAAACTCGGTGGTCATGTCCCCGAGGCCGATGTTAATTGTTGTGTCAGCTCGCCCTAGTGTGTCTATAGGGGCTCCGTTAGCTGCTGTGAGCTTAACGTTGGACTTAAGAATTTTCAAGCCCAATTTTTTTGTGACATTGTGGGGCAGAATGTTCACTTCTGCTCCTGTGTCAATGAGAAATTCAGTGCCATTTAGTTTGCACTTGAAAAAGAGCCTTTTATACTCAGTAGACTGCCGGCGTATAGGCTCAGATACGCTGGCAGTTATTCGTTTTCCGAACTCTCTGTGTCGGAGGTTGGAATGGTACTTTCTTGTACCGACTGCTGAGTATTTTTGGTAGAAACCCGGGTTTTGGGCTGGCTTATAGTCGCAGCCTTTCTGCTAGTTTTGGAAGCAGTATTCGTCTTCCAAGTGCAGTGTTCTGGGTCTGCACATTTGCGAGTTTCGTTACCTAAACGTGCGTGGTTTCGACAGACATAGGCCGTCGGTTTGTGAGGCTTACTCTCCACTGGTTGAGGTTTGAACTCAGCTTGTTTCGAGAGGGCCTTTTTGGAACCAGTATTTATGGGTTTCGGAGTAGATTCTACTCCTCGTATGTTCAGAGAAGTATTCTCTGTTCTGTACGCGTGTAGCGTATCAGCTAGGTCGAGCCGGGAGGTCGTGGTAGGCTGAGCTGCGACCATACCTCGTGCTTCGATGGGGAGAGTCTCGATCCACTTTTGAGTGATATCAGAGCTTCCGAAAAGTACCCAACAGCTTTCGAGTACATTTCGTGGTACTTGGTGCTGGGTTTTTTGGCGAGAGATGCGGGGTCCTCGAGTGCGAGGAGCCTGTCCTGTAAGGACAACCCATATTCTCGCTGGAGGCGCTGTTTGGCCTCTTCGTAGGGTGCGTGGGGTGCCGTGAGGTAAGCTGAGTCGATAGCTTCCCTCATTTCTTCTGGTACCCACTTGTATATAGCTGAGAAGCATTCGTTTTGCGTTCTCAGGTGTTTTCGCACGCAGTATTGATCGAACTCGGCGAGTGCACGATCAATATTCTTCTTTTAGAAGATTGGTTTTTGATAATCTCCCATCTCCTCTAAAAGTGCTTGAAAACCACCTTGTGTAGAGGGATGTTGCGTGAGATGTGGGGCGTAGAGGCCCGGCGGGGGCCGCACGCCCGCAGTGGTTCCCTGAAATCCACTAGCTTCATAAGAGGGAACGAAATGCTCCGTGTTGAGCCTGTTCAAAGGCGGGGTCACCATTTGTAGTGGATTTATATAGGTTTGACTTGGCGTAGGTAGACCAAGTCGGACATTTATATCCCGGTTATGCGGGTTGGTCTCCGGGCCACCCCCGCGAGGAATGCGGGCGGAGCCGCCAAGGTCAACTGGTTTCGCGGACTGAAAGGGGGGATAGTCCGTGTCGCAGCCGCGTGGAGCGCTAGGCTCGCGTAGCAAGTGCTGGGTTCGATCAGTTTGGTACTGAGCCGTTTTGTAATATTCCGGCCTTAGATTTATATCCGAAAGGGGAATATGTTGAGCTTGGTTGAGGTACTGAAAAGTATCCTTCGTTTTTTGTGCATTTGGAGTGTATTTGACACTCGGATCGGCTGAGTAAGCCTGCGTCGAATATCGTGGGTATTCGGACAGCTTGGTCGAATCGTAATGATCGGCTTCAGAGCGAGTCTGAAAGGTTTCCTCGATCTTTTGTATAGGCGAGGCTTGTTCGAAAGTTTCTCGAACGAATACGTCGGGCGAGAAGGCGATCCGGACGTGAGGGCCGCGCCTTGCGCTGTCGCTGGGTTCAGCGGACTCGCCGTGTGGCCGGTAGGGCGCACTATGTGGGCTACTCGGCCCAGCTTCGCCGTCGCCCTCCTCCCCTTGCAAGGGGAAGTAGGAAGGCCGGCGTTCCATCGAATTGATCGAGTTTTAGCTCGTTTCGATGCCTCTATGTCTCTATGTATGAAAAATAGAGGGTTTTGGAGGTGGACTCGCTTGCCAGAGCGCCTTTCCAATGCTCGGATGGCAGGGTCCTACCTCGCAGCCTTGAAAAAGGCTTCCTTAGACGGTAAATTAGAGCGGAGGAGCTGAGTAATTTACCGGCGTGCCCACAGCGGTCGATTACGAGCTTAAGGCTATGTAATCCGGGCGACACGGCTCGGAACGTCCCTCGGGCGTGCGAGCTAAAGAGAATATCGATAGCTGCACCGGGTGGCGTCCTGACAGATGAACTACGTTGGGCAATGAGCAGGATGAATAATCACTGGACTCGTAGATGCCAATGCGAGATCTGCGTGGAGAGAAGGACTGGCTTGTAGAAAGCAGTAAAAATCGTTCTTGAGATGACTTCGTGTAGCAGAAGGTTCGTCAGCTTGGTGCGTGTAGAATTCTTCGTACTTCAGAGTGTGTCGTCGTCGAGAGCGGAGAGTGGAATGAAATGCTAGGCTCTGAGCGAGGTATTTATAACCAAAAAAGTGGTGGCTACTTTATGGTTAGTATGCAAATTAGTCTCGTCAAATAATTTGGTACGATCAAACTAGCTTCGGATTGGCTCGCTTAATTTCATAAATTCGACTGTGCAATCTCATTGGTTCGCACAGTGTTTTCTCAGTATCTGTGCATATGATAGCTGAGTTGGTCTTCCGAGGTGGTTTCCCTGCGTCCGTCGCTTTGACGGGGTCCCCGGGGGTGGCTGAACGACCTTGAGTTTTCCTGTTTGAGGTTTCTCATTCAAGGCGACTTGTTTCGAGATGTTTGTCGCATCTCTCTCGCCCAGTAAATGTTTGGGGAGGTCGCCTTGCGTGTTCTCATTCAAGGCGACTTGTTTCGAGATGTTTGTCGCATCTCTCTCGCCCAGTAAATGTTTGGGGAGGTCGCCTTGCGTGTTATTCTTTAATATTTCACTTTTGGGAGAGAATTTAGTATTTTCTCTCTGGTGAAATATTTTGTTTGACGGAGTTATAATTCGACGTCTTGTAAATATTTTTGTGTTGTATCTACCTCTTTTTGGTAGCCCTGAAAAGGGCTGTTGACAAGAGGGGGTGGATTTCACCACAAGCAGTTATGTCACCAAAATGAAAGAAGAGTCCGAAAGTATCTAAGTACTAATAAAATAAATTTTAAAGGTGAAGGCAATTTCTTCTGTGACGCATGTGTTGTAGGAAAACAACATAGATTACCGTTTCCAGAAAGTAAATCCTCTACCACAAAACCTGGAGAACTTATTCACAGTGAGTTGTGAGGACCATTTCAGGTAGATTCTGTTGGAAAGTCAAGGTATTTTCTCATGTTGAAGGATGATTTCTCACACTATCGGCAAGTATATTTTCTTAAGCATAAGAACCAAGTAAGAGAAAAGCTGGATTTATTTCTCAGAAAATTCAAAAATCAAAGGGGTTATCAGATTAAAACATTTAGATCGGATAACGGACTAGAATTTTGCAATGATGAAGTGCGAAAACTTCTGGACAAGGAAGGAATTAGTCACCAACGAACTGTAGTAACACACCTCAACAAAATGGGTCTGCTGAGCGAGAAATTAGGACTTTGGTTGAAGCAGCAAGAACAATGCTCCACAGTAAATCTTTGAATTTGAGATTATGGGCCGAAGCAGTGAATACCGCAGCATTTATCCTAAATCAAACTTATCTCTTAAAGGGAAAATCCTCTTTCGAACTGCGGACAAACCAGAAACCCAAATTCAAAGATTTTAGGGTGTTTGGGTCACAAGTTTTTGTTCATGTGCCTAAAGAGAAAAGGCGGAAACTAGACGCAAAAAGTAAGAAAGGCATTTTTGTTGGCTATGACGATTTTGTAAAAGGATATAAAGTGTATTTTCCTGATATGGATAGAGTTGAAATGAGTAGAGATGTTATATTTAGGGAAAATACATCATGTTCTAAAATTAGAGGAAAATATGAAAACAAGGAATGCATAGTGCTTTTAGATTTCCCAAAGGTAGAAAAACAAGATTTAGGTGGTGAAATTATTCCAGAAAATTCAAAAAGTAACCATAAGACAACAAATGATGTCTTAGATGAAAGGAATCCTCAAGAAGTAGACGTAGGAGTTATGACTGAAACAAGTTCTCAGATTGTTGAGGAAGTTTCAGATCAACAGGTTTTCTCTATAGAAACTGAACTGGAAGATCTACCTACGACTGCATCACAAGAACCGAGGTATAACCTTCGAGACAGATCACAGTTGAAACCTCCTAGTTTTGATTGTTGTTCTGCTACAGTTAACGTGTATCCACCAGAACCAACTACCTATAAAGAGGCTATAGAAAGCGAAGATTCTGACACATGGTTTGAAGCAATGAAGAGCGAAATGAAGTCATTGAATAAGAATAAAACCTGGAAATTAGTTGAGCCAATACCAGGGAGAAAACTAGTGGATTGTAGGTGGGTTTTCAGGGTGAAACGCAAAAAGGATGGTGAAATAGAGAGTGGAAAGCCCGGTTAGTAGCCAGGGGTTTTAGTCAAGAACACGGACTGGATTACAACGAGACCTATAGTCCTGTGGTTTGCTTTGATTCTATCAGAACAATTTTATCGATAGTTGCTGTTGAGAATTTGACACTGAAACAGTTTGACATGTCAACGACAGAATCTGAGTATGTGGCATCTTCGGAGTCTGTTTAGGAACTTGTCTGGTTAAAAAGGCTTCTGAATGGCTTAGGATATGCATGTCCGTATCCTAAACTGTTTTTGGAAAATATGAGTGCCATTCTCCCCCTCAATTAATCTCTTGAAATCATACTTGTCAAACAGGTCCCAATTCGTATCATTTAACTCCGACGTTTCCAGCACACTTGCTCAGGCTTCGGGTATCCCTCAAGGAGCAATCCTGGGACCAATACTCTTTGCTGCATATATTAATGACATTCCTAGTTGCTTCCAAGAATCTAGGTGTCATATTTTTGCTGATGATGTTCAGTTTTTTATTCAAGCTCCCCTTAACGATCTTCATGAGGCGGTGGCACTTTTAAACTCAGATATGAATCGTGTTGAGGTGTGGGCAAAAAATAATGCTTTAGTAATTAATCCTAAGAAATCGCAATTCATAATATTTTCCAAGAAACATATTCCATTAACTTTTAACACACCTTCTTTAATAGTTAAAAATCACTTAGTTACTCCTAGTCCCACGGTCAGAAATTTGGGTTTATTTCTTGATCCCCAATTGACATGGACTTCACATGTTTCCCATATTGTTAAAAAGGTTTATGGATCTTTATATGCACTGAAAAAATTAAGAAATTTCACACCCTCTAATGTAAAACTAATGCTGTCTAAAACATTACTAATACCTCACTTTGATTACTGCTGCGAGATTTTCTCCACCAACCTCAATTCTGAGCAGCTTCATCGCCTTCAAGTGTGTTGGAATTCCATAGCTCGGTATGTGTTTTGTATCAGAAGATACGTTCATATCACTCCATATTCACGATCTTTAGTGGGATGCTCCATGACCGACCATTTTACCATGCGTGTATGTTTTTTCATTTTTAGATTGATTCATGGTGTGAACCCTTGCCCGGAGTACCTCGAGAGCATGTTTGCTTTCGGGCGCTCCGCCAGGCTCCATGCCTTAAATGTGGCGCCCCACCGTACTCTTTCGATGAGTCGTTCCTTGAGGGTAGCTGGTGCGAGGGCGTGGAACTCATTGCCTGTTGATTGTCGTTCGGTTTCTGAACTGTCCATCTTCCGTGGCCTTATTGAGCAGCACTTTGGTGTTGCATCAAACCTCCTTGATGATGCCTAACTCGTCGACCCCATCACCCACCAATTCCACCTTTTAGTTTCATTCATTTCTTCCTTTCAATTTTATATTTTCACTTTTTTTTCCTTTTGTTAATTAGTATATCTTTTCATTTATAAAATTATGTGACTTTTACATTGTGTTATTATTCTAGGCCAGAAAATTTTTTATTGTTATTATTCTTATTTTTACATGCCTAAGGGCCCATGAGGCCTATATGTAAAATAATTGCCAATAAAGGTCTTATTATTAAGCTGATACGAAATCCCGAGTACCATAAACGCACAAAGCACATCGATATACGATATCACTTAGTGAAAAATGAAATATACCGAAGGCTTTTTCGATCTTGAGTATGTTCCTAGCAAGCAACAATTGGCGGACATACTTAAAAAGGCGTTGCCGAAGAACACACTCGTGAATTTGAGGAAGAGTCTGGGAGTTTAGTTGAAGGGGGAGTGAAGAACCATCAACAGAACTTCATTAATTGTTTATTATAATCGGACCTCAAAATTCAACATGTGTTTGGCAATGTTTACTATTCAGAAATTTCCTTTCGAATGAGTTACAACTTTTTATTGCGGTGTTGTTTAATAAACCTTGTTAATAGTTTTGTTACCTACAGCGAACTCTGTATAACAGTACAGAGTTACATTACAGTAAAACATTACTCTGTATGTACATTCTTACCATACTAGTAATGGTAGTAGAATGGTAGTCCTGTTTCATATAACAGACGTTTCCAGAATTATAGTTCATCAGCCGGTGCAGGACAGCCAAAAACAGAAAATCTCAATTTTCTCGAAATCACTTGGTTGTGGATTGGATCAAAATTGCATATCTACGTCCAGTTGTACTTAAAAGAACAGTATACACAAGTTTATTTTCTACAAATACGTACCAATATGCTTACTCAAGTTGCTCAAATTTCAATACAATTTAACATAATATATAGTTAAGTAGGGGAACGGGGGGCACAATGGAACACTTTTTCTATTCTTATTTTTCCTGGCTTCATTTTCAATTGTATTGAAATCAAAGCGGTATAGGAATACTTTTTAACATGTCTAAAGACTATTGCTAGGTTTCCAGTCGATATTTAATCACACAGTCATCGCTATAACTATTTTAATTTTGCTTGACTTTTGTTACATTGTGCCCCCTACGTGGGGTGCCTTGCAACAGTCCATGGGGAACAGTGAAACAAGGGTTGTTGTATGAGAACATCAGTTGCATTTGCTGGAAACTGCATATTTATTTTGCAATACGAAATACAGAACCTAAATTGTAGCCACTACAGGTTTGAAACATCCTACACTACATTACCTACATGTATAGGTCAAAAAGAAACATATTTTCATGAAAATTAAAATCCATTACCAGGCGACTGGGTACAAATAGTTTTTAAAGCATTCGTCCATAACAAAGTTTCTTTTTTTTCCAAACATTTCCTTCGTATGGTAGGAACGTATTGTTTCAAATCGCGGTTTTTTTAAGTCCTTCAACAAGATAGCCAATACCATTAAAAATACAGAACAAGTAAAATATTGTGTAGGCATTGACCAAAAAGTGCAATTTACGTGCAATGACATTTTTAAACAACCAAATATTTTCTTTTAAAATCGCCTCAAATAAAACGTTATTCTTCCTAATCTTGAAAATTTAAATGTTTAATAAGTTAGAATGTTATGCTAGTTATACAATTCAGTCAAAATAAAATCAAGTAAGTAGTTCTACCGGTCAAATTCTAATCAATCTTTAATCCATATTATTAGCGTTACTTACATTATCAGCCTTATTTACCCCACATTCATCAGCGAAAAATCCACTCCGAAAGATATAAATCTATTTTGTTATTTAGTGTCCCGAGAAAAATTAGGCTGCTAAATCATTTTTATGACATTTTCAGTCACAGATGCAATTTCTTCAACAAGTGGCTCGATGAACTTAATATTTCCTGTGTGTCGTAAAAATTTGACTTCATAGTCTCCTTCCACATCTTTCTTGTTGGCCACCCGTCCCATATAAAACTTCCTGAATTTGTGTCCAACCGAATATTGCACTAGGACTCTGTTGGAACTGGTGGTCTCTCCATTTCGGCAAAACTGTTGGGCTCAACAACGAAAAAATCTTCGTTGAAGTCCATGTCACCATCAGTATCAAAAGGGAATCGCGATGTCTTCGTCTGATGATGATGATTCATCAGCTGCAGTTTTCTTGGCAGCAGCATTTATTCTTGTATTTTGAATTAATTTTCTTATAGCCCCTTGCCTCTTGGATTCTTCTAGTTTCTTTCTCTCGGCTATCGAGTTGCGTTCAGGAGTACCTATTTGTAGGAATATACTTTTCCCATTTGCCCTTCCTTTCCTGTTATTTTTCTAGCACTAGCCTTAGGATAACCACGGAAATCTTCTGGGCTAACGAAAATGTGCTTCCGATTATTTTCTGTGTTCAGAGCGCTATTAATAACCTCATTACTTTCAGCTTGTCCTGCAGAGGGTACTGGAGTTAAGGGGTTTATCACACTGGTAGGATAATCGTCTCTGATGTCGTCTAAGAAATTTATTAAGATTAATACAATTGAGGCACAATGAAACATCTGACTGGGGCACCTTGAAACGTTTCAATGATCCCCTTTTCTTACGTTTCAAACAGCCCTAGTCGCCTACTTAGTATGTTTTTGATTCCATGCCAGATTGTAAACAAAATAACTCAATGTAAACCATACAGCCTAATCTACACATGAAACTGATTCAAAACATCAGTAGCATGAAATGAAAATAGTTTTTACTTATGTCCTGAATAAAAAAATTCGTCAATCCAAAATTTTTGTTGACTATGAGCAGATCTGACTTTTTACTATGGCTCTCCAAGGAAGACTAGAATGGAGGCACAAGGGCGTTGGGTGAAAGAGGGGCTACTGTAGCGCACTCTGGTGTTTGCTCCTTCAATTAACTCCCACTCATATTTGAATTATACTCGTTGTTTCACTGTGCCCCATGTACCAATGAGCCCCCCGTTCCCCTACCTAATTAGGTACCTGGTGGTAATTTAAGAAAATTTGCTCTATGTATTAAAAAGAACGTGAGAAGCTCTAACTTATACTCATTTCGAAATAAAATGACAAAACTTTTTATAATTTTGATGTTGATAGGAACGGTTATAGCTTACAAAGCAATTGAACTAACTGTAAATGAATAGTAGGAAATGGAAGCCTACCACAGCCGAAGCGGATTTCCGAAAAAGTACGATTGTTGCCGAGGGGACTGGGAAATCTCAAAACCACTGGTCCCACAAAATAATTTATGCAGCAAATGGCAGTGAGCATTCGGTAGGTATTGTAGGTATTTCTATCCAGGTGTTTCAGACCTATCTCTCCTATGGCCATGAAAGGAAAAAGCAGTAGGTACTATGAATCCCGTCCCATATCAAAACTTCCCACGTGAGTTGTGTGTGTGTATGTTGCTGGGGTAGGGTAACTGTTGGTGTTCGTATCTCTTTGGAGCTTCTTCATATCCCCACCCAAGTCAAGGCCATACGATCCAGTCGTGCAACCCGGGCACCCTCTGGGTGAACAGAGGGTGGCAGAATGACCTGCTGGCGATTATGGGGGAAGGCTCATGTCAACGGGTCTCCCGACCCTTTTTAATGTCTCCCCCGTTATGGATCAGAATCAAGACGAGCCTCATAACTCCCGCCTACCCATTGGCACACGGGGTTCTAGGAGAGGCGCTTGGGGGGCCCCAGGCAGGGGCGTCGGTCATCCTCCCCCGCATCTTCATCTTCTTCATCCTATCCTTCATCCTCTTCCTCTGCCCTGATTAACGACCACCAGTGTGCCCACTGTGAGAAAGCCTTCAGTTCCAAGCGTGACCAGCGCACAAACATCTGGCAGAAGCATCCTGTACAGGCCAACACTGCAATTGATATAGAGAGAGAACAGCCTAGGAATGCTTCTGAGGATTTGTGATGAATGGCAGCAGAGGAGGCAGAGGCTGTGTGCGTTGGGGTGCGTCATGCTAACGCATTTTCGCTGCAATGTTTTCAAATGTGCACGCTTTCTGCCATTCAATCTCTTCGCCTGAGGCCCCTTACTATATGCAACTTGTACAGGATGCAATCCTGGCAAATAGCGGTGGGGCCTCCCGCGCATCTCCTACAGACGTGGAGGCAGTAGCCTGCCATTCAGCAATCTTCCCCTGGGACCTTCGGTCTTCTCAAAGACTGAGGTGTTAGAGCTTGAGGAGCAGGTAGGCCGTATTGAAGGTTATGAGAGCGCCTACCTGCAGGATCCGGTGAGGTTGGCTGTTGAGGGGCCTGAATGCTTGAAGGGCTAGGTTGCAGCCTATTTACAGAGGATCTTCCCACAGGTTGAGAAAGCGACCGTGGCGGGGCATCAGGGATGAGTTTCTCCTGCGTTGGTGCCTCGTGGAGGTCACTGAATAGCAAAGCAAGCAAGAAGAAAGAAATACCAGCGGGTCCAGAAGTTGTTGAGAAAGCATCCGGCTCGCTTAGCTGCAGAGGTACTGGAAGAAGTTGGGGGTGAACAAGTTTTGCCCCCTCTCCAGGAGTTTGTGGACTGTAGGCTGTAGGGAGCCACTCTAGGGTGCTCCCAGCCACAATCCTGGTGAGTCGGTGGTACCCCTGCTTCTACCAGGGATTCGTTGAGCAGCATTATGTGCAGGCTGGCGCTTCATGATGAGGCACTTAAGTGCTGTGTCAAAAACTCCACTTCTACTGGACCTGAAGGTGTTTCCACCCGATGTTGGAACAAAGTACCAAGGACAGGTAAGCTCCTCATCCTCAACCTGCTGCTTCTATCGGGAAGACCCCCAAAAGCGTTAGCACATGCTCGGACAATTTTTATCGCAAAAAAGGCTTAAGTGGGCCTGGAGGGTACGGTCCGATATCTATATCGGCTGTAGTCTTCCGCCACTTCCAAAAAATTCTGGCATCATGCATCCAAGCGGCTGGTGTCATAGATGACATCCAGAGAGCATTTCGGTCAGTGGATGGCACAGTAGAGAATTTAACACAGGGGTGCTCAAACGGTCGATCGCGATTGACCAATCGATCGCGAGTGCTTTTTGAGTAGATCTCGAGAAGAAAAAAGTTTTAATAAGTAGGTAACTAAACTACAAAAATTTATTACGTAATAACACTGCTTGCGGCAAAAGGCGGCTTTATCAAAGGAACGCGCGGTACTTGTCAAAGAAAAGCCGCGTTGTTTCTAGAATAGACTGTACTAGACCATTTCGGGCGGCGCGTTTGACAGGAACATTCGAGACTTTCGTTCACGTCGATATAAATGTTGCGCCTGCAGGAATTGGAGTCATTCTGAATTGTAACTTGAAGGCGATACTACGTCGATACAAAGTTTATTATTAAATAGTGCGAAATGAGTGCAGTGAAGAAATCTAAAACGTATCATTTTAATAACGATTGGGAGGAAGAATTTTTCTCTTGTATGGTGAAGGATAAGTGCATTTGTGTTATTTGTCGTGCGTCAGTTGCAATACCTAAGCGTGGTAACTTAGAGAGGCATCATAAAACGGTTCATAAAAACTATGAAAAGGATTTTCGCCACAGAGTGAATTAAGAAAACGAAAAGTAAGTGATTTGATATCTTGTTTGAAAAAAGAACAAACCATGTTCACAAGACCAGCCAAACAATCAAAAGCTGCTACGATCGCGTCATTTAAAATATCTCAAGAACGAAACACAAGAAACCATTCGAAGATGGATCGGTTGTGAAGGAAGCATTTATTGAAGCGGGTGAGACTTTATTTGGAGATTTTAAAAATAAAACAGAAATCATGTCTGCTATTAGAGAACTTCAGTTATCTCGTCCGACTGTCACAAGGCGTATTGAAGTCATGAGTCAGGACATCGCAGATAAACTAAATACTAAAACATGATATCATGGAATGTACATACTTTTCTTTACAGTTCGACGAATCCACCGATATGACAGACACTGCCCAGCTGTGTATTTTTATTCGGATGGTATTCAATGACATGTTGGCTAAGGAAGAATTTTTGACAATCATTCCTCTGAAGGGGAAGACCCGTGGCGAAGATATATATGACGTTTTCATCAATTTTGTAAAAAACTACAAGCTACCAATATATAAATTAGTGTGCATTACAACCGATGGAGCACCAGCAATGACTGGAAACAAGAACGGTTTTGTGGCATTGTGTCGAGCTAATGAAGAATTCCCTTCATTTTTTTCATTCCATTGCATTATACATCAACAAGTTTTGTGTTCAAAAGTTTTAAACACGGAGGAAATTATGGGCATTGCAACAAAAATTGTGAATTCCATCCGTGCACGTAGCTTGCAACGGCGGCTCTTTAAGTTGCAGTTGGAAGATAGGGAGTCAGCTGAACACACTGATTTAGTTCTTCACACGGACGTCAGGTGGTTGAGTCGCGGAAAATTCCTAGAAAGGTTTCAAGAATTATTGCCCGAAATAACAGCTTTTCTAGACGAAAGAGGTGATGACACTGAGATGTTGAAAAACGAAAAATGGCTGACTGATTTGGCATTTTTGACTGACATCACAATGCATTTAAACACCATTAACTTGGAGCTTCAAGGTAAAGGAAAAACTATTATTGAGATGATTAGCGCAGTAAACGCATTCAAAAGTAAATTGCAACTTATGATAGATCAACTGAAAAGAAAGGATCTGAAACATTTTCCGTCTTTGAAAGCAAGGATTCCTCAGTTGAATTATGACACGTATGAGGCTGAATTATCAAATATTTTGGGACAATTCGAAATGCGTTTTTATGATTGCAGTAAATTGGCAAATATAGCATCATTTATGAGTTATCCTTTTTCATGTAAAAACATTGAGGAATTAGCTACTGAAGTAGCAAGTCAGTTTAATATGAACTCATGTTCTGTTGAAAATGAGTTGGTGCAGATTATATCAGATATACATCTCAAAGCTACAGCATCTGATACAAATTTCTGGTGTTTTATATCTGAAGATAAATATCCGAATCTAAGGCAAATCGCCCTTCAACTGACGGCAATGTTTGGGTCAACTTACTTGTGCGAGTCTGCATTTTCTGAAATGAAGATAATTAAGTCAAAATATCGCAATCGACTAACTGACGATCATATGTCATCATGCTTGCGATTGGCACTCAGTGGTTACGCACCATCTTATGAAAAGTATGCTGAGGACCTGCAGTGCCACGCTTCAACATCCAAAGTCACTCCTTAGTCGAGTTTAACACCATATGTAACTCTTTTGTTTTGGAACAACGAATAAACTCGCAATTTTGAATAACTAGGAGTTTTTTCATTGATATTGTAGAGAAGAACTTGAGTAAACCTAACCCAAACCTTGAATAAAATAATGTAAATTGTGCGGAAAGCTAATATCTATATATGCTACGGTACACCCTACCTAGGTAGGTAGGGTGTATCGTGTATGTACGACAACCCTGCATCACACATACTTGCAGCCTCTCAGAGTCGATCGTAAGTAGTCTAAAAATATTGAGGTAGATCGCCAGCAGTTCAAGTTTGAGCACCCCTGATCTAACAGTTCTCCAAACTGTCATTACGCTGGCCAGTATTGAGAAACGGCAGCTCCATCTTGCCCCTCTGGACATCATTAAGGCCTTTGAAACTGTAAGACATTTTTTCCTGACCTATTGATCGTTTAATTGGGTATGTGGCCTGTCTGTACCACAAAGGCGCCCTCAAGGCACGAGGCGAAATGACAAGGGATGTTGTCACTAAGGAATGGTTTACGCCAGCGGAATCCTCTGTCACCACTCCTCTTTGACCTGGTCGTGGATACGGCCTTGGGTAAGCTGCCAGTTGAAATAGGGTTTGATCTCACCCCTGGTGAGTGAGTAGGTGCATTGGCTTTTGTCAATGATGTCATCCCTCTTGCCAGAACCCGTGAGGGCTTGCAGATCGCCCTCAATGCCATTGCTGAGCAGCTAGCCAGGTGTGGTTTCATGGTTAACCCAGATAAGTGTGGGTCAGTCTCCTTGGTCCTGTCGGGTCACCAGCATCAGGTGAAGGTGGTGGATGAGGAGTATTTTGTCATAGGACAGTCAGCCATCCCCACCCAATCCGTGCTGGAGGTTTGGCATTACCTTGGAGTTGACTTCATGGATGTGGCCACCATTGCTCCAAGCTGTTTAGACTTTGGCGGAGGACTAGCTCATATCACCATTGAAACCACAGCAGAAGCTGTGCCTCTTCCTCATGTACTTACTGCCAAAGCTAACCTATGGGCTAGTCTTTGGTAGGTTTACTGCGGGGAGGCTGCTTGAGTTAGATCATGAAGTTGGCTCTGCTGTGTACTCTTGGCTAGGCTTCCCACCTGGTTTCCCAATTGCCTATATTCATGCGCCGGTCAAGGCCAGTGGGCTCGGTATTGTCTCTCTATCAGCCATCATCCCATAATTACACCACCAGTGCCAGCTCGCCCTTAAGGGCTCGAGCTGGGAGGTTGCCCGCACTGCAGCTGACCTGGACTTTGACAGGCAGCAGTTGTTGTGGTGCGACCGAGCAACACCAACTGCTCCAAAACCCTGCTCATCTACTGAGTTTGCTGCTGCGCTGCATGAGTCAGTAGATGGTAAAGAGCTCCGACAGTGCTCTGAATCCCCCATTTCTTCTCAATTGGTAGGATGGGCTTCAGAGCACACAGGGGCCTGCAACTATCACCTCGGTGAGGTGTTTAAGGAGTAGTCGCAGGACTGTGAATACCCTTTGCCTTGCCTGTTGGGGTAAACATGAGAATCTGTATCATTTGGTGTGGCAGTGTTCTTGTGCTCACGGTTGCTGCATTCTTCGTCAGGATGTGGATGCCAAGCAGGCCGCAGGCGCTTTATCATCCAGCGGTTGGGATGTTGAAAGAGAGAGACTATTTCACATGCCTAGTGGCCGGGGCAAGAAGCCGGATATCGTTGCTGTTGAGCTTGATGGGTGTGCAATAATCCTGGATGTCCAGGTTGTCAGTGGCAACGTGGTCATAGAGCAGACCTGGCGGGCTAAGATAAATAAGTACGACAGAAATGACCCACGGCAAGCGATTTCCGAGCTAAAAGGAGTGACGACCAACAACATCAGGGTAATGGCTGCGACCATGTCATGGGGCGGAGTGTAGTGCGGAAAAAGTGCCACAGAGTTACTCGAGTTGGGCATCTCAGGAGGAGTGCTCTGTAGTATCACCACCCGCATCCTGAGGGTGTTCTTACTTGAACTGGTGGTCGTTTCATAGGTGCACTTCATCCCACTCTGCCTCCTCTTCCTTCTGCAACTTCCCTCCCTAGAGCCGGCGTCAGGTAAACCTGGGCATCCTCATATATATATATATATATATATATTGTTACGAACAGATAATAGGTAGCACGATTGATTGATAATTAGTTAATAATAACCAACCTGATTGAATTACAAACACGAACTGAACATTTATTGAATCTCATGTAAACTAACAACTTGCATCTGGTTGGTAACCAAACAATTTATAATAATGTAGAATCTTCCACATTATCCCCCTTCTTCTGTTTGCTTTGATAGGCAGCACTATATAAAGAAAGTTTGTCACCATGAACAACACGTGTTCGGCCTCGTGGTAGACGAATTCGGAACACAACATTTGAAATGGTCTTCAGAACTTTACATGGACCCACCCATGGTGACTGTAGTTTGGGACATCTTCTCAACTGTCAGCGTGGCCAGTAATACCAGACCTCGTCTCCAACTGCAAACCTGGGTTCTGTTGCCTTCACATCGTAACGCCTCTTGACATCCTCTGCTACCGCTCGTAGTTTCTTACGTGCCAACTCATGGACTGTTATCAACTGCTCTTGAAGCTGTTTGGCATAAACAGTAGTGGACTCTACTCCAGGAATAGTTGAGCCAGTGAGCAAGTGGACTGGAAGTGTGAGATGTCGCCCTAAGTTCAGCTCAGATGGTGTGAATCCAGTGGATGAGTGCTCTGTGGCTCTGTAAGCCAAAAGTACACAAGGGAGCCACCGGTCCCAATCCCTTTGGTTCTTGTTCACGACTTTGGAGAGCATGTTCCAGAGAGTACGATTGAACCGTTCTACAAGCCCATTGCTTTGTGGCCGTAGTGGAGTTGTTCGCGTCTTCTCTATCTGCAGTAGAGCCATTATCTCCTGGAACACCTGGGCTTCAAAACTAGTTCCTTGGTCAGTATGTATTTCTCTGGGGACACCAAATCTAGAAATCACAGTCTCTACCAGCCCCTGTGCGACTGTTTCTGATTGAATATCAGGGACTGGAAAGGCCTCAGGCCACTTTGTGAAGTGGTCAACCACAACAACTATATATTTGTTACCCCGTTCAGTAATAGGAAGAGGACCAACAATATCAATAGCCACTCTTTCAAAAGGGACTCCTGAAACCAAACTCTGCAATGGTGCCTTACTCATATTCCGTTTGTCTCCCCTCTGACCACAAACTTGACAGCTCATTCCATGAAGTTTCACATCACCCTGTAAGCCCGGCCAGTAGTACCTGGTTCTAATCACCCCCAGTGTCCGCCGGCGGCCAAAGTGTCCCAAGTTGTGTGCGTAGTCCAGAATTTCTTTCCTTCTCGCTACTGGTACAATAATTTGGTTCACTTTCTGTGTGCCGCTATCATTCTCCCATACTCTCACCAGGACTCCTTCCACTACGCTGAGACTGGGGAACATGGACCACATTTTCTTCAAGGATGAACTTGTAACTGCAACTTCCTGCCAAGTTGGACGCCTATTTGAAACCACCCATGACCTCACACATCGCAGTTCTGGGTCGGCTTCCTGATCCACTACCCACTGATCCATGTCTGTAGAGAGTCTAACACGAGCTGCCTGTTCCTCCTTAGACTTTTGTTCCTGACGTAGGCAGTGCTTGCAGCCATCATCCAAGCAAGGCCGGCGGGACATGGCATCTGAATTTTGATGAAATCTCCCTGGCCTATAGACAATTCGAAAATTGTATGGTGACAACTGCTGCAACCACCTGGCTAATTGTCCATCCGGTTCCTTGAAATTGCGAAGCCATTGAAGTGACGCATGGTCCGTTCTTATTACAAATGCCTTCTCACAATCCAGACCATAAGAATGAAAATGTTTCAGAGCTTTCACAACACTAAGCAGTTCTTTTCGTGTGGTGCAGTAGTTACGTTCTGGTTGTGAAAGGCATTTGCTGAAGTATGAGAGGACTCGTTCAGATCCTTGTTGTACTTGGGACAAGACAGCACCAACTGCACGATCACTCGCATCGGTATCCAATATGAATTCAGCTCCTGGAATTGGATGGGCCAAAATAGGGGGTTCAGTGAGTGCTGCTTTGATGCTTGTAAATGCTTTCTCACAGGCAGGTGACCACTTGAATGTTGTAGTTCTATCTTGTAGGGCATACAAAGGGGCCATTTGCTCTGCAAAGTTCTTAATGAAACACCTGTAGTATGAGCACATACCAACAAATGTCCTTACATCCTTGCTGTTTGTTGGCGCTGGCCACTCTCGAACCTTAACAGTTTTTAATGGGTCTGCTTCTATTCCTTGTCCTGAGATAACAAAGCCAAGATAGGTCACTTTTCGCCTAAAGAACTGACACTTTTTTGGATTAAGCTTCACCCCCTTTTTCTGGAGCACACCAAAAACTCTTCTCAACCATTTTAAATGTTCATCAAAGTTAGGGTTATCCACCAATACGTCATCCAAATACACTTTCACTCGTCCTAAACGAATTTCATCACGTAAGATTCCATGCATAGCCCTCTGAAATGTGGCTGGCGCATTACACAGTCCGAAAGGCATGGTTTTGAAGTGCCAGAGTCCTCGAGGGGTGCAGAATGCTGTCTTCTCTTTATCTTCAGCAGCCATGGGAATCTGCCAATACCCCGACTGAAGGTCAAGGGTGGAGAACCATTGACTTCCAGCCAGGGCCCCTGTTAGCTCTTCTATTTTTGGTAAAGGATGCGAGTCTTTCCGTGTAATGTCATTCAGGCGACGAAAATCAATACAAAACCTGGTAGATCCATCTTTTTTTTGGCACAAGTACAATAGGGCTGGCCCAGGGACTATTTGAAGGTTCAATTACACCAGTTTCCTCCATGTCTTGGATGAGCTTATCCACTTCTTCCAAGCGATGAGGTGCAATTCGTCGAGGAGCTTGTCGTACAGGTAGATTTTTTCCAACATCAATAGAATGGGTATATCCAGATATAGTACCCAAATCTTTTCCTCCTTTGGCAAAAATACTAGAAAACTCCTGAAACAGATGTTTTGCCTCTTCCTTCTGTTGGTCGTTAAGATCTGCAATACCCTCATCCATCATCTTCTGAAGGTGCATGGCGGCTCCCTGATCTTCGCACCGTGAAATCATAGACTCATCCAAAGAAACCAGTTTCTGCATTCCACCTGAGTCAAAGTCATCCACCACAGTAGTATAAATGGATCCAGCATCAGTCTCCAGACAATTCCCATCAAGAATGATGGATTGTCCAGCTGGATTGATTAAACAATTGTGTTTGATCAAAAAGTCGAGTCCAAGAATACAGTCCTCATATATTTTAGCCAACAAAACAGGATGAGTACGCTTAATACCACTTTTGAATTGGAAGTCCACCATCACCACGCCTTGAACAGGAATGAGTTCTCCTGAAACTGATCTCAATGATGGACATCTTCCTGATGCGATTGGTTCTTTTATGTACTTCATAAAGTTTACATTGAGTATAGTTTTTGTTGCCCCTGTGTCAATTACTATGTCACAGGCTGTACCACACACTTTCCCCTTCAAAACCAATGATGCACTCGTGGAAACCCGGTAGATGAGATTTTCTTCTGGGGGCAATGTACTCTTGATCGGCTTGTGCCCCATCAGTCCGACCTTTCTGCATTTCCCGAATAAGAGGAATGTCCGAGGGAATGTTGTGATTCAAGATATTTAGGAGGGTGCCAGCCAGGGGACTGAGCGTACGGGTCACAGAGACCCATTTGTGGTGGTTTTGAGCCAGTCTCACGTTGTAAAACGACCCCTGCTGGCGGAAAAGGGCAGAATTTAGCCAAATGTTCTTGGGCACAGCATCTCCAGCACATCACTTGTTGTTCAGTGGCTCGCCGTCGTGGACGAACTTGAACCCATTGCTGTCTTGATTTAGGGGTTGAAATTCTCACAGGAACCTCTTCAGATGCCGGTGTTGATAATGCTGTCTCATCACTGTCTATCACCATCGCGTGCTCAGTTAAACTGCGCACTGGGAGAGGTTGGGCTGCCGCATGAGCAACTGTTTCACATCGAAGTGCTACATTTAGTGCCTCATCCATCGTTTTTGGCCAGACTCCCATGACTTTTTCCCGCAAAGTCTTATCTCTAAGCATGAAATGGTAGACTATCATTTTTTCAGCCGGATCATCCTTCACTCCAGTTGGCCAAGCACGACGAGCAAGAGTAGACAGAGCCTGATGATACGTAGTCACATTTTCTTCCGAAGTTTGTTTTCTGGCAAGCAACATCGTCATAAATCTCTGAGCTTGATTTCGGTGACCAAATCTCTTCTCAAGAGCATCCACTAAATTACAGTAAGTTCTTGTCTCCACTTGTGTCAGAACTTCTAAAGCTGAACCAATTAATGCCGACTCAAGAGCCACAGTTTTTGTTGGGTCATCCCATCCATTCCGAGCAGCAATTCCTTCGAACTGTATTTTGTATGCATCCCATTCGACGCTCCCATCATAAGGCTTTGGTTTGAACATGGAGACACTTGTGCTACGGACTGGTTGAGCTGAGCTCGGGTCCCCCAACACATTCTGCTGAGACATCGATGCTACACTATGACGAAATTCAATCAAAAATTGGGACCAGTCATTTTGCATTTCAATACGTAGTTCTGATAGTGTTGCACTCCACTCTGCTTGTAGCTGTTCCATAAAGTTCGCCTTTTCTAACTCCCAAGACTGTCGAAATTCTTCTAAAATCCCGGCAATTGGAATATCTTCCGTAGGATTAGCTGCTTCCTGAAATGCTGTCGAGTGGTGGTGAGCCTCATCTCTTACCTCCTCTTCTCCAAGAGCCATGGAACGCGTATTCACCATCCTATCCCACCGCTGTCACCAAATGTTACGAACAGATAATAGGTAGCACGATTGATTAATAATTAGTTAATAATAACCAACCTGATTGAATTACAAACACGAACTGAACATTTATTGAATCTCATGTAAACTAACAACTTGCATCTGGTTGGTAACCAAACAATTTATAATAATGTAGAATCTTCCACAATATAAATTATGTGATCCTCTAACATAGGAGAGAAAAATAATAAAACTACTGCCTTCAGCAGTTCTCCCCTCTTGGTGAAGCACCTCGCTTCGGACATCCCGAAGCTCGGTGCAGTCATTGTTGGTCAATCTCACGTGCGGTTCGTTTCCTCTCTTGTACATAGTCCGTGTGTGTTTTTAATAAATTGTATTGGGAAATAAATAGTCGTTTTTTAAAAACTAATTCCCAATTAAAAGACATTTAACTGGCGCAGTCTCGTGGACAAATAAATCAACTTTGGGCAAATCAATCAATCAAGACCAAAGGGACCATTCTGACTCAAAGGGAACCTGCTGTTCACCAAAAAGGAAACTTATCATCTCTACCCACTCTGTGACTTCAAGAGAACATCACACGCTCCACAAGAGGAAAACTACGCGAATTCACCAAAAAACAGGACGCCCGAGCAAAGGCACTTGGCTCGTTAAATAATAGAAGTGGATTCCGCGCTGTGAAGAAGGAACGCCGTGCACCTTCGCTATCTCTTCTCAGAACGAAGCCGCTGCCCGCAACAGGACACCGAGGTACCTACTTCGTCGACCTTCACCTAAAGCTGAGACAAGAAAACTCAGATGTTCTCGAAGGCCCTTGTTACTCTCGTCGTGTTGTAAGTACCAACCCAGCTTCATCTTTTTAGTTCTTCAAGAGTAGCGAGAACACCGGCAAGTTTTGAAGGAAGATACGAACTTCTGATTCAATTTCATTTAATTTTAATAATTGTTAAACCTCCCCATTTCATACCACCCGTTACCTGGTGGGAAGGAACAATTAAATTTTGTTGAACGATCTTCTAATTCAATTTTATTTTAATAATTGTTAAACCTCCCCATTTCATACCACCCGTTACCTGGTGGGAAGGAACAATTAAGTTTTGTTAAACGATCGTCTAATTCAATTTTATTTTAATAATCGTTAAACCTCCCCATTTCATACCACCCGTTACCTGGTGGGAAGGAACGGTTATGTTTTTGTTGCAACCGCGTTTCAAGCCACCCGACCTCTGGCGCGGGGCTGTAGAAAAATTAACTATTTGATCATTTGCATAATTTTCTTTAATTATTGAAATTGCGTTTCAAGCCACCCGTCATCTGACGTTAATTTCATAATTAACCAATTCTTATTGTCTTAATATAAAGACACTTTATTTTATTTGTATTTAATTATTGAAATTGCGTTTCAAGCCACCCGTCATCTGACGTTAATTTCATAATTAAACACATTTTATTGTCTTAATTTAAAGATACTTGATTTCATTTTTATAATTGAATCTTATAAACTTGTGATGTTTTGTACATTTTCACATTGACACACACGAACACTTGGAGTGGACACTGAAAAACAGTACATACTTCGCTGTCAAAATTCCAAAAAACTATAGAAAATATTTCCTAAGGAAGGTTTACTCACCTTTCGAAAGACTCCCTGTAATAGAAGAAGATACTAATATGGCAGAGGGACAGGGACAGCCCCAACCTGGAGTGGTAAACCCGATCCCGGGGAACCCTTTCAATGATCCCAATTTTGTTGATTATTTTATTACTCAAAAAATTCAGGAGTCCATCAGAAATCTAAATGTGAATCAAAATACTAGGGACCTAGTTCCCGAATTTAAAAAGAAACACGCGGACATGATCCCGACCTTTGAAGGTAACCCAGGAAAGCTCCGGCAATTTCTTGATACGTGTGAATCTATAGTTAATAGGTTCATAGACGATGAAGATCCCACAAGTTATCAAAACGAAGAAGTCCTTAAGACAATTATGTCCAAAATCCAGGGACCAGCCTCGGATAGGCTGGATAATTACGCACTTACGGACTTTCCCAGTATAAAAATTGCATTGCTAGAAACGTACTCCGACAAACGGGACATATTTACTTTATGTCACGAACTCACGGGACTGAGACATAGGGAAAGCGAAGACCCGTTTCAGTTTCATAGTAAAATTAAAGCAAAACTAAATTTAGCTATTTCCTGGATTAAAAATCATGAATCTGAAACGAAACAAGCTATACTGATCGAACATTACCAAGATCTTAGTCTACGAACGTTACTCTTACACCTACGGGAACCGCTCGGAAGCCAACTTCGGAGTCGGAAACCGAAAACGATGGCCCTTTCGATACTAACGAACGATTATCAAATCATGCAGTATCAAAAATTTAGACTCGATCGGAATCCCTAGGACAAACCGGCGATAAAATCGGAAATTAAAAATACGATTCCAGCAACCAAACCGTCATATGGCCAAGGGTTTAGACCCATAACATTCCCCAATAGAACGCAAAACCAAGTGGCATCTAAGGCTTTTACCCCCAATAAAAATATTCCTTAATTACGAGTACAAGGCCCCCACAATCTCAAGTTCTAAATCAAGGAACGTCCAGCTTTGCAAAATCAAGTCCAATGTCTTGGCAAACAACTCGACCGAATTTAGATTTAAACAATGTGGAAATTCACGAGGAAGAAGGTATGGTAAATTCTGACCCCGAATACAACGCGGAAAATTCTGCCGATGAGGACTCTTTTTTAGAGGAGGAGTCCGAATCGCCACCTTCTCCTTAATACATTTGAACCCTAAAGCTGGACAAAAATTACCATACGTAGTATTTCGGAAGCATAAAATTAAAATCCTTCTAGACTCTGGAAGCACTTCAAGTTTTGTTCATCCAGATGTCATTAAAAAAATTTTCCCCGATAAAATCATAACAGAAAAATTCTAGGTTAGATCAATCCACGGAATGTCATATGGGAGCAACAGTGCAAGGATCCCATGTGGCGAAATGTTCAAAATTGTAAATCTAAATCTCCTTTTCAGAGTTCACAAAGTCCATAGCCGCTTTGGATTACTATTAGGTACAGATAACTTTGAGTTACTTGGCGCTCATATTGACTATGAGAACAAGTTATTGATAACAAAAAATTCCAAAATCCCTTTTAAATATCATTACGTTGAGCAAGAAATTAAAAAAAAAAACCGATCTATGAACAAAAAATACCACCGAGGGCAATTTTGCAGATTAAAATTCCCGTACATTGTGATTCAGCAAAAAAGGAAGGGGTAATTCCATATCTGAAACAAAATTCACTAGAAATTCCTGAATTCCTGGTCAAAATTCAAGATAGGGAATGTTATGTAGGAATTTTAAATAATAGTGATTCTGAATGTAATTTTAAACTGTTTGAATCCATTCAAATTGAAGAAATCCCCATTTTAGACAAAGAGAAAAGTCCAAATTTGAATTATTTTGATACGCAAAATTATGTATTTGACCCCACTAATATTCAAACGGGTCATGTGAACATAGAAGAAAAGAGACAAATTTTGAACTTAGTATATCACTACAAAGATTTTTTTCATTGTGAAAGAAACACCTTAACGTGTACTAACTAAGTCCAACATGTAATCCGTACCATTGACGAGATCCCCGTGTATACCCGGAATTATCGATATCCCGAGGTATATAAAAAGGAAATTGATAATCAAATCCAGGATATGCTCAAACAGGGAATTATTCAACCCAGCTCTTCACCTTGGAATAGTCCACTCTGGCTCGTACACAAAAAATTAGATGCATCCGGCAAACAAAAGTACCGATTGGTTATTGATTACCGCGGACTTAACAACAAGACAATAGACGATAAATACCCACTTCCGGTCATAAATGATTTGCTCGACAAGCTTGGTAGGTGTATGTACTTCACTTGCCTTGACCTCAAAAGCGGTTTTCATCAAATTCCAATGCATCCGGATAGTATTGCCAAAACTGCTTTCTCTTCGGAAAATGGTCATTGGGAAATTAGTAGAATGCCGATGGGTTTAAAAAACGGACCTCCTAGGTTTCAACGGTTGCTCGACAATGTATTACGCGGTTTGCAGAACGAAATTTGCTTCGTTTTTATTGACGATGTTATCATCTATAGTACAAGTCTCGAAGAACACATGAATAGTCTCAGAAAAGTTTTTGACAGACTCCGTGAAGGTAATTTGAAAATACAATTGGATAAAACGAAGTTCCTCAAAAGAGAATGTGTCTATTTAGAACATCTTATCACCCCTGAAGGAGTTAAGCCAAACCCCCTCAAAACCGAAGCTATATCCAAATATCCGATTCCCACAACTCCAAAACAAATTAAGGGTTTTCTCGGACTACTGGGGTATTATAGAAAATGTATTAAAAATTTTGCCCAAATAACCAAACCATTAACCCAATGTTTGAAGAAGGGAGCGACGATTAATCCTCAAAACCCTGAGTATAAAGAGTGTTTTGAGAAGTGTAAAACTCTGCTCATAAATGATCCGATTTTACAATATCCCGACTTCTCGAAACCCTTTAACCTTACAACTGATGCTTCCAACATTGCGTTAGGCGCTGTAATAAGCCAGTGCACTAACGGTGCTGACTTACCGATAGCGTACGCTGGCCGGACTCTGAATGACCATGAACGCAACCTCTCTACTATCGAAAAGGAATGCCTTGCATGTGTCTGGGCTACACAATACTTTAGACCATACCTTTTTGGCCGAAAATTCAAAATTTTTACCGACCATAAGCCTCTTCAGTGGTTATTTTCACTGAAGGAACCCAATTCTAAATTGTTCAGATGGAGGCTTAAATTAGAGCAATATGATTATGAGATCCACTACAAAAAAGGATCCACTAATCAAAATGCCGATGCCCTTTCCCGAGTGGAAATTAACATCAACGAAAATTCACCTGATGTTGAGCAAATTGTTCAAGACGCTCTCAACGGGGATAGTCCTCCAACTCCACTCATGAATGAAGTACTGGGAGAACTAAATGATGCCGTAAATAATTCATCGGAATCAATGGTCGTCAATGTGGACGAGAACGCCAGTGATTCTGCGTCTTTAGCTCCCACTGTTCATTCTAATTACGAGGGAAACACAATACTGAATATTCCTATAACCGAAAAACCTGTTAACTATGGAACTAACCAAATCATCATTGTAGTAGCCGACAGAGAAGAAACCAGAAACCCCAGGATTGAAAATATTTTTGAAAGAATCACTAGAATAACAGTAACGCTGAGGAAAAATAACCTTGAATCAGATATAATTCATTTTGTGAAAACCTACGTAGTTCCGAAGAGAAAATATTCCTTATTTTTTGTCAACGATATCTATGAAGAATTCAGCCGAATAATGATAAGAAATTCAGTCATGCACCCATTCAGGCATGACCCCATGAGCGAATTTTTGATGAAATCTTCGATTATTTCGATTTTTGACTGATTTTTGAACTTTGAAATGTTTTAAAACTTAATACATATTCTTATAGAAAATTGTTACGCTGATTCCGAATATACCACATGTTAGTATGCTGAAAAAATTATTTCGCACAACAAATCGCAAAAAACAGGCTATTTGGAAATTTTTGACTACATTTTTGAAAATTTCAACCCGAAGATGTAATCCGATCATGCTGGCCAACGAACTTGAACTTTCATTTTGTGTCCTTAATATTTTAAAATTTGTTTGAAGTTCCTAGCACAATTCTACGGACAGTTATCGTCTGGAATGACACATACATACATATATACATACATACATATATATACATACATACATACATACATAAAAAAATGCGTTAAACTTCAGAATATGATTCAGAATAGCCTGAAACGGATTTCTGCATAAAATTTTTTCAAAAAATCACATTCTACAAATTTTGAGGCGAGAGCAATAGCTTAAATTTCTTCAAAAATAACTAGGCAAAGAGAACTTACAAGTATACGAAGAACAGGAATAAGTCTTTCAACTGTTGTGAATTATTTTCAATTACATGTTTTCCATTTCGCTAATATTTTATCTCTGCATCCATTTCTGACAGTGCTTGGGAAGATGAACTAATCCAGTGCAAGCGGTCCGGTACGAAACCTCAATTACGCAGAGCCGTCGTCCGGTTATTTGGCCCACGATGCATGCTGTTATCCACTTCATTATTAGTGTCAAGAACAATACCGTAAGCAAATAATATCAAGCATTCTACTGATAATTTGGGTTTATAAGTGTGATCATAGGTAAGATTCATGATCGGACACCAGCGTGTCCCTTATCAGTGTGATTGGAGATACGTGGTATCCGTAAGTATCTACTTACACCGTACATACTCGTACTTCGATCGATTTTCTACCTATACTCATTATCCATAAGCTCTCCCCTCAATGATTACACACACCTATACAATGTGACGGCTTACACAGAAGCCCAGACTACTCTAGATAACAATTAAACCATATACCTATACTGTGGCACTACACAATACACATACCTATACCGCTGTATACCTACGTCGTATACAGCATTTATACCACCCATAATATGTCATTGCGGATGGCATATACTATACCTATACTGCCGATATGGGTGGCAATACAACCACGCCTGCAGGATGTTTTACACAAAGCGATTTACATACACCTTACACCTATACTGGGGTCAGGGGACGGTTAAGGGGTCGATGGGGAGACCGTCATATACAAACTACACACAGGGGAGAGCAGTGATACCGCACACTGCATGTAATGCATGATTATACCATTAGATTATACGTGTCAAAACCTATCATATTACATATTATGTAATAATATGTCCTTATGATACTTAATTCGTACGGCGGAGCTGGCCGTGACGACATGGTGCATCGGCCGGGAAATTTTTATTTCGATAGGGCCTTTTTTCCAACTACCTATGCAAGCTAGTTTTATTTGAATTTTTATTTTGAATTGATAACAGGACTAGTCAACCCCTCGCTGTTCCCGTATTACTCGAATTATCGTAATTATGAGGACGGAGAGAAGAAGGATAACTTCCGATTTCAATTATATTACTGTTAGACCGTACAACGATTTATTTATCATTCACTACAATAATCTCTTGACATCTATCAGCTCAGCTTGTTCAATTATACCAAATACCTAGTTTAAATTTTTAGGCGTTTTTATTTTGTTGATTCACTGGTACAATAGGCATTTTTCATCATACAAAATATTAATACTTGCACTTGCGTACCTTCCCATAGATGTGGTGGTAGGTAAAACTCATGTTCATAATTATTCAAACACACGTAAACCTAGACAAATATTCATTTGTATAGCTATGATTGTATAGATACAAAAGACAACTATATAAATATCCCAACCTGGTGATGCTTGAGTAACAACCCCCCATTCTAGTAACCTAAAATCAAAATGTACACACCTTATTCAGTTCGCGGCTAGGTAATTTAAAATTTAAACGAATGAAGGATGAGTCGAAGATGAGGGTGACGGTTCACACGTTAATTTTTATAATCAGGAGTCGATTTTATGTGTTTTTTATACTCAGTTATAGCATACCTATAAGGGGTATGGTTAGAAAATCCACATATCTTATAATTCTATACAATATAGGGTGCGTTTTGACATCTATATATTTAGACAAGGGGAACATTCTTTATTTCAGAACGTAAAATGAAGCAAAATGGGGGCTATTTAAATCAGGAGACTTGAGGCCTTGGGAAATAAAGTTAGAGAGGGATTGGCTACATGTAAAGGTTTCGTGGATTTTTTACATGATGATTTAGGTGAACCAAACAAATCACACCGATTACCTGTTGAGAAATTGACAGCGTAAGTAGATAGACTAAGAGGGGAAATACATAACTGCATAGGGACCTATAACGATGCCTCTCCTCATGGAAGCGAAAATTGATGAATTAACAGCCTTACAGATCGAAGCTGAAGATCTGTTGGTAGAATCAGATACAAATTATTCATCTCAATAACAAGATAATACCATTACACCCTACCCAATCTGTTAACACACGCCTTCCTAAACTTGAAATGTTGAAATATGATGGAAATATATTAAGGTGGCACGAATTTTGGGATCAGTTTTCGTCTGTTATAGAAAGTAGAAAACAAATGAGTGATGTAAATAAGTTGTCCTACCTTAGCAGCTTGGTTGAAGGTGTTACAAGAGGGCTATCATACTCGATAAATTCCCCAACGAAACGATGTTTGATTTACGCATGTTTGATTGTCTTCTGACCGTTTTTGGTTTATTATTTCGAATAATAAGCCTATGTGATCGTGTAGCAAAAAATTTTTATAACCCCCCCTCAAACTTTGTCACTTTACGTTTCAAGGTGCGTAGAATCCAAATTTGAAATGTCCGTCCGCCGTCCGCCGTTCGCCGTCCGCCGTCCGGGCCATAAAAGGCCTGAGAATTGACTTAAAAAACCCGTTCTTTCGCACATAGACTCCATTTGGGGTCTAGTTGGTCCTAACGTTCAACCATCCCGATCGCTTTACTCGCATAGATGCTATGGGCCAAAAACGGGCGAAAAAGTGTCTTTTTCGACGCGCGCACGCCTGACACGCTTGGCAGGGGGTCACGGTGGGTGGAGAGGGGGGGGGGGGGGGGGGGGGCGGTGGGTGAGCGGGGGGTGGAGTAAGAGGAGGCGCCGGCGCCGCGGCTTGTGGTGGGTACGGCGCCGGCGTTCCTTCGAGGCATGAATATGTTTTTTTCAAGGTCATATTTGTGTGTTAATACCAAAGCTTTTCCTACGCATATTTAATAACATATCCTCTCGACTTTTCGTACGTACTTAGATAATGATATTATTAAGGCAATAACTATTTGAATAGATAGGAGCTCAAATCGAGAAATATAAACACGCGTATATAATTATAGAAGTATAGGTTGTGGCAACTCGAAGTAGGACACGCCGAGGAGTCTGGACGGGCCTTATGACGTACGCTAGCCAACTAAAACTACGATCATACTCAATTGAAAAAGTAATAAACCTTTGTGAAATAATTTGCAGCGTTTTTCTTAGAAGATCTCCCTTTTGCAGTTGCAATCATTATGGTCGCAGTCTGTAAGACAGTGTCACATGGTAGTTGAGAAAAAAGCAGGTTTGTTCTCACTTTGTTGTCTAACGTCGGACACTAACATCTGTTATGGGAGCCCTGTTTGTTACAAAGGGGGCACTTGATCGATTTATTGGGACATCTGGATAAAAAGTGAGAATCTCTCAAACACCAGAAACACCGGTTTCCCAACCTTTTCTCTCTCTCTAGTCATATTAATTTTTTTTTTTTTTTTTAAATACCCAAATTTTTTATTTTAACAAGACGGTAACCGGGGGTGTTTGCGGGGGGTTGTTTGTTTGGGGGAGGGGGGGGGGGGCATTCGCTGCTGCTCTTGATGTTTGATTCCAGTCTTGGGAGAGGTAGGAGGCAGCGTCAGCATTAACTATGCGATTATCGAAAAACGCTGGTCTCCCACTCTCCCAGACACCATTCACCATCACATCACCCACTAATGCTGGCTGTCCGTTGGCTGGCTCTTGCATTACTGGCTCAATCAAAGCTCCCCCCCCCCAGGCAAGGTTGGCTATTCCTGCAACAACGTCTCGTACTTCGTCATGCCCCCTCTTTACCATTCCTCCTTTCTTACAGTTGAGAGCATGTGAGAGATCAAACGCCGCTTCACAACCATCACATCTATTGGTTACATCTTTCATGGACATGTGGACCAGACCGAAATATGCATTGAAGTTTCCGTCGTTTTGCACGGTCCTTTTTGGTTTATTATTTCCAATAATAAGCCTATGTGATCGTGTAGCAAAAAATTTTTATAACCCCCCCTCAAACTTTGTCACTTTACGTTTCAAGGTGCGTAGAATCCAAATTTGAAATGTCCGTCCGCCGTCCGCCGTTCGCCATCCGAGCCATAAAAGGCCTAAGAATTAACTTAAAAAACCCGTTCTTTCGCACATAGACTCCATTTGGGGTCTAGTTGGTCCTAACGTTTAACCATCCCGATCGCTTTACTTGCATGGATGCTATGGGCCAAAAACAGGCGAAAAAGTGTCTTTTTCGGGGATTTGAGTGTTAGACGTGTTAGATACACGCCTGGCACGCTTGAAAGGGGGTCACGGTTGGTCGTGAGGGGGGTGAGCGGGGGGTGGCGTGAGAGGAGGCGCCGCGGCACCTTGTGGTGGGTACAGCGTTCCTTCGAGGCATGAATATATGTTTTTTTCTAGGTCATATTTGTGTGTTAATACCAATGCTTTTCCTATGCATATTTAATAACATATCCTCTCGACTTTTCGTAAGTACTTAGATAATGATATTATTAAGGCAATAACTATTTGAATAGATAGGAGCTCAAATCGAGAAGTATAAACATGCGTATGTAATTATAGAAGTATAGGTTGTGGCAACTCGAAATAGGACACGCCGAGGAGTCTGGACGGGCCTTATGACTTAAGCAAGCCAACTAAAACTACGATCAAACTCAATTGAAAAAATAATAAACCTTTGTGAAATAATTTGCAGCGTTTTTTCATCTCCCTTTGGACTTCCCTTTTCTATTTGATTGTAATAATGATTTGTATTCTGTGTATACATCTTTCGTTTTCGGGATGAAGTATGATGAGAATTATTCCTAGACGTTGATACTGTATGCATGAATTGTTATTTTAGGTCATTTATGCTAGAATATAGAGCTTCAATAGTGTACGTGGGGTTGGGATTAGTGGTATTATTGGTTTTACCATATTTGTTGAAAGATGTAATTCTGTTGGCAGATTCCCTAGTACGGATCACCTTCTCCAATAGGTTTCTTATTTCTGAGACCGAATGGTCGTCTGAAGTCATTGCCATGCGTAAATCAAACATCGGTTCATTGGGGAATTTATCGAGTATAATACCACTCTTAGCATCCCCTTCAACCAAGCTGCTAAGGTAGGACAACTTATCTACATCACTCATTTGTTTTCTAATTTCTATAACAGACGAGAACTGATCCCAAAACTCGTGCCACCTTAATATATTTCCATCATATTTCAAAATTTCAGGTTTAGGCAGGCGTGTGTTCATAGATTGGGTAGGGTGTAATGGCATTATCTTGATGTTGAGATGAATAATTTGTATCTGATTCTACCAACAGATCTTCAGCTTCGATCTGTAAGGCTGTTAATTCCTCAATTTTCATGTATTTCCCCTCTTAGTCTATCTACTTACGCTGTCAATTTCTCAACAGATAATCGGTGTGATTTGTTTGGTTCACCTAAATCATCATGTAAAAAATCCACGAAACCTTTACATGTAGCCAATCCCTCTCTAACTTTATTTCCCAAGGCCTCAAGTCTCCTGATTTAAATAGCTCGACGTTAGACAACAAAGTGAGAACAAACGTGCTTTTTTCTCAACTACCATGTGACACTGTCTTACAGACTGCGACCATAATGATTGCAACTGCAAAAGGGAGATCTTCTAAGAAAAACGGTCAGAAGACAATCAAACATGCGTAAATCAAACATCGTTTCGTTGGGGAATTTATCGAGTATGATAGCCCTCTTGTAACACCTTCAACCAAGCTGCTAAGGTAGGACAACTTATCTACATCACTCATTTGTTTTCTACTTTCTATAACAGACGAAAACTGATCCCAAAACTCGTGCCACCTTAATATATTTCCGTCATATTTCAACATTTAAAGTTTAGGAAGGCGTCTGTTAACAGATTGGGTAGGGTGTAATGGCATTATCTTGTTATTGAGATGAATAATTTGTATCTGATTCTACCAACAGATCTTCAGCTTCGATCTGTAAGGCTGTTAATTCATCAATTTTCGCTTCCATGTTAGGAGAGGCATCGTTATAGGTCCCTATGCAGTTATGGATTCCCCTCTCAGTCTATCTACTTGCGCTGCCAATTTCTCAACAGGTAATCGGTGTGATTTGTTTGGTTCACCTAAATCATCATGTAAAAAATCCACGAAACCTTTACATGTAGCCAATCCCTCTCTAACTTTATTTCCCAAGGCCTCAAGTCTCCTGATTTAAATAGCCCCCATTTTGATTCATTTTACGTTCTGAAATAAAGAATGTTCCCCTTGTCTAAATATATAGATGTCAAAACGCACCCTATATTGTATAGAATTATAAGATATGTGGATTTTCAAACTATACCCCTTATAGGTATGCTATAACCATACTGAGTATATAAAACACATAAAATCGAATCCTGATGATGAAAATTAATTCCTTTGACACAATGATTGAGTAATATAATTTTAAAATAAATTAAATCATAGTAATATTATATATAGGATATATGCGTTAATAATAAAAAAGCTTTTCATCGATATGATGGCTTTGGACTACATTCCTGAAGTTGGCGTGAATTTATTACGCCAAGCCAACGGAAATTATGTGAGAGGTCCAGTGGACGTCACTATCCGTCAGGAAGGTCTAGTCGTCTTTCCGGACTGAAGGTTAAACCCGTTTCAATGATCTATGCATTTATGTCATTTTCGATTTGTAGGTACCTACCTACTTACTTGAATATCGTTATTCTGAGATCTGGTGAACTATTAAAGTGAAGATATTTTAATTAATTCCGTTAATTTTCTCTCTGGAGGTGCCTATATCTACGCAGGTATAATAATGTCAACCTACGGATTTGCCATTTGAACTCTTTGAAATATCAAGAATTCAATATCAGTGCACACTGATCAGCTGTGAGGCATCTGACAGTCATAATGGACTTATGATACTGAAACCTGAAATGTAGCTCCTTTTTAGAGATCTGGAATACAATTACAAAGTATGGGGGAACTCAAATAAGCTTCGGAACCTCTGAGGCTAATTTCTTTTCTAATCGACTCACGGTGCTGAAATTCAGATGGAGCTCTTTTGGGACACCTCAAAAACAATTACGAGGAACGGAAGCGCACTGATTAGCTGAGAAGCCTCTGAATTATATTCTAGTTTCTTTCCTTTTCGACCTGGCTTGTTTTTTACACTTACTGAAAAGCGTAAACTTGGTATCCTGGAACTATATAGGAGTGAACCCTTTTGGGAGGCACGATGCACCATGTTCTGATCATATATTCTGCCGTACTAAGAATAAATCCCGTAATTGACCTAACCCTACTTTTGGGGAAATGCGTCTCTAGGTTTTGATTCGAAATTTCCTGATATTAGCTCTATTTTACGTTGTCTCGAGCTCCAAAAGCACTTATTCCAAAGGAAATTTCTTGTTGATCGCGTGGTGTGGCTGGAGAAACATTATTTTGGTCAGAAAATTGCAAAAAAAAAAAAAAAAAAAGGCGTAGAACATATGCACTAGGCGATTTCCTCGTATCTGGTGCACATACGAGTTTTTGTTTAGCAGAGTGAGACGTTTTTTCTAATAAAAAAGTAGTACCGCTCTACGTGGCGAAAAAAAAAATATTTTCTCGTATATGCAGGATCACAAGAGGAAATCGTGGTTTCCAATCTCCGAAAACCGTATCTGATCCAACAAGAGAAAATACATTCGTATGATCAAAATACTGGGAAGAAAAATCGTATCTGCCAATGATTCCGAAATCGTATCAGACGCCACGAGTCCTAAAATACTAAGAAATGAATTCTTATCTGGAGTTTCGCAATCCGTTTGTACCTGAATACTAATAATATACCGTAGAACGGGGTTACTTTACTTTTGCGTGGGTATAAGTGGTACTTGACGTCATTTTTCATATTTTTCAAATTTTTGCATTACCTACTGAATTTGGGAAGACAGCCAAGGGTGGCATTTCATACTCGATTATTGTCTAATGGATTTTAGTCATGAAAGCAAAAAGAAAATTTTGGTGCTGCAAACTGTGTCTCTCACGGCTTTCCAGGCTTCTTGACTTCAATTTCTGGCTTAAGTATGGTTTTAGCATTGAATAACAGTGATATTCATGTATGAATTAATTTGATCAGGTGTTATCAGGTTCCAAAGGGTAGGGTTATATGAAAGTGGGAAGGTAAACGGGGGCAACAGTGGTACACCTAAAAACCGGGGTTTTTGTCAATTTTCGGTCATGCAGGATTTTTTTTTCTCTATTGTTTCAGTTTTCGATCATGAGAAAGTACAAAAGAAAATTGGGATCACGGCCTTGTGCCAATTTCACCGAAGAGACAATGAGAAATGTTTTGGAGGATATCAAGAGTGGTAGGCTGTCAGTGAGGAAAGCTTCTTCTCGGTACAATATCGACAAAAGTACTGTTCAGAAGTATTCTTCAGAAGAGAATTTCTAATTTATATTTTTTTAAATCCCGGCTACAATCTGGACGGGGTAACATTAGTACAGAGCGTGCTTTTAGGCACTAGAAACAGAATAGAGCTGGTGTACCACAGTTACCTTGTTTGATGGGGTAAAAGTAGTACAACTTTGACGGTTCACCGCGGCCTTATGGGTAATGATAGGGACCTGTAACTTAGAAAGCACTTCACACATGTTTTTTAGTTTCACCTTTATGAATTTCAATGGGGAATCTTCATTCCTTCAATCAAACACCTATAAAAAACCATAAAAAATGTACCATTGTAACCCCGTTCTACGGTAATCGTATCTAACGCCTAGATGCGGGTTTTTGCTGTACAAAAGTCCAGTTACGGAATTTTCATTAGTAAATCGAACCAAAACGTAGTTAACACATTGGGTACCCATGCCCAATCGTAGGATTACTGAAGTTGCCCACTAGTTACTAACCTCAACAACACGTTGTGACTCACACGTTGCGTCTTGGGCGTCCCTAGATAGGTTTTCAGTTTTTCTGGTTCTACAATGCCCATGACACTGTGCGGTGAGTCAATCTAGAAATAGGTAGAAGAAGTACTAAAGTTCATATTAATTTGAATACTTATTAATATTTATGTAAATAGTTTCAAAAATACAGTAAACAAGACAATAAAAATATTAAAACATCTTTTCATTAATAGACAAGTTGACTATCTACACCCGATTCTTGAGGGACTAAGGGCGGAATAACATGTTATTATTCGAACCAATTAACTTCGAACCACCGCTACTTCTCTGTACCAGAACTTGCCCCAACCACGTTGCATTCTTTGAAAAAACCTACCTGCTATGCCCTTTGTTGTAAACTCTTATTGAAGTACGTAAAATATTCGACTTACACTGTGCGTCATGGGCACTGTTGGCCAGACCGCTCATGACGCACACGTAAGTCATGGGCACCCAACGTGTTAACGCGATAATTTTAAGCCGTTTTTGAGGCATTTCCCGTTGAGATCCGACTTCGAGACTAGCAAAATCGAAAGAACCCCCCCAACGGAAGGAGGGGTGGCATTAGCTCAATATAGCCAAAAATTCAGATACGGGATCTATTCTTAGTACCTACGGCATTATTATTTACCTACGGGGTTTACTAATTAGACCAATGATCTGCATTGAAGGGCTATCTAACTCAGAAATGGTAGGTAACCCTTTGTGTAATAATTTTAAATTATATTTTTGGAATCTACGTATCTTGAAACGTAAACTAACTAATTTTGAGGGGGGGGGGGGGGGGGGGGGGGCTTGAAATCTTTTAAATGTTTTTTCTTGGTCGATCACTAAGGTTCATTGTTTAAAATAATAAACCAAAAGAGGAACATAAATGTAGAAATAAAATATTTTTGCCCGTGACTATCAAAGAGCTTTCGGTTGCTGCAATGATTTGGCAAGGTACTACCTACTTGATGGCATTTAACAAACTAACATGCGCCATAACTGGGTTCCTTCGTAGATCGAAGACGGAAGAGGGTTCCATGATAGATTACAAACTGCGGTTTCTCCTCAATATCAGTTCACCGTTGACTTGATTGTTTTTATAACTGTGTAGGTAATTCATGGTCGCTCTAATATGTTTGGAAGAATTGGATGCTCTTGTACAATATGATGTCAATGACAACTCTAATAGACTTAAGTATCTTGTTCTCGATAGTCTTAAAATCTGACGAAATGTTTCAACAATATTTTGCAGCTTTTGAGTAATTTCCAGTCGTTTTGTGACAAAAACTCCCAGAGTCAATCTCGATCACTACATAAAATGTAGAAGACTAATCAAGCAGGGATAGAAATAATTGGAAAATAATATTATATTGGTGTAATTAGGCAACCCCAAGCTCTTTGCGAGTAGGTATGTAAAAACGTAAAACTAATTTCAAGGTTTCTAATTTCTAGCTTCGCGCAAGTATATCTACTACACGAGCTGCTCGAGTATTACTCTAGCCCCGTTGAAGTTCGAGTGTTCACCGATGCGTTGTGGGCGACAGCTGGGTTCATATGTTGCTCTTGGATCAAAAGCTATCTCGAACACTTTTACAACATACGGTCAGCCTTCCTAGGTATGGACGTCCGGCTGGGCGTGAATACTATACTCTACCAAAAGGTAGGTGACCTGTGATAATTCAAGCCGTATGTAGAAAAAAAAAAAGGACAAAAACCGTATTCTACCTTACTACTAAACTTAACCTCTAAGTGAATTATATTATCAGCTTATAGGCTGAAGGCTGGTTGTGTGCAGTAGTCAGATGAGTGGTAGCCAACGGCTTCAAATGTAAGAATCTGGATACATAACCCGGCACCTATGAACCATCAGTAGCAAAGAAATGGATGAGGTGTTCATGGATTTTCAAGGGACCAAAATATGAAGGGTCCATTTTTAAGAGGGATCTGGGCAGGTTCCCCAGACGAGCAGATTTGTATTCAACCTAGAAAATATGTCCGATATGAACGAGGGGCTACCCTTCAGTTTAACTCAGACTGTTAATCCCACTCATAACTAACAATTTTAGGGGTTTCCCTTCCTCCCGAATTGCAATCTCATCCTTCTGAATCTTGTTTTACATTTTGTACTCAAACACAGATTACCTACATCCGATGGTTCGGGGAAATATTGAAATTTGCTTGCAATCCCTTTAAATTACAATCCCAAAGGAACGAAAAAAATGCTCCTCAATCAAATTTTAATGTCTCAACGGATTGGATCGAGTGCTTGGGGATAAAAACGCGCTTTAAAAGAGGCTCCCACTCCTCTCCCACCCTCCAGCCCATGGTTCGGGTGGGAGTAGAAAATTTTAAAAATCGCTTATGCCCTGTTTTGGAGAAAACCAAGATCTCACCACTCGTAGACTCCCCTCACTCAGCCGTTTGACCGTCCTTAGCGTGGACCGAAACAAACAGGCAGACAGAGTTTCATTCTTATGAATAACCAGCCTAGTTTCCTCGCTCGCTTTGCTTGCTCTGTGTGGGATGTATAAATGCGATGGGATATAAATACAGGGTGATTCCCTCGCAGATGCAAAAAAAAATTTGGGTGAAACTACATCAAAAATGGAGTAAAATGCCGTCAACCGCATATTTTTATCTCAATCCGTACTCGAGATATGATTTTTTAAAGGTTTTTTCAGGAATACCGTGTTTTTTCATTTTAAACTCGGATTTCTCCACTTTGCCTCATTTAATTTTAACATTCAACCTCATTTTCGGTATCAGCATTAAATTTCCTATAAGAATAGTGTACTTGGGTTCTTAAAAAGTACCATCCGAAGACCCTCACATCAGCTCAAACATTGACGATTTTGAAAAAATAATATTTCTGAAAATCTTTAAAACTTTACTACTCATCTAAAAAGAATCCTGGAAACTGGCAAATCTCATGAAAACTGCTTCATCTAATACGCTTTCCAACAGTATTATCAATTTTACTTTTATTTTGTTATTTAGGGGAGAAAATAATGTTTTAATGTTAAAAAATGTGGGTTTTTCAATGAAATTGTTGGTTTTCTCGAAAGATGACCCTCCATGAACCAACGAGTATGGGGTCGGTTTCTATGTATTTTTTCTCGCTGGATCAAATGGAAACTCTTGCAGATCTCTCAACTACGTTATAATCGAGTTTTACACTTTAATTAACTAGTTTTACCCCAAAACACACATACATTTAATCGTAACAAACAAACTAAATATTTGCGATTTTAAGTGTAAAACTCGGTTATAACGGAGTTGGAGAGATCTACAAATGTTACCATTCGATACAGCGTGAAAAAATACATAGAAACCGACCCCATACTCGTAGGTTCATGGAGGGTCATCTTTCGAGAAAACCACCAATTTCATTGAAAAACCCACATTTTTTAACATTAAAACATTATTTTCTCCACTAAATAACAAAATAAAAGTAAACTTTATTATACCGTTGGAAAGAGTATTAGACGAAGCAGGTTTCATGAAATTTGCCAGTTTCCAGGATTCTTTTTAAAAGAGTAGTAAAGTTTTAAAGATTTTTAGAAATATTATTTTTTCAAAATCGTCAATGTTTGAGCTGATGTGAGTAGTTTGGATGGTACTTTTGCAGAACCCAAGTACACATTCTTATAGTAAATTTAATGCTGATTCCGAAAATGTGGTCAAAAGTTAAAATTGATTGAAGTAAAGTGGAGAAATTTGAGTATAAAATGAAAAAAACACGGTTTTCCCGAAAAAACCTTTTCGAGAACGGATTGAGATAAAAATATGAAGTTGGCGGCATTTTACTCCATTTTTGATGTAGTTTCACCCAAATTTTTTTTTGCATCTGCGAGGGAATCACCCTGTATAGTCCATCCCGAGTTTGTAGGAAAACCCCGGTTGAATTCCGACGTGTGTAGGTGGCCCAGGCAATATTCTGAGGATTTGTGGCAAATGGCTGCAGAGGAGGCACAGGGTGTGCGTAATGGAGTACATCATATAAATGTGTGTTTGCAGTAACGTTTTCCCATACACATGCTTTTTTTATGCCATTTAATATCTTTGCCTGAAGCTCCACTAAAAGAGCTCGTCCAGGATACAATCCAGGCAAATAGCTGTGGAGCCTCTCGTGCATCTCCTATATGTGTGGGGTAGCTATCCTCCCTTGGCACCTTCGATATTCTTTCTAACTTGAATACTGAAGTGTTGAGGCTCAAGGAGCTGGTAGGGCTCATTGATGGTTATGAGAGTGCCTACCTGCAGGATCTGATGAGTCGGGCTGTTGCAGGGCTAGCTAGCTTTGAGGACAAAGCTGCCGCATAAGTGCAGAGGATTTTTCCACAGGTTGAGATACCGACCGTGGCAGGGCAGTAGGGAGGGGTCCCGCTTCCATTGGTGCCTCTTGGAGGTTGTAGAGCAGCTAATCAGTAAGAAGGTGGAAGGAAATACCAGTGGGTTCAAAGTTGTGGAGGTACTGGAGGGAGCTGGGGATGAACAAGTTTCACTCCTTCTCCAGGAGTATTTGGACTAGTTGCCAGCGTTTTTGTATGGCTCAAACCTACCTATTGTGAGATATGGAAGAAGAAGATGTAGAAGAAAACTTTCAGGGCGGGGGTTTTGAGCCCCCAGCACGGAAGCCAGTTGGCTTATTGTACTTTCCTGAGAGTTTTTTGTTTAATCGAAGAGACTCAGCCCCCTGATGAGGGGTGGTAGGCTCTTGATTAATTGTTCGCTCGGAATGGAGCTCATCGGGGTTTGGGCCCCAAAGAGCTCAATTCTGCGATGGGTGAGTGCAGGGCACTCGAAGATTATGTGGGATGCCGTTTCATCAGTCTCCTCACATAGTCTGCACAGGGTTGAGTTTTGTGTGACCCCTATGCGATGTAGGTGAAATCGTAGGGGTGCAAAACCGGTTATGAGGCCACCCAGTGTCTTTAGTTCCCTACGATTTTTCCTAAATAGCCTCTCAGTAATTTTGGTGTTGAGTTCAGCCACCATAAGTTTACTGTGGGTGTGTCCTTCAATATTGGCCCATCTTTTAGCGGTTTGTTGGTTGACCCACGTGTTGATGGTTTTTCTGAAGGTGGTTTTTGGTAAACCGACTGCTGGCTCAGGCCCTACAAATGGGGTTTGGGAGCCCCTTCTCGCGAGCTCGTCAGCCTTTTCGTTGCCAATAATGCCTCTATGCCCCGGCACCCACTCCAGGTGAACACGGTTGTGTTTGGCTAGGTTGTTGAGGGTTTGCATGCAGCACCATACCACTCGGGACGAGATGGTTGGAGCCGTTAGTGCTTTTATCGACGCTTGACTGTCAGAGAGGATGCGGACGTGGGCTTTTTTATGCCCCCTCCTAAGACTCTCCGCAGCTGTTGCCTCGATTGCCACAATTTCCGCCTGGAATACAGAGGTGTGTTGCCCAAGTGGAAGCAAAGTGTTCCACCTGGGTTTGGCCCCATGTATTCCTGCGCCAGTTCCTGCTTCCATTTTTGACCCATCTGTGAACCAGATGATGTCATTGGCATTTGTTCTCCCATAGCCCCTCTCTTGTAATGATTGACGTGTAGAGATGGGGTTGGGAGAGAGTTTTGGGCATGATATCGGCCACCATGTCGAGTAGTGGTTCTTGTATCAATTCCAATATAGTGGTATGACCTCGGTGAGGGGTTGTCCGCCAAGAGCCATTCCATTTCAGCCTCAGGGAGGCCATCATGGCCTCACCTTTTATGAAGATATCCACTGGGGGTAAACCCAGTAGAATCTCCATGGTTGTTGTAGGTGTACCATGCATTGCTCCAGTAATGGTTAGGCAGGCCAGTCGCTGGATGCTGGTGAGAGTTTGTCGAGCTCCCACCTGACCCGCCTTGTGCCACCATACAACGCAACAGTACGTTATTATGGGTCTAACAATGGCGGTGTAAATCCACAGGACCATCCACAGTTGTAGCCCCATACTTTCCCACATGTACACTTAGCGCACATGAGGGCTCCTTTGCATCTGTGTGCAATGTGTCCTAGGTGTTTATTCCAAGTGAGTTTTGTATCCAGGTAAACACCCAGATATTTGACCTCACGTTGAAAAGGCACCCTTGAATTGAAGAGAAGAGGTTCTGAAAGGCCCCTCAAATCTCTTTTCCTGGTAAAGGTTACAAGTGTGGTTGTGTTGGGGGTTTACATTTAGGCCCTCAGTGCCACACCAATCCTCCACCACTTTCAGAGGTGACTGAGCCAGATCTGAGACTACTCCAACGAATGGTCCCCTAATTAGGATGACCACATCGTCGGCATAGCCTTGAGCGTAAAAGCCGAGTGTGTTGAGTCGTTCAAGTAAAGAGACCACAACGAGGTTCCACAACAGTGGGGAGAGTACCCCCCCCCCCCCCCTCCCTGGTGGCAGCCCCTCGCCACAGACACCTCCACTGATTCCCCAAGGAGCTCAGCGTTTACCGTTCTACTCGTAAGTATAGTGTTTATCCACCTACATATGGTGTTGTTTATATTGTGCCTTTGAGTAGCCCTTATGATGGAGGTTACTGAGGTTGAGTCAAATGCCCCCTCTATGTGCAAAAATATTTCTATTGCAAATTCCTTGTCAGCCAGCACAGTTTCCACCCTGGTGACTAGGTGGTGCAATGCGGCTTCACAGGATTTGCGTTGTTGATAGGCAAATTGATTGGGGTGAATGGGCCTCTCTATTAAGGAGGTTTCCCTCAAGTGTCTATCGACAAGTTTTTCCAACGCCTTCAAATTGAAGGATGTCAGATAGATGGGTCTAAATGCTTTTGCCTGGTTGTACCAAGGTTTCCCTGGCTTTGGCAAAAATATGATCCTTGCTTGACACCATCTTCTGGGGATCGTGCCTGTTGCCAGGCTCGCCCTAAAGAGAGCACCTAGTATCCTAACGACATTGTCCCCCCCCTCTTGTAGAAGTTTCGGGATGATGCCGTCCGGGCCGGGTGATTTATAGGGGTCAAATGAGTTGATGGCCCACATCACTCGCTCTTTGGTGACTACACTCTTTGCCACTTCCCAGTCTAAGGGAGATGATTTCCTGCCATTAGTGCGGGCTGGTGGGTCAGAGTATGTACCTAGAGCATTTATTACTAAACAGCCAGGGAAGTGGGTCTCCAGCATGACTGCCAGAGTGTCCCCAGCTGTTGAGGTATATTCTCCATTTGGTTTCACGAGTGTTCCAATTGGATTGATAGGATCTTTAGCAAGGATACGCTGGAGTTTGGCACATTCAGAGGCACTTTCTACCTCTTCACAGAACCTCCTCCATGCTTCCCTTTTTGCTATTCTGATGAGTTTCCTATATTCAGCTAATTTGGTCTTGTAATCATCCCAATGGCCGGTCTTTTTGGCTCTGTTGTACAGTTTGCCAGTTTCACGTTTGACAGCTTCTAGTTCCGTATTCCACCAGGAAACCTGGATTGGCGAGGGCCCAGTTGTTGTCAGGGTGTGATTGTTGTATGAGGCGAGTAGCGCGCTTTCCAGCTCTTCCGCCAGGGCCTCGATATCATTGTTATTGTGTATTTTGGTCCGAATTTCTCTCAACCTGCCCTCTACTTCCTCCTTGTAGTTCTTCCAGTTCGTTTTCCTAGGATCTCTATGTACTTGTCGTGTTTTACCCAAACCTTGGATTACCACGACAATGTACCTGTGATCAGAATAGGAGGGGATATCGGATACGAACCATTTTTCAATTATTCTTTCAAGCAGAGGGGTTGTAATGGTAATACCAAGAACTTCTTTCCTGGATGAGGTTACAAATGTTGGTTTGTTTCCCCGGTTTGCCAAATATAGATCATTGGCTACCAGGTAGTCAAATAACAGGTCACCTCGTGTGTTGATGTCAGTGCTTCCTCACGCACTATGGTGGGCATCTGCACCCAAAAGGAGCTGCATGTTGTCATCGCGGAATTTTAACACAGAATGTGTTTTTTCAATAAGGTTAGCCACTTCTTCTGGTGGAGGTCCTCTTGAAGTATCTGCATCTCCTGGGAAGTACGCTGAGGCAGTGACCATATGCTCCCTATGGTTGCCTTCCGCGAGGATGATTTTCACTGCAACTAAATCTCTGAAACAGAACTCAGACATGGTTAGTGAATTTATATCATTTTTGACAAATATGCAGGAGCGTACATTTTCAGCGCAGTTGTGCTTGTAAATGAGCTTTCCTCCTGCATTATTGAGGCCAGCAACTCTGCCCCAGGAAACCCAGGGTTCCTGGATGAGTGCGACGTCATATTTGCCAGCTGCAAGCAGTTGGCATAAATTTGCTGTAGCCACCTTGTTGTGCTGCAGATTAATTTGAAGAATCTGCAGCATTTATTTAGGTGGCGAAAGATGCCTGACGGTAACCCTACGGAACTGGAAGAAGGGTTGGAAGTTGTGCCCCCGCAGCCAGCCCATAGAGTCCCCATCAATGCTGAGGACCAGATCGAGTCCATCTCCCTCCACTCGACTGGTCAAAAGGTGCCACTCCTTTGTTGAGAGACCAGGGTTCTGGATCTCAAACAAAGGAATGAGTTTTCTGGCATCGAATGCGTCGAGAAACGCAGTGAGGATCCAGACCCCAACCTTTTCTAGACCCTCCACCAGATCTTTTGCGCGGCCAACCCGGAGGAGAGCTCCATCCCAGGGGCACAGCCCCCCAACCAGCCCCACCAGCCAGTCTTTCGACCGATCGTTGGCACTGGTCAGGTGGACCACACCATTGCTGGGGTAGCCCCTTGTGAACTGCGGCCCCAGACCCGGAGGCTCCCCGAGTGTGGCCTGTGCAATGGCAGAAAGGACCAAATTTGCCTCCACGTCGGATAGTCTTTCCACGGGGTGGTTACCATGTACTACGACCAACTTGGTGGCAGTGAGCGCGCCACTATACCCACCCAGCCTCCTGCCCGAGCTGGAGGTGTTGGGTGGAACAAGGGCAGCCCCCCGTGGCTTCTTTGGTTTCTGCGTTGTAGCCGAGGGTGGGGTTGTGTGAGGGGTACGTTGCCGCTTGCGCGGCGTTTCCACCCCAGCCTCATCCTGTCCTGTAGCCAGGGGGTTGCCGAGCCCAGGGTTAGTGGGGCCACCATGTCCAGGGGGTTTTTCAACACACGTATGTGTACCTGCCCCTCCAGAGCTGGTGGATCCGCCCCGAGCCACAGCCACCCCGGCCACAGGTGCAGGGTTAGCGTCCTTAGGCTTGCGTTTCCGAGGTTTGCGGGGTTTGATGGGTTCCCCCCGCTCGAGAGCCTTCAGCCTAACTGCTTTTCTCCTCTGTGCACCACTGAGTCTGCGGCTGGGCTGCTTGGTGCTAGGGGTTTGCCCTTTCGGGCTGCCACCATCACCGCTGTGACAATCCATTGGTGCCGGGGTTCGGGCTGCCCCAGCATTATTGATTGTCATTTCTGTCAATGATGAGGAAAGGGTGTCTTCGTCCATCTCATCACTGTCAGAGGAATTGTTTTTAAGATTTTCTGGGTGGTTCATTGTTGTTCCCACGAGAAGCTAGGGATATAAACGTCCACCCGCGCAGAGCCCCGCATGGGCGGGTAAGCCTAATTACACCCAGGGGGTCGGCTGGTACCCTGGGGCAGCCGTTTGAGATGCACATTACCCTCTGCACCATGCAGACCATAGGCACGGCGTGCACACCTTGTCTTGAGGGGGGGAGTCCGTTCTTAGTAACCAGTGCAATAGCTCACACTGCCCAGTATACTCCTAGGAGATACTATCATGCAATGGACAGTGCGAGCCGTGGCTAAGCCCTCCCACCAACGTCAAGGTGATGGACATAGGGAGGGTTGTGAGATATAGGTCACTGAAAGTTCCTTGAACCTAAATGAACCTAATGTAAGGTACTTGGTAGCGTGAGGTAACGGAAGGTTCCTTCCAAAACAAAGTATAGAGAAGTATCTGATGTAGCTATGAAAAGAACAACTAACCAAATACATCAATATTCCAGTCAAGGAAATCAAGTTAGAAATTATATAGTGGTACTCGTGAAGCGGGTACTGAAGGCTTACTAAATGACGAGGGCACTCTGGAGAAAGACGCAACACGTAAACCTCCATAAAACAAGATACAAGAGGGTTTATTCATGAACGTGAAACATACATACAGGTATGTAAAAATGTAGAGGAGACATGTATTGAATGAGATAAGAAATAGTATGTACAACTTATAGCTAAAATAAATGTTAGTGGCTTGGCCGTAACATTGTATCTATTTACTGATGAAACGATGACTCAAAAATTTAGCTGTTGTAGCAGTTTGTGAAAAGGAACTATACTTGACAGAAATATCTGCAATGACTACACCTAGGAGAAGTATCTCCTTCAAACATAAGGGAAGTTAGTTGAGTACCTATGTAGCAGCGTTACAAATGAACTTGAGCAAGGCCTGAAGGGCATAAATGTAGCATACAGTGACGTGTTATGGAGACTTGAATATAAAGTACCTTGACGGGGTGTTGGCGTCTTGTCTCTGGTGGTGTCCTCACGGTACCGAAATCGTGTGAAAATGCTTATTGACTCAAATGTACCGGTTTTCTCGAGGTTCTACCATAATGTAACTGCTATTCAAACAGTACTTGTTCACAACAACTGGAGGGGATTGTGAATCGGTGGCAGAAAGACGCAGCCGACTTCAATGAAAGCTCAAACAGAACTGCCGCTCAGCTGCTCTCTGGGCCTGGTCTCCAGGAGAGTCTCGCGGGAGACTTGCTTCTCCGTGGAGCACACACATAGGGATCCCCCACTCTTCTTTTCTGCCATCGAATACTCTCGATACTATCGATTCAGCCTCCCAACACATCGATTTAATTTTGAAATAAAACGACTTTCTGAGCGCCAAAATTGAAAAAGTTCCAGTCAGGCAGCATGATTGTATGAACGAATTTTCTCAAATTACCTATTGTATTGTGATATGTTAAATTGTATCGGAATTTGAGTACAAAGAGATTGTTAAAACCAGCAACAAACTGAATAAAATTCGGAGATTCAAAAAATATTTTTTGCAGTTTCTATAGATTTTTCAGCAAATATTAATTACATTTAAGTACGTTTTCAGCATAATTTTGTGCAACCATTTTTTTTGATGTCCTAGATGATCGTTTGCAATTTCGTTTTGACTAAAACTCTGCTAACATTTTTAGAAAATTTATAAAACATTGAAAATTAAAATTCCTCCTGACATCATATCAAGTTAGTGGCTAACTGATTAACTTTTAGGATATGTAGAATAACTTCCATAGCCCAGTCAAATGAGAGAAAACAGGAGAAAAAATTCATAGTAAAGAAATTTCTTCACCAAGCTCTTCCTTCACACGTCATAAATCTTACGTCATAAATCTTATCTCAAAAGTCCCCTAGTATGGGGGGTGAGCTCGACGAGGGGGGGGGGGTATTTTTCTCCTTTTTTTCGACTTTTTTTACGGATTTTTGCCTATAACTCGAAAAGTAAGCGTTCTCGCGACTTGTTTACTATTATCAGAATTAAAGTGCATACAATTTCCTACAATTTGCACTCCTGACTTCGTTCTCTACGATTAGGCGTTCCGCCGCTAGAGCGCGTTGAAAAGTAGGTATAATTTCAAAAAATCAGCAAAAAGGCCTTTGTGCTCTTTTTACGCAGAAATCATTCTTATGAAGCTTCTGGGACTTAGAATACATCATGACTTGTTTTCCAAACGTCAGTGATGCTCGGACTGTGGCTTGAGCAGGTTTCATGTATGTCTTTTTTTTCTGTTCTTCGCTTACATCCTGGAAACTGTGATAACCATAACATATTTTCAGCACCCTTACCAACTCACTGTGAATTATCAGTGAATATATAGGTATGCATATAAAACACAGTGGCTCTAAAAAAGAAAAGAAAAAAAGAACTGAAGAAAATGAGCTGTGTTTCACCGAAAAACGTTTAATAATCAGGTACAGTATAATCCATGTTAAAGTAATATTCACAAATGGAGTGGGAGGAGGAAGGGGTCATCAATCAATCTTCACAGGTGTCTGCTCTTCATCCATTGAGAATCACCATCCACAGTCAAACTGAAAATTCATAATCGGATTACAGTGAGGTGCATATAATCTTATATTGATAGTAGTAATAAAGAAGACAACCATTCCTGGTTGGGGCTTTTCGTCCGACTGCCTCGAGCGTCGTGGACGTCATCAGCTGTCCTCCAAATGGAGGATCAGATTCGTTCTGATGATTTCGCTTAAAGCTACTCATTGCCTCGCCCCCTTGAGTGGAGAGGGGTTCGCCGTACAGAAGCGCGAAAATTACTTGGACGTCTGACCCTTACCTGGGCGGTCACCCATCCAAGTACTCACCACGCTGGACGTTACTTAACTTCGCTAATCGCATGAGAAATGGTTCATTGCAACGCCTAACCCGTACGGCTCTTATATTGATAAATAGATGAAGTTCATGCAGATGATTAGGATGAAACTTACATAGCGATGGCATATGTTTTGAGTGGGTAGTCTTATGGTTCCTTGTCTGTTTCATCATCTTCTGTAGATGAACCGTCGTCAGCAAGTGGTGGGTTGTTTGTGCAGGAACCTGAACAATTGGAGCAGAGTGTTGAGCAGTGGACGCCAGCTCTGCGGCATCCACATCGAGCACTACCGCAGCTTTTGGTGCAGCTGCAAAATATATTCTGCAGAATTTCAGATGTTGCTGGTGGATCCAAAGTTGGGATTGGTTTGAGGAAGCCATCGTCTCCCCTACTCCAGCCCCAATTCTGCAGAATGTATTTCGCAGCTGCACCAAAAGCTGCGGTAGTGGTCGATGTGGATACTGCAGAGCTGGCATCCACTGCTCAACACTCGGCTCCAACTGTTCAGGTTCCTGCACAAATAACCCAACACTTGCTGACGACGGTTCATCCACAGAAGATGATGAAACAGACGGGGAACCATAAGACTACCCACTCAAAACATATGCCATCGCTATGTAAGTTTCATCCTAATCATCTGCATGAACTTCATCTATTTATCAATATAAGAGCCGTACGGGTTAGGCGTTGCAATGAACCGTTTCTCATGCGATTAGCGAAGTTAAGCAACGTCGAGCATGGTGAGTACTTGGATGGGTGACCCCAGGTAAGGGTCAGACGTCCAAGAAATTTTATTTTCGCGCTTCTGTACGGCGAACCCCTCTCCACTCAAGAGGGGAGCGACTCTGATCCTCCATTTGGAGGACAGCTGATGACGTCTGCGACGCCCGAGGCAGTCGGACGAAAAGCCCCTACCTGGAATGGTTGTCTACTTTACTACTACTATCAATATAAGATTATATGCACATCACTGTAATCCGATTTTGAATTTTCAGTTTGACTGTGGATAGTGATTCTCAATGGATGAAGAGCAGACACCTGTGAAGATTGATGACCCCTTCCTCCTCCCACTCCTTTTGTGAATATTACTTTAACATGGGTTATACTGTACCTGATCATTAAACATTTTTTGGTGAAACACAGCTCATTTTCTTTAGTTCCTTTTTTTCTTTTCTTTTTTAGAGCCACTGTGTTTTATATACATATATATTCACTGATAATTCACAGTGAGTTGGTAAGGGTGCTGAAAATATGTTATGGTTATCACAGTTTCCAGGATGTAAGCGAAGAACAGAAAAAAAAGACATAGGTACATGAAACCTGCTCAAGCCACTGTCCGAGCATCACTGATGTTCGGAAAACAAGTCATGATGTATTCTAAGTCACCCAGAAGCTTCATACGAATGATTTCTGCGTAAAAAGAGCATAAAGGCCTTTTTGCTGATTTTTTGAAATTATACCTACTTTTCAACGCGCTCTAGCGGCGGAACGCCTAATCGTAGAGAATGAAGTCAGGAGTGCAAATTGTAGGAAATTGTATGCACTTTAATTCTGATAATAGTAAAGTAACTTTAATTCTGATAATAGTTAGTGACCGAAAAAAAAGTCGAAAAAAGGAGAAAAACACCCCCCCCCCCCCCTCGTCGAGTTCACCCCCCAGACTAGGGGACTTTTGAGATATGATTTACTACGTGTGAAAGAAGAGCCTGGTGAAGAAATTTCCCTACTATAAATTATTTCCCCTATTTGCCTCTTTTTGTTCTAATTTGACTGGGCTAACAGAGCACTAAAGCGCACTGATTAGCTGAGGAACCTCTAAGCCAGGGAATCTTTGTGTTCTTGATTGATGTCGAAAAAAATGTTGCCCTCCAAAATCAAAATTTCCACTTGATTTTTGCGTTTCAGAGCTTGGTGATCAATTTTGGTTCCATGTCTGTCTGTGGTAAATCCTTGTCACGGCCAAAACTATACAAGTCTCAATCCGATTCCGATGAAATTTTCAGGGATTGTGCGGGTTAGCATCTAGACGGTCCCCTTATACTTTCATTGCCGTCACATAAATAGCAGTATGTGCGCATGCGCAAACGCTAATTCATTATAATGTCGATTTCTTATCATCTATTATTACGATTTCGTTCAAACTCGGGGAGTAGATAGATATAGTTGTCAAGCTATTAGTCAGGTAATGACTGTTGGACTCGGCCCTGCTCGATCTTAAGAGAGTCTAGGGGATTTTACTACCAAACTATACACATCATTCTGATCAACATGCCCAACTAATCTGAATTTTTACTAAGGGATTGACTACTTGATGTTATGTCGTTTTGAGATGCGAGCTTGTGAGCATCCAGACCACCAAACTATACACATTATTCTGATCTACATGCCCAACTAATCTTCATTTTTACTAAGGGATTGACTAGTACACAATCTCCTCACCAATAAATCTATTTTTTCTTCGCAAATGGATAAATCCGTAGATTTACCGGTCGGAGCGATGCCGTAGTGTTAGTGTGTTAGCAACCGTGTTGCTCTTGTGAAGTGAATGCCGATCGTTCCCGAGTGCTCACGAAAGGAGCCGACTGGCCCCAAGTGCTTCATCCCACAGACGGAAGTAAAAACGGCATCACTACTACGATAACAGATAAGAGTTAACTGCATCGATGTGCTGGGAGGCTGTAGAGAGGAGAGTCTCTAGGGAGCCCACCTAAAGGCACAACTAGCGCATCCTTCTGGCATTCCGGGCTACTTGTCAGCTGATCGGGTGCCTGATGTGTGTATTCGCCGGCTTCCCGCTTACACTTGAATCTCGTTGCTTTTTAGTGAAGCTTGGGATCCAATACGAGTAATTTTGTTAGCGGTTGGCAACCAACTCAAAATAGGTTTAGGTACAGGTAACAATAGAGATTGATTTAGTGTTTAGCGTTTGAAGAAGTAGGTACCTAGGTACCTAGTTTGACAGGTAGGGTATATACCAAGGCCCTACAACTGTACGTGGATCTCAGACGCCGCCTACTGCAAATTGAAGAGAGCATTGGCGGACATATTGGGGGCAACTTCACGCGCCCTTTTTGAATTGCAAGGCTAGCTAGTTTGTGAATAAGTGTTCGTAGAAAACATATCTTGTATTATCTTGATGAAAACTAGTCTAAAATCATTAAAAACGTCAATTATTATGATGACAACTCAGTTTGTAAATGAATTTTATGCAATATTTTCAACAGAGACAAACTGTGGGAGCTGCTTGTCTTTGGAATATCTAACCAAATATGACGATTTACAAACTTATTTAGGCCACAATTCTCGTCCGATTTTCGTGATTCTTTTTTTGTTCAACTATGACTTTGGTCTAGTTTTGGATCTTATAACAGGAATTTCAAATTTGATTATGAAAAAGGGTGAATAGAGGGGGTACCAGTAAAATATCATGATGTTTCAACTAATATTGTCAGATGTTTGTGATTCTTTTTCGTTCAACTAAGAATTTGGTCTAGTTTTGGAAGGTGTATTAGGAGTTTCAAATTTCATTAAGGACGAGGAAGATTGAAGGAGGTAATAGTAATAAATCATGATGTTTCAACTATTCAAGTCAGATTTTTGAGATCATTTTTTAAATTCGATTATAAATTCGGTCTAGGTTATAAAAATATGTCAGGAGCTTCAAATTTCATACTGGAAGTTTTATTATTTGCATTTGCTGTCAGTGGAGGGAGTTAATGGGTGGGTGGGGGGGGGGGGGGGGGGGGGGTTCGAGAAGTCATGATATATTTGTTTTTTCTCTTATTTTAACTCTCACCAAATATATATAAAATCCATTCATAGGGACGTCCGTGTAATGCATGCATTACTTACCAATATGATTTCATGTAGTTTTGCGTAGTGGCGATATTGTACTTTTCACCGTACTTATAATAGTTAGGGCATAAGTTAGTTAGGTATTTTAAAGTGAAAGATCCTTCCATTATTCAAAAGCAATTACCTATCTCAGAACCATTCTTCCAAAGCAACAGAAGAATCGCTCTGCATTTCAATATTGAGACAATATCTTGTACATAAGACACAGTTTTACAAACACCATGGGTTCACCTGGATGGGGCAAGGAGTATGATCAGAGGAGCTGAACAATTCGATAAATGCATAACTACTTCATGGGACTTTCTATGTTATTATATTATTTTAATTTTTCATACAATTTCATACAATTCTGTCAATACAATACAATACAATATACAATAGTACAATACAATGTCAAAACAAAAAACAATTTCATACAATTCTCTCAATTTCTTGTTTAAAGGAAATCTGTGGAAAAAACAAAACGAAATTTAGATTAATTTGAAACTTTGTAGCTCATACATATTGATAAGTTAGTAAAAAGAAAATTGTGATCAACTACAATAGGTACTGCGTTACCACATCAAGAGGCCTACAACGGACCAAAATAATCTTTAGGAAATCGTGAAAATCTATACTTACTTGTGAAATGAGAGTTTGCAGTCTTCAGTTTTGCGATTTATGCAGTTAAATGCCGCACACACTTTAACCATTGTGCATTATCAAAGAAATTTTATGAGTAGATGAACTATAATACAATCTTCATTGCACATAAATAAACGATGTTGCCCCCAATATGGCCGACTACAGACCGTTCAATTTGCAACGCGACACTAGCGCTACGAGTGGGTCTAGTTTACTATTACAATGTCTTTGGTATATGTGTACATACATCTTGATGTTTCATTTTTTTGCAGCTCTCCTCGCTGACACTCATGTCAAGCGTCTAGGGCAGATCTCTTTTTACCTCCATGCTATCAGTATTTCGCTCTTTGCGGACCAAAAAGTGGAAGCTTTGTGTTCACAACGATTCTTGTACAATTCCTACGTATTTGTATATAATTGGCCGACAATTTGTTCCGAAAAGAGGAGAGAAAAATTAACGAAAATTCGCTCTTTTAGTTCTCAGTTTAGTTTTAGTCATGTAGCATGGCTGGAAAAGCTCATCTTCTAAGGAATTTTTCTAGGTAATGTCCTTTTTGTTTGGTACCTATACCTACGTAAGTTTTCCGAGAGTTAATAATAAGGAATTCATCCGTCTCTGTGTGCTTGCTAGGATCTATGGGTGTGATTGGAACAGTTTTTAACCAACCAGCCTGAACCTGACATCTAAAGCACAGTGTTATCACCAATGATACGCGATCAGCTGTCTAGTACAGTAAGTTGCCCAGAATGCCACAAGGAAGCGCTAGTTGTGCCTTTTGGTGTGCTCCCGCGAGACTCTCTTCCGGTCTCCCCTCTGGCCCGTGGTGGTGGTTCTCCCCTCCTATGTTCTCTGAGAGTGGGAATATCCCCGCTAGCTCCGTCACCTTCTCATCCTGCGGCCACTTTTCAACACGGTGGACAAATCGAGTCACTGAGCGATAACGCTGGTACTAATGCTCGAATTCACAAAATTTTTATTTTTATTCAACACCCCGAAAATTCTTTATTTCGCTCCGATATGATCTTTTTCAAAGCTCTCAAAATTTTCGAGTTATTCAGTGATGAAGGGCGGATCGTCAGTTCTGTCACGTGTCCCCAGGACACAAAGGTGAACTGTTCTTTAAAATATTTACTTTGAGCACTGAACTTCTGAATGTTTCTGATATACCGATAATATATTACATATGCCCTCTCTTAAATCCAACAGAAAGTGGGCGAGGAATATTTTCTCCCTAATTTATATTAGGCTCGGAAGTGTTGTCACCCAAACGTTGAATTCAGGGGCAGCCCCTTTTTGGCGGCGCGTGTGGCGGTTCGGGAAATATCCGGAGGAGCGCCCTGCTGCTATCAACATCTTCAGTTGAGTTTGAAGTTCCATCGAAAAATGCCGTAGGTAAGTCCAACAGCAGATTTTTCTCGTAATCAGGGTATAATAAACGCAAAACCGTTGCGTACCTTTATTGTCCATCATTCCTGTCACTTGTTTTTTCCATATTTAAGCATTACAAAAAAACGTTTTAAGCAGGGGAGGTAGTACTTCCATGGAGCACGAATTCAACCAGTGACTCAGAACAGTTGTAAAAACCAATATGGCTGCCAACTGAACAGTAATGTGCGAAAACGTCATTCCTGTCACGGTCAGTTCTGTCACGTGACAGGACCTGACAGTGTGTGACAGGAATGACGATTTTTATTCAGTTCTTTCGTTAATTCTTTTTGCTCCTTTCAACCAACATTATGAGCTTCGCAACTTTTAAATCCTCTGTAGAATTCATATTCCCAATACAAAATTAATTTCAAAGTGGGGTTTCCGTTTTTTAGCCTTTTTTTACGGGTTATTGAAATCTGCAACGACTGTTCGGAAACGTGCTTTTAGCGAATTTTCTTAGAAAATGATGCTATTGGAACGACTCCGAAAATTTTAAAATAAAAATGTTCTTCATCAAAATCTGTTTTGAGGCATTTGAAATGATTCCTGAATTTTAACACTTTTTTATTTGTATATAAATGTACATATGTGTCATTCCAGACGATAAGTCTCGATAGGATTGAGATAAAAACCTCGTTCTTCCGCCAAAAATTAAGAATTCCAAAAGAAAGGATGAATTTGTTGGACAACACTTTTTGAAAACAGTAACTTGGTCAAATTTCAAAAAATGTACTAAAAAATCACAAAAATTACAGAACCGGCTAAAAATGGTTAAATTTATATTTTTTTAGCAGAATATTACTCAAAAAAAGTTTATCAACCATGACCAAGGTCATTTAAAAATTGAAGCTCAAACTTATGCTGAAAATTGTACTCAAATTTCATCATAAATTGTGCTAAAAAGTCGATAACAATTTTAAAAAATCTAAAAACTCAAAATCTGTATAGAAGATTATTTTTTAAAACAAGTTTTTTCACAATAAAATTAATTGGTAACAATTTCTTTGCGCACAAACTTCTCAAATTACAACTTAATTTAACTGAAGTTTAATACGATAATTATGGGAAATTCGCTCATATGATCATGCTGGAAGACTGGAACTTTTTTTTCTGTTAGTAACCCATGTTCTACTTCAGTTCTTTGATATTAGGTATGGATATATAATTGGGCATTACATATTTTCCAGGTTTTCCTTTTTCTGCGCATCTTAATTCTCGTTTTTACAATTTTCAGTCTTCAGAATGGCCCCTCAGGAGAAGAAAGAAACAGCAGAAAAAATAAGAAGAAGAAGCGAAAAAAGATGTTTCCCCTTTGTTTTACTGGACAATGACACATTTTTGTTGGTTCTTTATACTCAGTAAAGTGTTCTATTTTTGATCTACCTATTAGGTGAGAATTTTTAAATGTTAAACAAATTTGCTATCCTGTAATTTTTCTTGTCTATTTTTGATATTTTTGCGTTTTGCTCCTTTTTATAGTTCAGTTTCCTACATATTTCTCAGTAAATCTCTTTATAAATCTTGTTCCTAGGTAAGTTATTTATATTTCTGCAAGAGAATAGATTCAGACTGATCTCTACAGTTGGTCGCATCTACTGTCCTTCCTATATGACCGAACTTCTCTTCGTCGTCAATAGTTGAAATATTTTAAATGTTCTAAAGAATTTTGTAATAGATAAAATATTTTCTACGAACCTCCCGTGTACTTTGATCTACTTTCAGGTCTTATTGTATGTGAATGCATACATTAAATTATGCTGGACACCCTCTTTAGTTCAGATCCGGTCATTTCCGTCTCACGTTAGTCAGTTCTGTCACACTGCATAAAACACTCATAAGTATTCTATAAAATGAAATTTCAAATGATCCCCTATCACATCTTCTTCCAAAAGATCTTCTTTTGTAGCTACCGTCTTTGAATGAAATGTCATCTTCTTTAATTGTACTCTATATGTAATATAAGATATGTGAGAATGAAATTGACCATCAAAACCATAAAAAACTGAAAAATTCTTTAATTGAAAATTTATGCTCAGCGGACATTGCCCCAAGTAATACCAGACTTAAGCGAAAAACCAACAACGAGAACTTCAGAGTGACTTCATCATCAAATACAGGCGTGACAGGACTGACACTTCGCAACAACTTTTAGAGCTTCTACTTGGAGAAAAAAATTAAAAAACTCAAAATTGAGCTCGGCCGTTTTAGGGATGGGTTCCCAAACGTTTTCTTGAACGAAAAAAAGTTTTTCCAGCGGATTTTAATTACATCGGTTTGACAAAATTTTCTTGAGTCAATTTGTCCGCCGTGTTGAAAAGTGGCCCTGCGCTGCTCCTCTGCCTCTATCTGTCAGGTCCGCCCTTTGAGTATTAATAAGACGGCGGGCTCTGAATTCAACTCTGTTTCCCTGTCAAGGCATAGGTGCCACTACAGTCGAGTTGGCTTTGCAATTGACCCGTTCCCGCCACGCTTTTTTCAAATTCAAATGACAAAGCAGTTTATTGTAATTTAAGTTTTGTTTGATATTACTTGTTATTGTTACATTTTAGTACCGTGAGCGCGGGTTACTTTGTTCCAGGTGACATACTTTGTTCCAAAAACGTAAAAACTTTAAACGTGTCGTAATCGGTGTAGAGGCACAGGAGAGCATCAAAAAAATATCCGAAATCATGGCAGCATCCTGGGCAAATGAAAAGCCAACAGCAACAACGTCTACGTATCACCTATAAGCGATTACAATTCGTGATAACGATCAGCTGTTTTCTGTGATAATTTTTACCTGCAAACTTTTCGGTGCTACAGGTGGTTGAGAAGAACAGTAAAGGTCAGTACCTATCCTCTGTGTTGAAAATTTAATGGAGATGAAGATCCATTACTGTTTTTTCAAATTCAAATGATTTTTGTGGTCATTTTTCACAAAATATTGGTGGAAGGTAATTTTGTACCAGGAATGCAGGATACTTTGGTCCAATTTGGAGGTTGGACCAAAGTATCCTAACTGCTGATAAGAACATGTTTTTCGCATAATTATGATAATTATTGCAATAAATTGGTGGTAATTTCGATCTTTTTATTATTCCAGATGGCTAAAAAACATAAGAGAAAGTTGGGAAGTAGACAGTATCGCGATTATGACGACAAAAAACTTGAAGAATGTTTGGCTGCGGTGAGGAATAAGCAGATGACGCAGAGGGAAGCTGCAGCCCATTACAAAATTGCACGCAGCACAATCATCAACAAGCTCGGCGGTAAGCACTCAAAACCAGTTGGGAAACCGCCCATCTTCAGCCCTGGTGAAGAGAATGAATTCGTACACTGCCTGATAAAAATGTCAGAGTACGGTTTTCCCATGAACAGAACTGATTTGAGAATGGTGATAAAACTCTACTTGGAAGAATGTGGTAGAACTGTTCCAATATTCAACAATAACTTACCTGGCAAAGTGTGGATACAAAATTTCATGGAGAGGCATCAGTCTCTGACTGCTCGATTTGCGGCCAATATCAAGCGGGCTAGGGCAGGAATTACCGTCGAACAATTGAAGTCATTCATTGAAAACCTCAAGGTAGAGTTGGAGGGAGTCCCACCTTCCAACATATGGAACTTCGATGAGACAAACCTGACCGACGACCCCGGTAGAAAAAAAGTCATCGCTCGACGGGGTGCTAAATACATCGAAATAATTAGAAACACTTCTAAAACCGGTATTTCTCTGATGTTTGCAGGGAGTGCGAGTGGTGAAATGCTGCCTCCCTACGTGGTGTACAAATCCAACAATTTGTGGTCCACGTGGACAGAAAATGGGCCGCCTGGTGCACGCTACAATTGCTCCAAAAGTGGATGGTTCGATGCCGAAAGATTTGCTGACTGGTATGAGTTTATGTTGATTCCACGGTTGAAAAAGTTGGATGGGAAGAAAGTGATTTTGTGCGACAATGTGTCCTTGCACATGTCAATGCGAGTATTTAAGCTTTGTGAAGACAACGACATTTCTTTCATCTGCTTGCCTCCCAATTCCACGCATTTAACACAACCTTTGGACGTGAGCGTGTTCCGTGGTCTGAAGGGCCATTGGCGACAACTGTTGGCTGAGTGGAAGGAGGATAAAAACAACCAAGCATTCCGAAAAGACCAATTTCCTCATCTTCTCAAAGAGCTGATGACCAGAATCTCTGAATCCTCTAGTCAAAACTTGATATCTGGCTTTAAGGCTTGCGGAATCGTGCCTATTGATGTTGACCACCTGTTGAAAAGAATTCCAGGGTACGATGCCGAGAAAGATCAAACTCCAAATATTCAAGAATCCTTCATCAAACACCTTGATGCCAGAAGAAAGGAGTGGACCCAAGGAAAGATTGCGGGAAAAAGGAAGAAGATAAATGTAACACCTGGCAAGAGCATCCATATTGCTGACATGACTGAGACTCCAGATCCAGCTCCACCAGCAAAAAGGAAGAAGGCAACAGAGAGCTGCAGCTTCAGTGATGAAGAGGATGAAGATGATGATGGCACGCTCGTACAGGAATCTTCAGGTGAAGAAGATTTAGAAAGCTACACGGCTCGCCTAATCCAGCAACAAGAAGAAAGCGAAGACGAAACCACACGGCTGGAGGAGGGCAACCCATACATGCCATCCCTCGAACCCGTGGAAAAGAAGTGTGGGGCCTTTTGCGTCGTCATTTATGAAGGGAACCTGTTCCCTGGAAAGATAATTTCCTTGGACGACGAAAGTGCTAAAGTCAGCCCGATGCAGAAGAGCATCAAATCATGGAAATGGCCTGAGAAAGAAGATGCCATAGATTATGCTTGGGACAAGGTCATAGGAAGGATCAATCCTCCAATCCAAATTAATAAACGTGGATTTCATAGAGTTCGTGAATTGGAGTCGTTCGTGTGGTAACGTTTTAACCACTCAAAATTTTCAACTTTTTTTTTTACGCCAATTTAGTCAATGTCTAGCCAAATTTTTATTTTAAAAGTTGTGGGATTTTCGCAATTCAAGAAGATGCACGTCAGTTTTTAGCCAATTTGAGTGGTTCCTAAATTAGAATTTTTTACGACGTAGTATTTGGTCAAATTTTAACTTAAAAAGTTTTAAGATTAAGACTGAAATGTGTGTTCTAAGTCACGGGAAGGTGTGATATACCACTTTGACATTTTATGTCCAACTTACCCTGCAAAAATAAGACTGTTTTACGAGCTGTGTTACATTAGTTTAAATAATTAAAGTTTTACTTGTTCAAATTTTAACCGCATTAGTTTTTTTTTTTCAATTTTTCCACTTGTTCTGGATCAAACTAAATGAGAGGAATCTCATACATTGGTCCAAATGCAAAAATGAGTGTGTTTTCGAGGCAATTCGTGACTGGCCCAAAGTATCCTAACCCGTATGGAAACTTTGTTCCAAACTTGAACAAAAAAAAAGTTATTCATAGAGTGCAGATATAATATATTTGAGGTCAAAAATCGATTCGGCAGGTCCTTATTAGTAGGAATTAGTTATTAGAGTGGGGATTTTCATCTTCTGAATTTGGGGAAATAAGCAATTTCGAAAAAATCTGCAAATAGTGGACCAAAGTAACCTACCTTTACGGTATTAATTTATGTATGTAGACATAACTGTCTAGATGTTAGTATGTTCATACTTTGGTTCCCATGCCCACATCTTGGTGCCTCCTATTTAATTTTTTTTTTTTTTTTTTTTTTTTTTTTTTTTTTGGACACACACAGAACAGCTGATCTACCTTCATCCTGGCGTCATTTCAACACTCACTCCCACTTTGTAAAAAAATATGAAATATTAATGGTGTTAAATAGGGGTGTACATGTACAGTGCACAATTAGGATGTAAATCTTATATAAGAAATATGTCCTAGGAATTATACAATCCCCATTCATTCACCAAACTCAACATCACATCTTACATCAGCTGATCAGTGTTCGGCCATGTTGCCCCTGGTCAATTCAAAAGCCAAACGACAGTAGTGGCTCGTATGGTTTGACTGCCTGAAACATCACTAATAGCCCTTCATCTTATTAACACTCACAGGGTCCGCCGCCCCGTTACACCTAGATCTATTGTTGTTCCTGGAAAACACATTCTAGTTGAATTATGAAATGAACATCGATAACTTGGATTGATAATTTGAAAGAAAACGCGAATATATTGTTTATAAACACACATACAGTGTCACAAAACCAACACCCTCCTTCCACCCCCCACCCACCCATAACTTTTCCTCACAATTTTTGAGGTATTGAAGTGAAACTTGGACAGTGTTTTTGAGGTGCTTGGTATTAAGTTTTGGCCAAAAAAAGGAATATTTACCTATCATTATTATTACGAGGTACGATCAAAAAGTAAGAATACAAACGCTCTAGCTCACTCAAAAAATTTTTTATTTCAATGAAATTCACAGGGGGGGGGGGGGGGGGGGGTACTTCAAGTACATAATTATTTTTCCACGAAGTCGCCGTCTAATTCCAAACATTTTTTATACCGAGAAATGAGCTTCACAATTCCTGCATTGTAGTCCTCTCCCGCCACCTCTTCAAGCCAAACGGTAACGTCATTCTTGAGGTCCTCGTCATTGGAATAGAGTTTTCCCCCCCAAAAATTCTTTCAGTTGGCCAAACAGATGAAAGTCACAAGGAACAAGGTCTGGGCTGTGCGGGGAGTGGGAGAAAATATCCCACCCATTGACACCAAGAGAGACTGCGTTTTTCCGGCAGAGTGAGGGGTGGCATTGTCGTGCAAAAGAGTGACTCCCTTCGACAAAATGCCTCGCCGTTTGTTCTGAATTGCACGACGCAATTTTTTCAAAGTTTCACAATACGCATTGGCGTTGATTGTGGTCCCCTGGTGATGAATTTCACCTGGTTTTTCACCTTTAGCAAAAAGAAAACGAATCACTTCGCGCACACAGCATCGGGCAGGCAAGGCGATGGAGGTGGCGGGGACGTTCACAGAAGCGCACATTTCAAAAAGCTCTCAATGACAAACTAAGGGTCGCATTGAAACGCGGGACCTCTTGTTTTGTTCAGAATGGTACCGTCCAACAAGCAGGGGTACCACATTTGAAAACAAAAATTTCCCTGCTGCGCAAAATGTCTTGTATTCTTACTTTTTGATCGTCCCTCGTAAAATAAAAAAGTGAAAAATAGAAATGAGTTTCAGCATGGATTATCATCTCTACTCTAAGAACGAAATAAGATACCGCAATTCTAGCTTTACCATTGTCCTCAGCACTAAAATCTTTAAAATGAGGTGTTAAGGTGGGTTCACATCCATCCGGAATTTCATAAATGCGGCAATCCGTAAATGCGTTTGGCCTTCTGATTGGCTAGTGCCAGTCGGAAGAGTGGGGTGAATCCCGCCGGACAAGCTCTCTTGAGACAGTCCACATCCAGTGAGTCCACATAATGAAAAATTAGATACCTATTTTACCGGATTGCCGCAATTACGTCATCTGTCAGGAGCTGTTGTTGGTTGTGTTATCTTGTTTTATGGCTGTGGTCGAGTGCGAGTCCGTATTTTTACGAACCTCGAATTTTGATTTCATTTATAGAAAATATTTGCGTAACCCTTAAATTTAACGTTATGCTGATTGGGGTAAATTTCCATTAGACATACTTTCCAGTAGGAGTGGTTCTCCGGAGAGGGGAATATTTTAGGTAAAAATAAAACAACAAAATTTTTGAGTATGCTCTCTGATGTGTGAAACAGATTCTGAAGGGATGAGGCATCTCTCTGTTCCCATGTTTAAGGTTTCAAATATCTAATATTATCTCTCATGAATACACAGAAAACCCCAAAAATACTTGCATTTCTACCTGTCTCGCCTACAGGTGTACCCTTTAAACTGTGGACAAATATTTTCTGGGGGGCAGGTGCTCCCATACAATTCTGGTATGTATTAGTATGTCTAACAGAACACGGATTCCACAGCACCGATACTGTGTATCATCTTCTGTGTTAATCCCCTGGAGTTTTTGGCTGCATGAATCCATCTTTACACTCAAATCAACACACTCAACAACGTTATCATTCCAGGTGCTCAGGCTCAGCAAAGCGCGAAAATCCAACATTTCGACAGGTTACATCATCAATCTATTTGCAATTGATGGAAAAAAATTGGAGATGTTTTTCCATTATTCGATTTACCTGTTTTTTGCGCCCGTGCTACTCGTGGTTGTGTCGATTGTAGCGTGGTTCATCATTGGATGGCCTGCTATCACAGGAGCAGCATTCTCTACATTGATTCTTCCACTCCAATGTAAGTACCTCAGTAAAAAATTATATTCTGTTGATATAAATTACTAATATTTTCATAATTACCAGGAGATTAAGATTTCAATCGATTCAAATATTCATTAGTGGATTCAGAGAAGTTACCTAATATATTAAAATTAAGGAGTTGGACAATTACACCAATAATCCAACATGTACCAACTACTTTTGTGTAAATTGGCGTACGGCTGAAAAAGGTTTGCTATAAATTCCCAATCCTGCCGTACGCATTAAAAGTAAATTTTGGAATGTCTGACTTCGTACGCGAATAATTTTGAATTTTATGCACAACAATTTTATCACGGTTAATTTTTTGGATAATGAATTTATTATAGTAAGTATATATATATATATATGTATATATATTCCCAATATATATATATAAGTATATATAAGGAGTATATATAAGTATATAGTAGTATAAGTATATAAGTATATATATATATATATATATATATATATACATACTTTTATAGTATACTAGCCTAGCCGGCTCACTTCGCTCGCTCGGTATTGCTGTATATATGTAGGAAAAACCCCGTCTATTTTTCTGTTGAAATGTCTTTCAAACGGAAAGGTTCCTTCCTTCAAGAGGTTCCCTTCTGGTAAAAAGGGCCTGCTCGCAGATTCCTGATAGGCGGGCTCAATTAACTTCTCATTTTAATCGCTTCGCCTCCCTTCCCTTCATTTTGTCCAACTTACCGTCACTTTTTTCGAAATCCGATTTCGGATTCAGATTCGGCGGAATCAAAACTGTATTTCGCCCGCAAACACCGTCCCAAAAAACGTCTCTCTATGGGGTCAATTTTAATGAGGAAAAACCGATATTTTTTGTCCGATATTTTGAGAAAACGGGTCCGTACGCTTTCATTTTTTTGACGCATTTCTCGATACTTTTTTCGCAATCCGATCGCGCCGTCGTCTTCCACGCACGAAAACCTATGAAACCGGTATTATTGCGGAATTTTCGACGGCTGTTTAGAGGGGTTGGGGAAGCGGGGAAGTCGAAATGAACGGGAGAAAGCGCCCGACAAACGTCAAAATTTAGATAAAACACGGAATTTTAAGGTCGAAAGAGTGAGGGAAAACGAATAAAACATAGCCTATAGTCTGACCGGGAGATTTCCGGTCACGATTTAAAAAAACTCGTTCGGATCCCTTCGTCCGTTTGGTCGTGAAAGCGACACAGACAGACGGAGTTTCATTCTTATAAAATAGTATAGATAGAGATATTATTATAGTATAGCTCTATAGACCATTTTTTAGGTTTGTTTCACATAATTCATAGCCCTATTCTGACGATTTTTGAACAGTTACTTTTATTGAAATCGCAGAAGCTCCAATTTTATCATTGCAGAAGCTCCAATTTTTTCAAAAGTTGCCAAATTAATGTAGGGTAGTTGGGGGCAAAAATACGTTTGGAGCAAAAGCATACAGTGGATTTTGAAAAGGCTGGAATGAAATTAGAAAGCTGGCTGACATAGAGCAATCAAATATTGATGCTATCGGTTGACTCTCTGAACCTCATGGTGGCAGGACTAATGAACAATCTGGAAAATGAGGAAGCAATTTTTTCACAGTTCTGATGCAATTATTAGGTTCATAAATATTATATCATTGAATATTTCGTCACTATGGTTTCAATTGTTCTCATTGTTAGTATTCAAAATGAAATTTTGGGTTGTTATGTTCTGAATCCATTCTTCTACTTTAATGATTTCATTTGTTTACTTTGGTACGCAGCACATCATTCTAACTCCTTGTATTGGGGCAAAATCCCATGGAATTGTTGGGGCTAAACTACGCTCTAGTTGAGGTGCCGATCTTTGCCCCTGATTTTACACATTACCTAATTCATCTACTTTTACACTTTTTATTAATAACGTTTCTTTACATTTGTGACAGTTCCTGTCAGAGTCCAAGAGGATGCGCTTCCGTTGCTCTCGCGCGGAGCTTCATCCGCGTGTTCTTGAAAGGCTGCGTTTGGCGATAGATGGGGATCTGAGAACCGGAAAACCAATCTACTCCAAACATAGCACATTAATGCTATTAGTACGAGTGGTATCTCTCCTATGGGATACTGGCACACCCTCTCACTCTCTTGAGGACTTGGGTCCCATTGCACCTCTGGGGGGTGACCTAAGTCCTTGATATGGTAGCAGAGCGTGGTTAGGATTATGTACGGCTGATGCCTAGTAATCCGATCCACTATTTTTGGGGCGTTAGTGTTTCAGAAGAAACATGGCCCGGGTATTCCAGAAAGAATACCCATGATTACTCCCTTGGATACATAAATAATTTCATTGGTCATTGACTTATAAATTCTCAATTTTTTCCCCTCTTATAATTTCAATTTTCATACCTGTGGTATACCAGGCCTTTGCCTTTATTATTCATATATTCTTTATACAAGGGCATTGTTCCCAATTATTAATTCAAGGGCATTGTTCCCAATTATTATTTCCAGGGCTTAGTTCCCAATTTAAGTCCCCAACGTGGGCACATATTTTTATATCTCCTTTATTTTCCTATAGGTATAAGTCTCTATAGTTGAGCCACCGTTTATTCCAGATTGTTCCAATCTTTGACTGGGGGTTAATTACCTAATGAAGACTTCCTATGAAGATTAATTGACAATCCATCCTGTTTTACTTTCTCTTTTCTCATCCTCAATCGCCAATGCAGCTTTTTATTAATGAGCATCAGTTCTCAACCTGTAAACTATTCCACCTGATTTACATACTTGCTCTTCAATCAAGTATGTCATTAAGCGGGGAAGTGTGACATTTCCCGTCAGAATCCAAGAGGATGCGCTTCCGTCGCTCTCGCGCGGAGCTTCATCCTCGTGTTCTTGAAATGCTGCGTTTGGCGATAGATGGGGATCCGAGAACCGGAAAACCAATCTACTCCGAACATAGCACATTAATGCTATTAGTACGAGTGGTATCTCTCCTATGGGATACTGTCATTTTCCTCTCTCTCTCTCTCTCTCTCTCTCTCTCTCTCTCTCTCTCTCTCTCTCTCTCTCTCTCTCTCTCTCTCTCTCTCTCTCTCTCTCTCTCTCTCTCTCTCTCTCTCTCTCTCTCTCTCTCTCGAGGATTTAGGCCCCATTGCACCACTGGGGGGCTTCCTAAGTCCTCGATACATTTTGAATTATTTGATGCTTCTCTGAAGTTTTCAAGAAACATTTTTTATCAAATTTGTATGGGCTTGTTTACTGGCAATGCATCAAGTATGTACCTTACTGAGATATGTGCCATAATAAGTAATATTGCACTAGTATTATGTTTGCTCTTGTAGCAAACTGGGTTCATTTACCTCAAAAACATGCACTTGAAATAGGCACTTGATATTTAAAAAATCGATTTAAAAAAATAATAATGATAAGTGGGTACAAATGATAATTTTTTTTTTTTTTTTTTGACAAGTTTTATTGCGCCAAGTAATAACAACTTATAAGCAATATTCATGTGGTTACTTTATATATACATTTTCTTAAGATCTAATATACTTCACTTTAGACTTATTGTTCTGATACAAATGATAATGAATAAAAAATAAAAATACTCCACTCTCCTAGGCATGTCGAGTCCACTGTCGGGCCCCCAGCCGGCAGCCCCTATTAGTGCATTAAGAGCCCAACAGCTTATATTCAAAAGATGGAACATATTAACCATCTGCTTGCTCTAGATATCTGATTTTAGGTTTTTGCTGCTTGCAGATTCCCTGAATCAGTATTTTGGCAGTTGGTTTCAATGCACTGCTTAAAAGCCTGGTTAACGATCTAGCCCAGTCAAATTAGAGGAAATAGGGTTAAAAATTCTAAGTAAAGAAATTTCTTCACTAAGCTCTTCCTTCACACGTCTTGAATCATATCTCAAAAGTCCCCTAGCATGGGGGGTGAGCTCGACGAGGGGGGGTATTTTTCTCCTTTTTTTTCGGTCTTTTGCCTATAACTCGAAAAGTAAGCGTTCTAGCGACTGGTTTACTATTACCAGAATTAAAGTGCATAATATTTCCTACAATTTTCACTCCTGACTTCGTTCTCTACGATTAGGCGTTCAGCCGCTAGAGCGCGTTGAAAAGTAGGTATCATTTCAAAAAATCAGCAAAAAGGCCTTTATGCTCTTTTTACGCAGAAATCATTCGTATGTAGCTTCTGGTTGACTTAGAATAGGTACATCATGGCTTGTTTTCCGAACATCAGTGATGCTCGGACAGTGGCTTGAGCAGGTTTCATGTACGTCTTTTTTTTCTGTTCTTCGCTTACATTCTGGAAACTGTGATAACCATAACATATTTTCAGCACCCTTACCAATTCACTGTGAATTATCAGTGAACTAACTTCCCCCTCCCACTCCTTTTGTAAATATTACTTTAACATGGGTTATACTGTACCTGATCATTAAACATTTTTTGGTGAAACACAGCTCATTTTCTTTAGTTCCTTTTTTTCTTTTCTTTTTTAGAGCCACTGTGTTTTATATACATATATATTCACTGATAATTCACAGTGAGTTGGTAAGGGTGCTGAAAATATGTTATGGTTATCACAGGTTCCAGGATGTAAGCGAAGAACAGAAAAAAAAGACATAGGTACATGAAACTTGCTCAAGCCACTGTCCGAGCATCACTGATGTTCGGAAAACAAGTCAGAAGCTTCATACGAATGATTTCTGCGTAAAAAGAGCATAAAGGCCTTTTTGCTGATTTTTTGAAATGATACCTACTTTTCAACGCGCTCTAGCGGCGGAACGCCTAATCGTAAGGAATGAAGTCAGGAGTGCAAATTGTAGGAAATTTTATGCACTTTAATTCTGGTAATAGTAAACAAGTTGCTAGAACGCTTACTTTTCGAGTTATAGGCAAAAAACCGAAAAAAAAGTCGAAAAAAAGGAGAAAAACACCCCCCCCCCCCTCGTCGAGCTCACCCCCCATACTAGGGGACTTTTGAGATAAGATTTATGACGTGTGAAGGAAGAGCCTGGTGAAGAAATTTCTTTACTATGCATTTTTTCTCCTATTTGCCTCTTTTTGGTCTAATTTGACTGGGCTAATCAGTAAACGATTGAAATCACTCATCTAATCAAGATGGACGTAGGTATTTCGATAATTTCATTCATCCCTTGATGACCGAGAGAGGCTCCCTATCCAATTTAAATATCCTAAGGTGGATATGAGAGAATTTAACTCATTCAGCTTATCAGGGTGGAGCCCATCATCCCTTTCATTCGTTTCTTGGTATCCCAGAGAGGCTCCCTATTAATTTCAACTACCTAGAGTGAACGGGAGAATATTTGGCCCACTCAGCTGATGAAAACAGAGACTTCCTTTTCATTCGTCTCTAAATGTCCCTGAGAGGCTCTTTATCAAATCTCAACTTCTTAGAGTGAACACTGAGCTGGAGAGAATTAAGCTTAATCAGCTGATCAGGAAGGAACCCGTAATTTCATTGGCCTCTTGATGTCTCAGAGAGTCTCCCTAATAAATTTCATTTTCCTAGGGTGAATAGGGATGCATTTAGCGCACTTGTATTTATTTCCACTACCTACTTTTGTTACACAATATTGTAACATTTTGGTAACTTAGGTCCATAGGTAAATCATGTCCTTTGCTAAAATCGTTTAGGCTGTGATAGAGTAACATTTTAGATTGGTACAAACGTATAATGTTTGTTCCTGAGTAAAAAGTTTATCCTCATTTTTATATCAAATTCGTAGAGATGTTTTGGCGTTATGGATCATTGGCCAGATATATACCTATTATTAAGAAAAAAAAAAACAAGTTTTTCTATTCCAGCTGCCAATTTTTACGTTGGCCAAAAGCATAACATGTTTTTCTAATAAATCAATTGTTTATCAAAGCAATCATGTTATTTAATTTTTCAAATTAATAATTTTGTTATAAGTGGGACAAACACCCGCACTGCGGATCTTTGCCCCGTTACGTGGGGCAAAGATCCTCAAAATCCTTTGTTTTTTTGTAAAAATTCAATATTTCCATGAATGTTCATTAGAAATCTGGTGCTGTGTGGAAGTTATAATTGGGATCCCAAACTGAAACTTTAGGGGGTACATGATTGAATTTAAGGATTAGTAATCTCATAAATGGCTGAAAACTGAAAACGCCCTATTTTTGCCCCCACCTACTCTCTACGTATCAATTTGAACGCGAATTTTGTATAGGCACCTAATGCGTTCACCTAACTTTTTTTTTTCAGTATGGCTAACAAAAAAATGTTCAGATGCGAGACAAGAAACGGTGGGAAAAGCTGACATCAGAGTTCGTTTGATGAACGAAATTATAACTGGCATTCAAGTCTTGAAGATGTATGCATGGGAAAAACCATTCGCCGAATTGATTTCCGCTGCAAGGAAGTAAGTAACAACGAGAATCATAACAGTAATCAATCGGATGAAGTTAAATCCAGTTTTTAAACTCTTCAAATCAAAGATAGAGAAGATATATAGGCATTCGAAAAAGTATTGCTTCACAAAAACTCGACAGTTTTGTAGGTAATTAAATGTTCTTTAGTTGTCCATTGAGGAACTTGCACATTTTTTTACTTTTTATTGCAGAAACTAAAAGTGGATGTAATTGAAGGTAAAATGGTGAGATTTTTTTTCAGGTTAGACGTCTCTGTGATTGTAAAAATAATTAAAGTTTGCATTTTCTGTAGAGCCCGCAGGAACGCCTTCAGCAGCCAACTTCTCCCACTTTCCTGTGATACTTAAATGTGACGATTTTTTATCTGTTATCAACACGACTGATCACCATTTTAAACTACGTTCGTTCTTTCCGGTTTTGTGTCATTCTTCATGAGTCATTATAAACCTATAGGTACCTGTGGTGAAAACCACCCCCTCTTTTCAACAGCCCTTTTCAGGGCTACCAAAAAGAGGTATATAAATCTGACACCAAGTCAGACATATATAAATCCACTACAGTACCTAATTATCAATAAGAACATAATAATAATAGTTTTCACGGAATCGATAGGGAAAATAATGACAACTTCGTTTAATTAACCTCCACTAACTTCATTTGGGCTGTCAGTTCATGTCGTCAATAATACTCAAGATTTCTGAAACTAAATTATTACTTACGTACCTTCTAGGTAATGTAGTTATAACTTTGTGAGCAGGTACCTAATTAATATATCGGTTCGTTCGTGCTTGATTAACCAAGAAGATTCCAAAATTTGAAAGCAAAAGACAAATGCAAATCGTGCATGAGAACAGAACATAACGGTACCTGCTGGTGTTTCCCATCATTAGCGTATTTTCAAAGAAAAAATGAGCTTTTTAGATGGTTTCGAAATTTTAAAAGTGGGAAGGAAGGGTCGGGGGACCCCCTACAAATCCGTTTCTTACATCAAAGAACACAATCCTAGATTTCAACGTTTTATCGTATATATATATTCCAGACGATAACTCCCTTGAAACACTGCATACAAAATTCGTTCCAACGCAGAAAAATCCGTCTTAGCAAAAGACAGGTCAAGTTTGTTGACCAGCCCTATCGTTCCAAAATTTCAATCTCAATTTTACAATTTACTGGCAAAAAAAAAAAAAAAAGATTAAAAAATAAGTTTTTTGACAAAATGGCATGTGGGGTATCACAGTAGAAGTATTTTTTAGCGCTGAGACGACTGCGACCACTCCCAGATCTCTAAAGGCCCATTCAGAAAAACTTGATTACCTAGACGTAACCTCAACCTTACCGTAACCTTCGATTTTCGCGTAACCTTACCACAGCCCAGAAGAGCGTTCAGAGAAGTCGATGTTGGGTTAGTTAACCATGGTGAATCGATTATGTTGGAATTATTATTGTGCCTACTAGTGCTAATATGGTGAATAAGGATGTAAGGAAAGTGCCGTCAGATACTGTAGTGGATTTAAATATGTTTTACTTGGTGTAGGTAGACCAAGTGGGACATTTATATTCTGATTATGCGGGTCAGTCCCTAGGTTATTCCTGTAAGGAATGTGAGCGAAACCGTCAATGTCAGCTTGCTTGGCGGGATGAACTGAGAGATAGTTCGTGCCGCAGCCGCGTGGAGCACTGGGCTCGCATAGTGGGTGCTGGGTTCGATCAGTTTGGTACTGAGCCGTTTTGTAATATTCCGGCCTAAGATTTATATCTGTAGGAGGAATATGTTGAGCTTGGTTGAGGTACTGAAAAGTATCCTTTGTTTTTTGTACATTTGGAGTGTATTTGACACTCGGATCGGCCGGGTAGCCTTGTGTCGGATATCGTGGATATTCGGAGAGCTTTGTCGAATCATAATGATTGATCTCAGAGCGGGTCTGAAAGGTATCCTCGATCTTTTGTATAGGTGAGGCTTGATCTAACGTTTCCTTCGTGAATACGTTAGGTGAGAAGGCGATCTCGTCGTGAGGATCGAGCCTTGAGCCGTCGCTGGGACCGGCGGATTGGCCGGGCAGCGTGTAGGTAGCGCTGCGGAGGCTAAGAGGCCCGGCCGCGCCGTCGTCTACCTCCCCTTGCATGAGGAAATAGGACGGCCGACGTTCCATCGAAATATCCGAGTTATTAGCTCGTTTCCATGCCTCTATGTATAGAAATAGAGGGTTTAGAAGGTGGACTCGCTTGACAGAGCTTCTTTCCTTTGCTCGTATGTCAGGGTCCTACCTTGTAGTCTTGAAAAAGACTTCCTTGGACGGTAAATTAGAGCGTATGAGCTGAGTAATTTACCGGCGTGCCCACAGCGGTCGGTGACGAGCCTAGTGCTACGAAACCCGGGCGACACGACTAGGAACGTCCCAGCGGGCGTACGATCTAAAGAGAATATCGATAGATGTACCGGGTGGCGTCCTGACAGATGAACTACGTTGGGCAATGAGCAGGATGAATAATCACTGGACTCGTAGATGCCAATGCGAGATCTGTGTGGAGAGAAGGTAGGCCTTGTAGAAAGCAGTAGGAAGCCGTTCTTGAGATGAACTCGGGATGCAGAAGGTTTGTCAGCGTAGAGCGTGTAGAAATCTTCGTACTTCTGAGTGTAGTCGTCGAGAGCGGAGAGTGGAATGAATTTCAGAGGGCTCCGAGCGGGGTATTTATAGGGAGGTGGCCGCCTCCTGCCGCCTCCTGATTGGTCCGCTTAATTTCATTAATTCGACTGTGTAATCTCATTGGCTCGCACATTGTTTTCTCAGTATCTGCGAGTATGATAGCTGAGCTGGTCCTCCGGGGTGGTTTCCCCACGTCCGTCGTTGCGACGGGGTCCCCGGGGGTGGCTTACGAGCGTCCGTCGCGGAGCCGACGACCTTGAGTTTAGACGGGGACCTCGGGTGGTTTCCCTGCGTCCGTTGTTCAGACGGGGTCCCCGAGGTGGCTGCTGGACCAGAGGTGGTTGCTTGCCGCCTCCTGGTTGGTTCGCCTATTGTCTCTCGTGTAATCAGTGTTTCTGATTGGCGAGTAGGCTTGTTTGAATTGTCCTTGTTAGCTTTAGAGGACGTTTGATTTTCTGTTTGAGTTTTCTCATTCAAGGCGACTTGTTTCGAGATACTTGTCGCGTCTCTCTCGCCCATTAAGTGTCTAGGGAGGTCGCCTTGTCTGTTATTAGTTAATATTTCACTTTTGAGAGAGAATTTCGTATTTTCTCTCTGGTGAAATATTTTGTTTGACGGAGTTATAACTCGACGTCTTATAAATATTTTTGTGTTGTGTCTACCTCTTTTTTGGAGCCCTGCAAAGGGCTGTTGACAAGAGGGGGTGGTTTTCACCACAGGCGCCCCCCCAAGACGTCGTGTTATTAACGACGACGCCGGCTGGGGTGTTTCGAGCGCAGTCACCCACCTCTCGTCGAATTTGGTAGAGGGGACGTGCCTTCTGGCAGATTTTCGGGGAGTCTCCTCCTTATTTTCTGCCTGATTTTTGTTTAGTGACACAGCTTCGTCTGTTTTTAGAGTGTAAGCTGGTTTTATTTGCTGTTTGGGAACTTTTTTCGTATGTTCGCCAATTTGCACTGTAACCGAAAACTTATCTCTTTTAACCACTTTGAATGGTCCTGTGTAAGGACATTGTAGGGAGGAGAGCTGTGTGGGCACTCTGATATAGACATGTGTACATGTATCCAAGTTTTTGGGCATGTTGACGGCATACTTCGTATTATTATGTTTAATATGCGTAGGCCGGAAGAAGAGAGGCTCAGAAAGGTTTGTAGAAGTTACAAAAATGTCTCCTGGGAGTGGTACGTCAATTCCGTAAACTTTTTGGAACGGTGTAGTTTCCGTTGCTGGGTCTACTGCCGTACGCATGGCGAGTAGTACTTTTGGAAGGGCGTCGAGCCAATTTTCGTTTTGTGCTTTGAGAGCCTCTTTCAAAGATCTATTTCTGCGTTCTACCATTCCGTTTGTTGACGGTTTGTATGGTAACGTGTGAGTATGTTTTACTCCGAGACGTTCCATAATGGAATTAAATAGATCTGATTCGAATTGTGTGCCTTGATCACTTGTGATGTATTTAGGTACGCCTTTTGAAGCTACCCAAATATTGATAAAGGCGTTTGTGATCGTGGCTGTTTCGATGTTGTTAAGAGGGACTGCCTCTAGCCAACCCGTTGCTCTATCGACCATCATTAGAATGTAACGTTTCCCTCCTTTAGCTAGAGGTAAGGGTCCGGTAATGTCAACGTGTACATGTGAAAATTTGTTCGCCGTTTCAAATTCGGAGTAAGGGAGCTTCACGGAGCGAGTGATTTTTGCTCGTTGGCAAGTCTCGCACGCTCGGACCCAGTTGGAGACATCTGCACGGAGTCCGTGCCAAAAATATCTTTGTTTAACTTTATACACTGTAGAGTGTATACCTGGGTGTCCCAAATTGTGAATTTGGCTGATTATTTCTTGCCTTATTTCGTTTGGAATATAAGGTCTTGGGTGTCCTAGGTCTAGGTTACACCAAATTTCTCCTTGAGGGAATTCAACTCGTGTGAGTTTCAATTTGTCCTCTGCGTTAGGAGGAGAACGAATTTGTGCATTTGAAATGTGCAGTAGAAGATTGCACTCTATTGCAGCCGTAATTTGCGAAATTTCGGCTATGGGTGGACCCTCGTCAGTTTGGGTTGAAATCGATTTTGTTTGAATTTCAACTGGATCGAAGGGTCTGGAGAGTGCGTCGGCGACGACGTTGTTCTCTCCGGGTATATGACGAATGTCACTTGTCATTTGAGAGATGTATGTTAGCCATCTCAATCTCATTTTAGAAAAATGTGCATTTTTCTTAAGCATCGTGCCTAGCAGAGGCTTGTGATCTGAACAAATATGAAAAGATCGGCCGTCCAAGTCATTGTGCCAGTGAATGCAAGCTTGGTAAACGGCGAACATCTCTTTGTCGAATGATGCTTTATTCTTCCATTGTTCCGGAATTTCTTTACTGAAAAATCCCAATGGTTGGTAAGATTTCGAGCCGTGTTTGTCTGTAATTTCCTGCTCCAGTGCCGCTCCGATGTGTGTGTCGGATGCGTCGCAGACTATTCTCCACTCTGCTGTAGGGTGTGGATGAGCGATATTATGCAATGTAGCTTTAATCATTGCTTGTTTTAAGCTGTTGAAAGCTTTTTCTCTCTCTGATGTCCATTCGATAGGTGTTTTGTCATTTTTTTTGTTTGACTGAATGGAGTCATACAGAGGTTGTGCCGTGTGAGCGAATTTACTTGAGCAAGCTCGGTAGAAACCACACATACCTAGGAATCTGCGTAGACTTCGTACGTCTATTGGCCTAGGAAATTGTTCTATGGCTTCTATTTTATCTCGTTTAGGAATTATCCCTTCTTTCGAGATAGTGAAACCTAGGAAATCGACGGTAGGTTTTGAAAAAATGCATTTATCAAAACCTACTCGAAGTCCGTGTTCCCCTAGCTTGTCAAAAATTTGTTTGAGGTGGTTCATGTGTTCTTTATAATTTTTAGAAGCCACCAGTATGTCATCTAGGTATACAAATGCGAAATCAAATTTTCGCATGATGCTGTCCATGTATCTTTGCCATGTTTGAGCCGCTCCGGCCAAACCCATGCTCATTTTCTTAAACTCATAAAGACCGAAAGGTGTAATAATTGCAGTTTTATGAGCGTCATCTGGGTGCATCGGAATATGGTAATATGCCGATTTTAAATCTATTGTCGAATAGATTTGTGTATCATGTAAATTCGCTTGGAAAGAGCGAATGTGAGGAGGAGGGTAGGCGTCTTTCTTCGTTTTCGCGTTCAGGAAACGGTAGTCGCCGGTGATCCTCCATGACCCGTCTTTTTTTGTCACACAGTGTAACGGGGATGCCCATTCGGAATCTGATGGTGCAATTATGCCTTCGGAAAGCATTTTGTCAAAAGTACTTTTGACTTGAGCCCGTTTTTCGCCCGCCATGGGTCTTGCTCGGAAGTGTACTGGTGTTCCTTCCGTGGTTATACGGTGGTAAACCCCGTTGTTTTTCCACTTTCCTTGAAGTTTGCTCATTTTATCATTGTATTTTTCAATGATAGAGCGAATGTTTTCGTCCTCCGTGATTTGCACGTCCTCTGGTTGAGGGCTGTTGTCACGATGAGGGATAGTAGCTGCTATTTGTTCGTCAGTGAATTTTTTGTTCATGACTGCAGCTATTTTTTGATCGGCATAGCTTTTTATTTTATCTTTATAAATGTATTTATGTTTGACCCGTATTCCGATATCCCAAGACTCGAGGAATGGTATACCGAGGATCGCTAGATCAACTTTCGTGATCATAAAATCGGTGGTCATGTCTCCGAGGCCGATGTTAATTGTCGTGTCAGCTCGCCCTAGTGTGTCTATAGGGGCTCCGTTAGCTGCTGTGAGCTTTACGTTGGACTTACGAATTTTTAAGCCCAATTTTTTGGTGACATTGTGGGGCAGAATGTTCACTTCTGCTCCCGTGTCGATCAGAAATTCAGTGCCATTTAGTTTGCACTTGAAAAAAAGCCTTTTATACTCAGTAGACTGCCGGTGTATAGGCTCAGATACACTGGCAGTTATTCGTTTTCCGAACTCTCTACGTCGGAGGTTGGAACGGTACTTTCTTGTACCGATCTCTGAGTATTTTCGTTTGAAACCCAGGTTTTAGGCTGGCTTATAGTCGCTGCCTTTTTGTTAGTTTTGGAAGCAGTGTTTGCCTTCCAAGTGCAGTGTTCTGGGTCTGCACATTTGCGAGTTTCGCTACCGAAACGTGCGTGGTTTCGACAGACATAGGCCGTCGGTTTGTGAGGCCTACTCTCTACTGGTTGGGGTTTGAACTCAGCTTGTTGTGAGAGGGCCTTTTTGAAACCAGTTTTCATGGGTTTCGGAGTAGATTCTACTCCTCGTATGTTGGGAGAGGTATTCTCTGTTTTGTACGCGTGTAGCGTATCAGCTAGGTCGAGCCGGGCGGTCGTGGTAGGCTGAGCTGCGACCATACCTCGTGCTTCGATGGGTAGAGTTTCGATCCACTTTTGAGTGATCAGAGCCTCTGAGAAGTACCCAACAGCTTTAGAGTACATTTCGTGGTACTTGGTGCTGGGTTTTTTGGCGAGAGATGCGGGGTCCTCGAGTGCGAGGAGCCTGTCCTGTAAGGACAACCCGTATTCTCGCTGTAGGCGCTGTTTGGCCTCTTCATAAGGTGCGTGGGGTGCCGTGAGGTAAGCTGAGTCGATAGCTTCCCTCATTTCTTCTGGTACCCACTTGTATATAGCTGAGAAGCATTCGTTCTGCGTTCTCAGGTGTTTTCGCACGCAGTATTGATCGAACTCGGCGAGTGCACGATCGATATTCTTCTTTTGGAAGATTGGTCTTTGATAATCTCCCATTTCCTCCAAAAGTGCTCGAAAGCCACTATGTGTAGAGGGTTGTTGAGTAAGATGTGGGGCGTATAGGCCCGGCGGGGGTCGTACGCCCGCAGTGGTTCCCTGAAATCCACTAGCTTCATAAGAGGGAACGAAATGCTCCGTGTTAAGCCTGTTCAAAGGCGGGGTCACCATTTGTAGTGGATTTAAATATGTTTTACTTGGTGTAGGTAGACCAAGTGGGACATTTATATTCTGATTATGCGGGTCAGTCCCTAGGTTATTCCTGTAAGGAATGTGAGCGAAACCGTCAAGGTCAGCTTGCTTGGCGGGATGAACTGAGAGATAGTTCGTGCCGCAGCCGCGTGGAGCACTGGGCTCGCATAGTGGGTGCTGGGTTCGATCAGTTTGGTACTGAGCCGTTTTGTAATATTCCGGCCTAAGATTTATATCTGTAGGAGGAATATGTTGAGCTTGGTTGAGGTACTGAAAAGTATCCTTTGTTTTTTGTACATTTGGAGTGTATTTGACACTCGGATCGGCCGGGTAGCCTTGTGTCGGATATCGTGGATATTCGGAGAGCTTTGTCGAATCATAATGATTGATCTCAGAGCGGGTCTGAAAGGTATCCTCGATCTTTTGTATAGGTGAGGCTTGATCTAACGTTTCCTTCGTGAATACGTTAGGTGAGAAGGCGATCTCGTCGTGAGGATCGAGCCTTGAGCCGTCGCTGGGACCGGCGGATTGGCCGGGCAGCGTGTAGGTAGCGCTGCGGGGGCTAAGAGGCCCGGCCGCGCCGTCGTCTACCTCCCCTTGCATGAGGAAATAGGACGGCCGACGTTCCATCGAAATATCCGAGTTATTAGCTCGTTTCGATGCCTCTATGTATAGAAATAGAGGGTTTAGAAGGTGGACTCGCTTGACAGAGCTTCTTTCCTTTGCTCGTATGTCAGGGTCCTACCTTGTAGTCTTGAAAAAGACTTCCTTGGACGGTAAATTAGAGCGTATGAGCTGAGTAATTTACCGGCGTGCCCACAGCGGTCGGTGACGAGCCTAGTGCTACGAAACCCGGGCGACACGACTAGGAACGTCCCAGCGGGCGTACGATCTAAAGAGAATATCGATAGATGTACCGGGTGGCGTCCTGACAGATGAACTACGTTGGGCAATGAGCAGGATGAATAATCACTGGACTCGTAGATGCCAATGCGAGATCTGTGTGGAGAGAAGGTAGGCCTTGTAGAAAGCAGTAGGAAGCCGTTCTTGAGATGAACTCGGGATGCAGAAGGTACGTCAGCGTAGAGCGTGTAGAAATCTTCGTACTTCTGAGTGTAGTCGTCGAGAGCGGAGAGTGGAATGAATTTCAGAGGGCTCCGAGCGGGGTATTTATAGGGAGGTGGCCGCCTCCTGCCGCCTCCTGATTGGTCCGCTTAATTTCATTAATTCGACTGTGTAATCTCATTGGCTCGCACATTGTTTTCTCAGTATCTGCGAGTATGATAGCTGAGCTGGTCCTCCGGGGTGGTTTCCCCACGTCCGTCGTTGCGACGGGGTCCCCGGGGGTGGCTTACGAGCGTCCGTCGCGGAGCCGACGACCTTGAGTTTAGACGGGGACCTCGGGTGGTTTCCCTGCGTCCGTTGTTCAGACGGGGTCCCCGAGGTGGCTGCTGGACCAGAGGTGGTTGCTTGCCGCCTCCTGGTTGGTTCGCCTATTGTCTCTCGTGTAATCAGTGTTTCTGATTGGCGAGTAGGCTTGTTTGAATTGTCCTTGTTAGCTTTAGAGGACGTTTGATTTTCTGTTTGAGTTTTCTCATTCAAGGCGACTTGTTTCGAGATACTTGTCGCGTCTCTCTCGCCCATTAAGTGTCTAGGGAGGTCGCCTTGTCTGTTATTAGTTAATATTTCACTTTTGAGAGAGAATTTCGTATTTTCTCTCTGGTGAAATATTTTGTTTGACGGAGTTATAACTCGACGTCTTATAAATATTTTTGTGTTGTGTCTACCTCTTTTTGGTAGCCCTGAAAAGGGCTGTTGACAAGAGGGGGTGGTTTTCACCACAGATACCATTACGGGTAGCATGTGTTTGCATCATCTGTAAATAGTTCAATGTTCACAATGCCTCACTTAATGTTCTCTTGTATTAATATAAGTTTTATTCAAATTTAAAACGTGGATCATTTCAAATTATAATCCCAAGTGGTTATGGGAACCAGTTGACGTGAATTTAGTATTCGGAAGTGTTCGATCGTGAAAGTTGTGTCGAAATTCGGGCGTTGTGTTGCAGGTGCATGTCAAACTGCCGCCGGTTTCTGTCAAGTTTTTTGCCTAATAGATTTCGAGTTGAAAAGGTGAGTATTGATCAAATCAAATTATGTCTGACTCATCTAGAGAATCTATTCTTCTGAAGCTTGAAGGGCAAAGTAATTATAATGACTGGAAATTCGCGATGCGGATGGCGTTAGTGTATGATCACATTGACTGGTGTATTGCGGATAACGCGCAAATCGAATTGACAGCCCAAGACATTGCGTCTCTTGGTATTGACGACGTTCAGAAGCAGAGAGTAGAACATTTACTATATGAGCAAGATAAAAAGGCTTTAGCAAAGATAGCCCTCAATATAAAGCCGTGTTGTTATGTCCATGTCAGATCGGCTAACACAGCTTTGGAGGCTTGGAAGAGTTTACAGAATGCCTACGAGAGTAAGGGTCTTACTCATCGACTGACGTTGTTGCGGACATTGCTAGGTCTGAAAATGCGTGATTTCCCCAATATGGAAAGATATGTCAATGAGGTAATGTCTGTTGCTCAAAAATTATAAGATATTGGGAAACCATTGGATGAGAGCTCGTAGCTGTCATCATGTTAAGTTGACTCACTAAAAAATACGATCCTATGGTTATGGCAATAGAAAACTCAAAGACCATTTTGACAACACATTATGTCAAAGGCCAGTTGTTGGTTCAGTATAAAGGTGCTGACAGTTCGGAATCGGCCTATTTTTCCAAGTCTAAAGTCAAAAAATCTAAAGAAAAGAAGACATATAGTGTTATGGTTGTGGATCAACGAAACATCTCAGGTATCAGTGTCCTGAAAAGAAAGGTGAATCGAGTGCGTCAAACTCTTCCTCTACTGTTGACAGAGAGAATAACACCAGTAAAATCGACAAAAAGAAACGTGCTTTCCTTGTCGCTCTGAGTGCTGAAATAAGTACTACTGACAAGGATTCTTGGGTACTTGACTCAGGTGCTAGTTCGCATATGACCTGTCGTGCTGATTGGTTCGAGAGTTTTACTAAAACTGATTGTTCCATTGTTGTTGCCAACAACCAAAAACTTGAGGGTGAAGGGGCTGGTGATGTGCTGATCGACCAGGCGAAGATGTCGAAAATATCTTCAGTAGCCCTAGTACCAGAATCAAGGACCAACCTTTTATCAGTTTCCAAAATTACTGAAAAGAATTGTTTAGTAGTGTTTTCGTCAGATAAATGCACAATTTATGACGAAAAATGCAAAATCCAAGGAGATGCTCTGATGACGGTTCCTAGGGTGAATGGATTGTATTCTGTAAATTTAAAACATGAAACGTGTTTGATGACTGCGGTGGATGACCGTACACTGTGGCATAGACGTTTAGGCCATCTCAATCGAGTCAGCTTAAATTTACTCAAAGACGGGTTAGCTACTGGCGTAAACTTCAAATCAGTCAACACTCAAACTTGTGTAGCATGCTTGGAAGGCAAGCAAACCAGACTTTCGTACAAGAAGAGTAAAAGTAAGCGAGCAGGAGAAGTGTTGGGTTTACTGCACTCGGATCTGTGTGGACCGATGCCAGAACCGTCATGGGGTGGTGCTTTACTATTCTTGATGATTTTTCTAGGAAATTATTCGTTTATTTTTTGAAGGCTAAAGATGAGGTAACGTCAGTTTTCAAGAATTCCATGTCATGGTTGAAAATCAGACGGGTAAATCGATCAAGATTTTGAGAACTGACAATGGAGGGGAATATGTGAATTCCAGATTTGAAGTCTGTCTTAAGTCAAGGGGTATTCGTCATCAGTTAACAGTTCCCTACACGCCAGAACAAAATGGTGTTGCCGAACGTGCACAGAGAACAGTTGTTGAGAAAGCAAGGACAATGATGATGGATTCAAAAGGAGATACAAGGATGTGGGCTGAGGCATTGAGTACTGCAGCGTTCTTATATAACCGGTCACCTCATAAAGTCATTCCAGGCAAAACACCAGAAGAGGTATGGACCAAGAAGAAAGTTGATCTCAGTCATCTGAGGATTTTTGGCTGTATTGCATACGGACATGTTCCTAAAGAAAAAAGGACCAAATGGAACGCCAAATCCAAACCGTATATCTTTGTGGGGTATTGCACAGAAACAAAAGGTTACAGACTTTACGACCCAAGGAAACCTGGTTGCATAGTGAGAAGAAGGGATGTTACTTTTTTAGAAGACAGATTTCAGATTGAAGAGCCAGCCACTCCTATACCACAAAACGATGTATTTCAAGATTTTCTGAATCGCTCTGGGGATAAGAGTGACGATAACGTTGAAGACACTTCATTAGAAAATACCATAGATGATCAGTCATCACAGTCAACTCAGGATTCTTGTAGTGGAGACGACAATGATACTCCACAAGTTGAATCAAAAGATGGTGACGAGGAAGTTGATTCTCAAAGCCAATCAACTTCTGTAAATAGATCAATGGTCACAACTCAGCAAATGGGACAATCTGATGAAAGAAGGTACCCTATCAGAGAGAGGAAGAAGAAGACTTTTCCTGACTACGTTGTGTATCACACTTTGCTTTCTTCTGAAAAAGAGGAAGGACCAGAACCGACTACTGGTGTTGAAGCTGTGTCCAGGAAGGATGGAAAAGGCTGGAAACGCGCCATGCAAGCTGAGTACAAATCTCTACCAGACAATAAAACATGGGTATTGATTGATAGACCAGAAGGTAAGAAAGTTATAAAGAATAAGTGGGTTTTTAGTTTAAAAACTGATTCTAATGAAGATGTTCGATACACGGCTAGATTAGTGGCCAAGGGTTTTACTCAGGAACTGGGAGTAGACTATTTTGAGACATTCTCACCAGTTATTAGGAATTCTACTGTAAGAATGTTGATTGCTCTAGGCACAGAACTCGATTTAAACATTGATCAAATTGTAGGAACTTGAATCACCTGTTTGTCACCAATGAGTTTAGGTTGTTTATACTAAAAAATCCTGTTGTTGTGTTTGAACTGTTAATAAATACAGTTATTGTTGGAAATTGTTCTAACTGTTTCTACATTTTGGGGGCCGCTCCGAACGATTATGCCACGAAAAACCGCAACTGTGCATCGGACGATCAGTACTCGTCAACGTGCAGCAGACCCAGCTAATAATGTGCCACTACCGGGTGTGGCAATCACACAGAAGGTGACGGAAGTTTTGGTTCATCACAGAGATCAGCTTAGTGACATCATGGAATCATCACGGACTCTTGTGCAAGAACCTCAACCAACAAGTTCCCATTCGGTCAACGTAGAAATCGAAAGGAGGATTTCAGCAGTTGAAAATCTTTTGTTGAATATGCAGCAACAACTTAGTGAGGTTCTGGGTCGAACGAGGGAATCTGGGCTTCAACGGCCTGACGAGAGTATGCGTCCATTAGCATATAGGCCGCAGGATATAGTAACCCTTAAAGATGCATCTCTTATACCGTATGATGGGAACACTGTGTGGGAGGAATACAAGGTCCATCTTGAAGTCACTGCTCAAGCAAACGGCTGGGGGGAACAGTTGAAAGGGGAAAAATTAGCTCAGAGTCTAAGAGGACCAGCATTAACGGTTTTAGCTGATTTGACTGAGAGAGAAAGGACTTGTTATCACTCCCTAGTGGAGGCGTTGGGTGAAAGGTTCGGGCAAGCCCGGCTACAGCCTATTTTCCGTACACAGCTCAAATCGAAAGTTCAAGGGCCAACTGAGTCCCTCGTAGATTTGGCCAATGACGTGGAACGGCTAGTTAGAGGTGCATACTCTAGTGAACCGAGAGAGATGAGAAGCAAAAAGTCAATTGATGTGTTCATTGACGCTCTAAGAAGTAAGGATCTTGCGAAAATGATCAAGCTTAGTCATCCCTCATCAATCCAAGATGCTCTTTCAGTGGCACTGCAGCTTGAGGCTATTGCTCCCTTTTCAGATAAGGAGGATACAAATGTTGTAGGAAACAATAAATGTTGGGGGTGTAAACAAGTCGGTCATTGCAGATCCCAGTGCCCCAATAAGAATAAGGAAAACTGGAGCGAGTCTGGGAAAATGGGCAAGCCCAGGCTCGCGGGAGAATGCCCTCCTTTGTTAGTACTCTGCGGACAAGGGGGGCGACGTTGTTTGTTAATGCTAAGATAAATAAGATGGATTGTTGTTTTCTTGTTGATACAGGAGCTACAGTGTCTCTATTGCGAACCGACGTGGCAGAAAGCCTTCTTCTTCCTATTTTCCCTTCCAATAAAGAGCTGCGGACTGTGCAGGGTATCAAGATGGATGTATCGGGGGAAATTCGAGCTACAGTGCAGTTAGGGGGACATATGTGGACTCATCCCTTTCTAGTGGTGGAGATCACCAATGAAGCTATTATTAGCTTAGATTTCTTGCAGCAAGCTAAAGCATGCCTGGACCTTGACCAAAATCAGCTCATTGTTAAGGGGAATCGAGTTCCATTTGTGCATCACTGGGGGTGTGATGTTCCGGCTCTTCAGGTTCAAGATATTGACTGGACTGCTAATGCGTTACAACCTCTGGGCCACGAATCACAATCTTACAGAAGAGCTGCACATTTATTCCAGCGATTCAAACACATATTTGCAGTAGATGGAAAACCTCTAGGGAGAACCCATGCTGTACAACATGGGATAGATACAGGAGAAAGAGGCCCCATTAAGCAAGCTCCTAGAAAAATCCCATTCGCACAAGAAGCCCATGTTGACAAGCTAATCAAAGAAATGTTGGACCAGGATATCATTGAACCATCCAAGAGCCCTTGGGCCTCACCAGTTGTTCTCGTGCCCAAGAAAGATGGATCAACCAGATTCTGTGTCGATTATCGCAGGCTTAACCAGATCACGAAGAAAGACGCCTATGCCTTACCATGCATCCAAGATTTACTGGACAGCCTTCAGGGAGCCAAATGGTTTTGCACCATTGACTTAAAATGTGGGTATTGGCAAATAGCACTGAAGGAAGGGGACAAAGAAAATACAGCATTCAGCTTGTATAGAAAAGGATTATGGCAGTTCAAGGTGATGCCATTCGGGCTGACAAATGCTCCAGCTACGTTCCAAAGGCTAATGGAAGCCATCATCCCTTCAGATCTTGCATTGGTCTACTTGGATGACGCGATCGTGTTTGGCCCTAATATTGACACAGTTCTCACAAAGCTAGAGAAGGTTTTTGAATGTTTGGACAGGGCAAACCTACAAGTAAATTTTAAGAAGTGTTATTTTTTTCAGAAGGAAGTATCCTATCTAGGGTACATTATATCTGAGGCAGGAGTGAGAAGTGACCCAGAGAAAACAAGTGCTGTTGTTGACTGGCCCACCCCCACTGACAAGAGACAAGTGAGGGCTTTCTTAGGATTCAGTTCCTATTACCGGCGCTTTATTAAGAATTTTGCAGAAATTGCTAAGCCACTGACAGAATTGACGGAAGGGTTTGTTGAATTTAATTGGTCCAAGCGGTGTGAGAGTAGCTTCCAACAGTTAAAGCAACTGCTAACAACTTCTCCAGTGTTGGCGTTCCCTGAGTTTGAAAAGCCATTCATCCTGGATTGCGATGCCAGTGCTCATAGTGTTGGTGCAGTGCTGTCCCAAGAAAGGGATGGAAAAGAAGTGGTAATTGCCTATTTCAGCCGCACGTTATCAAGGCAGGAACAAAATTACTGTGCCACAAGACGTGAACTTTTAGCAATGGTGTTGAGCATGGGGCATTTCCACCAATATTTGTTTGGGAAATGGTTTAGATTGAGAACAGATCATGCTGCCCTCAAATGGTTAACGTCTTTTCACCGACCAGAAGGCCAATTGGCTAGGTGGCTAGAAACCCTCCAGCAATATAGCTTTGACATTGTACACCGAGCTGGTAAGAGTCACAGTAATGCAGATGGGTTGTCTCGCAGGGCATGTGGGAACCTTTGCAATTACTGCAACAAAAGAGAAGAAAATGATAGGCAGTTAAAGGAAGTTGCAGTCATTACATTAGGGAATCAAGAATGGCGAGGAAGGATACGAGAAGACCCAGCTATACAGTTCATTTTGGAGGGAAAACTGCTAGGCACATTGAAACCAACTGTAACAGATCTGTTGGACAAAAATGAAAAAACTCGCCAGCTGTTCAACCGTTGGGACTCGTTGGAAGTACATGGAGGGGAGCTGTATCATAAATGGGCGACTCCAAAAACATCATGGCTTCAATGGGTAGTCCCCACAGCACTCATGCAGGAGGTACTGAGAGAAAGCCATGATCAACCTACTGGTGGTCATTTTGGATACTTTAAAACACTTGCCAAAGTTCGACAGGATTACTTTTGGCCTGGAATGACCTCTGATGTCAGGGCTTGGTGTCGTACATGTCAGATATGCAGGAAATATAAAGGTCCAGGCAAGCGCAATACTGCTCCATTACAACAGATGATGGTTGGTGGCCCTTTTGATAGACTAGGGGTTGATATTCTTGGGCCATTTCCTACCTCAAAAAGAGGAAATAAGTACGTGTTGGTAGCAGTGGATTATTTCACACGGTGGCCGGAAGCAGTGGCCATTCCAGACCAAGAAGCTGAAACTGTTGCTGCTGCTCTTGTCGAAAATGTATTTAGTCGCAATGGGATACCTATCGTGATGCACACAGATCAGGGGAGAAATTTTGAAGCTAATCTCATGAGAGAAATTTGTGATCTACTCGGAGTACGGAAAACAAGAACTACAGCTCTTCATCCACAATCCAATGGACTAGTGGAGCGAATGAACCGTACACTTACAAATTTTGTGGGAATGTTTGTCAATTCAAACCAGGATGACTGGGATGAAAAACTACCGTTGTTTCTCTTGGCCTACAGATCTGCTCCCCAAACATCGACAGGGTTCACCCCAGCACAACTCATATTTGGGCGAAAACTCCGGCTTCCTAATTCGCTGTTGCACACACCCTCTGTACCCAAACCTCCCCTATCTACAGCCTACTCCCTACAACTACGCAAACCTTTGGAAGCTACCCACTTATTTGCTCAAAACCATGCTGGACTTAGAATGAAGGGTCAAAAGGAGGCGTATGATCGGAAAACACGATTTCCGCTGTACAAAGTTGGGGATTGGGTGTGGGTTCATGATCCTAAAAGGGTTCGTGGTCGATGTCCAAAACTCCAGCCTCAATGGACAGGCCCTTGGGTGGTAACCCAAAAAGTAAATGATGTCCTGTTCCGAGTGAAATTAGGTAGAAAAAAGCGACTTTTACATGCAGACCGCCTAGCGAAAGCCGATATACGGCCCGAGGACGGGCCTGAAGAAGGAGGGACCTGTGTAGGAACTTGAATCACCTGTTTGTCACCAATGAGTTTAGGTTGTTTATACTAAAAAATCCTGTTGTTGTGTTTGAACTGTTAATAAATACAGTTATTGTTGGAAATTGTTCTAACTGTTTCTACAATATATATGTAGAGACTGCATTCCTAAATAGTGAATTGACGGAAGAAGTCATCATGGAACAGCCAGAGGGATTCAAAGATAGTAAACGTTCTAATAAAGTTTGTATGTTAAAAAAGAGCATTTTATGGCTTAAAGCAAGCATCAAGAGTTTGGAATAAGAAAGTCGAATCTGTTCTGTTGAATTTAGGGTTTCAAAAATCGAAATATGAGGCATGTTTATTTTTTCAAAATAAATAGAAAATCCATTTTAATAGTAGCTGTTTATGTGGATGATTTTTTAATTCTATCTAGCAATGACAATGACAAACAAGAATTAGTTACTGATTTGTCAAAGAATTTCGAAATTAAGGATTTGGGTCCTGTTAAAAATTTCGTTGGATTAGAAATCGAAAGGGATAGAAAAAATCATACAACTAAGGTTAACAAAAAAAAAAAAAAAAAAAAAAAAAAAAATGTTATTCTTAAACAGGTAAAAAAATTTGGTGTTGAAGAGGCCAAAACATTCAAGACCGATGGAATCTCTATCAATCTCTATCTCTATTATTTATAAGAATGAAACTCCGTCTGTTTGTCCGTTTGTCAGTCTGTCGTGTCTATGCACGGCCAAACGGCTGAGTGGGCGGAGTCTACGAGTGGGGGATCTTCTTGGGATTTTCCGATAGGGTGTATAAGGGAATTTAAAATTGTCTAATCCCAGCCGAACCATGGGCCGTAGGGCGGGAGGAGGGTCGAAGTAAGAATTAATGTGCGCTTTTTCGACTTCCCCGCTTCCCCTACCCCTCTAAACGGGCGTTGAAAATTCCGGAAAAATACCGGTTTCGTAGGTTTTTGAACGAGAAAGACGACGGCGCGATCGGATCGCGAAAAAAGTATGCGCCAAAAAAATGCGAGAGTACGGACCCGTTTTCTCGAAAAGTTCGACGAAAAACTACGTTTTTTCCGATTAAAATATACCCCATAAAGGTACGTTTTTCGGAACGGTTTTCGGGGGCGAAATAAAGGTTTGATCCCGCCGAATCTGAATCCGAAATCGGATATCGAAAAAAGTGACGGGAAGTTGGTCAAACTGCGAGCGTAATCGAGGCGAAGCGTTTAAAATGACATTTTTAATCGAGACCGCCGCCCCGTTTCACAATGTTGCGAGCCAGGCCTACGCACTTACGTCTTGAAGGGACTCGATGACTCATTTCAACGAAATAAATACGGGTTTTTCCCTATTCATATGCAGCAATACCTTGCGAGCGAAGCGAGCAACATCCCCTAATAAACTTTTCGTGGTTCCACGCAGTTTTATAAGATTTAATTTGTTTGTAAGAATTTCCAACAGAAAAAAAAGTCTGCCAAGTTGGGTGGGCAGTATAACTTCCTCAAGCGAGCGAAGCGAGCAGCATCCCCTACAGAAGTTAAACCTACCCTTAGAGATCTACCGTTTGCGAGCGAAGCGAGCAACATCCCCTACATGTTTCAATTGTAATACATCGCATGTATACAGCCACACTTTGTGAGCGAAGCGAGCAACATTCCCTACATACCACACTTTGCGAGCGAAGCGAGCAACATTCCCTATATGCCACACTTTGCGAGCGAAGCGAGCAATTTAATGGGGGTTCGGGGGGCTTGCCCCCCTGCTGCACGTGGAGGCGAGCGGAGCGAGCCGGAGCGGCTAGTTATTTATAAGAATGAAACTCCGTCTGTCTGTTTGTCTGTCTGTCGTGTCTATGCACTGCCAAACTGCTGAGTGAGGGGAGTCTACGAGTGGGGGGATCTTCTTGGGATTTTCCGATAGGGGGCATAAGCGAATTTAAAATTTTCTAATCCCACCTGAACCATGGGCCGTAGGGCGGGAGGGGGGTCGAAGTAAGTTTTAATGTGCGCTTTTTCCACTTCCCCGCTTCCTCTACACCTCTAAACGGCCGTTGAAAATTTCGGAAAAATACCGGTTTCGTAGGTTTTTGAACGAGGAAGACGACGGCGCAATCGGATCGCCAAAAAAGTATCGGGAAATGCGTCAAAAAAATTAAAGAGTTTTCTCGAAACGTCCGACGAAAAACTTGGTTTTTTCTGATTACAATATACTCCATAAAGGTACGTTTTTCGGAACGGTTTTCGCGGGCGAAATAAAGGTTTGATCCCGCCGAATCTGAATCCGAAATCGGATATCAAAAAAAGTGACGGGAAGTCGGTCAAAATGCGAGGGGAAGCGAGGCGAAGTGATTAAAAAGGAGAAGTTAATTGTGCCGTGGACGCGAGAAGGCTCAAGAATTGACGTGAAGGAGTTCGATGACTCAGGTGTTTCACAATGTTGCGAGCAGGCCTATTTCAACAGAATAAATACGGGTTTTTTCCTACACATATACAGCAATACCTTGCGAGCGTAGCGAGCAACATCCCCTAAAAGATTTAATTTGTTTGTAAGAATTTCCAACAGAAAAAAAAACGTCTGCCAAGTTGGGTGGGCAGTATAACTTCCTCAAGCGAGCGAAGCGAGCAACATCCGCTACAGAGGTTAAACCTACCCTTAGGGACATACTGTTTGTGAGCGAAGCGAGCAACATCCCCTACATGTTTCAATTGTAATACATCGCATGTATATAGCCACACCTTGTGAGCGAAGCGAGCAACTTAATGGTGGGGGTCCAGGGGTTTTCCTACACATATACAAACGTACAGAGCGAGCGAAGCGAGCAACATCCCCTACACACGTTAAACCTATCCTTAGGGATCTACCTACCATCGCATCATACAGCCGAACCTTGCGAGCGAAGCGAGCAACTTAAAGGGGGGGGGGGGTCCAGGGTTTTTCCTACATATATACAGCCATACCGAGCGAGCAAAGCGAGCAACATCCCCTACACACGTTAAACCTACCCTTAGGGATCTACCGTTTGCGAGCGAAGCGAGCAACATTCTCACAAGCCACACTTTGCGAGCCAAGCGATCAATTTAATGATGGGCCCGGGGGGCTTGCCCCCCGGCTGGACGTTGAGGCGAGCGAAGCGAGCCGGAGCGGCTAGTCTGGTATAAGATTGGAACCTTACAAGGGGTATGAGAATTTTGATGTACCTTATCAGGCCTTAATAGGTTCATTAATGTATTTAGTGGTAAATTCTCGTCCTGATGTTGCATTTGCAGTAACATACTAAAGCCAGTTTAATTCTTGTTTCAATTTAGAACATTGGAAGTATGCCAAAAGAGTTTTGAAATATTTAAAAGCACTGTTGATTTGTGTTATACTGGAAAAGGCAATACAATTGTGTGTTGCTACTCAGATTCAGATTGGGCCAACAATACTTTTGACAGGAAATCATTTTCAGGTTATTCCTTTAATTTTTCTGGTGCAGCCATATCTTGAAATGATAAAAAACAAAGTTGTGTTGCTACTTCTAGTACAGAGGCTGAATATATTGGTGTCTCTGAAGCTGGAAAAGAAGCTGTATTCCTGAAGGGTCTATTAAGTGAACTAGTTCTCCATGTGAAGTGGAGTTCGATACTCCATTGACACTGTATAATGATAATCAAAGTTCACTAAAGATGATTAGTAATCCTGTTTTTCATAATAGGACAAAACACATAGATGTGAAATATCATTATATTCGAGAAATTCTAGAAAATGGTCATGTGAATGTTGAGTATTTGTCTACAGATAAAATGGTAGCAGATATTTTCACTAAGAGTCTTCCTACTCCCAAACATAAATTCTGTATTGAAGGATTAGGCATGATTTGAAAAATGTGTTCAAAATTGTGGTTTTTGTTCAAATTATGTCAAGTTGTTGTTTTTGGTGGTACTCACCAGATTAAGGGAGGGCGTTGGAATTATTATTGTGCCTACTAGTGCTAATCTGGTGAATAAGGATGTAAGGAAAGTGCCGTCAGATACCATTACGGGTAGCATGTGTTTGCATCATCTGTAAATAGTTCAATGTTCACAATGCCTCACTTAATGTTCTCTTGTATTAATATAAGTTTTATTCAAATTTAAAACGTGGATTATTCCAAATTATAATCCCAAGTGATTATTCGAGGACTTACCCCGTGTTACCTTGTAAACTATACAGAAAATCACAGTTTCATCAAAACAATCTGACAATCATTACTTTTTGGCAACACTGTTGTTATTTAACCTTGATTTTCTCGCAAAAACTTGTTGAACTGCTTGGCGAGGAATTTGAATTGGTCTTAATTTCACCAAATGTTCCGAGTCTACCAATATCTACGAATCTTTGTAGTTTGTCTGAATGTACCACTCTCTTCTTCCCACTAGGCAGCTTTACTCTAAACACCACATCAGATATCCTCTTCAGCACTCTGCAAGGCCCCACCCAGGGACTCTGTAACTTGGGGCATATTCCAACCCTTCGCCTTGGCATGTGGGACTGTCTCCAACCTTGAGTTGTGGGACTGTTGCACGCACATCGTACCTCCGCTTGCATTCCTCTGCAGTAATTAGCAGTTTTCTTCTAGCTATTTCATGAGCCTCTTGCAACTGAGTATTCAGGATGCTTGCATACTCGGTTCGGGTCTTGAACTCTGGGGCTGGTTCTGTGAACAGATGCACTGGTAGGACCAATTCTCGTCCTAGTGTCATTGCTGCTGGTGATAGCCCAGTGGCAGTGTGTACAGTGCCACGGTATGCCAAGAGCACAGAGGAGAGGCACAGGTCTTCCTGGTGGTCATCCACTACTTTCGATAGCATCTGCCACAATGTTCGATTAAACCGTTCCACCTGCCCGTCACTCTGTGGTCTCATAGGGCTGGTACGTGTTTTGCTTATTCCCAATACTGTCAACATCTCCTTGAACACGTCCGCTTCACAAGTGGTCCACTAATCTGTATGAAGTTCCCTTGGTATGCCGAACCTCGAGAAAACACAATCCACTAACCCTCTTGCAACTGTGGTTGCTTGAATGTCAGGAACCGGAAATGCTTCTGGCCATTTTGTAAATGGATCAATCGCAACCACTACATGGCGATTCCCCCTCTGAGTTACCGGTAATGGTCCAATCGTATCCACACAAATTCGTTCAAAGGGTGATCCAGTTACATAGATTTGCATAGGCGCTTTAGCATTGGGCTTCCCCCTTCCTCTTCTACCACAAACTTCACAAGTTGCACAAATCATTCTCACATCCTTTGTCATCCCTGGCCAATAGTATCGTAGTCGAGCTTCATTCAGCGTCCCCCTCCTTCCGAAATGTCCAAAGTCATGAGCCTCTTCAAGATATCGTAATGTCTTTCCTTTGGCACTACAACCTGTTCTCTCACCTTTGTGCCAGTGTTATTCTCCCATTTCCGAACCAGTAAGCCGTTCGACAATGCCAAGGTGTCGAGCATTGCCCATAGCCCATGGTCACAGTGCCACAGATTACTACCTCCTGCCATGTCGGCTTTCTACAATTTTCAACCCACTTGTAAACTGGCCCAATGTCTACATCATTCTTCTTCTGAGTCTGCCAGTTTTCATCCCTCATGACTCTACTCAACCGAATCTCTACATCTTTGTCTTTATCTTTTTGACGTTGACAATATCTGCAGCCAGCATTAGCACAGGGTCTTCGCGATAGTGCGTCTGCATTTCGGTGCTACTGACCAGGCCTGTGGCAAACTTTGAAGTTGTAAGGAGCAATAATGTTCGACCACCTCGCTAGTTGACCATCAGGTTCTCGGAAATTTTGCAACCACTGAAGAGATGCGTGATCAGTACGAACGATGAAAGGTTCTCCACTAGTCAACCCGAAGGAGTCAAAATGGCGTAAGGCATTCACAAGGCCCAAAAGCTCTTTCCTCGTCACGCAGTAATTCCTCTCAGCTTTTGAAAGGCATTTACTATAGTAGGCCAATACAACTTCTCGTCCATCTTGAGGGACAACACAGCTCCCAAGGCCTTGTCACTGGCGTCTGTGTCTAGCACAAATTTTGCCCCAGTAACAGGATGACCCAATACCAGTGGTTGAGTGAGAGCAGCCTTGATGTCAGCAAATGCAAGGTCAGCGTCCGTATCCCATTTAAAGTCTGTCTTAAGATTCTGCAAGGCATGCAATGCGGTCGCCCTCTTCACGAACTGGGGAATGAACGTGCGATAGTAAGAGCACAATGACAAAAATGATTGCAGTTCTTTCACCGAGTGTTAAGCTTTGTTGTCCCTGGATCAGTGGTGATCCCATCCTTGGACACAACCACCCCAAGGTACCCTACTTCTCTCTGAAATAATTTGCATTTCTTAGGGTTCAGTTTAATGCCTGCCTCCCTGATCACTTCGAAGACTCTTCTCAACCAAATCACATGGTCTTCAAACGTGCCATTGTCCACCAGTACATCATCAAGGTAAACCTTGACCCTGCCAGCACGGATTTCATTGCGCAGGATTCCACCCATGGCCCTCTGAAAAGTACTAGGAGCATTGCACAGCCCGAAAGGCATTAACTATAAACTGCCATAGGCCTCTTGGGGTACAAAATGCGGTTTTCTCCTTGTCCTGAGGTATCATTGGCACCTGCCAATATCCACTTTGTCTAGAGTTGAAAACCATGAGCTGCCTTCTAACGCCCCAACCAAATCTGAAATCCTAGGCATGGGATGAGAATCTCTTTATGTCATTGAATTTAGCTTCCGGTAATCAATGTAAAATCGGGTGCTTCCGTCTTTTTTATTGACATGGACAATAGGGCTAGCCCACGGACTACTGGAGGGTTCAATGACTCCATTCGTTTCCATCTCAGTGACCATCTTTTCCACCTCTTCCAACCGATGGGGTGGAATTCTTCTTGGAGACTGTCGAATAGGAGCACTGGTGCCTACATCAATGGCGTGTGCAAAATCTTGGACTCTCCCAATGTCTGCACTATTCCTTGCAAAGATATCCTCAAAGTCATTGAATAGTTCAACCACAAACTTCATCTGCTCTGTTGAAAGCTGTTGCACAGCTTCCTCCTGGAGTACTTGAAGGTGTGGTACACAATCTCCATCTGAAGCTCTGCCATGAATGGCCCTATCCACCTCAAACAACTCTTGAAAATCTTCACTGCTATCATCAGTCACTTCTGCTACTGCTGCCTCCCACTCCTTGACCGCCATCACCTCCTGCCCACCAATCATGACTGCCTGGTTTGACAGATCAATCAAACAGTTCTGCCCAATCAGGAAATCCAAACCCAGGATGTATTCATCCTGAATACAGGCTACCGGAACGTTTTGATTTCGGCTTATGCCATTACCAAAGTCTAACAACACAGTGGCCTCCCCTTTTACTGGCAGTCGTTCTCCAGAGATTGAACGAATGTATGCTGGTCTAGTGTCATTCATCTTCATTCCACTGTGATTCAGGATCTCAAGGCTCATTATTGTCCGGGTTGCTCCAGTATCTACTATGAAATCACAAGCTACTCCATTTACACTACCCCGTAACACGAGTGACGGAGTTGGAGTGACACGATAAGTCAGAACATCATCTTCCATAGTTGTTTGGGTAGCAAAACTTCTTCTATGAGCCTCATGCTGAACGGTCTGGCTTAGGCTCCTCAGTCTGACCGTCTTACATTTCCCGATTGCCTCCTAGGACGCTCTGGACAACTATACGCTATGTGGCCTTGCTTGTCACAACGCCAGCAAACAATTTCTGGCCTCGGAGTCCCCCTTGGGTACTGCCGCCTCATGCTCAAAGCCTGCAACCCTGGGACTTCTTCTCTAGCTGCCAGAAACTCGTCTAGGACCTCGGCTTGTCGCACTCTTACTCTCTCTGGTCGAGCAATTTGCATCACTGCCACCATTCGAACTGCCTCCTGAAGTGCTTGAGCCATTGTTTTGGGACTTGCACCCAGCACTAGCTCACATAGACGAGGATCCTTGAGGCCTCTAGCAAAATGGAATATAGCAGTGTCTTCGGCAGCCCCTCCCCTCGCATCAGGCCATGCTCGCCTCGCTAGATCTTTAACCTTCACACTACAAGGTCAATCAGAATCACATATACCACAAGGTGGGGTGCTCCGACACCCCAGACATTTTACAGCACATTTCAATTGATTAAAGCATAATTATCGTTTTTATTCTAATCTTCTTCATTGGGTGACACTCAGTGAATGCTCTTAAACACTTTTTGTTCCCCCATTTCTATCAATATTTTAACATTTCGATGGTTTTTTCACAAATAATGTAACAGACTGGTGAACGAAACTTTTAATGAAAAATAGACATTGAAAATAACAGGTACATTATTTGCCTTCACCCTTTATCTTTATGCTTTACTATACGCTAAAAATCACAAAAATAAAACATTGTGGATTGAATGGAAAAAAATCACAAATTCATATGGTGCTAAAGGTAACTTCGAACTTTGACAAATAAAAAACTAAGGCAAACTTTGACTTTCAAAACAAATTTTTGCAGAACTTCACAACCTTCTCGTGCTCTCGACAAATTGGTTCTCCTTCTCTTTCTTCTCTTTCAAGGCGCTCCAACTCTACCAAAATGTCTTCATCGCGATAGAAAACTGCTCTTTCTGCCATCTGAAAATAGGTGATACATTTGGGATGAAAATCAAGATAAAGATGAGAAGGAATGAAATCTAGAAAAAATATTGATTGCTAGACCAAATTTACAGAAATTACACCAAACTTCCATTAAAAAAATATATTATATTGATAGAAAAAAGTTTCGTTACTAACAAGGTGGGGTGCTTGCACACCCCAGCTAGGTTTTTTTCTGAGAATACAGTGAAATGAATAGGTTACTGACCTTTCCGAGAGACGTGGTCCCATCAGCGGCCAGAGGACAACTGAAGAAGAGGCTATTGGTGACGTGGGCCCCCTCCGGCACTGTACCCCCACTCCGTTCAAAAATTGGTTGCTATGGGGTGCGTGGACACCCCACCTTGTTGCGTGAGGGTTAATGACCTGATGGAATGCCCTCACATCTTCATCCACTCCTTGCGACCTAGTCTGTAGCAATGCTAGATTACGAGTTGACTGATGTCTGCTCCCAAATCGTACCTCAAGCGCCTCAATCAGATCACTATAACTCATGTCAGCCTCCATGTCGGTCAATAAAGTCAGTGCTTGGCCTTTCAGTGAAGCTCCTAACATTGCCCTTCTGGCTGTCATCCCAGTGCTCTTTCCGAGCAATTAGTTAGAATTGTGCGCGATAAGGTTCCCATTCTTCTCTGCCATCGTAAGTCTGAGGTTTTATTCTCAAACTAACCGATGGTTGAGGCAGCGGAGTGTGTTGTTCCTCCAGTACCATTGCTGGCATGTTAAGCATGAGAGCAGACAGATTTTCATTTATGTCAGCTAATTCACTTTGCAACACACTTTGCATCTCTTCTCTACATAAATTAAGAACCTCACTTGGCTGCAAAGTTGAATGGGACCCTTCAATAGCTTCTTGTCCACCGTCACCTTGCCTCTCTTCTTCCTCCTCAGGCGTCCTCCCTCGACGTCGTGGGCGTGTAGCCATTTCTGACACTAAATATAACGAATCACGGCACTTAGATTGGTTTCCAGAATAGAACTGAATTTTTTATTTGACAACCTATAAACTAATCAATCTATTATAAACATTGTGACGGTCTCTAAGTGTCCTTCACCACAATATTTTATTAAAAAAAACAAAAGATTCGTAAAAGTCGGGAAAATGGTCGGAAAACCCCCTAACAGACTGAGATTTTGAACTTTAAAACCTGCATTCAACCAGAAAGAGGCGCGGAAAACCAGCAGTCAACCCGGATTATTATTCAGGAAGACGAGCTTAACATTTTATGAAAAACAAATTTCCGAAAAGCCGGGAAAATGGTCGGAAAAACCCAAAAAACTGAGATTTTGAACTTCAAAACCTGCAGTCAACCAGAAAGAGGTGTGGAAAACCTGCAGTCAACCCGGATTATTATTCGGGAAGACGAGCTTAACATTTTATGAAAACAAATTTCGGAACAGTTGGGAAAATGGTCGGAAAAACCCCAAAAAACTGAGATTTTGAACTTCAAAACCTGCAGTCAACCAGAAAGAGGTGTGGAAAACCTGCAGTCAACCCAGATTATTATTCGGGAAGACGAGCTTAACATTTTATAGATAACAAATTTCGGAAAAGTCGGGAAAATGGTCGGAAAACCCGCAAAAAACTGAGATTTTGAACTTCAAAACCTGCAGTCAACCAGAACAGGTGTGGAAAACCTGCAGTCAACCTGGATTATTATTTGGGAAGACGAGCTTAACATTTTATGAAAAACAATTTTCGGAAAAGTCGGGAAAATGGTCGGAAAAACCCCAAAAAACTGAGATTTTTAACTTCAAAACCTGCTGTCAACCAGAAAGAGGTGTGGAAAACCTGCAGTCAACCCAGATTATTATTCGGGAAGACGCGCTTAACATTTTATGAAAAACAAATTTCGGAAAAGTCGGGAAAATGGTCGGAAAAACCCAAAAAACTGAGATTTTGAACTTCAAAACCTGCACTCAACCAGAAAAGGTGTGGAAAACCTGCAGTCAACCCGGATTATTATTTGGGAAGACGAGCTTAACATTTCATGAAAAACAATTTTCAGAAAAGTCGGGGAAATGGTCGGAAAAACCCCAAAAAACTGAGATTTTTAACTTCAAAACCTGCAGTCCACCAGAAAGAGGTGTGGAAAACCTGCAGTCAACCCGGATTATTATTCGGGAGGACGAGCTTAACATTTTATGAAAAACAAATTTCAGAAAATTCGGGAAAGTGGTCGGAAAAACCCAAAAAACTGAGATTTTGAACTTCAAAACCTGCAGTCAACCAGAAAACGTGTGGAAAACCTGCAGTCAACCCGGATTATTATTAGGGGAGACGAGCTTAACATTTCATGAAAAACAATTTTCAGAAAAGTCGGGGAAATGGTCGGAAAAACCCCAAAAAACTGAGATTTTTAACTTCAAAACCTGCAGTCCACCAGAAAGAGGTGTGGAAAACCTGCAGTCAACCCGGATTATTATTCGGGAGGACGAGCTTAACATTTTATGAAAAACAAATTTCAGAAAATTCGGGAAAGTGGTCGGAAAAACCCAGAAAACTGAGATTTTGAACTTCAAAACCTGCAGTCAACCAGAAAACGTGTGGAAAACCTGCAGTCAACCCGGATTATTATTTGGGAAGACGAGCTTAACATTTTATGAAAAACAAATTTTAGAAAAGCCGGGAAAATGGTCGGAAAACCCCCAAAAAACTGATATTTTGAACTTAAAAACCTGCAGTCAACCAGAAAACGTGTGGAAAACTTGCAGTCAACCCGGATTATTATTTGGGAAGACGAGCTTAACATTTTATGAAAAACAAATTTTAGAAAAGTCGGGAAAATGGTCGGAAAACCCCCAAAAAACTGATATTTTGAACTTAAAAACCTGCAGTCAATCCGGATTATCATTCGGGTAGGTATATACATTTTGTTCCTTTGACTAACATTATGTACCTATTGTATTTGACGATCGTGGTTCTGGCAATAAAAAACGCTTTGATTTGATGCTTTCGTTTTGACATGGAACTGCCGTCTGGATTGACGATTCAGATCGGGTGACTTCCGGATCCAATGCGGGTGCAGCCCTAAGAGTTTCACGCAAATGTGCATGATTGAAAGCCCTAATATATGTATCGAATTTCAAATTTTTATTTAATTTGATCTGTCCAAGGGTGGCAATTGTTGATTCATAAATTTATGGTATGATGTCTGTGGTATGCGAAACGTAAGGTAAATAATTTGAGGTTCATAGTGCTTCAAAGAAGTTTCAGTTATAATTCTGTGTTTATGTTATCAATTCATTTACATATTTTGTTTATTGTTTGTTAGCGACGAATTGAAGAGCGTGAAAAAAGCGATAACGTACAAAATGGCTTCAGCCATTAATTTACTATACTTCAGCCGAACTGAAATATTCATAGTTCTGTTATCCATCGCTATGTCTTCAGGTGCTATCAATTCCGTAACGGTAAGTTCATTATCATTTTCTTTACTCTCACGTTTTCTTCTTACGTCTTTCTGTTAAGAAAGAGGATCACTTTATGTATGTGTGTTCTTTCTCATTTGAAACCTAAACGGCTGAACAGAACGACTTTCATGCAATTTTTTGTGAACTATCAGCAAGTTGCGATTAAAGCAACTTCTAAATTACTAATGTATTTTATAAACTAGGTACTATATATTAGAGTGGAGTGATAGAAAATCCAAGTTTTGCCAGTAGAATCTATTTTAGAAGCATGAAATATTAGTTTTTAGCGAATTTCCAAAGAAAAAATGAGACATTTAGAAGCCTTCAAAATTTAAAAACTCTGCAAATTATTACATAATGGTTTATTATTTATGAATCAGATAGCCAGCTATAGTAACCAGCATGCTCTGGGGCTTTCGCCAGTCTCTTTTCTAGTATCCACCTCTGTTCTCGCGTTACAGGCTGCGCTCCCAATGGGGAGCAAATGGATGATCGTACAGCCACCCGAGTGGTCTCATTCAATCCGCGGAGCTATATTCTATAGGAATCAAACTAAAACCGTAGGTACACTGGATTCCAAAAGCATCTGGGACCTATCCCAGTCGATTCTACTTCCGAAATTACTTGGGTGACGACACCCCACTTACCTATGGCAGAAATATAAGTAAACAGCTATTCATCCAGAGGGTTCAGACTCCAACCTGCCCATGTAATGCAATTTTAATTTAAAAACGATTTGCTTCGAACTTTCTGAGAAGATTTTGGGAAGAAGAAGAACGAAGGATTTTAGATGGGCTGGATCAATTATTTTTGTAACATACTATAGTATGATATCATATACTAAATATACTAGTGTGTTCAAGGTAGGTTAAATGTTATATGGGGTAAAAGTAATAAAATATAATAGAAAATATATATTATATCCGTTCCACTATGCCCCTAATGCCGTACCCCCCTCAGGTTGGCGCGGCGTATTATATGGGTATAACACGTTAAAGTAATAAATATCCATTCTCCTACACCCCTCTGCTACGCCCCTGGTCACCCCAGCCCCCACAAGGTGCCGTGGCGCCTCCTCTCACTCCACCCCCCGCTCACCCCCCTCACCACCCACTGTGACCCACTGCCAAGCATGCCAGGCGTGCGTGCGTGCGTAAGTCTAACACTCAAAACCTCGAAAAAGACACTTTTTCGCCCGTTTTTGGCCCATAGCATCTATGCGAGTAAAGCGATAGGGATGGTTAAACGTTAGGACCAACTAGACCCCAAATGGAGTCTATGTGCGAAAGAACGGGTTTTTTAAGTCAATTCTTAGGCCTTTTATGGCCCGGACGGTGAACGGCAGACGGACATTTCAAATTTGGATTCCACGCACCTTGAAACGTAAAGTGACAAAGTTTGAGGGGGGGTTATAAAAATTTTTTGCTATACGATCACATAGGCTTACTATTGCAAATAATAAACCAAAAGTGGGAGGGAGGGGGCGGGTACTCCCTACAAATCCGTTCTATACATCAAAGAACACACGCCTAGATTTTATCATAGCATATGTATGGTGTATTAGCGTGTATTTCCTGACGATAACTCCCTTAAAGTACGGCGTAAAAATTTTCGTTCCAATCCAGAAAAACCCGTCTTGGCAAAAGACAGGTCGATTTCGTTGGCCAGCCCTATGGCTCCAGAATGTTAGGTTCACATTTATAATTTAGTGTCACAAAAATTGCTTTAAAAAACAGGTTTTTTGACAATAGGGCATGCGGGCTTTCACAGTCGAAGTATTTTTCAGTGCGGTCGATTGCGACCACTCCCAGAACTCTACAATTCATAAATGAGTTCGAAAATTCTATTTTTAGGTGAAAAATGCCCGTCATTGACAACATTTTCGAGTTCGGCTGTGTGTCCTAAAATTTGCTTGTTGATCTTGTCACACGGCCGTCCCCTCAGTTTTATTCACAACTTTTCTTTTAAAATTCGCTCTATTAGCCATGTTGCAAGACAGAGTATCTTTTAGAGAATTTTCGTAAAAAATGAAGCTATTGCATTGGCTCCTAAATTTTTAAAATAAAAATTGTCGACAATTTTCTTAATTGAAATATACGTTTTGTGGCATTCTGAAAAGAATCCTAGAGTGTAACACTTATTCACATGTACTTATACATGTATTTATTTATTTATATATAATATGTGTCATTCCAGACGATAACTCTCCTTGGGATTGTTTTTCTTGCTGGTTTGATTTATCCGTGTTACATTATGACGAGATAATTCGTGACCCGATCACAATTGTTTCGATTGGTGTTTGATGTGGAGTGTGAGCGCAGCCGAAGTGAGTGATGAGAATGATGAGGCGGCGTGCAGACCCGTGGGCGATGAATAAAGGGTTCCAGGGGGCCATCTGAAAAAATAAAACATTTTAATTTCTTGGTTAAAATATTGTAAAAGAACGAGAGCCCCCTCTTTTTTGAGGAGGCCGAAATTTAATCTTGGTACTTTAAATTCTATCGGGTATTCAAAAAGGGATTACGCCAATCGGGTTTTCATAACCCGACATTTATCGTGTTGGGAATCTACGGATAAGGATTTATCGGGTATCCCACTCGTTTATCGGGTATCCCAATTCCAGGATTCTGAATTAAGTAACAGTTCGTTGTGCTAGAGTGTGATTTAAACTTCCTATCGGGTAATTTCATTGAACCACCACGAAAAAGTACTTCCTCCTATCGGGCTTTTTGAAGTGATTCCTATCGGGTATTTTGAATTCCTATCGGGTTTTGAATACATTTCCTATCGGGAATTACTAATTTCCTATCTGGTGTATCCCTAATACCCCGTTACTGTTCTATCGGGTATATCTATATTCTCGTTTGGTTTCCTACTGGGAATTTCAAATCTGTCACCTCCGGGCAAGGAATATATTGCCTTCTGGGCAATTTCATCAACACCGCCCGCATGGGCACCCTATCAACAACGCCCGCATGATGAACCTACCCATCAACTCATGGGTAACTCATCAACATCGCCTACACGGGCTTGCTCATTACCCTATTGGGTAATCATACTGCTTCATGGGAAGCTCCTCCTTGCGATGCATACTGCAACTTGATCTTAACGAGTGGTATTTAACAATTGTATAGCCTAATTTTCATTAGTTTGGGACGCCCACACCCGCCTCTCTCAAAGATCCTGAGCACCCGCACAATTACCTTCTAGTTTGGGTTGGTCACGCCAGGGAGCTTTACAATCTCCTCTGGCTTATTAGTCCACAATTTATTCATTTTCTTTTCTCTTTTCACTGCCTCCTAATTAACTTGCTGGTTAGGGCACTCATGCTGAGGAGATCTTTGGATTCCTCTCAATATTACCAATATCTTAATCATACCTACGATGCTATGCTTCGCTCAACTACTTAGCTGTGTCTCAACAGGCCAATCTTTATTTCCGCATGATGGACATCTCACGCGTTTGTATCCGCATAAATGCTCATCATGGGACTCCTATCGATATTATTGCTCCGTGTCACGAGGGCGTATTTATTCCACTTTTTAACCCGATAGGCTCAAAGCCACGGAAAGTTATGTCCTCATCCGCTCTTGGAGTGTGTTCTTGCACGCCGAGGAGCTATGGGCTGCTATGCAATTAAATTTTCAATTGGTATGTTTCATTCCAAGCTCTTGACTTGTCTGGCCAACCGCAACATTGCCACAGTGTAATTCTTAGCAACCAACAGTGAAGTGCAGTGATGTGTCTGCACAAGTGCAATTTAAGTTATGCTTAAATTGCACATAAATTAAGCTGAATATTTTAATATTTATAAACCATTTTATTATTGATTAAGAATAAACTGCACATGAATTAAAATGAATGTTTTAATAAGATTTATTTAATAAACTGATTGTCTAAATCTGTTGTTACTAAATTTCACATAAAACATAAAAATATTGTACATATATCTTACTTTTTTTTAAAACTTATACATGAGATTCATTAAATGTACTGAATGTACTTTCGTCACTTTTTGTACATCATTTTCTTTTAGAATGAGAATAAATTGCTCATAAATTAAACTGAATATTATGATATAAGATATTTTTAATAAACTGAATGTCTACTACTTTCGTTACTTTATTGTTAACCATTTTATTATTGATTGAGAATAATTTTATTCTTACTTTTTTCGCATTCCGAAAATTCTAAAATCTCTCAATTTCACGTTCCCCTTTTAACCATTTTCTTATAGATTCAGGAAATTCTTTTAACCGTTTTCTTATAGATTCAGAAAATTCTGAAATTATTCAATTTCACACTACTTTACCTCACAGGTTCCTCCTCGTTCTTATGTGATTAGGTTCTTTACGAGCCTACTCCAGCCCCAAAATTTACCATGCATTTATTCACGGGTAAATTTTGGGGCGGGAGTAGCAGGCTCATTGGGAACTTAGTCAGATTGTGAGAAGCGAGCTCAATAGAATGCTATCGGTTCTAGCTCCAACACCTGATACTATCCTATCGGATTGTAGGGACCAAACCCGATACAAGCCTATCGAGCCTAGCTCATAGAACCCAATAGGAAGTTAGAAATTCCCGATAGAATAGTAAAGGGTATTAGGGATACACCCAATCTGCAATTAGAAATTCCCGATAGGAAATCAAACGGGAATATAGATATACCTATAGAATAATAACGAGTATTAGGGAATACCCAAAAGGAAATTAGGGGTTAGGAATGTTCCCAATAGGAAATTAGAAATTCCCGATAAGAAATCAAACGGGAATATAGATATACCTGATAGAACAGTAACGGGTATTAGGGATACACCAGATAGGAAGTTAGTAATTCCTGAAAGGAAATGCATTCAAAACCCGATAGGAATTCAAAATGCCCGATAGGAATTACTTTAAAAAGCCCGATAGGATGTGACAGTTCCGGCGAGATCCAAGGGAATGCGCTGCCGTCGCTCCGTTGTTTCCCAACGGGCGTCAGGCGCTTCTTCCCGTGTTTTCTAAAGCCCACGTTTGGCGATGGATGGGTTATCCTAGAACTGGAAAACCAATCTTCTCCGAACGTAGCTTATATGCTATTAGCACGAGTTGTATCTCTTATGGTACTGTCACTCTCCTCTCTCTCTCTCTATGAGTGTGGATTTAGGCCCCCATTGCACCTCCGGGGCGCCTAAGTTCATTACAAGGAGGAAGTACTTTTTCGTGGTGGTTCCATGAAATTAACTGATAGGAAGTTTATTGGGGTGTCCTGTAGCACAACGACCTGTTACTTAATTCAGAATTCTGGAATTGGGATACTCGATAAACAATTGGGATACCCGATAAATCCTTATCGGTAGATTCCTAATACGATATGTTTCGGGTTATGAAAACCCGATTGGCGTAATCCCTTTTTGAATAACCGATAGGATTTAATCCTTTCGGGCATTTGTTGCTTCCTATCGGGCTTTTTTCAATGCGAGCACATCAAGCGAGCAAAAACACCGATTTTCCTCTTGGTGCATACCGATTGTATGCTTCATGGAGCGTGTAAAGTTTTTCCAAATTTCCCAATTGCAAAAGCATGTTAGATTATACCCAGAAGTGAACGAGATTTCTGAAGCATTCCAGTTTTAGGCTGACAATTCACTGAAGACTCCTTCCAAGGACTCTGAATCCAATTTCGATCTCAAAAATGAAAAACTTCTTCATTCAAAAATTGACTGATAGATTTCAGTGCTTTGTGTAATTTAGATGATCCTCGATCCTACATAGCTTAAGATAATATTAATTAATTTCGATCAGTCATACTCTTTCCATTGTTGTTAGTTATACAATAAAATAGACAAAATGAATCTTAATGCATAGAAAAAATTGATTTTGTCGTTTATTAATTGTAATTGTTTTCCCATGACCAGGTTTACGTCACAATGGTTCTATTCAACATTAGCCAAGTGCCATTTTCTCAGTTGATGACGAAAGCACTTATATGCAATGGTGAAGCCCTTATATCGTTCAATCGAATGACTGTACGTACATCACTTATCGCTGTATATCTCAAATAGTACTGTTGATCGTTGAAATACATGGATTATTGAGTATGCAGTTATAGGGTGTGCTTATCAAAAAAACTATAAATAAATATAATTAATTGCATAGTGACTCTTTACAAGCTATAAAGTTTAAAGTTCCGTTCTTACAGTCTGACTCACTGGTATCACCCATAAATATAGCTATACCAAACCCATAATTTTTAATAATGTTATGTATTAATGAATTTCACAATTTATTTTTGCATAGGAGTTTTTGCTCGCTGGTGAAGATAGTGATCGAATCGAGGATATACCGTCAGAAACTAAAATCAATGAGCCTCCTTCTCAAATCGACCACGATGATGCTATCAATATTGTTGGGTTGACTGCCACTTGGTCAGAAGATGCCGTTGATCCGATTTTGAGTGACTTGAATTTGAATTTTCCAAATGGTGAACTGACTGCTGTTGTGGGTGTTGTTGGATCGGGAAAGGTAATATTCAATTTCTACCCCTTTACAGTAGCAAAGCCACGACCACCGTTCATCACTCACTGACCTGTAGTAATATTTAGATACAGTATATTATTAAGGCTCTGTCAAACAGAATGGGGGCTGCCCGCGTGGGCAGTTGCAGACTCTGTACAATTATGAGGTTTTGCATTATGAGGGTCAAATGAGGGCAGAGTCGAATAGAGTGGTGAAAGGGAAGAAATCAATGGAAAATTAATTGGTCTAGTGCGGGAGTGAAGTTTTTTTAATTTGATTTAGGTACATCATCCCGACTCAGTGGTGGCTGGTCAGGGTAGGCAAGGCAATCCCACCGCCTGACCAGCAATCTAGGCTCACGAAAAATGGGGGAAATAATGAATTGCTTAATAGTTTATTTTTTTCTTCAAAAATAAATTATGTTTATTAAATCAAACATTTTCAAAGTGGGCTGATAATATATTCAAAACTCAAAATTACATTGCTAATTGGTATTTAGTTTATGGCAAGTTGAGAGTGGAACGAACTAAGTAGAGAAGATGAGGAAATAGTAACAATGAATCCAAAAACGCGACAATGGGACAGAAGAAGTTATCAAGTAGGTAACGAGCTGTTAAGTACGCTGAACGCCCCAAGCGCTCTTCTGACACAGTCAGGCTGTAAATGACTTTGATGCCCATTGCCTTTGAACTCCCATTCAAAAAAAATTCTGTTCGTCACACCTTGAACAATCTTAATCTACTGTTTTTCCAATTGGTAATTTTCGGCTGGACAACCCCCCCCCCCCCCCCCCCCCTCACGAACCTCTTTCACACCTTCCGCCCGTCCTGTTGAGCTGTTGCTTTAGCGAATTTTTGAAGAAAATTAAGCTATTGCTCTCGCCTCAAAATTTGTAGAATGTGAATTTTTGAAAAAATTTTATGCAGAAATCCGTTTCAGGCTATTCTGAATCATATTCTGAAGTTTAACGCATTTTTTTATGTATGTATATATGTATGTATGTATATATGTATGTGATGTCCCCCTCATCCTCACACAACTGTCCTTCTTCAATGTCCGATGCCATAGGGTAAACCAATCACAATACCGAATGTAAAACGTTAATAATAACACAGTTTATAATAGAAACTTTACAAACACTCGAAATTAGCGTACTCCCCCTCGACGGATCACATCATAGTAAGTTAAACAGAATCAGATTCACAAATAGGTAACGTAAAATGAAACATAAATTGGAAGACGATCCTTCCTGTAACAACAACGATAACGAACTGACTGACAAAGGTAGGTAGCAGGTATATTATATCCATCTAAGTTCGCATTTGTGCCGCGAGGGGAGTTATGAGCAGCTAGTGACGACACATTGTGTTATTCGAGTGACAAATCGATTATATGATCGAAAGTGAATAAATCGATGGATAATAATTGCTGGTAAAAAATACATTGATTGGCGTTCGTCCTAAATTGGTAGGTGGATAGTTCAGGGTTCCTCAATCCATCACACGGCGATCCTGACATTGCTGCCGTCCTCGGGAGCGCTGATCACCTGGAAGGACCAAATTCAGCCCATTAGATCGAACCAAATGGGCCTAATCTCTGCCCTAACAAGGCAAGGGAGAGCAGTGAAAGCAAAAATAGAAACTATTTCAGAGGATACCCTGATGAGCAAAGCACAGCAGAGGAGGGAGAGAACAAATACAGTGTCAGTACAATATCAAGTAGTGTCGTCCAACCAACAAACGAAGTGCGCATGCAAGGGTTACAGCAGGCAGAGGAGAGTCCAGTGCCTCAAATGAATCCAATGGCAGAGGTGAATCCAGTGCCATAAAATAAAATAAAATCAAGGGTTGCAGCAGGCAGAGGAGAGTCCAGTGCCTCAAATGAATCCAATGGCAGAGGTGAATCCAGTGCCATAAAATAAAATAAAATCAGCCAGAGGAGCTACCAGTGGCTGAGAGAAAAATCAAGAATGCGGGAGACCGGGCTCGAACTCACTTGGGCTTGACAATCACCCTATCAGAAAAGAAGTGACTGTGAGGACGGAAGGCATCGTAAAGGGAGGGACAAAGGAAGAGGGTCCGACCATGACGAGCCGCCGTGGGTGCCAAGCAAGGTAGAGAACCGAAAACCGCAAACAACTATAATTAACACAGGCGTGACATGACTTAAATAAAACTCAGATGATCTACCAACCAGCCTCACAGGCTGAAGTCGTAGATTGACTGGGAGGATCCACAGTCACATGTGGGATAGTCCACACAAAACAATAAAGCATCGTGTCAGCCAAATTTTATTGAGAAAGCTCTCCACTATCAGGGAGAGGATTCAATTCATCAAGGGTAGGTGCCTTGCGCAAACGTTCGTGGGGATATTTCAAAAACTTCTTAGTTCCGCCAGAGACGGACTGCAACAAGTAGCGATCATCAGGCATAACTTTTACAATTTTATAGGGGCCTCTATAGGCATCATCCAACTTGACTCTATTTCTCACCTCCGTTTGTGCAAAAACCAAATCATTCACTTGAAAACGCTTTACTGGCAGTTTGCCTCTATCAAATCGAGTTTTACTAGTTTCAGCTTGTTTTTCCATCAATTGTGCGGCTGAGTCACGCAACGTTTGTACGCTAGTGGATGGTTGATCAGTGAGGTGGTCAGTGATAGAAATTAGATGCAAAGGCCTGGAAACCCGTCCAAACATCAGCTGCATGGGGGATACCTTATTAACACTATGAGGTGTGGTATTTAAAGCTAATTGAATTTCTCCAATACAAGATTGCCATGTTTTATGCTGATCTGATTCAGCAGCAGTGAGCATATTACGTAAGGTACTCATAAGGCGCTCGACCTGACCGTTTGCTCGGGATGCTCCTGTGGCTATAAAATGGAGGTCAATTTGATGTGTGTGGATTTTTTACTGCTTTCTACAAGCCAGTCCTCCTCTCCACGCAGATCTCGCATTGGCATCTACGAGTCCAGTGATTATTCATCCTGCTCATTGCCCAACGTAGTTCATCTGTCAGGACGCCACCCGGTACATCTATCGATATTCTCTTTAGATCGTACGCCCGAGGGACGTTCCGAGCCGTGTCGCCCGGGTTTCGTAGCATTAAGCTCGTAACCGACCGCTGTGGGCACGCCGGTAAATTACTCTGCTCATCCGCTCTAATTTACCGTCCAAGGAAGTCTTTATCAAGACTGCGAGGTAGGACCCTGACATAGGAGCATTGGAAAGACGCTCTGTCAAGCGAGTCCACCTCCCAAACCCTCTATTTTTCACACATAGAGGCATCGAAACGAGCTAAAAACTCGGTTATTTCGATGGAACGTCGGCCGTCTTATTTCCCCATGCAAGGGGAGGCAGACGACGGCGAAGCCGGGCCGCGTAGCCCCCGTAGCGCTCCCTACAGGCTACCCGGCGAATCCGCTGAACCCAGCGACGGCGTAAGGCGCGATCCTCACGCCCGGACCGCCTTCTCACCCGACGTATTCGTTAAAGAAACGTTCGATCAAGCCTCGCCTATACAAAAGATCGAGGATACCTTTCAGACTCGCTCTGAAGCCGATCATTACGATTCGACCAAGCTGTCCGAGTACCCACGATATTCGACGCAGGCCTACACGGCCGATCCGAGTGTCAAATACACTCCAAATGTGCAAAAAGCGAAGGATACTTTTCAGTACACCAACCAAGCCCAACATATTCCCCCTACAGATATAAATCTTAGGCCGGAATATTACAAAACGGCTCAGTACCAAACTTTGATAGCACTTGCAGCACCTAAGGAACGTGTGTGCTGCAATACACAGTACTTAGTGAATGCATCTATGAAAACGTAAAGATATTCTTGAGAGTCTTTTTTTCCGCTTAGTTTACCAGAAGCATCTAAATGAATAGTGTGCCATGGTTCAGCAACTTTGGGTATAGGGTGGAGTTGAATTTGGCGAGCTCCTGAATCTGTTTTTGATGTTTTGCACACAAGGCAGTTCTCAACAAATTTTCGAACGTATTTCGCCATATGTTCGAACCAATAATGTTGGTACAACGCCTCTAAGGTTTTTTCATTACCCAAGTGGAATAGAGATTCATGGACATTAGAAACAACAGCGTACCGAAGAGAATGGGGAACAATTGGGAGGTACCTAGTGCGAGTGTGTCGCTGTACTTTCCGACACAGTACACCAGAGTGCATCTCGTAAGTGTTTTGAATATCTGAATCTATTTCGTTAGCATTCAATTTCGAAATTATTTCAGTAACAAACGGGTCATTTTGCTGAGCTGTTAGGAGCCAATCAGTTGAAATAGATGTTAATTGCACGAGTTTTTCGGAAGAAGTTTTATATTGAGGTTTAAAATTCCGATGTTTTTCATGTGGTCGCATTTTTGGGGTTGATAAACCTAATGTTGAGGTATTCACAGACAATGCCTGATTAATTTTGGGTTTGGCAATAGGTTGTTCAGGTATCGGAAAGTTGTTGACTTCATCAGCTTCTTCAATAGGATTCCTACTAAAAAATCAACATGTTGCATACGCGAGGATTGACGATATTGCATTTTAAAATCAAAACTTTGCAAGAAAGACCACCTAACACCTCACTGAACAACACGACTTCATCCTCAGTGCACTGCTCCAAAGAGCAGAGATCACCCAAGGATACAGAAAATATTTCATTTTTTGTGGTGTTTATGGTATCAGAATGCCCACGCCCCTCTGTAGAAGTGTCCCATTTTTCAATGCCAGAAGAACCCACAGGTTCAGCGCCTTTCCCATGAGTGTTGGATGTATCCAGAAAATTACGGTTTAGCATGAATGGAGGATGGTCCTTCCAAAGCGTGCAAGAAGATATAGTTATTACCATACAAAAATCTGGAGCCAGAATTTCACGTCCCAAAATGATGGGTTTAGGCAAAGCACCGTCAGCCACAATATGGAACAGGACTTGAATGTCGTGTCCATTAATCTTTACTCTGGCTTGTTTTTGGCACTGAGAAATGGTAATTGATGACCCTAAACCATGCAAGTGAACTACATTATTGAACAAAGGCCCATCAAAGCGGGTACTAAAGGACAAACAAAGGAGTGAGCACTCTGATCCAGAATCAAAACAATACTTGAATACATCACCTTGGTGGGTTAATGTGCCTTCTGGGTTAGCAATGCATAGGCCAACCTGCTTCTCGACTGGCTGAGACCTCTGGCTGCTGGTGTCTCCTGGTCCACGCTTGTCTGACATCTTCTTCTTTGGGCAGTTTGGAGCAATATGCCCCTTTTGGTTGCAGGAAAAGCACGTTGTATTGCTGAAGTTGGATGGCTTCCTTGGCTGATTTGATGAGGTCAAGGATGATGATGATCGGCACTCTGAGGTTTTGTGTCCAGATCTTCGACATTTCCCACAGCGGGAAGTATAATCCTGAGAGGATGAATGCTGAGGGCTTTCATAGTTTGGTCGACTCTTCTTGGCATTTCCAGGACCGCTGTCATAACCTCCTGGTCTCTTAAATGACAGAGCCCGTAATTCCTGAAGCAACTTTTCACGGCTATTTATCTTTTCTGTGTAGCAAAGATGACGTGCTCTTGTGTCTGCTTGAGCTATCTGAGAGAGAGCCACTGATACAGCAATTTCTTCCACTGATGACTGGCGGTAGTGAGCAACAAATTGATTGATAGTTCGTGAGGCGAATGTGATATAATTTTCAAAATCTCGTGGTCTAGCTTGGAAACATTGAAGCATGAATCCGGCTGGTGTGAGTGCTATGTCATATTGGTGAAGAAAGAGCGATCTGAATTCGTCCCATGTGAGTTGAGGGTGGACAATAGTAGTAAACCAATCAGCAGCCTCTCCTTTTAAGGCTCTACTCAAGGCAACAATTAAACGTCTTCCTTGTTGATCCTGTGAAGTCCTGTGAAGTATTGCACCATGATTTGGGCTGAACTTGTTTATTTTTGGGGTCATACTCAGGAAGCGAGAGTTTCAAATGCTCTGAGGGGGTTTGACCTTGATTTTGTGTAAAACACTCTGCCAAAGTTTTCATTGCAAGGGTTTGTTGTGTCAACAAATCCCGTAGGGAGTCGCCACTGTGCACTAAAGAATCGTGGTGGAAGAGGGGTGCGGAGGGAGATGGTGAGCGTCCAGAGGCCCCCCTCCTGCTCCTATGCGCCCGGGAAAAATCGGGAGGGCGATCGGGTGATGACCCTTGTTCCGAGTAAGGTAAGGCGTCACCCGAACTGGGTTGCGAAATTGGCCGACCCCTTTCTTTTCTAGAATCCGAAAAATCTTGATAAAACTCACCTCGACTATTTCCATAGTGATTCTCATGAAATCCTGCTCGTAGATTACGATATCCCACTTCTGATGTGATGTCCCCCTCATCCTCACACAACTGTCCTTCTTCAATGTCCGATGCCATAGGGTAAACCAATCACAATACCGAATGTAAAACGTTAATAATAACACAGTTTATAATAGAAACTTTACAAACACTCGAAATTAGCGTACTCCCCCTCGACGGATCACATCATAGTAAGTTAAACAGAATCAGATTCACAAATAGGTAACGTAAAATGAAACATAAATTGGAAGACGATCCTTCCCGTAACAACAACGATAACGAACTGACTGACAAAGGTAGGTAGCAGGTATATTATATCCATCTAAGTTCGCATTTGTGCCGCGAGGGGAGTTATGAGCAGCTAGTGACGACACATTGTGTTATTCGAGTGACAAATCGATTATATGATCGAAAGTGAATAAATCGATGGATAATAATTGCTGGTAAAAAATACATTGATTGGCGTTCGTCCTAAATTGGTAGGTGGATAGTTCAGGGTTCCTCAATCCATCACATGTATGTATGTATATATGTATGTACCTATGTATGTATGTGTCATTCCAGACGATAACTGTCCGTAGAATTGTGCTAGAAACTTCATACAAATTTTATAATGTTAAGGACACAAAACGAAAGTTCAAGTTCGTTGGCCAGCATGATCGGATTACATCTTCGGGTTGAAATTTTCAAAAATGTAGTCAAACATTTCAAAATAGCCTGTTTTTTGCGATTTGTTGTGCGAAATTATTTTTTCGGCATACTAACATGTGGTATATTCGGAATCAGCGTAAAATTTCCTATAAGAATATGTATCAAGTTTTCAAAAATTTCAAAGTTGAAAAATCAGACAAAAATCGAAATAATGCCGTTCGCTAGTTGTAAAAATCGGTAATATTTGCATGAAACATTGTCCAAATTCAGATTGAACTACTCTTATGGAAGTATCCCTGTATAAACTATCCTAGAACCATGCTGTTTAAAACGTAGGTAGTAGGTGCTTGTTTAATAATTTGATTCCATGTTTGTCTATCTAAATCATAAACTAAAATTTCTCTACACGATCAATAGCGACTGAAATGACGAAGATTTCTTCAAAAATTCGCTCATGGGGTCATGCTGCATGACTGGACTTTTTTCATACCTTTTCGGTTTGGAGAAAACCCAAAGGTGAACGTGACTGTATCTTTGTTGGATCAGCCATTTGCCAGATTGAATGAGGACGACCGCCGAATTATGGTCAGGCAGGGTAGCGATTAAGTATCGCCATCCCTTGGTTGTTTTGAAAAAGGTAGATGAATGATTAAAATGAAAAGATTTTATCCGTTTTTTGGCAACCTTTTATCGTCCGTTTTTGTTGACTATGTTGCTCTGGGGAACTTGATGAATGGACTGCTTCGAGTGAAAATAAGATGAATATAAGTAAATTTGAATATACACTCTTATTACTGAAACCTTCCTTGGGTTTATACATTTACGGGTGTTGTACTGAAGATTTGGTGCGGTACATCGTCTACTTTAAACATTTTCTGAACTGTTTCGGGAGATGATCAGTTGAGTTGCAATCCAGAAAATATGTAGGTACTAAGTATTAACAATCGGAATAGTTACAGTCAGGTTTGGAATAGTTAAGGTAAAATTTCCATAAAAACTTGACAGTACCTATTCCGAACTTACCTGTAACTATTGATGTTTATAATTCATGGCTTTAATACCATTTCAAACACTTTTATTTTCCAAAATTCAGTATTTATGACGGCAACTAATGCATAGTAGGTAACTGAAAGTTAAGTGTAATTTAGTTACTATTGTTTTTGGTTCATTACCTTCAACAATGAACCTCAGTGTTAAAGTAGTGAATAGAAAGTTCCAGCCATGCAGCATGATCGTATGAGTGAATTTTCGTAAATTATCGTATTGTATAATGTTTAATTGTTTTGGAATTTGAGCTTTTTGGGTGCAAGGAAATTTTTAACTATTCATTTTATGGCAAAAACGTATTCTAAATAATAATCTCATATTCAAATAGTGGTTTTGGATTTTTAGCGTTTTTTGCAATTTTTATCGATTTTTTAGCAAATTTTAATGAATTTCATGTAGGGTAAGGCTGTGCACCTTGGGTAATTTTTTTTTTTAGCGAATTTTTGAAGAAAATTAAGCTATTGCTCTCGCCTCAAAATTTGTAGAATGTGAATTTTTGAAAACTTTTTATGCAGAAATCCGTTTCAGGCTATTCTGAATCATATTCAAAAGTTTAACGCATTTTTTAATGTATGTATGTATGTATGTATGTATGTATATATGTATGTATATATGTATGTATATATGTATGTATGTATGTATGTATGTATGTGTCATTCCAGACGATAACTGTCCGTAGAATTGTGCTAGAAACTTCAAACAAATTTGAAATGTTAAGGACACAAAACGAAAGTTCAAGTTTGTTGGCCAGCATGATCGGATTACATCTTCGGGTTGAAATTTTCAAAAATGTAGTCAAAAATTTCAAAATAGCCTGTTTTTTGCGATTTGTTGTGCGAAATAATTTTTTCAGCATACTAACATGTGGTATATTCGGAATCAGCGTAAAATTTCCTATAAGAATATGTATCAAGTTTTTAAAAATTTCAAAGTTGAAAAATCAGTCAAAAATCGAAATAATGCCGTTCGCTAGTTGTAAAAATTGGTAATATTTGCATGAAACATTGTCCAAATTAAGATTGAACTACTCTTATGGAAGTATCCCTGTATAACCAATCCTAGAACCATGCTGTTTAAAACGTAGGTAGTAGGTGCTTAACAAAAAAAACAAAAAAAAAAAAAAAAAAAAAAAAAAAAAAAAATGTAATCACAATTGATGAGTTTACTCTGTGCATGTGTTAATAATTTGATTCCATGTTTGTCTATCAAAATCATAAACTAAAATTTCTCAACACGATCAATAGCGACTGAAATGTCGAAGATTTCTTCAAAAATTCGCTCATGGGGTCATGCTGCATGACTGGACTTTTTTAACTCAAGTTTAACGGTAAAGTAACCTTCTTAAAAATCCCCTTTTACTTTTAAATTGTACAGTGACAACTTGGGAAGAGATGAGAAAAGGAGTTTGAACTAATATCACTCTAAATTAAATATAGTGAATTTCTTAAAAAAAAAAAAAAAAAAAAAAAAAAAACTTGAAATTTGACTCAAGGTACATTCCTGAATGTACCTTGGGTCAGTGATGATTGTACCTTGGGTCGGGGATTGTACCTAGGGTCACATATAGGAAAGAAAAAACGCTGTATAAAATGTATAAATACACTTTGTAGTGGATTTATGTATGTTTTACTTGGTGTAGGTAGACCAAGTGGGACATTTATATTCTGGTTATGCGGGTTAGTCCCTGAGGTATTCCTGTAAGGAATGTGGGCGAAATCGCCAAGGTCAGCTTGCTTGGCGGGGTGAACTTGGGGATAGTTCGCATAGCAGCCGCGTGGAGCACTGGGCTCGCATAGTGGGTGCTGGGTTCGATCTGTTTGATGCTGAGCCGTTGTGTAATATTCCGGCCTAAGATTTATATCTGGAGGAGGAATATGTTGGGCTTGGTTGAGGTACTGAAAAGTATCCTTCGTTTTTAGCACATTTGGAGTGTATTTGACACTCGGATCGGCCGGGTAGCCTTGTGTAGAATATCGTGGATATTCGGAAATCTTTGTCGAATCATGATGATTGACTTCAGAGCGGGTCTGAAAGGTATCCTCGAACTTTTGTGTGTGTGAGGTTTGATCTAACGTTTCCTTCATGAATACGTTAGGTGAGAAGGCGATCTCTTCGCGAGGATCGAGCCTGGGGCCGTCGCTAGGAACAGCGGACGAGTCGAGCAGCGGGTAGGGAGCGCTGCGTGGGTTAAGAGGCCCGGCCGCGCCGTGTTCCGCCTCCCCTTGCATGAGGAAATAGGACGGGCGGCGCTCCATCGAAATATCCGAGTTTATTAACTCGTTTTTGATACCTCTACGTATAAAAATAGAGGGTTTGGAAGGTGGACTCGCTTGACAGAGCTTCTTTCCTATGCTCGGATGTCAGGGTCCTACCTTGTAGTCTTGAAAAAGACTTCCTTGGACGATAAATTAGAGCGGATGAGCTGTGTAATTTATCGGCGTGCCCACAGCGGTCGGTGACGAGCCTAGTGCTACGAAACCCGGGCGACACGTCTCGGAACGTCCCAGCGGGCATACGATCTAATGAGAATATCAATAGATGTACCGGGTGGCGTCCTGACAGAAGGACTACGTTGGGCAATGAGCAGGATGAATAATCACTGGACTCGTAGATGCCAATGCGAGATCTGTGTGGAGAGAAGGTATGCCTTGTAGAAAGCAGTGGGAAGTCGTTCTTGAGATGAAATCGGGAGCAGAAGGATCGTCAGCGTAGAGCGTGTAGAATCTTCGTACTTCGGAGTGTAGTCGTCGAGAGCGGAGAGTGGAATGAATTTCGGAGGGCTCCGAGCGGGGTAATTATAGGGAGGTGGCCGCCTCCTGCCGCCTCCTGATTGGTCCGCTTAATTTCGTTAATTCAACTGTGTAATCTCATTGGCTCGCACATTGTTTTCTCAGTATCTGCGAGTATGATAGCTGAGCTGGTCCTCCGGGGTGGTTTCCCCACGTCCGTCGCTGCGACGGGGTCCCCGGAGGTGGCTTACGAGCGTCCGTTGCGGAGACGACGGCCTTGAGTTTAGACGGGGTCCTCGGGTGGTTTCCCTGCGTCCGTTGTTCAGACGGGGTCCCCGGGGTGGCTGCTGGACCAGAGGTGGTTGCTTGCCGCCTCCTGGTTGGTTCGCCTATTGTCTCTCGTGTAATCAGTGTTTCTGATTGGCGAGTAGGCTTGTTAGAATTGTCCTTGTTAGTTTTAGAGGACGTTTGCTTGTCTGTTTGAGTTTTCTCATTCAAGGCGACTTGGTTCGAGATACTTGTCGCGTCTCTCTCGCCCAGTAAGTGTTTAGGGAGGTCGCCTTGTATGTTATTAGTTAATATTTCACTTTTGAGAGAGAATTTCGTATTTTCTCTCTGGTGAAATATTTTGTTTGACGGAGTTATAACTCGACGTCTTATAAATATTTGTGTGTCGTGTCTACCTCTTTTTGGTAGCCCTGAAAAGGGCTGTTGACAAGAGGGGGTGGTTTTCACCACAGGCGCCCCCCCAAGACGTCGTGTTATTAACGACGACGCCGGTTAGGGTGTTTTGAGCGCAGTCACCCACCTCTCGTCGAAAATAAGGAGTCTCCTCCTTATTTTCTGCCTGATTTTTGTTTAGTGACACAGCTTCGTCTGTTTTTAGAGTGTAAGCTGGTTTTATTTGCTGTTTGGGAACTTTTTTCGTGTGTTCGCCAATTTGTACTGTAACCGAAAACTTATCTCTTTTAACAACTTTGAATGGTCCCGTGTAAGGACATTGCAGAGAGGAGAGCTGTGTGGGCACTCTGATATAGACATGTGTACATGTATCCAAATTTTTGGGCATGTTGACGGCATACTTCGTATTATTATGTTTAATATGCGTAGGCCGGAAGAAGAGAGGCTCAGAAAGGTTTGTAGAAGTTACGAAAATGTCTCCTGGGAGTGGTACGTCAATTCCGTAAACTTTTTGGAACGGTGTAGTTTCCGTTGCTGGGTCTACTGCCGTACGCATGGCGAGTAGTACTTTTGGAAGGGCGTCGAGCCAATTTTCGTTTTGTGCTTTGAGAGCCTCTTTCAAAGATCTATTTCTGCGTTCTACCATTCCGTTTGTTGACGGTTTGTATGGTAACGTGTGAGTATGTTTTACTCCGAGACGTTCCATAATGGAATTTAAAAGATCTGATTCGAATTGTGTGCCCTGGTCACTTGTGATGTATTTAGGTACGCCTTTTGAAGCTACCCAAATATTGATAAAGGCATTTGTGATCGTGGATGTTTCGATGTTGTTAAGAGGGACTGCCTCTAGCCAACCCGTTGCTCTATCGACCATCATTAGAATGTAACGTTTCCCTCCTTTAGCTAAAGGTAAGGGTCCGGTAATGTCAACGTGTACGTGTGAAAATTTGTTAGCCGTTTCAAATTCGGAGTAAGGGAGCTTCACGGAGCGAGTGATTTTTGCTCGTTGGCAAGTCTCGCACGCTCGGACCCAGTTGGAGACCTCTGCACGAAGTCCGTGCCAAAAATATCTTTGTTTTACTTTATACACTGTAGAGTGTATGCCTGGGTGTCCCAAATTGTGAATTTGGCTGATTATTTCTTGCCTTATTTCGTTTGGAATATAAGGTCTTGGGTGTCCTAGGTCTAGGTTACACCAAACCTCTCCTTGAGGGAATTCAACTCGTGTGAGTTTCAATTTGTCCTCTGCGTTAGGAGGAGAACGAATTTGTGCATTCGAGATGTGCAGTAGAAGATTGCACTCTATTGCAGCCGTAATTTGCGAAATTTCGGCTATGGGTGGACCCTCGTCAGTTTGGGTTGAAATCGATTTTGTTTGAATTTCAACTGGATCGAAGGGTCTGGAGAGTGCGTCGGCGACGACGTTGTTCTCTCCGGGTATATGTCGAATGTCACTTGTCATTTGAGAGATGTATGTTAGCCATCTCAATCTCATTTTAAAAAAATGTGCATTTTTCTTAAGCATCGTGCCTAGCAGAGGCTTGTGATCTGAACAAATATGAAAAGATCGGCCGTCCAAGTCATTGTGCCAGTGAATGCAAGCTTGGTAAACGGCGAACATCTCTTTGTCGAATGAGGCTTTATTCTTCCATTGTTCCGGAATTTCTTTACTGAAAAATCCCAATGGTTGGTAAGATTTCGAGCCGTGTTTGTCTGTAATTTCCTGCTCCAGTGCCGCTCCGATGTGTGTATCGGATGCGTCGCAGACTATTCTCCACTATGCTAAGGGGTGTGGATGAGCAATATTATGCAACGTAGCCTTAATCATTGCTTGTTTTAAGCTATTGAAAGCTTTTTCTCTCTCTGATGTCCATTTGATAGGTGTTTTGTCATTTTTTTTGTTTGACTGAATGGAGTCATACAGAGGTTGTGCTGTGTGAGCGAATTTACTTGAGCAAGCTCGGTAAAAACCACACATACCTAGGAATCTGCGTAGACTTCGTACGTCTATTGGCCTAGGAAATTGTTCTATGGCTTCTATTTTATCTCGTTTAGGAATTATCCCGTCTTTCGAGATAGTGAAACCTAGGAAATCGACGGTAGGTTTTGAAAAAATGCATTTATCAAAACCTACTCGAAGTCCGTGTTCTCCTAGCTTGTCGAAAATTTGTTTGAGGTGGTTCATGTGTTCTTTATAATTTTTAGAAGCCACCAAAATGTCATCTAGGTATACAAATGCGAAGTCAAATTTTCGCATGATGCTGTCCATGTATCTTTGCCATGTTTGAGCCGCTCCGGCTAAACCCATGCTCATTTTTTTAAACTCATAAAGACCGAAAGGTGTAATAATTGCAGTTTTATGAGCGTCATCTTGGTGCATCGGAATATGGTAATATGCCGATTTTAAATCTATTGTCGAATAGATTTGTGTATCATGTAAATTCGCTTGGAAGGAGCGAATGTGAGGAGGAGGGTAGGCGTCTTTCTTCGTTTTCGCGTTCAGGAAACGGTAGTCGCCGGTGATCCTCCATGACCCGTCTTTTTTTGGCACACAGTGTAACGGGGATGCCCATTCGGAATCTGATGGTGCAATTATGCCCACGGAGAGCATTTTGTCAAAAGTACTTTTGACTTGAGCCCGTTTTTCGCCTGCCATGGGTCTTGCACGGAAGTGTACTGGTGTTCCTTCCGTGGTTATACGGTGGTAAACCCCGTTGTTTTTCCACTTTCCTTGAAGTTTGCTCATTTTATCATTGTATTTTTCAATGATAGAGCGAATGTTTTCGTCCTCCGTGATTTGCACGTCCTCTGGTTGAGGGCTGTTGTCACGATGAGGGATAGTAGCTGCTATTTGTTCGTCAGTGAATTTTTTGTTCATGACTGCAGCGATTTTTTGATCGGCATAGCTTTTTATTTTATCTTTATAGATGTATTTGTGTTTGACCCGTATTCCGATATCCCAAGACTCGAGGAATGGTATACCGAGGATCGCTAGATCAACTTTCGTGATCATAAAATCGGTGGTCATGTCTCCGAGGCCGATGTTAATTGTCGTGTCAGCACGCCCTAGTGTGTCTATAGGGGCTCCGTTAGCTGCTGTGAGCTTGACGTTGGACTTACGAATTTTTAAGCCCAATTTTTTGGTGACATTGTGGGGCAGAATGTTTACTTCTGCTCCCGTGTCGATGAGAAATTCAGTGCCATTTAGTTTGCACTTGAAAAAAAGCCTTTTATACTCATTAGTCTGCCGGTGTATAGGCTCAGATACACTGGCAGTTATTCGTTTTCCGAACTCTCTACGTCGGAGGTTGGAACGGTACTTTCTTGTACCGATCTCTGAGTATTTTCGTTTGAAAACCAGGTTTTAGGCTGGCTTATAGGCGCTGCCTTTTTTGCTAGATTTGGAGGCAGTATTTGCCTTCCAAGTGCAGTGTTCTGGGTCTGCACACTTGCGAGTTTCGCTACCGAAACGTGCGTGGTTTCGACAGACATAGGCCGTCGGTTTGTGAGGCTTACTCTCTACTTGCTGGGGTTTGAACTCAGCTTTTTGTGAGAGGGCCTTTTTGAAACCAGTCTTCGTGGGTTTCGGAGTAGATTCTACTCCTCGTATGTTGAGAGAGGGGTTCTCTGTTTTGTACGCGTGTAGCGTATCAGCTAGGTCGAGCCGAGCGGTCGTGGTAGGCTGTGCTGCGACCATACCTCGGGCTTCGATAGGTAGAGTTTCGATCCACTTTTGAGTGATCAGAGCCTCTGAGAAGTACCCAACAGCTTTAGAGTACATTTCATGGTACTTGGTGCTGGGTTTTTTGGCGAGAGATGCGGGGTCCTCGAGTGCGAGGAGCCTGTCCTGTAAGGACAACCCGTATTCTCGTTGTAGGCGCTGTTTGGCCTCTTCATAAGGTGCGTGGGGTGCCAAGAGGTAAGCTGAGTCGATAGCTTCCCTCATTTCTTCCGGTACCCACTTGTATATAGCTGAGAAACATTCGTTCTGCGTTCTCAGGTGTTTTCGCACGCAGTATTGATCGAACTCGGCGAGTGCACGATCGATATTCTTCTTTTGGAAGATTGGTTTTTGATATTCTCCCATTTCCTCCAAAAGTGCTCGAAAGCCACTTTGTGTAGAGGGTTGTTGAGTGAGATGTGGGGCGTATAGGCCCGGCGGGGGTCGTACGCCCGCAGTGGTTCCCTGAAATCCACTAGCTTCATAAGAGGGAACGAAATGCTCCGTGTTAAGCCTGTTCAAAGGCGGGGTCACCATTTGTAGTGGATTTATGTATGTTTTACTTGGTGTAGGTAGACCAAGTGGGACATTTATATTCTGGTTATGCGGGTTAGTCCCTGAGGTATTCCTGTAAGGAATGTGGGCGAAATCGCCAAGGTCAGCTTGCTTGGCGGGGTGAACTTGGGGATAGTTCGCATAGCAGCCGCGTGGAGCACTGGGCTCGCATAGTGGGTGCTGGGTTCGATCTGTTTGATGCTGAGCCGTTGTGTAATATTCCGGCCTAAGATTTATATCTGTAGGAGGAATATGTTGGGCTTGGTTGAGGTACTGAAAAGTATCCTTCGTTTTTAGCACATTTGGAGTGTATTTGACACTCGGATCGGCCGGGTAGCCTTGTGTAGAATATCGTGGATATTCGGAAATCTTTGTCGAATCATGATGATTGACTTCAGAGCGGGTCTGAAAGGTATCCTCGAACTTTTGTGTGTGTGAGGTTTGATCTAACGTTTCCTTCATGAATACGTTAGGTGAGAAGGCGATCTCTTCGCGAGGATCGAGCCTGGGGCCGTCACTAGGAACAGCGGACGAGTCGAGCAGCGGGTAGGGAGCGCTGCGTGGGTTAAGAGGCCCGGCCGCGCCGTGTTCCGCCTCCCCTTGCATGAGGAAATAGGACGGGCGGCGCTCCATCGAAATATCCGAGTTTATTAACTCGTTTTCGATACCTCTACGTATAGAAATAGAGGGTTTGGAAGGTGGACTCGCTTGACAGAGCTTCTTTCCTATGCTCGGATGTCAGGGTCCTACCTTGTAGTCTTGAAAAAGACTTCCTTGGACGATAAATTAGAGCGGATGAGCTGTGTAATTTATCGGCGTGCCCACAGCGGTCGGTGACGAGCCTAGTGCTACGAAACCCGGGCGACACGTCTCGGAACGTCCCAGCGGGCGTACGATCTAATGAGAATATCAATAGATGTACCGGGTGGCGTCCTGACAGAAGGACTACGTTGGGCAATGAGCAGGATGAATAATCACTGGACTCGTAGATGCCAATGCGAGATCTGTGTGGAGAGAAGGTATGCCTTGTAGAAAGCAGTGGGAAGTCGTTCTTGAGATGAAATCGGGAGCAGAAGGATCGTCAGCGTAGAGCGTGTAGAATCTTCGTACTTCGGAGTGTAGTCGTCGAGAGCGGAGAGTGGAATGAATTTCGGAGGGCTCCGAGCGGGGTAATTATAGGGAGGTGGCCGCCTCCTGCCGCCTCCTGATTGGTCCGCTTAATTTCGTTAATTCAACTGTGTAATCTCATTGGCTCGCACATTGTTTTCTCAGTATCTGCGAGTATGATAGCTGAGCTGGTCCTCCGGGGTGGTTTCCCCACGTCCGTCGCTGCGACGGGGTCCCCGGAGGTGGCTTACGAGCGTCCGTCGCGGAGACGACGGCCTTGAGTTTAGACGGGGTCCTCGGGTGGTTTCCCTGCGTCCGTTGTTCAGACGGGGTCCCCGGGGTGGCTGCTGGACCAGAGGTGGTTGCTTGCCGCCTCCTGGTTGGTTCGCCTATTGTCTCTCGTGTAATCAGTGTTTCTGATTGGCGAGTAGGCTTGTTAGAATTGTCCTTGTTAGTTTTAGAGGACGTTTGCTTGTCTGTTTGAGTTTTCTCATTCAAGGCGACTTGGTTCGAGATACTTGTCGCGTCTCTCTCGCCCAGTAAGTGTTTAGGGAGGTCGCCTTGTATGTTATTAGTTAATATTTCACTTTTGAGAGAGAATTTCGTATTTTCTCTCTGGTGAAATATTTTGTTTGACGGAGTTATAACTCGACGTCTTATAAATATATGTGTGTCGTGTCTACCTCTTTTTGGTAGCCCTGAAAAGGGCTGTTGACAAGAGGGGGTGGTTTTCACCACACACTTGTATTAAATAGTGAGAAATCACTAGTTCAGTCTTTGAAAAGTCTTAGGTACTCACACCAAGAAACGCATTACAAATTATTATTAGAATATAATGAGTTTTTGATAGATAGCTTATTGTTATCATAGCAAAAGTTTCTATTGCTGACTATTCCTTAGCCAAGAAAATACAAAATGGCAATATAAAAAGGTCACGAAGTAGAACGAACTAAATCACTCGCGACGAAGTTGTGGAAACCCATTTCAAAACGGAAGTTATTGAAAAAACGTTGTGTCATTTCCACGAAAAATAAAGAGTTATACCGTTAAATCGATTTCGACGGTTAGGCCATCATCAGTAACAAGTTCAGTTATTCAGAGTTCAGTAACAAGTTCAGAGAGGAGTTTAGTTATTGTTTGTTACTGATGGTGGTCTAACCGTCGAAATCGATTTGACGTTGTAACTCTTTATTTTTTGTGGAAATAGACAACGTTTTTTCACTAACTTCTGTCACGATGTAGCAAATATAATAATCATAGTTGATTCACAAGGTTCATTATTTAAAATAATAAACCAAAATCATAGGCTATAAATAATTAAGATATTCATACACGTTGATGAATGAAATTGGCCTCTTCGGCCAATTGTTAGCTATGGCAGGATCCTATTGATATCCCCATACCTGGCAGATTTTACCTGGCAGATATCTACGTCTGGCCAAACGAAAAAGTACCTAGGTTTTTTTTTCTTTTCGTGTGAATCTGAAGATTGCCTGGCCATGGTCAAATACCTGTTTCACGTTGACGTTGCCCATTAAAAATTTGGTGGTGTTGGAGCAATGTAGCAAAGCAATATGTTCTTATTTGTTTATAAAGTTCTTTTGACTGAAATTCTGCTTTAAAAATATCAATTTAGGTAACAATTTTTTGGAGTTTTTGGACTATTTTTTTGTTTTTTGTTTTAAGCATATTTTTTGAAATTTTACCTACCTACCTATTTAATGAGCCCAAAAACTGCTGAACAACGACCTCATCCTTTCATTTGGAAAGCTTGATTTTTTGGAGCAAGAAAGGAATTTCTATTTCAATCCTAAGGATTCGTTTCAGAATGTCTAAAAACGGATTCCAATGATCCAAATTTTCATTTAAAAATTTTGGAGCCATTGCAATAGCTTCATTTTTTTCGGAAATTTGCTAAAACATCGTAAGCTAAGTGACTCAAGGTACAAGCAAAAAATGACTCAAGGTACACGAATGCACCAATAAAACAAAACATCAAGTGGCGAGTTATCACTCATAATTAACCACAAAAAGTATACACCATCAGACTTGTAGTGGATTTATGTATGTCTTTCTGGGAGTTGGTATTCCCAGTGGAATATCTCTAGCCCCGTTGGACATGTGTTTGTACGGGCTTGACCCTTGAAAGGGGTCTTGTGAGAGGTACGAAAAAGTACCGTTGTTATCTCGTATATCCTTGTGTTCGGAAGGATATGGTGCGTGTGAGCCACGGGGTAATGTCTCTCCGAATAGGTCTGTGCGACGCTGATCTTTTGGAGTTTCTCCGATTTGAGAATGGAAATTCCCGGGCTTTAGGTGAATGTTCTCCCGTCCGTACATAACGGGGGCCTAAAGGTACTGAAAAGTACTTTTTGGTTCGTGACTGAATTGGTCTGGCGAGTCTTGAAAAAGACCGCTATCTTGTGTATACACCGCTATCTTGTGTATACCCGGTCGCCAAGGACGGGCTTATCTCCTCTCGTGAATTAAACTCACAAGGGACCCTTTTTGTAGGGGTTTGATATTGCAGGGCCGTGTAGCTTACATCTGCTGGAGATGTGTACGATTGTGCCGCAGAATATGCTCGATCCTTCTGTGTTTCAAGAAGGTGAGTTGTGACAATATCTGTCGCGGGCTCGGCGTGTGAATCATGCGGCTTTTGGTCGGCGAATAAGGCCGGATTCTGCCCGTTAGTGTAGGCGGCGCTGCGCACAGGAAATGCCGGAACTACGCCCGTTCTGTTTGCGGGAACGGGGTGACCTTGTCCGTCGGCGCCGGTCTGTCTGACGCTGGGCTTAAAAGGATCAGCAGACCGCGAAACCAGAGTTTCTGTCGTGCTGTCTACATAATATGCTCTCCAAAAGGCAAAAACTAGGTGTTTGCTCCATTTGGAAGAGTTTATTTAGTTCTGAAAAGAACTAAATCCGGGGACTCGCATTCAAATAAATTTGAAGGGTCCTCCTGGGGTCAACTACTTATTGAACGAGTGAAGCCCGTCCGATACAGTAGGTCCGCCGAATTCGGACGATTGGCCGCTGCGGGCTTTCTTGAGATCGTCCGGCTTGTCCCAGCGGTGCGGTTCGCAAATGAATCTACGAACCCGGGTGGCAAGATTTTTTGGAACTAAACAGCGTCGTCCGTGTAGGAATACTGTTTAGCGTCTCGGCTTTATACGAGACTAGAGTGAGAGCAATACTAAGTGTAGAGCTCGATCTACTCTGAGTTCTGGTAGTCTGGAAGGCGGAGTAATTTCGTGTCGTGAATCTCGTTTTCAACTGACTTGAGAGCATTGTCTTCAATCAATCCAAATGGAGTTTCAATCACAGTAGGCTGGAAGGCAGAGGTTCGTCAAGAGTCAAAAGGTAGCTTTCAAGATCAGAGGTTGAGTTCGGTATGAATTACTGGGGTTGGAGCTGCTATATTTATACTCCTCGGGGAGCCGGATGTTGCGTCTGATTGGCTGTTCCGATTTGATCGAGTGCGCTCGAGGTGTCCCGGGGGTGAAACATATTTTTCTACCCCTTCTCCGTAGAGCGCGTTTGGCCTGCTCTGCCCTTGACTATTGTTTCAATGTCGTTTGTTTTAAGGTAGTTTTCGTGTTTCAGATCGTCGGCTTGCCTAGCCTCGCTCGTGCAGTGAGCGTTTAGCTTGGCACTTTTTTCCTTCTGACGTGTTTATCGACTCGGTGGTTATGTAATTTAGATATTTCTTCCCGCGAGTTATCTTGTTTCGTCGTGAGGTAGTCTGACGTCTTAATTACCTTGTTTTATGTGTGAACTCAATTTTGGTGGCCCTGAAAAGGGCTGGTGATAGGTGGTGAGTTCACCACAAGATTACTGATTGTTCCATCGAAATCAGTAGGAAAAAAACACTAACCATTCTTTGGGGAACATAAAATGAAAAGCAGGCTAACTTGGATAAAGTCTTACATTGTCTCGATGGGGAGTATATATTTTGGTGGACTAATTTTTTTTCAGCGGTCCTATCTCCAGAACTTGGAAATGACCCAAGGTACACCCGACCTTCCGATGTCCTTTTAGCGAATTTTTGAAGAAAATTAAGCTATTGCTCTCGCCTCAAAATTTGTAGAATGTGAATTTTTGAAAAAATTTCATGCAGAAATCCGTTTCAGGCTATTCTGAATCATATTCTGAAGTTTAACGCATTTTTTAATGTATGTATGTACATATGTACGTTATATATATATGTATGTATATATGTATGTATGTATGTATGTATGTATGTATGTAGTTAGTTCTCCAAACTGTCATTTCGCTGGCCCGTATCAAGAAACGGCAGCTCCATCTTGCCGCTCTGGACGTCGCTAAGGCCTTTGACACAGTTAGCCACTCTGCCCTGACCGATTGTCTTCGTGGTGTCGGGGCACCTGCTCGTTTGATTGAGTATGTTGCCTGCCTGTACCACGAAGGCGTGACGGTCTTCGAGGCACGAGGTGAGATGTCAGGGGATGTTGTTATTGGGCGCGGGGTACGCCAGGGGGATCCTCTGTCGCCACTCCTCTTTAACCTGGTCGTGGATACGGCCTTGGGTAAGCTGCCAGCTGAAATAGGGTTCGATCTCGCCCCTGGGGTGCGAGTAGGTGCATTGGCTTTTGCTGATGATGTCATCCTACTCGCAGAAACCCGTGAGGGCTTGCAGATCTCCCTCAACGCATTTGCTGAGCAGCTAGCCAGGTGTGGTTTGGTGGTGAACCCAGCTAAGTGTGGGTCGGTCTCCTTGGTCCCGTCCGGTCGCCAGCATAAGGTGAAGGTGGTGGATGAGGAGTGTTTTGTCTTAGGACAAACTTCCATCCCTGCCCGATCCGTGCTGGAGGTCTGGCGGTACCTTGGAGTCGACTTCATGGGTGTTGCAACCATTGCCGCAAGCGGTGTGGACCTTAGTGGAGCATTAGCTCGTGTCACTAAGGCTCCATTGAAGCCACAGCAGAAGCTGCGCCTCCTTCGCACGTACTTACTGCCAAAGCTAACCTATGGGTTAGTATTTGGCAGGCTTACTGCGGGGAGGCTGCTTGAGTTAGATCGTGAAGTTCGCTCTGCTGTGCGCTCTTGGCTAGGCTTTCCACCTGGTGTCCCAAGTGCTTATATCCACGCACCGGTCAAGGCCGGTGGGCTCGGTATTGTCTCTCTTTCTGCCAGCATCCCATCTTTACGCCGCCAGCGCCAGCTTGCCCTTAGGGGCTCGAGCTGGGAGATCGCCCGCACGGCTGCTGACCTGGACTTTGTCCGGCAGCAGTTGTTGTGGTGCGATCGAGCAACAACAACTGCTCCAAAACCCAGCTCATCTGCTGAGTTCGCTGCTGCGCTGCATGAGTCAGTAGATGGTAAAGAACTCCGACAGTGCTCTGAATCCCCCATTTCTACCCAGTGGGTGGAATGGGCTTCAGAGGGCATTGGGGCCCGCGACTATCGCCATTTTCATGCCGTCAGGGTGGCTACCCTAGCCACCTCGGTGAGGTGTTCGAGGAGTAGTCGCGGGTCAGTTGACACCCTTTGCCGTGCCTGTCGGGGTAAAAATGAGAATCTATATCATGTGGTGCAGCAGTGTCCTCGTACTCACGGTGGCCGCATTTTACGTCACGATGCGGTTGCCAAGCAGATAGCAGGTGCTTTGTCATCTAGCGGTTGGGATGTCGAAAGGGAGAGACTATACCACATGCCGAGTGACCGGGACAAGAACCCAGATATCGTTGCGATCAAGCCCGGTGGGTCTGCCATAATCCTGGAAGTCCAGGTTGTCAGTGGCAGCGTGGACATGGAGCAGACCTGGCGGGCTAAGAAACGTAAATATGACAGAAATGATCTGCGCCAAGCGATATCTGAGCTAAAAGGAGTGGCACCTAATAACATCAAGGTCATGGCCGCGACCGTGTCATGGCGCGGGGTGTGGTGCGGGAAAAGCGCCATGGAGTTACTCGAGTTGGGCATCTCGGCAGGAGTACTCCGTGGTATCACCACCCGCGTCCTGAGGGGTTCTTACTTGAACTGGTGGTCATTTTATAGGGGCACATCCTTTCATCCCATTCTTCCTCCTCGTCCTACAACTTCCCTTATCCCTAGAGCCGGCGTCGGGTAAACCTGGGCGTCCTCCCCACTTTTTTATTTTATTTGTTTATTTTTCAATTTAATGGCGTGCCCCCTCCGTCTTTGAGGGGATATTTCTTTAAAAAAAAAAAAAAAAAAAAAATGTATATATGTATGTATGTATATATGTATGTGTCATTCCAGACGATAACTGTCCGTAGAATTGTGCTAGAAACTTCAAACAAATTTTAAAATGTTGAGGACACAAAACGAAAGTTCAAGTTCGTTGGCCAGCATGATCGGATTACATCTTCGGGTTGAAATTTTCAAAAATGTAGTCAAAAATTTCCAAATAGCCTGTTTTTTAGCGATTTGTTGTGCGAAATAATTTTTTCAGCATACTAACATGTGGTATATTCGGAATCAGCGTACAATTTCCTAAAGAATATGTATCAAGTTTTCAAAAATTTCAAAGTTGAAAAATCAGACAAAAATTGAAATAATGCAGTTCGCTAGTTGTAAAAATTGGTAATATTTGCATGAAACATTGTCCAAATTCAGATTGAACTACTCTTATGGAAGTATCCCTGTATAACCAATCCTAGAACCATGCTGTTTAAAACGTAGGTAGTAGGTGCTTGTTAAAAAAAAATGTAATCACAACTGATGAGTTTACTCTGTGAAATGAATGAATTAGTTTAATAATAATAAAGTATGAGTACCTCCTAATTATTTTTAATAATTTGATTCCATTTTAGTCTATCAAAATCATAAACTAACATTTATCTACACAATCAATAGCGACTGAAATGTCGAAGATTTCTTCAAAAATTCGCTCATGGGGTCATGCTGCATGACTGGACTTTGTTTTTATAGTTAATAAACTTTATTTGAGCAATATTCTTCCAAAAAATATAAATTTAACAATTTTTAGCCGTTTTTAGCCATTTTTAGTGATTTTTTTAGTACATTTTTTGAAAGTTGACCAATTTAATGTGCTCAAAAAGTGCTGGCCAACGAACTCATCCTTTCGTTTAGAAAGCTTGATTTTTTGGCACAAGAACGGAAACTTTATCTCAATCCGTATATAATTTCTCTCAACTGAGAGAAATGCTCGTTGATCCTCGATCAACTGATGGAGGATTTTATTCCTCACAACAGTGGGGTTCCGACTTCCCAATGGAGAAGATCCGAGGCAAAACCCGATTTCATGGGACACCCATCTCCCAAACCGCGCTTTGTGGGAGAATGTAAGGTAACACTAACAAAATTGGTGAATGTTATGGGCCTCCACGTTCACAAACGATGTATGATTTATGTGTATGTGTAGGTGGGCCCTTTATGTTTCTAGTAAGAAAACTCGGACAGTTACCCAACACACGACTTGATAAGATAGCTGTTGACCAAATATTAATAAAATTGCTTATACTCTTCGAAGGACCACAGGAATACCAGAAAGATTGGATGGATGTGCATTAAAAACGTGACAGAACAATTTAGTTCAACGTACAATAATATAGGTACCTAATTAAATAATATAGGTAATAATTCCGCATAAAAAAGATGGAAATCAAAATGCAGTGGCCACTGAACCTACTGAACATCCCCATTCACAAAGGTTTCTTAATGATATAGCAGATTGGTTCGCCAACAGTGTGAGCCTAAATATGGCTCACAATCAAAAGGAAATACGTCAGCATCGTCAGCCTTCTAAGCCTGGGAAGTTGCAAGCTACAGCAGTCCCACGGCTCCGGGAAACGGACGAATTTCTCAAATCCACCTCATCGAAAAGTTCAGATCGCTGACTGCACGCCTCGGCCGGGAAAGCCACCCAGCAAATTTTAGTCCCCTCTCAATCGCCGCTCAGACGTCAGTCATTGGTTCCCCAAAAACGGAAAATACACCCCCCAGGGCGGTGCCTTGAATATTGGATCGTCGCCATTCGTCGATACCATGGAAACCAAATTTAAATGGCATCCCTTGGAGGGCTCGTCAAAATCCATCTAACGCCCCTGACGCCTGAGCATGCGCAGGAAAATCCCCGGGACGATTTCGGAACTTCAGAGGAAGATCATTCTACCCAGTATCGTCCAAGAGTCAACACCTGCCCTATAAGCAGCCTGTCTACTTGTGATTGTGGTCGTATAAACTGTAAAGTTTACGTGGAAAGACTTTTGTAAACGTGAGAAGTTATAGCAGACCCGGGTCAGAATCCTTTCAGTGTGTTAAGTCCCCACACTGAAAGTACCATCACCTACGATTGGAAGGAGACCTAGCCAATCTTCAAGAATCCAACAAATCTGTGGCGGAGGACTCCCGATTTTCCAGAACTCAACATCTTCAAGAATAATCTAAGGTTAGTTTTAATATAAATCCATGTAAGGTCCTGGTTCTAGGGATAGGATTTTATTAAATTAAATTACTTTTGAATAAATACGTTTCATAAAGGTTATACATCTGCCTTAAAATTATTCAAAGATACCTGATATTCCTTCAAAGAGGTCTGGGGCTGAGATAATGGGAATCTGGGATTAAACCACTAAATTTTGGAAGTTTTCTTAAGTTAGGGGTTTAGCTGGATGGGAGTTTTGAGTACTGGAGACAATTGAGGAGCTGACATGGAAAAGCAGTTAAGTCCAAAAATCTAAAGAACATTTTTTTTCGTCGAAGTGCAAGTTAACAGTCACGCCAACGGCCTTAGGTCCTTCCGTCCTTGCTAGATCGCACCCTGAATAAATGTGTGACCTTTGCATGGAGAAGAGATTATGTCCAAAAAAATCTGATAAGAGTTCAAAGGGAGTTCCTATGAAATTTGATTTTTGGACTTAACTGCTTTTCCATGTCAGCTCCTCAATTAACCAATCACATAAAACACCTTCTCAGTACTTGAGTAGGAATATTAATTGGCGCTTACAAATTGTGTAGGCACATATAAATAGAGTCTTACAAACAGTTCATATAAACGTTCATGGTATATTGCTGTAGAAAGGTAGAAATATTCTCTCGTGTCCGAGAGGTAGATAGGTAGTTCAGATTAATCAATGGAGTGGAGGGGGTCGATGTACAATGAATTCCCAGTTTCAGTTAGGATGGTGGTAAATATATTGAAGTCACATCCCTACTGCTTGATTGACAACACAAGAGCAAGATTGAGTCTTAGTACATTAGAGCTTGGTCAGCCTACTGAATTAAACTTATTTCACAAAGATGGCACGTTAGGTAGGTACCATTAAATTTAATAATTATTGTTAACAACCTTTTTGTGAGTTCTGTTTGCAGAGTTCATTACTTCAAGCGATAATGGGAGAAATGAATGTGCGAAAAGGCTTCGTATTCAGATCAGGAAAAATCTCGTACGCGTCACAAGAACCCTGGGTGTTCCAAGGATCGATACGTGACAACATAGTTTTTGGACAGGATTTCGACCAGCAGAGGTATAAGACGGTTATTGGAGCCTGTTCCTTAGACAAGGACATAGCAATGTTTCCCGACAGCGATTTGACGATAGTTGGAGAACGTGGAGTTAGGCTGAGCGGTGGACAGAAAGCAAGGGTTTGCTTAGCCAGGTCAGTAGTACAATTAAATGAACGTTATATAACAACAGTGACGAAACGTTCTCAAGGCTTTGGCAAACTGCAGTAAATTCACAAGTTCCATATAACCAGTTCGCCATTGATAAACCGGCAGGGCAGCGTGACAGCTCCCATAAAACCTAACTTGATTGGGCCAACCAATAGCTACATATAAATAGAAGTATTGAGGACAGCATTCGACTTAGTGGCGAGGACGGTGGATGGGAACTGTCACACGCGTCAGTGCCACTTTATTCCAATATGTTATAAAACTAGAATTTTGATCCATCTTCATGAGCAGTCTTATGGGCACCTACTTACATAGCTTATGCTATACTTAAAAAAGTTCCAGTCATGCAGCATGATCGTATGAGTGAATTTTCGTAAATCATCGTATTGTATACTTAATATTAAATTGTTTTGAAATTTGGGCTTTTTCAGTGCAAAGAAATTGTTAACTATAAGTTTTATTATAAAAAACGTATTCTAAATAACAATCTCCTATTCAAATAAAGGTTTTGGATTTTTAGCTTTTTTTTGTAGTTTTTATCGGTTTTTTAGAAAATGTTAAGTACATTTGTCTGCATAATTACGTACATGATTTTAGAATGTTATATTTTATAGTTAATCAACTTTGTTTGAGCAATATTCTACCAAAAAATATAAATTTAATGATTTTTAGCAACTTTTAGTGATTTTTTTAGTACATTTTTTGAAATTTGAACATTTTAATGTGCTCAAAAAGTGCAAGCCAACAAACCCATCCTTTCGCCTGGAAAGCTTGATTTTTTGGAGCAAGAACGGAAACTCTATCTCAATCCGTATATAAGTTCTCTCAATTTCTCTCAATCTTAAGGAGAGTCATTGTCTGGAATGACACACACACACAGATATATATATATACATATATATATATATCTGTGTGTGTGTATGATAAAACGTTAAACTCTGGGATTAGTTTCAGAATGCCTCAAATCGGATTTCAATGAAGGAAATTTTCAAAAATTTTGATTTTAAAATTTTCCGAGCCACTGCAATGTTTCATATTTTAGGAAAATTCGCTAAAAGCTGTATTGTAGTAGTGTAAATCTTACAACCGTTGAAGTAATGTCATGTTTTACTGTAGAGCAGTTTATCGAAGTGCTGATATATACCTGTTGGACGACCCGCTCTCAGCGGTTGATATAAATGTTGGAAAGAAGATATTCAATAATTGTATCAGAGGTGAGTGATTGTCAATTATCTTTATTAGAGTGTAAACAAGCGTTAATCGAATTTATTGGAACCACATGACAAATAATTTATTGTGGGTCATAATACAAAATTGATGGTGATCTTATACAAATACCTAATTGTAATTATTTATTACATTAATTTGAAAAATGTTTTTCAGGATTCCTGGATGGAAAGACTGTCATATTAGTTTCTCATCAGATTCAAGCTCTGGATTCAGTCAAGAGAATTGTATGGTTTGAGAATGTAAGCATTTATTTGGGAGACTCGTATTGATTTTATTTAGGTATATTATTGAATATGATCATCGGAAGTAAATACTCATATGATTAACTACTTTTTGTACTGGTGATACGAACTGCTCCTTAAGGTAGGGGACACACTTATCCACATCGTACGGACAGCACGTATATTGGACGGATTTTTTTCGTGGGCTGGCACACTACAATATGAGGGGAAGGGCTCGCCTTTCCCGGAAGGTGGGTGGTATTTGTGCGTGGGTCATGCAAATGGGAGCCTATTGATTTTAGCGAATTTTTGTAGAAAATGAAGCTATTGCAATGACTCGGAAAATTTTGAAATAAAAATGTTTGAAAAATTTCTTCATTGAAATCCGTTTTGAGGCATTCTGAAACGATTTCTTAAGTTTGCGATTTTTCATATATATATATATATATATATATATATATATATATATATATATATATATATATATATATATATACATTCTAGACGATAACTCTCCCTAGGATTAAGATAAAAATCCCGTTCTTGCGCCAAAAAATCAACTTTTCCAAACGAAAGGCTGAGTTCGTTGGCCAACAATTTTTGAGCGCAATAAATTGGTCAAATTTCAATAATGTACTAAAAAAAAATCACTAAAAATGGCTAAAAACGGCTAATAATCATTGAATTTATCATTTTTAGCAGAGTTTCAGTCAAAATACAATTATCAAAAAGTCCAGTCATGCAGCATGACCCCATGAGCGAATTTTTGAAGAAATCTTCGACATTTCAGTCGCTATTGATCGTGTTGAGAAATTTTAGTTTAAGATTTTGATAGACAAACATGGAATCAAATTATTAACACACGCACAGAGTAAACTCGTCAGTTGTGATTAGGTACATTTTTTTTTTTTTTTTTTTTTTTAAAGCAACTACTACCTAATTTTTAAACAGCATGGTTCTAGGATTGGTTATACAGGGTTATACAGATTGGGTTATACTCCATAAGAGTAGTTCAATCTGAATTTGGACAATGTTTCATGCAAATATTACCGATTTTTACAACTAGCGAACGGCATTATTTCGATTTTTGACTGATTTTTCAACTTTGAAATTTTTGAAAGCTTGATACATATTCTTATAGGAAATTTTACGCTGATTCCGAATATACCTACCACATGTTAGTATGCTGAAAAAATTATTTCGCACAACAAATCGCAAAAAACAGGCTATTTTGAAATTTTTGACTACATTTTTGAAAATTTCAACCCGAAGATGTAATCCGATCATGCTGGCCAACGAACTTGAACTTTCGTTTTGTGTCCTTAACATTTTAAAATTTGTTTGAAGTTTCTAGCACAATTCTACGGACAGTTATCGTCTGGAATGACACATACATACATATATACATATATACATATATACATACATACATACATAAAAAAATGCGTTAAACTTCAGAATATGATTCAGTATAGCCTGAAACGGATTTCTGCATAAAATGTTTTCAAAAATTCACATTCTACAAATTTTGAGGCGAGAGCAATAGCTTAATTTTCTTCAAAAATTCGCTAAAAATTAACTAGGGCATTAAAAATTTTTTGCACAAAATTATGCTGAAAAACGTGCTTAAATTTCATTAATTTTTGCTGAAATATCTATAAAAACTGCAAAAAAAAAGACTAAAAATCCCTATTTCTTTTTAACCACTGAATTTTATTTAGAATCTGGTTTTTTTTTTTTTTTTGCCATGAAATTGGTTTTTAACAATTTCTTTCTACTGAAATTGCTCAAATTTCAATATTATTCAACATATTATAATACGATAGATAAGAAAATTTGCTCATTCGATCCTACCTATTTTTAAAAAAATGGAGATAATGTGGTGACTGAATTAAAAACAAGAACATCACTACCTATATTATGTTGTTTGTATTACTATAGTTTCACTAAATAATAATTACTGATTTTTCAACTTTGTAATTCATTGTTGGAAAATCGTTTTCTGAATTGATAATTAAATTTTGTTGTTAAATAGCATAAATACCTAATACGTATAATAAAAGTTCCTGAAAGAAGGCATGTGTGTCAATGTAATTAATGTTGAATAACTGAGAATACTGATAGCTCATTTCATTTTTTTCAACAAGGATAAAAAATATACCTATGAGCGATTTGTCGTTTAAATGATTTTTTTTTTTTTTTTTTTTGTTCTACACGTCATTATACAGGGTGTCCCATCTAAACGGGCCCATCGGGAAATTACAGCCTTACGCTGCGAGCTATCGAAAAATTGAACTGGACCTTTTTTATAGTATTTCAACTCAGCTTCACGATGCGGAAGTCCGATTTTTATTTTTCCATGTTTTAGGGTCTCAAATCATTGATTGAAACTTACGGATTCCTCTTGATCCCCCTTTTGGTTTATTATTTCCAATAATAAGCCTATGTGATCGTGTAGCAAAAAATTTTTATAACCCCCCCCTCAAACTTTTTCACTTTACGTTTCAAGGTGCGTAGAATCCAAATTTGAAATGTCCGTCCGCCGTCCCCCGTCCGCCGTCCGCCGTCCGCCGTTCGCCGTCCGCCGTTCGCCGTCCGCCGTTCGCCGTCCGGGCCATAAAAGGCCTAAGAATTTACTTAAAAAACCCGTTCTTTCGCACATAGACTCCATTTGGGGTCTAGTTGGTCCTAACGTTTAACCATCCCGATCGCTTTACTCGCATAGATGCTATGGGCCAAAAACGGGCGAAAAAGTGTCATTTCAAGGCTTTGTTATACTTACGCACGCACGCACGCCTGGCACGCTTGGCAGGGGGTCACGGTGGGTGGTGAGGGGGGGTGAGCGGGGGGTGGAGTGAGAGGAGGCGCCGCGGCACCTTGTGGTGGGTACGGCGTTCCTTCGAGGCAAGAATATATGTTTTTTTCTAGGTCATATTTGTGTGTTAATACCAATGCTTTTCCTACGCATATTTAATAACATATCCTCTCGACTTTTCGGTCGTGGTTAGATATTGATATTATTAATGCAATAACTATTTGAATAAATAGGAGCTCAAATCGAGAAATATAAACATGCGTATATAATTATAGAAGTATAGGTTGTGGCAACTCGAAATGGGACACGCCGAGGAGTCTGGACGGGCCTTATGACGTACGCAAGCCAACTAAAACTACGATCATACTCAATTGAAAAAATAATAAACCTTTGTGAAATAATTTGCAGCGTTTTTTATTGCTCTTTTCGATTTTAGGTTGAATTTGGAACAGAAAATGCCTCAATGAAAATTTTCTTTTTGGGGCTTCGTTTCTGAGTTATTCCACTTTTTGCGAAATACAGAAAATCACCGATTCCTTTTAGACATTACCAACACTTTCTTACTATTTTTATCTTCAATTTTTGAGATGTTCACCACACTTTTGAAATCAGCATTAAACTACCTATCATCAGACCCCAGCGTCCATAAATAACAATCACCATCAGGGGGATGACATTACACTTGAACCGCTTACGATTTAAAAAAAGTTTTCCAAATCGTCGTTTGAAAAAAAACCCTAAACTGTTCAGTACTATTACTCATTTATTAGAAGAACGTATGAGACGCCGTATTCTGGACTAATTTAAAGTTCTTTAAATAATAAAGATCATAGTGTAGACTGAACCAATAAGTATCAAGAAGCTGTTGTTTTCTTGACCTTTGAATACAGTTTGCAGGAGAAGGAGCAGAGGCTGCAGAAGGAGCAGGTGGCATTTTCTATTTATCACAACACAACTGACTGGAAGTCTCCTTGTGGTACATTTTTTAAACTGTATTCTGAACAGTGATTCTGTGTGTACTGAACAGTTTGAGGGTTTTTTTTTCTAAACGACGATTTGGAAAACTTTTTTTAAATCGTATGCGGTTCAAGTGTAATGTCATCCCCCTGATGGTGATTGTTGAATATGGACGCTGGGGTCTGATGATAGATAGTATAATGCTGATTTCAAAAGTGTGGTGAACATTCCAAAAATTGAAGATAAAAATAGTAAGAAAGTGTTGGTAATGTCTAAAAGGAATCGGCGATTTTCTGTATTTCACAAAAAGTGGAATAACTCAGAAACGAAGCCCCAAAAAGAAAATTCCAACGAGGCATTTTCTGTTCCAAATTCAACCTAGAATCGGAAAAAGCAATAAAAAAGGGGGGTAAAGAGGAAACCGTAAGTTTCAATAAATGATTTGAGACAGAAAAATAAAAATCGGACTTCCACAAAAAGTGGAATAACTCAGAAACGAAGCCCCAAAAAGAAAATTCCAACGAGGCACCATCTTGATCATCTTCGTCACTGCTTGATGAAAAATCCATGTTGTACTTCACGAAACCTTTTGATTACTTATCCTTTCTCGCCACTGTCCCGCCCCTTCTGTGTGCATAGCATGGGTCACGTCACCGCCACGTTCGTGCCTGGTCAGTGCCACGTCTTCGCCACACGCCCGTCCTGTGTGAATTGGGCCTAAGGCTGTAATTTCCCGATGGGCCCGTTTAGATGGGACACCCTGTGTATATGAAGTCTATTAGTAACTAGCAATAAGGGAAGTCTAACACTCTTTGGTTAAATTATAAAGTTCCTCATACTCTTGAACAATTGTGATTAGGTTAGACATAGATATGTATCTTGCACAGATGAGAGAAATGGAACTACTTGTGAAAAACGTCACTCGTTCTTCCGAAATGGAAGTTGGTGGTGACGGGGTGTACTCGGAATTTCGGAGGTCGGCCATCCGCACCCATCAAATTCCGTGCCCTCTTTGGAACCCTCTTCAGCAAGCCGGTCTCTGATGCGTACAATGCGGATAGGTGTGCTCGCTCACATTTAAAACAGCCTTAAAAATCCTAAAATCTGATCTGTTTGACGCATGCCATCCGTACGATGGGGATAAGTGTGTAAACCTATATGTGAAACGCTGTAAGGCGGTAATTAATATTACCATCTAAAGTAGGACATAATCACATGATTAACCATTTTTTGTACTGGTGGTATGAACTGCTCCTTACTGCTTTACAGGGAACAGTGAGAACTATAGGGTCATTCAGTGATCTTCATGGTATTGATTTCAATGAAGAATCAAACAAGGATGAGTTTCGAAAGTGCACTATGGTCTCAGAAGACTCTGTGAGTAAACAGATCTCCAAACTTACCTTGTTAACTTTATAAAACTATTACATGTCATTCCTGTTTGTAAAACATCATCTATTAATTGTGGTTGATGCAGGAAGAAAAGGAAGATTCTGATTCAGAAGATGCTGGACCTTCCGTGCAGCCGGAATACAACATGTTCAAACCAGTTGAAGGATCCTACTGGGTATATCTCAAAAATGGAGGATCCTATTGTGCCATTTTTTTAATGTTTTTCATATTCGTATTCACCCAGATATGTGGAAGCTTTCACGATTTTTGGCAATCGCATTGGTACGAGTGTTAAACTAATCAGTATCTATTTCTATTATATAAATGAGAATGTTGTTTTGTTTCTCCTATCAGGTGAGGCAAGTGCGTTCTATTTTCACACAAATCTCACTTTGACTCCACACCATTTTTAGCCTAATGAGAATTTTCCAATTCCAATTTCGTCATTCAAATCTCCTAACGTTTCTGAATGATAAACATCCATGAAAAATTCAATTGGGGCATTTTGTATTTTCAAATCGAAAAAATAAGACAAGAGGTCGAAAAACGCACTTGTCCCAGGGTTGTGCAAACATGTGCGTTCTCATCATTGAAGCTAAGAGAATAGAGTGCAATCAGGTGAAATTCAATAAGAATGTATTTTTTCAGAATAAATAGAATTAAATATAAATTAGAATATAATAAATCTAATGACTCGGGCCTTCTTCAATTATGAGTAGGTTCTAGTCGTTTGTGTATTAGCTTTTTGAAGAGTTTTGATAAAACTGGTAAAAGTGAAATTGGTCTGTACAAACTTAGTTCCTCTAGGGGCTTGCCTGGTTCAGAAATCATGATGACCTCAGCGATCTTCCACAATTGAAGAACGCATCGGAGTCCTATAACCGCATTGATAATCATGGTTATTTTTGCAAAGGCTTTATGTGGAAGATGCTTTAAGGATCTAGCCAGTAATAAGATCGTAGCCTGGGGCCTTTTCGGGCTGATTTCTTTATTAATTGTGTGTATTACTTCTTCAATAGTGACAGGTGGAATATCAATCTCTTGATCGAGTTCAATTGTATCCTCTACCAGGGGATAATCTGTCATTGTTGGATTTGGAGTGAATATACTGGATGACTTCATTCATACTTCTTTGTACTGATGGATTTCTCTGGTGCTGGCTGGGCTTTCCCCTGCTTCTAATGTTGCATTAGATTTAAATTGAATGCCTATGCCTAGCCTCAACGGCTACTGAACAGCCACGATAATTTACAGTGTGATCTCCAAAATAGTTGGCACATTTTGCTGGGGTATCTTTGGGCTTGGAGCAATCCTCAGTGAGATGACCTTCGGCACATTTGACACACCAAGGTGGTTTTGTATAGAAGATTCTAGTGTGGTTAAACTCCTGACACCTTTTACTCTGAGATGGACGTTTTATTGATTTGATTGGCTGCACTGTTACGTACCCTTTGAGAACCTGCTTTATTCTGTAAAATTTCTCGAGATCCAGATCTTTTTGAAAATCAGCAATGTACATATCCAGTGGATTTTTTGATTTCCACTCTAGCTTTCTATTTACTTGGAGTATACTATTTGAGCCGAATTGGTCTCTTAGATCATTGAGGACCTCCTCGGTTGGCCAAGATTTGTGAATGCCCTTGATCATTACTTTTACGGGCCGATCCTCATTATTTTTATAGGTATAGTGTGGGATTCTTTGTTTCTCAAAACATTTAGTAATAGTACGAAAGCCATCTGAATCTACCGTATTCATTTCAACCACATCTTTTGACATAGAGGTGAAACTAACGTTAGTTGTTTTTCCTCAACCATTTTTTCTAAGGCTGGACAGGACGAAACTCTCTCGATATAAACAGGAGGAGGTTTGGGCTCTTTTGTGTTTTGTATCAACTACAGATTTTTTTCTAAGAGGAGGTAAATCGGATTTCCTCCTTTTATGACCTTTTTGGATCACATTATCCTATTCGCCTGTCTCATTGGCTAGGATTTCTTCGTCTGTATAATATTCCTCTTCTGGGGGGGGATACCGATTTAGAAAACTCCACCAGAGGAGTTTTACTTTTAAGAGAGTCAATCTCTGTTTTCAACTGGGTAATTTGATATGTTTTATTTGTATTGATATCATTCAAAATACTGCATAAATTATTGATAATTTTGAACGACTGATTTATTGAGCTCCGAGCGGCTGGCGAGTTAAGGAGTTCCGGAATGTTGTTTAAACAATCTTCAGGCCTTTTTGCTCGAGCTCGCGCTTCCAAAATAAGTTCGACTTATGCAACCTCCATTCCACGCAGGCAAGAAAACACTCGCGGGGACGACCGTTTTGTTTTTCCTCTTCCGTGGTTTGAACGAGACTAAAAATAGTAAAAATAAATGAAGAATAGGTATGTTAAGCTCAAAGTTTTAAAACATAAATCACCTGGAAAAAAAAAAAAAAAAATCAAAGAAATGCAACTCACCTTAAACTTGACTTCCCATTTTTCGATGAAGGTTTTTTTTACCACACTGTTTCATAGCCATCAGCCCTCATCATCTGTTCGGAAATGTAATCATCTGATCGAGCGGAATTGTTTTATCAAATGATAGGGTGTCTTCGTTACAGCAGGGGCCAAATCCCGTTTAAAATGGTAAAAAACGCAGTTGCCCCACCTGAATTGCATTGGTACAAGTGTTTAACTAATCAAGTATCTATCTCTATTATATAAATGAGAATGTTGTTTGATTTCTCCTATGTTGCTGGCCAAATGGCTGACTGGATTTTAATGCGGTTTTTCTCAAAATTATCAGCAAGTTTGAGAAATGGTTTTAGGCTATATATCTAGACTTACTCTTCGGCTTTCCCCTTTGAGAATAAGTAATATGGACAGCTATCAGCGGTAGTTGAGTCATAAAACAGTACCTATGTGCTGCTTTTTGTCACAATGGACCAGGCAAACCGGCAAACGACGCTACTTTCAAGATAGCCATACACTGACCAGCTGATGTCATATGAGATGAATCGTTAATAATGTATTGTGTGGGACCTATTATAGTTTTCTCTGAATTGTATTCGAATATGCTTACTCAAATAGTACGATGTAAGTTGTTTTGTGATTTAATTTTTAATTAATATCTGCTATGCGTTATTGCGTACTTCGAGTAGGTGCGTGGCGGGAAGCGTCATTTTCATGGAACAGCACGACGCCAGCGTACGTACCTATCAACTGAGCGAGGAAATAAGAGCTATAGCATTCCATATTATTTATACTCAAAGGCTTTCCCTAACGACATCGCCCAGGTAAACAACTGTGTAATCAAGGAAAAACCGAGCATGCGTCGAATTTTTCACGTTAAAAGTGGATGGCGTGGGTTCACGCGTAAAGAACTTTCGATAACAAATTTAAAGATTTTAACGAAACTAAGGTTATATTACCTATATTGTTGGTTATTTCGAGAGGACGCCTGGTTGAAAATTAATTAGGTTCAAGTTGAAACTTGATTGAAGAAATTTGAATTGGAGCCTTTTTGGGACTGCTGGGTAAAAATGACAAGGTTAAAAGCCACCTTATAGCACAAGGTGCTATGTAATTACCGGTCTTAGATTGCCTGGAGCCGATCATAGGTGCACAACTAGTTGACTATACATACAATCTCTGCTGGTACCATCTAACAATATATATGTATTCCTAAGCCTTTGATGCAAGGGACTCCCTTAATTTAAGAATGTGGAATTGAATAGTTTTCTCCATTAAGTTACTCTGGCGAACACCGTTACTCGCCATGGTGCTTTTCCACATGACTGAATGGTGGCCAATACTGATGAAATCCCATGTGCGTCTGTGATACCCTTATCGGAAATTAAAGGTGAATTGGACCACATGTTACGTGACGTACATCTTACTTAAAGGGAACATTTATGATCTATAAACACCTAAAAAATAGTCAGAACTTTATTCAAAAAAATTTTACACTTCCCGTGTTACCCAATGGCCATTTTGATCATTTTCAGGCTGAAAAAGGAAGATAATTTCCAGCACACTAGTGAAAGTGGAGTATACGAAGTAAAATTCCATAACTCTAGCAAAGATCAGCTAATCTCTTCGATACAAAATGTAGATTCCACTACTGAATCCAGTCTGATCGTGTTGGGAGTCGCTCTTGTGGTTATGGTGTTTTCTGCAGCATGTGAGGTATTTTATTGGGCTCACTTTAGTAACAACTCATCGAGAAATGTTCACGAAAAAATGTTCAATTCTGTCCTGCGGACAACGATGCAGTTCTTCAACAACAATATATCAGGTGAATACCCTATCTTATAAACCGCACCCGTCCTAGAATAAGGGTACAACTCAAAAATCGCGATTTTTGAGTTAGTTGTGGTTCTGAGAAGTAGAAACGGTCTAGTTTGTCTGTAGAAGGTGGAGATATGTGCAGGGCACTCTAATTCCGCTAGAGAGTGCGTGTGTCTTTCTTCTATGGACGGAGTAACCAATTCACGTCCTAGGAAGAAAGACACAACTCAGATGAGTTCAAATAGTCTGTGTTTCGTTTTGTGTTGTTTCCTTTTTGTGTGGAAAATTTTAACTTGTGTCTTTCTTTTCTGAACATTTTGGATCCTGACTGGTGAGATTTCAGTGTTTGAGTTGGAATAACTCAAAAATTCTTAAAAAATCAACAAAACCGTTCCCCCCACTCCCTTCCCACTGTCAAAAAAACTATTTATTCACCATGGGGCGTTAGAGTAATAATGTAGGAAACAAGTTTCGCAAACATAAATAATGTTCATAGTGTTCCAAAGAACGGGTAGCCAATGGTGTGGAAGAAAACTTTGAATGCAATTTGCCGAAAATGACAATTTTTGAGTTGTACCCTTATTCTAGGATGGGTGCGATATATCCTATATATATGTAGACACTATCTTTCTACTCGTGATCACGGCAAGTCGCCGAAATATTGAGGTATTTTTCCCTTTTATCAGAAGTTTTTGTGACTATATATATATATATATATATATATATATATATATATATATATATATATATATATATATAAATTCTTTTTGCTTTTGCTTTTTTTCTTTTTGTAGCACGTGAGGAGGGACCAAATTCCCGGTACTTTTCCGTTATAACCCCCCCCCTCCCACACAGTCAATTTGTCTTCAACACGCCCGTTCGATGTTTCTAGGCATTCCTTCTTACTTAGATTACATATTTACGTAGAATTGGTGACAATTTCAAGCTGTGGGAAGAAATTATATTATTAAAAAAAAAGAAGGAGAAAAAGAATTACCGTGTTTTCAGAAGTTGCCGACGTCAGTGAGGATTTGTTGAAAAAAATTGGCGTGGTTGTGGTTTGATTGCCTTCACATGAATTCGCACAAGTAGAATGCACATGAATTCGCACAAATAGATCAGAATGCTGTGTATTGGTTGGTGGTGTGGATGCTCGCAAGCTCGCATCTCAAAATTAAATAACATCAAGTAGTCAATCCCTTAGTAAGAATACAGATTAGCTGGACTAATAGGTCAGAATGATGTGTATACTTTGGCAGTCTGGATGCTCGCAAGCTCGCATCTCAAAAATACATAACATATTCTAAGTAAATGCCTAGAAACATCGGGCGGTGTGTTGAAGACAAATTGACTGAGGGGGGGGGGGGGGGGGGGGGGGGGGGTTATAACGGAAAAGTACCAAATTTCCTATGTGCACAAATAAATAATTTAAATTTGAATTTGAATCCTACAACTACTTTTAATACTCCACCTTTTAGCGAATTTTCGTAGAAAATGAAGCTACTGCAATGGCTCCAAGAATTTTTAAATAAACATTTTCGAAAATGTTCTTTATTGAAATCCGTTTTGAGACTTTCTGAAAGGAGTAGAGTTTTACGCTTTTTATACAGGGTGTTTCAAACTAAATTGTACAAACTTCAGGGGCCGATTCCTAGAGCTCATTTCTGACTGAAAGTTCCTCTTGAGAATTTTTTTAATGTTCAGTTTTTTAGTAATTTTCACGATTTTTTCTCGTGTTTTCTACCTTATGACATTACAACGACCATACCTCCGCTTGGGATTACTGTAAAATCAAAAATAAGGATGCTGTTGAAAAGAACGGTAAATTACCTATCTACTTAATGTCAAATCATTCTTTTAAGCTTACTTATTACATAAAAAACGCTGCAATTATTTCACAAAGGTTTATTATTTTTTCAATTGAGTATGATCGTAGTTTTAGTTGGCTTGCGTGCGTGCGTCCAGACTCCTCGGCGTGTCCTATTTCGAGTTGCCATAACCTATACTTCTATAATTATATACGCATGTTTATGTTTCTCGATTTGAGCTCCTATCTATTCAAATAGTTATTGCCTTAATAATATCATTATCTAAGTACGTACGAAAAGTCGAGAGGATATGTTATTAAATATGCGTAGGAAAAGCATTGGTATTAACACACAGATATGACCTAGAAAAAAACATATATTCATGCCTCGAAGGAACGCCGTACCCACCTCATGGTGCCGCGGTGTATTATATGGGTATAACACGTCAAAGTAATAAATATCCATTCTCCTACACTCCTCTGCTACGCCCCTGGTCACCCCAGACACCACAAGGTGCCGCGGCGCCTCCTCTCACTCCACAGCCCGCTCACCACCCCTCACCTCCAACCATGACCCCCTGCCAAGCGTGCCAGGCGTGCGTGCTTGCGAACTAAATCACTCGCGACGAAGTTGTGGAAACCCATTATAAAACGGAAGTTAGTGAAAAAACGTTGTCTATTTCCACGAAAAATAAAGAGTTACAATGTTAAATCGATTTCGACGGTTAGGCCATCATCAGTAACAAACAATAACTGAAGACACATTAGAAAGGAAACAGCTTATATAGAGACAGGTGAAGGGAGATTGAATCCCATTGGTCGAGAGAAAGGAAAGGGGCAGGAGGTACAACCAATCAAGTGCATACAAAGTGAAAGGGAGATTGAATCCCATTGGTCGAGAGAAAAGAAAGGGGCAGGAGGTACAACCAATTAAGTGCATACAAAGTGAAAGGGGATTATAGCTAATCAGATGAAGTGAAAAGGGGGGAAATAACTAAATAGGGTTTCAACAGTGTGAAGGGATAATTCCAAGGTTTACAGAAATGGACCTATCAGTGGTGAAATATATTGAGGTATATCCTCATTTAAACATTTACCAGACCTGTCACTTTTGATAATTTCGAATTTTTCAAGTACATTCAACATACCTCCCTTTGGGCAAAAATGAAGAAATTCTACAAACTGTCTGTCTGTCAAATCAAAATTGTAACTATGATTAGATTCCTTAAGATGTTTTGCAAATGTAGACTTACCCTTATTTTCCCTGAAATCCTCCATATGCTCGTCTATTCTTTCCCTAAATTTCCTACCAGTCTGACCGCAATATTCGTAGCCACAAGAACATTTTAATTTATAAACTCCACTTTTATCCTGCACACTAATTTTATCCTTAACGGATCCTAGTAATGCTTTAAGACTATTTTTATTTTTAAAACCTACTTTATAACCTCTTGACGATAGAATTTTGCCAATTTTATCAGAAATTTTCCCATAATAAGGTAAACTTATCCATTGCTTTTCTTCTAAAGTTACATCTTCCCGAGCCAGATTGGAAACTTTTTCCCTACTCTTTTTCCTAAGAACCTTATCCCATATGGTATCAACGAGATCTCCTCCATATCCGTTACTAGCCGCTATGCTTTTGATAATGGATTTTTCTTTTGATAAATTTTGTTCACTCATTGGGATAGATAGTGCTCGGTTGATCATACTATGGAAGGCTGCATGCTTATGTACTAAAGGGTGATTTGAACTACTATGGATCGTGATATCGCTATATGTATCTTTTCTGTAGATTGAAAAATCATGCTTCTCATTTACTAAAGAGATGGACAGATCAAGAAAATTTAGTTTATTCCCGCCGAATTCGAGGGTGAATTTGATATAGGGATCTAATTTATTGATTTTTTCGTGAAAAGAATTTAGTTGTCTTTCTGTGCCCTTCCATAGAATGATGATATCATCGACATATCTATACCAATAGAGAAGATTATTTGTGTTAAAAGTTGTAAATATTTGTTGCTCAAGATAATCCATGTAAATATCTGCAAGCAGAGGAGATAACGGAGAACCCATAGCAACCCCTGGCTGTGTATAGCATTGCCCCTCGAATAAAAAGTAATTTTGATCCATACAGACAGACATCAAATTAAACAATTCATCCTTTTCGAAAATATTAAGTTTAGAGCCGTGAATCAGCCTGCATACCACATCTTTGCAGCTAGCTACATCGATATTGGCGAACAGACTAACCACATCAAAAGAGGCGAGTTTAGCATTTGGAGGCATCTGAATGTCCTTAATTTTGGAGACCAAATCATAAGAATTTAGTACAGTATGTTGAGGCCGAAAGTTGATTTTGTTTCTAAATAAAATATTGAGTTTTTTAGCCAATTTGTAGGCAGGAGCACCAATATAAGACACCACCGGTCTCATCGGCGCTCCTTCCTTATGAATTTTAGGGAGACAGGATAACCTGGGCGCATGAGGGTTCATTTCTACAAAACTTGGAATGTACATATTTTTTTAGTAGGCTATCTTCTGATTGTTTAACTACTTTTCGAACTAATCTTTGAAATTTTGAAGTTGGGTCAGATGGGAGATTTGAACAATTATTATCTTCTAGAAAATTTTACAGTTTTTGAAACATAATCTTGCTTATTTAAAATGACAGTTGTATTACCTTTATCTGCTTTGAGGGCAACAATATTTTTCTGGGCAAACTTCTTCTTTAGAACAGCTGCAATAGTCTCCTCCTTCCCGGGTGGTGGTCCTAGTGATCTTGATGAGGACTGGATCTCTTCAGCACAAAGTGTTTTGGTGGCTGATGGTCCATTCGAAGCCTCGACGGAAAATGCCAAATCCCGAATCGCTGAAGCTCCAAGGGAGAAAGATGGGTTGTGCTTCAACCCTTTCTCAAGAAGAGATACTTCTGCCGGAGAAAATGTGACATCCGACAGGTTCTCCACTTTCTTGAAGAATGGGCAGGATACTGTTGATGGAGATGGAGTCTTAGGGACTGGCTTTTTAGACTTCAAAAGTTGTAATAATTTACCTTCCAGAATCTTCTTTTTCGTCAATCCTTTCTTCCATGCGGTTTCAACTGCGTGTTGCTCGATAAGTTCCCATTCACAGGAGGTGTAGCGGGTGGTGAGTTCTTGGTACATATAGTAAAGTTTTTCCCGAGCAATATCACGAACACTATACCATCGATGGAGTTCACTTTTTACAAGTTTAATTTGGGCCTCATTGATAATTCGGATCGCGGCACCTGAAGGGTGCTTACATTGAATTTTCACAAAATTTGGAATTACACTGTTGGAAATACACTGTTGATTAAACCAAATGTTCCTTTCCGCGATAACTATGCGTGTTTTCAGTTTGATATACCAACTCGCGATTTCTGCTCGACTTGCAGAACTGATACGAACTAAATCACTCGCGACGAAGTTGTGGAAACCCATTATAAAACGGAAGTTAGTGAAAAAAAACGTTGTCTATTTCCACGAAAAAGATTTTCGTGGAAATAGACAACGTTTAAGGTAAATTATTACAACTTTTGAAGTCTAAAAAGCCAGTCCCTAAGACTCCATCTCCATCAACAGTATCCTGCCCATTCTTCAAGAAAGTGGAGAACCTGTCGGATGTCACATTTTCTCCGGCAGAAGTATCTCTTCTTGAGAAAGGGTTGAAGCACAACCCATCTTTCTCCCTTGGAGCTTCAGCGATTCGGGATTTGGCATTTTCCGTCGAGGCTTCGAATGGACCATCAGCCACCAAAACACTTTGTGCTGAAGAGATCCAGTCCTCATCAAGATCACTAGGACCACCACCCGGGAAGGAGGAGACTATTGCAGCTGTTCTAAAGAAGAAGTTTGCCCAGAAAAATATTGTTGCCCTCAAAGCAGATAAAGGTAATACAACTGTCATTTTAAATAAGCAAGATTATGTTTCAAAAACTGTAAAATTTTCTAGAAGATAATAATTGTTCAAATCTCCCATCTGACCCAACTTCAAAATTTCAAAGATTAGTTCGAAAAGTAGTTAAACAATCAGAAGATAGCCTACTAAAAAAATATGTACATTCCAAGTTTTGTAGAAATGAACCCTCATGCGCCCAGGTTATCCTGTCTCCCTAAAATTCATAAGGAAGGAGCGCCGATGAGACCGGTGGTGTCTTATATTGGTGCTCCTGCCTACAAATTGGCTAAAAAACTCAATATTTTATTTAGAAACAAAATCAACTTTCGGCCTCAACATACTGTACTAAATTCTTATGATTTGGTCTCCAAAATTAAGGACATTCAGATGCCTCCAAATGCTAAACTCGCCTCTTTTGATGTGGTTAGTCTGTTCGCCAATATCGATGTAGCTAGCTGCAAAGATGTGGTATGCAGGCTGATTCACGGCTCTAAACTTAATATTTTCGAAAAGGATGAATTGTTTAATTTGATGTCTGTCTGTATGGATCAAAATTACTTTTTATTCGAGGGGCAATGCTATACACAGCCAGGGGTTGCTATGGGTTCTCCGTTATCTCCTCTGCTTGCAGATATTTACATGGATTATCTTGAGCAACAAATATTTACAACTTTTAACACAAATAATCTTCTCTATTGGTATAGATATGTCGATGATATCATCATTCTATGGAAGGGCACAGAAAGACAACTAAATTCTTTTCACGAAAAAATCAATAAATTAGATCCCTATATCAAATTCACCCTCGAATTCGGCGGGAATAAACTAAATTTTCTTGATCTGTCCATCTCTTTAGTAAATGAGAAGCATGATTTTTCAATCTACAGAAAAGATACATATAGCGATATCACGATCCATAGTAGTTCAAATCACCCTTTAGTACATAAGCATGCAGCCTTCCATAGTATGATCAACCGAGCACTATCTATCCCAATGAGTGAACAAAATTTATCAAAAGAAAAATCCATTATCAAAAGCATAGCGGCTAGTAACGGATATGGAGGAGATCTCGTTGATACCATATGGGATAAGGTTCTTAGGAAAAAGAGTAGGGAAAAAGTTTCCAATCTGGCTCGGGAAGATGTAACTTTAGAAGAAAAGCAATGGATAAGTTTACCTTATTATGGGAAAATTTCTGATAAAATTGGCAAAATTCTATCGTCAAGAGGTTATAAAGTAGGTTTTAAAAATAAAAATAGTCTTAAAGCATTACTAGGATCCGTTAAGGATAAAATTAGTGTGCAGGATAAAAGTGGAGTTTATAAATTAAAATGTTCTTGTGGCTACGAATATTGCGGTCAGACTGGTAGGAAGTTTAGGGAAAGAATAGACGAGCATATGGAGGATTTCAGGGAAAATAAGGGTAAGTCTACATTTGCAAAACATCTTAAGGAATCTAATCATAGTTACAATTTTGATTTGACAGACAGACAGTTTGTAGAATTTCTTCATTTTTGCCCAAAGGGAGGTATGTTGAATGTACTTGAAAAATTCGAAATTATCAAAAGTGACAGGTCTGGTAAATGTTTAAATGAGGATATACCTCAATATATTTCACCACTGATAGGTCCATTTCTGTAAACCTTGGAATTATCCCTTCACACTGTTGAAACCCTATTTAGTTATTTCCCCCCTTTTCACTTCATCTGATTAGCTATAATCCCCTTTCACTTTGTATGCACTTAATTGGTTGTACCTCCTGCCCCTTTCTTTTCTCTCGACCAATGGGATTCAATCTCCCTTTCACTTTGTATGCACTTGATTGGTTGTACCTCCTGCCCCTTTCCTTTCTCTCGACCAATGGGATTCAATCTCCCTTCACCTGTCTCTATATAAGCTGTTTCCTTTCTAATGTGTCTTCAGTTATTGTTTGTTACTGATGATGGCCTAACCGTCGAAATCGATTTAACATTGTAACTCTTTATTTTTCGTGGAAATAGACAACGTTTTTTCACTAACTTCCGTGCGTGCTTGCGTAAGTCAAGACACTTTTTCGCCCGTTTTTGGCCCATAGCATCTATGCGAGTAAAGCGATCGGGATGGTTAAACGTTAGGACCAACTAGACCCCAAATGGAGTCTATGTGCGAAAAAACGGGGTTTTCAAGTCAATTCTTAGGCCTTTTATGGCCCGGACGGTGGACGGCGGACGGCGGACGGACATTTCAAATTTGGATTCTACGCACCTTGAAACGTAAAGTGACAAAGTTTGAGGGGGGGTTATAACAATTTTTTGCCACACGATCACATAGGCTTATTATTGGAAATAATAAACCAAAAGGAGGCTAAAATGCAAATTTAGAAAAATTTCCAGAATTTGATGTCTTTCCTTGATTTTTTCTGCACTCACTATAAACTATTTTGGAATGACTTCCACGGAGAGAACTTTCTCAAAACCTCAGCTTTCCGACGGTATTGTCACTTTTACTTTCACTTTGTTGATTAAGGGAAAAAATCGTTTTTATTTTATTTTTTGCTTTTTCTTTTCAATGAAATCGAGCGTTTTCTTTAAAAATGTCCCTCTATGAAAATACGGGTTTGGGGTCGGGTTTTCCGTATTATTTTACGCTGAATCGAATGGTAACACTTGCAGAGTTATAAATCACATTTGGGGTCTAGTTGATCCTAGAAGCTCTGCATAAGTTATTAACAACCCCAAAGGATAGCTTTTTTAATGGTTGAAATATTTAAAAAATCAAGATCTCAAAAACATTCAAGGTAACAGTACCCTACCCTCCCGCCCATATATGAGACACCCAACATAACTAACACAGGTCGGATTTCCGGCGTGGGAATGAGTGATGAAATGACGCCAGTACGCCCTAGTGGAGGTTTGGAGAAGGTGGATCAGCTGTTTTGTGTGTGTGTTAATGATTTTTTCGTTGTCAGTTATAGACATTATCTCAAAGAATCGAATGAAACCACCCGAAATGCTGTACTTCGTTCTCCTTAAGGGCTAGAACTTTGAGGGTAAAATCATGCGCATGACATCTTTGATTAGTGAGTCACATAGGGGCAAGCGAAATGCTTGTGATGTTTTCCAAGGCAGAGGCACTATAATTATGTTCATGGAAGGACTAGGATTTCAGCCAAAATGTTTCAAAAACGAATATTCTTGGAAACTGTTCATCAGGATTTTTTTTTCAGCAAAATTTTTTCCGTAAAACAGTAATTACTAGGTAGCACTTACAATTTTTCTTCATTTGTTGTACTTTTGTTAATTCAGAGAAAGCACGATTTTCATTGAATATGCATCTCTATTATTTACATTTATATATATCTCTATCTGTATTTCTCCATCTCTATTTCTATCTATATCTATGCTATTTTATAAGAATGAAACTCCGTCTGTTGGTCTGTCGTGTTTATGCACGGTGTGAGTCTAAGAGTTTTGGGATCTTCTTGGGATTTTCCGAAACGGTGTATGAGTGATTTTAAAATTTTCTAATCCCACCCAAACCATGGGCTGTAAGGCCGGAGGGGACCTCTAAACGGCCGTCGAAAATTTCCGGAAAAATAGCGGTTTCGTAGGTTTTTGTGTGAGGAGGAAGACGGCGCAAAAAAAGTATAGAAAAATGCGTAAAAAAAAAAAAGTAACAACCCGTTTTTTGGAAAATTCCGACGAATAACTTGGTTTTTTTTTTCTCATTAAAAAATACCCCATAAAGGTACGTTTTTTGGGACGGTGTTAGTGGGCAAAATACAGTATAAATTTGGAAACAAGGAATATTCAGGATTTTGCCTCAACTATTTCATTTTTTCCATCAGTTATGAACACAATAAACGAATCTGGGAAAATTTTTCATAAATTCAGACTCATGAGTAACGCTCATTTCCATGATTATTTTTTAATTGTTCCCGACACAACAAACACATTGTTCCCGTTGTTGTTGGTTGTTTTTTGTTGTTGTGTGCAATAGTAAGATCTGAGCGAGATCTTTATAAAAAGGTGCTATATGAAAGACCAGTAAAACTGCTCTTATATTCATTAGCACGGTGACGTCGCAGCCCCCACCTGCCTGATCTTTTGCCATAGGTACTACATTACACATGATAATCCTACCCGTTTATTGGCCAAACACTAAGGCCAAACACCCCATGGACCTTGAAATCTGCCACTAATCGTGCGTGTCGGTCATCTCCATCTTGCATTAAGGCCGCCATTCACGACGGAGCCAGATGGCCTGAGGCCGCTAGCTCGAGTACAGATGGGCCAATATTTCTGTGCGCGCGACCAGAACTGGTCGGGTCTAGGCGGGGGGGTTGTCGGGGGTACTTTTGTGAAAACATCCGCGCGGATGTTTTTAGTGCGGGTAATAGCGAAACGTCCACGCGCACAGAAATACAATGCGGAGAACAACAGGCTATGTTTTTAGTGCGGCTAATAGCGAAACGTCCACGCGCACAGAAATCTTGGCCCATCTGTACATTTGGCCCCGGTCCAAATTAGGGGGGTCACACACGGGCGGTGTACGGGGAGCCAGTAGCGTTTCCTCGTTCTTCGGTCCTGGTGCTGTGCGCTTGAGCATCTGACCTCACCAATTCATCACTTTATCAATTGAACCTCTTCAATTTTACTTCAGAATGGACAACGAGGAACTTGTTAACTTAGCTGCCGCTGCAGTTTGCATTTATATGAAGAAGAAGAAGAAACCAAAAAGGCAGTGGCAGAAAGAATGGTTTTCAGCTCGAAATAAATTAACCCATGTCAGGTTGATTGAACACCTAACATTAGAACCAGCTGACTGGCGTAATTACCTCCGCATGGATGTCAGCTTCTTCTGCACAGTCTCTCTACTAGCACTAGGGTCTACTGACCGAAAAAGTTCCAAAAAATCGTCAAGCGCTTTATTTCTTTTCAGTTTGTCATGGTATGACGGGTGAGTCACTTGCCACAAGCACGGTCTCTCCCGGTATTTCTCAATAACCTCCAGGACGAAGTCACGGCCACTCACACAATCCATCGTACACGTACTATCTCCTCGACGTCTAGAAGTACACTGAAAGGATTTTGGCCCGGGGGATGACCCACACACGGAAGAGCCAGTCAGTCGAGCCGGTCCATTTGGGGTGCCGATCCCCACACACGGCAAGTCCACTGGACGGCTCCGTGGCTCGGCTCCATGGATTTTGGCCCGTCCGAAAATCCAGCAAGGCCACTGGGTGGCGCGGGGCCACTTGAAATTTCCCCACACATGGTAGAATATGGATCAGCCCGAGGCCGTTTGGCTCGTTGGCTCCGTCGTGAATGGCGGCCTTTAAGGCTGGTTCAATATGGACTGAATTCCAAACCAGGGCTGGCCATTCTGGCACTTTGGTTTATCAATTTTTCGTGAACATGCTTTACCAGACCTCCTTCTGTACAATTCAGCTAGCATGGTTCAAATCCATCTACTCACTGCATCCATCACAACGATGTGGGAGTCATACTTTTGCAGTGGTTGACTGTAAGCCATTAGGATGAATGCTTGCACAATTTTTTCAAGGGCCCTCTTCCGTTTTCGGGGTAAATTACTGTTGCAAAGGAGTCTTTCACTTCTTGTGATGGTAGTAGCAATGATGAAGACCTTCTCTTCCTTCTGAACTTCCCAAACCTGATCCTCATGCCAATGCATCCCACAGCTATTCCCAGTGGCCAGGGCTTCAGCCAGTACGTTGGTGGCTCTTTTTGAGGCAGTGTAGTTGAAGCAATGGGTTTTCACTGGATCCTCCAGTGCCAAGCCACCTAGCTTGCCAGGTAGCTCAATAGTACAGTGTAAGGTTGTGGGGTACTGGAGCAGCAATGATTTGAACCCTTTTGGGGGGCGTGATGCGCCAAGTTTTGATGATATATTATTTACGAGATTTGATAATATTATCCGATCAATGATTTGCGTAGAAGGGCTATCTAATACAGAAACAATAAACCTTTGAGTAATAATTAGCAGCGGGGTTTTTTCCTTTCTTTTTGCTATAAAATTGGTTGTTATCAATTTCTTTACACTCAAAGTGTCAAATTCCAAAAGTAACATAATTTCAGCAGACGTTGACTCGTGACATGTCGAATGCGGTTTGAAAAGCGTTATGTCAATTCCAGAGAATGAAAATGTGTCCTTGACCCATCTGGCAAGAGACTGCTTTGACGCAGGATGTGTGGCTTTCCGTAAGTTATGAAAAGACTGGGACAGCCAGATAGATGTAAATCAGCAGTCATTTCCTCGTATAAAAAATCTGCTCTTACGGTTATGCTGCATGACTGGAAGTTTTCGAATATTTATATAGGTACCTGTTCCCGCTTCACAAGTGCTCTTTATGTTTGTTTATGTCTCTGACCCTCATCCCAGTACATAGTGCGTCTTGATATCAAGCTCCCAGCACGCTTCCCCACCAAGACCTTCCACCACTTCAATCAGTCTGCTGCGTTCTCTCGTTGAGATTGCCGTCCATCCCCTCGAGCTATTTTTTCTCTCTAAACGAGTCGATTGGATTTAACAAGTCACAGTTTTCCTAGAGGAGCGACCTTCCACTCTTTGTATGGTTTGAAGACGATCGTCTCTGGTGCCGGCAGGATCTTCGACGAAGAACTTGAAATCCTATAAGGACTCTTCGTTTGATATACTTCGAACATCGATGTAAGTGCCTTTACCAACCCATCGAAGTTGGGGTCTTGTGCTCCGCCATTATACACGTGATGTCCACCTCTAACAATTTCGATTTATTTGCAGCTACTGGCTTCTGGGAACCCCTCTGTCATTCTTCTAATCCAGGTGTCACTTCATCAGGACCATTTCCACATTCCCCGGACGTGCAAATCCGATATTGGACATCCCATTTACCATCCCTTCTCCACATCAAATCGGGTCAGAGATATCAGTTATATAGATATACATTATACAGATATCAAAAGAAATTTTAGTTAATACAGCGCAATATCAGAATCCTGGCACAAAACCAATTAAATCATAGATTTGACGGCACATATATAATAACTAGCATTAAGTTATATACAAATAGGAATTCATGTTAGGAGCTCCTAGTTTCTTTTTCTATTCATAAAGTTTGAAGGTATACATTATACAGTCCATTTAATTTTATCTCTTAAATACAGTTCTAATATTTACGATGGAAATCGGTCGTTTATTTGAGAACACCCTTTCTACGTAACATTTTGGTCCTTCGAGCCGGATAGAATCATTCAGTTGAAATTGAATTTTAATTAAATATATATATTTCCTTTGTGCCGATTGATAAATTTTTCTGAATTATTTCACTATAAATTAAATCGATCAGTCAAGGTGTGCCGATTTACGAGTACATAATTTTATTACAATCTGCTTATATTTTAATACCTATATTTAAATGTGCCAATCTATCATCATTCTGAAATATTTTAGTAAAATGTGCCTACTGCCTGTATGAACTATACCGATGATTATTATATCTATGAATTTGTCACGTTGCGCAATATTTATAATATTTATCTAGATACATATTGAATTTATGCTTCTACGACATACATTCTCCAAAAGTTAATAGGCAATTAGAGCATACGTTGCTGTAATTTTCAATAAGGTTATGCTGGATTCAATTGATACTCTGGGGTGTATGATTGCATAATTCTCAACAGTTTTGTTTCGTAGGTTCACGATTTTCACTAGTCTCGCATTATTTGAAAATAAGTTCAAATTGATAGAATCGTTAGTTAGATTATTATTATTATCATTATTATTTTGATAACCGTAAGAATCCATCTTGAACCATGCCTGATGATCATCCTGTCGATTCCACTCCTAAAAATATCAAATCCCTCAAGAGGAAATTGTGTTCTGTGGCTAGACAAATTGCGCTAATTAACGAAAAGGGAAGAGTGGCTTTTCGCGAGCCAAACACAACTAATATCAATGCCTTTAAGGGGATGTATTTGTCCTTATCTAATTATTGGGAAAAATTTGAATTATATTGGTATCAGATTGCCGAAGCTTACGATGATATTGATAAAATTTCGGATTTTCCAACTGCTGAAGAATCTTCGATGGAGAACAATACTCGGAGATATTTCTATGAAGCAAATGCTACGTATGTTTCATTTACTGACGGAAGTAGGAGCAATATTACTAACCAAAGTGAAAATAGAGGGGTTTCCATCGCTACATCACATGAGCCTATTCCAAGATTATCTAATCTGCCCAAAATTTCATTACCTCCTTTTGATGGAAGAATATTGAATTGGCCTACATTTAAAGACGCCTTTGTATCTATAATACATGAAGATAATTCTATATCATTTATTCAAAAGTTCCATTATCTATTGGGCGCTGTGAGTGGGACTGCTCATACTATTGTGAGCAAATTACCGCTAATTAGTGATAATTATCAGATCGCTTGGAACAATCTAATTCAAGCCTACGACAATAAAAGATTGTTAGCCTCGGCTTATCTCAATGAATTGATAAACTTTAAACCTCAAACAGGTAAACCGTCGGTGGTTTCTTATCAGTTATTTTTAACCAAAGTATCTGAGAGCGTTTCCGCATTCGAACGTTTGGGAGTCTTGAATCCCGCGGAGTTTATCTTGTTTCATATTGCCATCAAAACACTGGATCCGATAACGAGAGAGCAGTTTGAAATCGAGCATAAAGACGTCGACTTTCCAACCTTTAAAAATCTTTCTGATTTCGTCCGATCTCGAAGTATAGCTATGCAACTAGCAGATCAGAATATGGTTGCTTTCAAGTCTGAAACTGACACTTCGATTATTAGAGACCACATTAAATCAAAGGGAACTTATAGTAATAGATCAAAACCTAAGTTCCATTCTAATACTCGTTCAAAATTATCCACAACGCTACTTGCGAGTAAAACTTCTAATAATTTCACTAAATCCGAAAACAAATCTTCTAATAATATTCTTACTCAAGGCATTTGTTGTATTATTTGTAAACAATCTCATAAATTGCTGGATTGTTTAACATTCACCAATGGTAGTAATACACAACGTTCTAAATGGTTGAAATCGTGGAACGGATGTAAAAACTGCCTGTCCGAACTCCATAACACATCGTCATGCAAATCATCTTGGCATTGTAGATTTTGCCCAGAAAAGCATCACTCTATGCTGCATGTTGAATCAAATACCAGTAACTCGTCGGTTCCTTCACCTTCCACTTCGTCTACCAGTCTTCATACCATTTCAGCTAAAGGGTCTCAGGTACTTCTAGGTACTATTATTGCAGAAATTGAAGATGATTACGGCAGTTATCAGCAGATTAGGATTGTTATAGATAGTGGTAGTCAGAGTTCTTTTATTACTCAAAAGTGTTTGAACAAATTGAGGCTAAGCATGATTCACATGCCTAAAAAGGTATCCTGTTTAGGAAATACTATGTTTGATGGTATTAAAGGTAAGGTTTCATGTTCAATTAGACCTCGGGGTATGTTGACACCCACGTTCGTTACCGACGCAATGGTGGTAAATAAAATCACAGATGATCTTCCAAATGTGAAACTTTATCCCAACGATTGGAAAAAGTATCTTAACTACCAACTAGCCGATGACAAATTCTGGGAATCGAATTCGATAGACTTCCTAATGGGTTGTGACCTCACTCCTGATATTTGGACAGGTGACATCATAACGATTGATGAAAATCGTCCTAAATTATTTTCATCAATATTCGGTTATGTTGTATGCGGAAAAATGAAAATGAACAATTCTGTCAACTCTACCACGCTATTCACATCCGATTCACCAGACGTTAGAGATGAACTTCAGAAATTTTGGAAATTAGAAGAACCACTTCAAGTCAAAATTTCTAATTCTGAAGATGATTATTGTGAGGAACATTTTGTGAAAACTCACTATAGGGATTCTTCAGGTCGCTACGTAGTTTCCTTGCCTTTTAAAGAAGGAACTCCTAAATTAGGATCGTCAGCGTCTCATGCACTTAGACGTTTGACTAATTTAGAGCGTAAATTTCAGCGAAACAGTGAACTATCAAACCAATACAAAGATTTTAAGAGGGAATATATTGAAATGGGCCACATGTATCCAACTAAAGATCCAGCAAACTACATTATTCCGCACCATTCGATCGTGAAAGAAGACAGGAATATTACCAAATTGAGAGTAGTTGTCGACGCCAGTTCGCCTACTTCATTAGGATCCCTGAACGATCAACTAATGAGTGGACCTAAACTTCAAACGGACATCAGGAATATACTCCTGAAGTGGAGGATTCATAGTGTCGTCCTAGTAGCCGACATAGTTAAAATGTACAGACATATTATCGTGAATCCAAAAGATAGGAGTTACCAACATATCTATTGGAGGTTTGATGTCTCTGATCCAGTTCAACAATACGAACTATCTACTCTTACATATGGACTATATTCGTTCCCATATTTAGCACTTAGAACTATGTTACAACTGAAACTTGACGAAGGTCATGATTTTCCTTTAGCCTCCAAAGTAATTCCTAACGATATGTACATAGATATTTGGTGTGTGGTACTGATTCGGTAGAAGATGCAATGCAATTAAAAAAGAAATTAATTGATATGTTTGAAAGAGGAGGATTCTATTTAAGCAAATGGGCGAGCAATAGGCGTGAGTTGTTGATGTCAACTTCAGATGGAGCAGAAAATGAATCCATATCATTTTCATTTAATGAGGAAGCCAGCTCAACTATTAAAATACTGGGGTTACAATGGGATTCCGCTACTGATTCATTTTCCTATTCTATAACGTTACCACCTACTGCTTCCACAAAACGATCATTGTTGTCCTCAATTGCTAAAATATATGATCCTTTGGGATTTTTAGCACCTATTGTTTTTTTAGCCAAATCATTCATACAGGATCTTTGGAAATTAAATGTGGATTGGGACGATCCCCTTCCTACTACCATTCAATCACAATGGAATGATTTTCTACTTCAACTTCCTAACTTATCGGAAATAAACATTCCTCGATTGTTATCAAGCGAACGACCTCTGCGTTATCACATCGTAGGGTTCTGCGACGCTTCGGAAAAGGGATATGGCGCTTGTATTTACATTCGTATATTATCGAAAAATACGATCCAAACTAAACTCCTCATTGCAAAAACAAAACTTGCACCGATAAAAACAATTTCTATACCGAGATTAGAACTTTGTGGAGCTCTATTACTAGCTAAAATCTTTTCTATGTTATCCACATTTCTTGAATCCCTACCGGAACCGGAATTACCACCAACACTTTTCACCGATTCAACTGTTGTATTGGGTTGGCTCAAAACTCCTACCTATTCATTAAAAACCTTTGTAGCCAATCGAGTGAACGAAATTTCAAGTCTCACCAAAGATATTACGTGGATGCATGTCCGAACTCAGGATAATCCCAGCGATTGTTGTTCACGTGGTTTGATGCCTAAGGATTTAATTAATCATTACCTGTGGTGGTGGGGACCGCAGTGGTTGAAACAGCCAAGAGAAAGTTGGCCAAAGTCACATTTTACTCCTAAGGAACTTCCCGAATGCAAATCGAACGGTTCGACAATACATGCTCTTCTCTCCTCTCAAACGTCTATCAATATCGCTTGGATTTCGAAATTTTCATCTTATCTTCGACTATTAAGATTTGTAGGCACTATACTTAGATTTATTCACAACAAAAGAAATAAAAATGCTCAGAAATTCGGTCCAATGAGTGCGAATGAATTTCAAAAGGCAGAAGATGTTTGTATTCGACTCATACAAAAAAAAAAACACTTTTTTGAGGGTGACAAAAATAACAGTTTGGTATTTGAAAGGTTTCGTAAGTTATCGCCTTATCTTGATAACCTAGACATTCTCAGGGTGGGCGGCAGATTAAATAACTCAAACCTTACTACCAACCATAAGCATCCCATTTTGCTACCCAACAAAAGTCATTTTACGATATTGATAGTTGATTATTATCATCGAATTTATTTACACCCCGGTCCTGGTCTCCTTCAAGCCCTCATCCAATTAAAATTTTGGATCCCTGCATTAAGACAGTTGGTGCGTCACCGAACATTTATGTGTTTGACCTGTTTCAAGGAGCTAAAGGCACATAAATCTATCCAGCCTACTATGGGTGACCTTCCCGAATTCAGGGTGTCAGAGGGTAGAGTTTTTCAACATGTGGGGATTGATTTTGGAGGACCATTCCTGATTCGTGAGTCCTTGAGGCGCAAAGCTGCTCTAGGAAAAGCCTACCTTTGTTTATTTATCTGTATGCAAACCAAGGCGTTGCACTTAGAAGTCGTATCAAGTTTGTCTACTGAAGCATTCTTGGCCTGTCTATCCCGCTTTATTGCAAAGCATGGGGTCCCTCAACATATTTACAGTGATAGAGGAACCAACTTCCAAGGTGCTGCGAATCATTTAAAGGAACTTCAACTATGGTTTGATGATGAGATCACACAGAACTCCATTCTGCATCATTGCTCTCCCATGAAAATTAACTGGCATTTTAACCCTCCAAAGGCTCCACATTTTGGAGGACTATGGGAAGCCGGAATAAAGTCAGTTAAAGGTCATCTCCGTCGAGTGGTTGGAGAAACCAGTTTAACTTTCAAAGAACTAGATACACTCTTTAAATCAACGGAAGCAATACTTAATTCGAGACCGCTATGTCCACTGTCAGGAAGCCCAGAAGAGACTGATTTTTTGTCACCTGCGCATTTCTTAATCGGTGACAACTTGATGAGTTATCCAGAACCTTCTCTTCTAGATCTTCGCGAAAACAGGTTGTCTCGATGGCAGCTGGTAAAGCAAAAGACGCAGCATCTGTGGCAGCGTTGGAAGACAGAATACCTGTCGACTCTTCAACAGAAGACTAAGTGGACCGACGCCAAGACTCCCACTGTTATAGAAGGAACATTGGTTCTTCTGAAGGACGAGAGCCCTGTAACTCAATGGGCACGAGGCAGAGTAACAGCGCTCCATCCTGGGAAGGATGGCATTCCCCGAGTTGCCACAGTTCAGACAGCAAACTCTTCCTTTCGTCGTCCACTTGTCCAACTTGTTCCGCTCCTTCCTCTTTCGCAACAACCCTTCGATGTCGATCCTTAGAAATTTGAATTTTACAAATTTGGTGGGCGGAATGTTCCCGCTTCACAAGTGCTCTTTATGTTTGTTTATGTCTCTGACCCTCATCCCAGTACATAGTGCGTCTTGATATCAAGCTCCCAGCACGCTTCCCCACCAAGACCTTCCACCACTTCAATCAGTCTGCTGCGTTCTCTCGTTGAGATTGCCGTCCATCCCCTCGAGCTATTTTTTCTCTCTAAACGAGTCGATTGGATTTAACAAGTCACAGTTTTCCTAGAGGAGCGACCTTCCCCTCTTTGTATGGTTTGAAGACGATCGTCTCTGGTGCCGGCAGGATCTTCGACGAAGAACTTGAAATCCTATAAGGACTCTTCGTTCGATATACTTCGAACATCGATGTAAGTGCCTTTACCAACCCATCGAAGTTGGGGTCTTGTGCTCCGCCATTATACACGTGATGTCCACCTCTAACAATTTCGATTTATTTGCAGCTACTGGCTTCTGGGAACCCCTCTGTCATTCTTCTAATCCAGGTGTCACTTCATCAGGACCATTTCCACATTCCCCGGACGTGCAAATCCGATATTGGACATCCCATTTACCATCCCTTCTCCACATCAAATCGGGTCAGAGATATCAGTTATACAGGGGTGCCCCCCCCCCCCCAAGCGCAACGACTCGAGCCCCCCCCCCAAACTCCCGACCCCCCCCCCCCCCCCCAAATTAAAATATTTATTAAATAGGTAGTGTAAATGATACACTGATGTGATAAAGAATGTTGTATTTCTTGTTTTACAAATGTCAGTAATTAATTTTTAATTGACAGTAAAACAAGTACATACAATAAGTATATTTATGTAGAATTTCAATTATCTACAGTAACTATATACATTGCTCAAAATACACCACTTTGGCTACTATAGCTAAACAAGCCAAAGTATATTATATTTAACGTTATTAGTTATATGCCTTATTAGGTTTGCTTACAATCGACAGAGCAGTTTTTTTCTTTGTGCTGATGATAAAGAAAATGCATCAATTATTTCCTCGTTAGATATAGACTCCATCACATCTTTCTCTGCAGAAAGAACCAACAAGTTTGACAGCCAAGCATCTCCCATTGCAGCTCTGAGCCTGTTTTTTATTATTTTTACCTGGCTCATTGCTCTTTCCGCAAGCCAAAGACATTACCGCTGTCATTATGGCACTCACAACGCATGCGCACAATACCTGTTTCTACAACATATTATCCAATAAAGTAATTCGAATTGAAAACAGCTGACGCTAGCAAATTGTTAGTATAAATCTTATTACTTGTTCATAAAAAAATTAAAAAAATACTCATTTTTCTAACCCCCCCCCAAAAATTTTAACGACGCAGTTTGCGTCGTGACCCCGCCCTGTGGGCACCCCTGAGTTATATAGATATACATTATACAGATATCAAAAGAAATTTTAGTTAATACAGCGCAATATCAGAATCCTGGCACAAAACCAATTAAATCATAGATTTGACGGCACATATATAATAACTAGCATTAAGTTATATACAAATAGGAATTCATGTTAGGAGCTCCTAGTTTCTTTTTCTATTCATAAAGTTTGAAGGTATACATTATACAGTCCATTTAATTTTATCTCTTAAATACAGTTCTAATATTTACGATGGAAATCGGTCGTTTATTTGAGAACACCCTTTCTACGTAACAGTACCTTTAATAAAAATACAAACAACGTAGGTAACTATTAATGCAGTCAACTATATAATAACTATAAAATATATTTTTCCCTGCAATTACAAATGTACCTATGCTGAATTGTTGGAAAGAAAAAACAAACATTAAACAACTTGCTCTACCATCTGTTGCCCACTAGAAGCCCTCAGCATATTTTTATATTATTCATAGACATATTGATCTTTGTTCTCTCTAGTATCCTTTAACTATGGGTTTGTTCGGACACGTAGTTCGTAACCGTTCGTAACTGGACACGCCCACTTTTGGCTGTTCGGACAACACGAGAACCAGTTCTGAAAGACCTCGAACTAGCAGTTCGTTGTTCGGACGTAGTAGTTCGTTACCGTTCCGAACCAGTTCTACCAGTTCTGTCTTTTTTCCAGAAATAATAGTTCTAGACATGCGCAGTAAACAAGCTTGGCCCCGCCCCGTATGCACGTACCTCCCGCCAAACTTTCAAGTTTTCATCAGCCTTCTTAATTCACGTTCTCGCGCTCACATTTTTATCTGATGTCTTTTCAATTTATCTTGCCCTTAACGTTTCATACAACTGTAAGTAACTCGTGTAGGTACACGATTGCAACCTTACGGTACGACATAAAAACATTCCGATTCTAGAGATGGGTTTCTATACCCCTACTTAAAATAGCCTAAAATTGTTATTTTAGGGTTAACAAATCGAAGTATGTGAAAAAACGTCTTTTTTAGCGAATTTTTGAGGAAAATTAGGCTATTGCTCTCGCCTCAAAATTTGTAGAATGTGAATTTTTGAAAAAATGTTATGCAGAAATCCGTTTCTGGCTATTCTGAATCATATTCTGAAGTTTAACGGATTTTTTTATGTATGTATGTATGTATGTATGTATATATGTATGTATGTATATATGTATGTGTCATTCCAGACCATAACTGTCCGTAGAATTGTGCTAGAAACAAATTTTAAAATGTTAAGGACACAAAACAAAAGTTCAAGTTCGTTGGCCAGCATGATCGGATTACATCTTCGGGTTGAAATTTTCAAAAATGTAGTCCAAATTTTCAAAATAGCTTGTTTTTTGCGATTTGTTGTGCGAAATAATTTTTTCAGCTTACTAACATGTGGTATATTCGGAATCAGCGTAAAATTTCCTATAAGAATATGTATCTAGTTTTCAAAAATTTCAATGTTGAAAAATCAGTCAAAAATCGAAATAATGCCGTTCGCTAGTTGTAAAAATCGGTAATATTTGCATGAAACATTGCCCAAATTCAGATTGAACTACTCTTATGGAAGTATCCCTGTATAACCAATCCTAGAACCATGCTGTTTAAAACGTAGGTAGTAGGTGCTTGTTTAAAAAAAAAAAAAAAAAAAAGTAATCACAACTGATGAGTTTACTCTGTGAAATATTCCGTCCTCCGATTCTCTCGGTCGCTCTCTTTAATGTTTTACGCTCAACTGTTTTAGGACTTGATGTAGCTTTAATACTGACTGTGGCTTAGAAAATATCAGCCATGAAATTATGAAGAAGTTCTATTTATGTATGTACTAGCACGCAGACCCAAGGCCTCGCTCCGCTCGAAATGTCGAAGATTTCTTCAAAAATTCGCTCATGGGGTCATCCTGCATGACTGGACTTTTTAGCAGTTGTTGCCTTTTCTCTTAAACGCCTCGAGGGATTTTGATGAAATTCATAGGATTCTTCTTCTGGGTGCAAATTATATTCAGTTCCCCTCATCCCGTAAGACTGGTAGGTTCTTAATTAGCAAAAAAGTTCTTAAATGGCCAATTTGGGGGGGGGGGGGGGGGGGAATAATCGGTTTTAGCACTTTTTGGTCTATTCTCCAAAATGGCTCGAGGGATATCAATGAAATTCATAGGAGTTACCGAGGGCAAGTTCAGTTCCTGTCAGGGCAACTCTCAACTAATGATAAAGAGGTTTAGTTCAGATCTATGTGTTCAGTAGCCATTTTCAAAACACATCAAAGTCAAACCTTGGGCGGAAATACATTGAACATGAAAGTACGCAATTAAATTCAAAACATTTTATTGGATAACAATTTAGGTATTGCTGCTTAAATGTAGTATCACAAGATACTAACAGGCCTCATAAACATTAACAGGCGGTTAACAGACCTGATAGAGTATAACAAAAATATTGAGTTATAGTTTTTATAACACAAATTACAAACATGTAACCACGTTTTGGGAAAAAGACGGAGAGGTTATCAGGTTATCAATTCCGAACCACACGTAATGGCGTTCGGACTGGGAGTTCAGAACTAAGAGTTCTGAACCGGTTCCCATCCCCTCCCTTTGCAGTTCGATTCCGAACTAGATGAATTCCGAACTGGTTCGGAACTACGTGTCCGAACAAACCCTATGTTTCGTGTGTAGGTACCTACATTTTAATACAATCCATATCCTTGAGTTTATACAACTTAAAGAAATAAATTATAATTCTATGACTAATTAACTTGTTCTAGGAAGGATTCTCAATCGGTTCTCCCAAGAATTGTCAGTAGTTGATGAAACGTTGAGTCAGATGATGATGGAAACTCTGATGGTAATATCAATATAGTACCCAATACCTATAATAATTATAATCAGTTATCTCACTTGTACAATAAATTATTATGAACTTATACAAGCACTTACTTCGCAATCTGTGACATCTGTCCATTCACCTCACTGCTAGCGTAGGTACTACACACATCAAAAAAGTTTTGCATCACCCTGATTCATTCTGAAATATGCACAGGGGCTTGGATTTCTGAAAAGTGTATCTAATCACTAAATAGAAACCATGGAAAAAACTTTTTTTGGATAATTTTCTTTATTTACAAAAAATTTTTCTTAAAAAAGAAGGCAAAAACGGAAAAATTCACTTTTCTAAAAATAGTAAAAAAAAAATAGAAAATCACTTCAGTAGTCTGTGTTAGTCCCCCTGGCCCTAATTAAGGCTTGTACATAAACGGGCATGCGTACAATCAAGCGATTGATGGCATTATGATCCAGGTTCCTCTACAGCAGCTGCCCGTAACTCCTGTACAGTGGTGGGAACGTTCAGTCGGCTTTGTACTGCCCTATGGAGCATTTCCCAAGCGTGCTCGATCGGGTTCATGTCGGGAGAGAAGGGTGGCCACTCCATCCTTTCGATGCTTGCCTCGTGTAGGTACTCTTCCACAATCCTTGCTCGGTGAGGCCGAGCATTGCCATCAACAAGAATGAAATCTCCATTGTGATTCTGGGCTATGGGTGTCACTACCGGCTGAAGAATGTCTCTCAAGTACACCTGAGCATTCATGGTGCCATCTACGGATATAAGTTCAGTACGAAAGTTGTGCTTAATCCCTGCCCAAAACATTACTGAGCCACCATGTTGTTGAGCTTGGATAGTAATGTATTGCAAACGACTAGGCCTTCCTGGAACTCTCCATTACCTAACTCGTCCACAGTCTGGCACTAGAGCAAGGCGCGTTTCATCTCAGAAGAGACAATTTCTCCTCTCGGTCACGTACCAATTTTCGTGGTTTCTTGCCCATTGTATGCGCTGTCGCTTACGTTGATTATTCAATGGTGGGCACCGAAGGGGCCTTCTAGACCTAAGATTAGCGTCATGGAGACGGTTACGGACAGTTTGATCGCTTACTCTAGTTCCTGTACTCAGCTGAAGCTGTCGGCGAACATCCCCTGCTGTTGAATTCGGACTTCGCTTGGCACCGAGGACGAGAAAACGGTCTTCATTGGGTGTAGTTTTTCGGGGTCTTCCACTCCGAGGTCTATCATCAACAGAACCAGTAACCTTAAATCTTTGCCAACATCTCACTACATCACTTTGCCCGATATTCAATCTGAACTTCTTCAACTTTTTCCTTATGGCCTGACACTCATTACAAAGGTCAAAAGGCCCTGTCAGCATTAACAAACCTGTTGGACGATATTTCAAGTGTTTTTCTTACAATTTTTACAAAAGTGAGTTTTCAGTTTTTTGGTCCGTTTTCTAAGGAAAAAAATGTTTAATGAAGAAAATGATCAAACTACAGGTTTTTTCTGTTTCCGCTGAAGGTGTACAGACTACTGAAGTGATTTTTTAATTTTTTTTTTTTTTACAATTTTTAAAAAAGTGAATTTTTCGGACCTTTTTTATAGTATTTCAACTCAGCTTTACGATGCGGAAGTCAGATTTCTATTTTTCCATGTTTTAGAGACTTAAATCATTGATTGAAACTTACGGTTTCCTCTTGACCCCCCTTTTTTATTGCTTTTTCCGATTCTAGGTTGAATTTGGAACAGAAAATGCATCGTTGAAATTTTCTTTTTGGGGCTTCGTTTCTGAGTTATTCCACTTTTTGCGAAATACAGAAAATCGCCGATTTCTTTTAGACATTACCAACACTTTCTTACTATTTTTATCTTCAATTTTTGAGATGTTCACCACACTTTTGAAATCAGCATTAAACTATCTATCATCAGACCCCAGTGTCCATAATCAACAATCACCATCAGGGGGATGACATTACACTTGAACCGCTTACGATTTTAAAAAAGTTTTCCAAATCGTCGTTTGAAAAAAAAATCCCTCAAACTGTTCAGTACTATTACTCATTTATTAGAAGAACGTATGAGACGCCGTATTCTGGACTAATGTAAGGTTCTTTAAATAATAAAGATCATAGTGTAGACTGAACAATAAGTATCAAGAAGCTGTTGTTTTGTTGAATAAAGTTTGCAGGAGAAGGAGCAGAGGCTGCAGAAGGAGCAGGTGGCATTTTCGATTTATCACAACACAACTGACTGGAAGTCTCCTTGTGGTACATTTTTTAAACTGTATTTTGAACAGTGATTCTGTGTGTACTGAACAGTTTGAGGTTTTTTTTTCAAACGACGATTTGAAAAACTCTTTTTAAATCGTAAGCGGTTCAAGTGTAATGTCATCCCCCTGATGGTGATTGTTGATTATGGACACTGGGGTCTGATGATAGATAGTTTAATGCTGATTTCAAAAGTGTGGTGAACATCTAAAAAATTGAAGATAAAAATAGTAAGAAAGTGTTGGTAATGTCCGAAAGAAATCGGCGATTTTCTGTATTTCACAAAAAGTGGAATAACTCAGACACGAAGCCCCAAAAAGAAAATTTCATAGAGGCATTTACTGTTCCAAATTCAACATAGAATCGGGAAAAGCAATAAAAAAGGGGGTCAAGAGGAAACCGTAAGTTTCAATCAATGATTTGAGACATGGAAAAATAAAAATCGGACTTCCGCAAAAAGTGGAATAACTCAGAAACGAAGCCCCGAAAAGAAAATTTCAATGAGGCATTTTCTGTTCCAAATCCAACCTATAATCGAAAAAAGCAATAAAAAAGGGGGGTCAAGAGGAAACCGTAAGTTTCAATCAATGATTTGAGTCCCTAAAACATGGAAAAATAGAAATCGGACTTCCGCATGGTGAAGCCGAGTTGAAATAATATAAAAAAGGTCCAGTTCAATTTTTCTATAGCTCGCACCGTAAGGCTGTAATTTCCCGATGGGCCCGGTTAGATGGGACACCCTGTATATTATAGTAAATTTAATGCTGATTTAGAAAATATGATCAATATTACAATCAGGTACCTAACTGAAATAAAGTGGAGAAATATTTATGAGGGGGGAAAAAACGAAATATTTTTTGAAAAGACCTTTAAAAAATCATACTTTAAACACGAATGGGGATAGGAATTAGTCTTAACAATGTTTTCTACATTATTTTGGTTGATCTAGCTTTACTCAAATTTTCTTTCAACACAATCTAATTGTTCACACAACACAAATGTTTCGTGTGAACAATTACCTATTATATAGACATCCAATTAAAATATACCTATCGTATTTACAGATTGGTTTGTTCCTCATTGGTACCCTCGTCATGGTGGCTATAGCTAACCCCTTCATGATTGGCGTCATTGTTGCATGTTTTATCATCATCATGGTGATGAAAAAATTTTACATCAAAACATCGGAACAGGTCAAAAAACTCGAGGCCGCATGTAAGTAACAGTGTACTGTATTACCTTTTAGTTCTCAGCTGAAATTGCATTTGTCTTTGCTTACTTGTCTCCTTTTCCTAAACAGTTGAAACAAGTCCCAGCCTCCTAAAAAAAAAAAAAAACACTGCGCATTATTTTACAAAGAATAATTGTTTCTGTACTAGTGTAAGTATGAAGCTTGTGACAGAGTTCCCGTCAGAATCCCAGAGAAAGCGCTGTCGTCGCCCCGTTGGTGAACAACGGGCGTCGCACGCCTCTGCTCGTGTTCTTGAGAAGCTGAGTTTGGCGTTGGATGGGTGATCCAGGTCCTGGAAATCCGAATCTACTCCCGGAACATTGCACATTACGTTCCGGGATTGCAATCTTCCTGAACATAGCACATTACGTGCTATTAGTAAGGGGATCCTTTTTGGGTCTGTCGCACTCTCCTCGGTAGAGCAAGCGTGGTTAGGATTATGGACGACTAACGCCTAGTAATCCAATCCACTATTTTTGGGGCGTTAATGTTTCAGAAGAAACATGGCCCGGGGTTCCAGAAGGAATTCCCATTATCACCCTTTGGTATATAAATAATTTCATTGGTATTTGACTCATAATTTCTCATTTATTCCCCTCTAATATTTTCAATTTCATACCTATGGTATACCTGGCCTTTGCCATTTTTATTATTTTTCATACTCGAACATGGTTCCCAATTATTCAAGTGCATTGTTCCCAATTTCCAGGGCTTAGTTCCCAATTTAAGTCCCCAATGTGGGCATATTAATTTATATCCATTTTATTTTCCTTAAGGTATAAGTCTCCATAGTTGAGCCACCGTTTATTCCCGATTGTACCAATCTTTGATTGGGGGTTAATTACCTAATGAATACTTCATATGAAGATTCATTGACAATCCATCCTGTTTTAATTTCTCTTTTCCCATCCTCAATCGCCAATGCAGCTATTTATTAATGAGCATCAGTTCTCAGCCAGTAACTATTCCACCTTGTTAACATACTTGCTCTTCAATCAAGTATGTCCTTAAGTGGGGGAGTGTGACAGAGTTCCCGTCAGAATCCCAGAGAAAGCGCTGCCGTCGCGCCGTTGGAAAACAACGGGCGTCGCACGCCTCTACTCGTGTTCTTGAGAAGCTGAGTTTGGCGTTGGATGGGTGACCCAGGTCCTGGAAATCCGAATCTACTCCGAACATAGCTCATTAATGCTATTAGTAGGATTGGGTATCTCTCTGACAGGATACTGTCATTCTCCTCTGTACCTCTTTTTCGAGGATATAGGACCCCATTGCACCTCTGGGGGGGCTACCTAAAATCCTGATAAGCTATGTGTGACAAATGGTTAAAATAGGAAAATGTGTATGAGGGCGTGAACCTAATGTTCAAAGAATCTATTAATATGATTCATATGGTGGTGTGGTGGTCATAAGCTGGTCTTCCACTGGGTCGGTGGAGTGGCGCGGCACCAATTCGGCCATTTTCGTCAGCGCTCCTGCGACCTCGGTCTCTATGATTCAAATTAAAACGGCCAAAAATCGTTAAAATCGTATTTTTCAGCAGAATTTTAGCCAAAAAAGTTTATCAACTACGAATTAGAACAATATAAAATTTACGCACAAAATTATGAGGAAAATGTACTCAAATTTCAATAATATTTGCTGAAAAATCTATAAAAACTCCTTAAAAATGCTTAAAATTTTCAAATCTTCTTTGAATTCCGGAATATTGTTTTGAACGAGTTTTGTTGCTATAAAATTGGTACCTAGTTAACTAATTCTTTGCACTCATAGAGCTCAAATTTCAAAACAGTGCAACAAATTTGAAAACGAGGTAAAATGTACTATAACACGAAAATTTACTATAACACGAAAATTTACGGAAACTGGTCGAAAACTATGGTTATAAGCAAAAAAGCGTATCTTGACTTACCTCTTTCACTCATTTTCTCAGTTTGTGCCAACCATACTTGCTAGGTTAGGTGGCGGCGGCAGTTCATGCGATGTTTTTGAGTTCTTCGGCCCAGTATTTTTCGACATTTACTTCGAAATAATAATACACTAGCAATTGTTGCACTGGCACCATGTATCATGAGAGTAATTAAAGGAAGTACCTACTTAAGTTGATAAAATAAGTTGTTCTCCTACAGCAGGTTAAATTGGGTGGTTATGATGGGCATACATGTCTCAATGGGGCTCCGAATCAACAAGGTCCGCCGCTAGGAGCGGTAGGGGGCGAAGTACCTAGGGAACATGGTGGTTGACATGACTTTCCTCTTGTTGATACCTTGCGTCACCCCTTTTGCTCTACAATTTGTTCCCGTCACCATCAATCTCATCAATACTGGTCAATAATGAGAATTATATTATTAATAAATAAATAATTATTGATATGTACCAGTTCCAAACAGTTACTTAGTAACAGTTACCAATACCTGTTATACGCTTATCTCTTATCAAGTAAACCTGATTCATTCTGTTCCGACTTTCGCGTCCTCATTTCTTCCTCCCTACTTCTTCAAATTTATACTAAATTCTCATTGCTAGGACATATCAGTGGCGACGAGGATAGTCAGTTTTTGTAGTTCAGTCCGCGTGTGTAAAAGGTGTTCAGTTTTTTTTTTTGTTTTTGCCGAAATGCCGAAGGACGACTTGGGTGCAGTTGGCGGTCAGCCCGACCTTGCCGCACAGATTTCGCAGCTCGCCGGGATCGTCAAACAGCTAGCTGAAATTCAGCTAAATCAGCCTTCACCTACTGCCGTCTCCGTTACTCGACCTCACTTCCATTTCGAGGAATTCAAAACCTCAGGCGACGAACCACTTCCGGAATATTTCGAACGTTTCAAGATGCAGCTAACCTTAAGCCAGATTCGTGTTGGTGAGTGGAGCAGTTACCTCAGGGTCCATATGGGCACAGAGTTAAATAATACATTACGTGACCTGATTCATCCTGCTCTGCCCAGTACCAAAACCTTCGAACAAATACAACAAATACTCGAAAAACACTATGTAAAAATCAAGAATAAATACAGTGAAGCGATCAAATTTCGCAAAGTCGTCCAGCAGTCCGACGAAAGTACTAGCGACTATGCTGTCAGACTCCGATCAGCAGCTCGTTATTGCGAATTCGGTTCTTTTTTAGATTACAGCCTGATCGTCCAATTTATTCACGGAATCAAAGACGATCACATACGTGATGCCATAGTGTTGAAGAAACTCGAAAAGTTTGACGAAGTTTTGGACTTAGCTAAGAGCATGGAGATAACTCGTACTGCGTCAGCCGACATCAAATGCTCCTCCGACAAGCAGTTCAAATTTGCTCACGCCAGCAGACCTCGCAGCCGACAGGGTAGGCCTAAGTCCCGCTCACGAAGTTCTAAGAGCCGTAGTGCAAGTTCAAAAAGGGACAATAATAGTGATCCGCCGTCTCCTTGCCGAGGCTGTGATGAACTCCACTGGCGAATGTACTGTAAGTACCATAATAAATACTGTCCCAAGTGCCGAAAGAAAGGTCACAGCCCTAAAACTTGTGGTTCTAATGGCAAAAATTCCAATGATAAAACCCATCAGGTATCAGAAGAGGCAAATTCCGAAGGGTCAACTGAACAGGCACACAGGTTTACTGACGTAAACCGCTATTCAACTCACTCCAACGTCACATGCTTCACCGACTACAACCATGTCAATTGCATAGCTGAAACTGCCGTCTCGGAAAGACCACCACCAGCTATCGTTAACATGTCAATCAACGGAAAAATCGTTCCAATGGAGCTTGACACAGGAGGAGTTTGTAGCATGGTAAATAAGGACGTTATGGGTAGAATTTTGCCAAACTTCGAACAACAGTTAGAACCTTCGAATCGCACGTTCGTGAGCTACACCAAAGACAAGTTCCAATGTCTTGGGTTCGTGCCTGTTGAGGTTGCGTTTCGTGGACGTACGAAAATCCTGAATCTGTACGTGACGGATTTCTGCACAGATAGCATTTTCGGCAGAGAATGGATTAGAGAGTTTGCCGATGCGCTGACGTTCGAGGAATTCTTTAAAATCGAATGCTGTCAAACCTCCTCTCAAATTGCGTCAAATTCGACCCCTCCGCCAGCCCTCAGATCGCTGTTGACAAAATTTGACGACGTATTCGGCGATAGTGCAGGTACGTTGGTTGGACCACCGGTTGAAGTAAAATTTAGAGAAGGCTCCAATCCGGTTTTCGCACGTGCGCGGCAAATTCCTTTCGCACTGCGGAGCGCCTACGCAGCGGAAATTGACCGGAAAATTCAGTCAGGCTTCTACAAGAAGGTGACGTCATCACAATGGGCCTCACCGACGCACGTCGTAATGAAAGGGTCGAAAATGAGAATTACGGGTGACTACAAATCGACTCTAAATCCGCAGTTGATAGTAGACGAACACCCTATTCCTCGCATCCAAGACCTCTTCCACAAACTACGAGGCGCGAGAAAATTCTCCAAACTGGACGTTTGCGACGCATTCATGAGTTTGAGGTGTTCAGAAAAGTTCTGCGAAGCACTAACGCTAAATACTCCAACGCACGGACTAATTCAGCCCACTAGAGCGCAGTATGGAGTAGCCAGTATCCCAGCTATTTGGCAGAGGAAAATTGAGTCAGTATTGCAAGATCTGAAAAACTCTGTGTGTTTCTTCGACGATGTTCTCGTTTTCGCTCGTTCAGATGAAGAAATGCTACGAGCCTTGGAGGAAACCTTCACGAGAATTCGAAATTCAGGACTAAAATTGCGCAGGTCCAAATGCGAATTTTTTCTGGACAAGGTTGAATATCTCGGACACACAGTCGATGCTGAAGGTCTGCATTGCCAAAATAAACACGTCGAAGCTGTACTCAAAACCCCCACCCCTTCCACTGCTAATGAGCTCCAGTCATTTCTGGGAAAGGTGACGTACTATCATGCCTTTATCCCAAACCTGTCGTCAGTTACCGCACCGCTCCGCCAAATGCTGAAAAATTCCAAATTCGAGTGGACCGATGAAGGCCGGAAAGCATATGAGTTCCTGAAAGCAGAGTTGGCTTCCGATCGAGTCTTAATCCCCTACGATCCTAATCTGCCTTTGGTATTAGCGGCCGACGCGAGCCCCTTCGGTGTTGGAAGCGTCTTGAGCCACATTACGCCAGATGGCGCTGAACGCCCGATTGCTTACGCAAGCAGGGCTCTCACCGAAACCGAGCAGCGCTACCCTCAAATCGACCGAGAGGCTCTTGCGCTGGTATGGGGAGTGAAAAAGCATTTCCAGTTCCTGTATGGCCGGAAATTCATCCTGTACACGGATAATAAGCCACTTTCTCACATTTTTGCCCCAAATGCCTCACTTCCACAATTCACGCTTTCGCGCTGTGCCAACTATGCGAGCTATTTGTCAAATTTCAACTACTACATCAAGTTTAAGCCGAGCTCCAAGAACAAAAATGCAGATTTCTTATCACGTGCTCCAATTGCCAGCAGTGATGCCAACCGAATCGCACTTCAACAAGGAGAGAGCGAGGAGAGTAAAATAGACGATTTTGATGAATTCTTACAACATCAGATCTGTCAGACCCCTCTCACGTCCAAAGAAATTGCAGACGAAACTCGACGGGATCCCCACCTCTCCAAAATTCTACAGGCACTACAGGAAGGAAGAGACTTGAAATCCCTAGGTTGCTCTGGAAATGAAGCCGAATACACTTCTTCAAATGGCTGTCTTCTACTTGGACATCGGGTTGTAATTCCTCCGAAATTCCGTCATGCAATCCTAGAAGAACTCCATGTTGCTCACATCGGGATTGTCAAGATGAAAGGATTAGCAAGATCCCTAGTTTATTGGCCTTCCATCGATCAAGAAATCGAAAATAGTGCAAAATCCTGTTCTGCATGCGTAAAAAATGCGAAAATGCCACCACAGTTCAGATCGCATCATTGGGAGTATCCAAGTGCCCCAATGGATAGAATTCACGTCGACTATGCAGGACCAGTCCTCGGGAAGTACATTCTGATTGCCGTTGATGCCTACTCAAAGTGGATAATCGCCGAAATCACCAGTTCCACTACAGCTCAAGCAACTTGCTACATCCTTGAGAAGATTTTTGGTCAATACGGTGTTCCTACGACAGTTGTTTCGGATAATGGTCCCCAGTTCTCTTCGGATTATTTCCGGAATTTCCTCAAAGAGCAAGGAGTGAAATTTCATAAAACTACTGCCCCGTATCATCCCTCAACCAACGGGCAAGCTGAGCGTGGAGTCCAGACGTTAAAGAAAGCAATATCCACTGCCGGAGCAACGCCTAATTCACTCCAGTCCTGCATAAGCAAATTCCTACTGCAGTACCATAAATCTCCTCATCAGACAACAGGGCAGCCACCCTCATTGCTGTTCCTGGGTCGGATCATCAAATCCAGATTGGATCGAGTCAAACCTGATCTGCTAGCCGAAATCGCTGAAAAGCAGAGAAACGCAGCAGCTCCAACGAAAATTCGTTCGTTTTCTGCAGGAGAGAGAGTTATGTACCGGTCATACAGCCAAAATTCCGATCAATGGTTACCTGGAGTCGTCGTGACCAAACTTGGCGACTTACACTATGAAATCGAACATGATGGAAAGCGACATAAGAGGCACATCGATCAGCTACAGCCATGTCATCTAGCTGATGGTTCATTAGTTTCGCCTAGCTTCCAACAAGCAAACAATGGTGACCGCAGAGTTCGGATTTTTGAGCTAATTACTCCAAAGCGAGCCACACCGAAAGGTCCTACGCGTAGAACATCCCTCTCGACTCAGTTCAACCATACACCTCCGTACGAACCTCCTATAATCACCCCGAAAATCCCAGAACGCCAACTTCAACCTCGTGCTCTTCGATTTGAGCAAAATCAAGAAAATCAAAGAAGATACCCTCAACGAGAAAGAAAACCCCCTCAAAGGTATTCTCCCTGAAAACTTTCAATTTTGGAAAAACAAAAAAAATGCTTAATGGTTAAATGTTTTGTTAACTATGAAATTTGAATACTTTGGTTATCAACTAGCTTGCAATGCTTGAAAAATAAAATAAAATAAATAAATAAGTAAATAAAAAAAAAAAAAAAAAGTAAATTAACTTCTGTTTTCTACCAATATTTTGAAAACATGAGCAAATTTTTGGAAAATTGTTGTTTGATATATTTTTTGTTTGCATCCTATATAATGTGTTTGGAAAGTTCTGTAATGGTTTCTACTTGAAATGATTTCGCATGTCGTATAAAGAGATCACTCAGCTTAATTTAGCAATATTTTTGTGAATAGATTTTCTAACAAGTAAGACTAATTCTGTGATAATTCTGACAATAGACTGATTTTCTAAGCTGTTTGTATGATTGCACTAGAAATATTATTACAGTCGTTCAGTTGTGTTATGAAATGAGTACGAAGTATGAATTAAGTCATTTTCCGAGTTATACATTTTTATTAAGTAGGTACATAAAATTTTGCCGAACTCTCAAATTGTGCCGGGAGAGTGATATGTACCAGTTCCAAACAGTTACTTAGTAACAGTTACCAATACCTGTTATACGCTTATCTCTTATCAAGTAAACCTGATTCATTCTGTTCCGACTTTCGCATCCTCATTTCTTCCTCCCTACTTCTTCAAATTTATACTAAATTCTCATTGCTAGGACATATCAATTATAATAAAGAAACACCGACAAACAAAAAACCGACAAACAACTTGTGTCCATCACGACTGCCCTTATAGGCAACAAAAGAATAGCAAATCAGTAAGGTCTTTGATTAAATGTTTCGCTCTATCTCCAGCTTCTCATGTTCGGAGCCCCAAAATGACAATATCTATTCACAAATGGAAAAGAAATGAACGCCGGGTTCTAATAAAGGTAGGTACCTACCATTTTTGTTACCTCTATACATACTAGTGTAATCTATCTGGTTATACATTAGATAATTATGTGCCATAGGCTATGCGTAATAATTATCTTTAGACATTTGTGTAATAATTTGCAGCGGTTTCTATATTTGATGATTATTTTAATAATTAGATGCCTAACTGACGTAGACACGTCAATGAGGGTTCTTATTTATTATAATTATGTACTGGTAGACACACATATTGCAGGAGTTTCAGAAAAATATTATTCCTACGCAGGAAACTTTTTTTTTACATTCCATATGGATTGTTATACATACCTACATGAGCTCTCTTTATTTACAGCAAGAAGCCCAGTTATTGCTCATGTGAACCAAACCATAAATGGACTGACTACAATAAGAGCATTTGGCGCACAAAAATGTCTTACTTCAGAATTCCACAAGCATCAGGTTCTCTTTTTTGCAACAGTTTTTTTAGTATTAATATTATTGATTATTCAATTTTATTTATCGAAGTATCAGTCAAGGAACTTCCTGGGTTTGTGTAACTTTCGGGATAGCTGAGGTTCCGTATCTTCAAGCCTCTTACACCGGATTTTCAAAGAAAATGAGACTATTGCAATGCCTCCAAAAGAACTTAAAACGAGTTCTCCCAGACTTTTCTTTGTTAAAATCCGTTCTACGAAACTTGTGGGCAATATGTACGAGGTGAAAAGCTTCTCGAAAGATGAAACACAATGTAAGAACAGTGTTCAAAACGCATATATCTTTTGCAAAATAGCAGTGAACAATAGACAATGAAGTAAATTCACCAGATATCTGTGACATCTTATTGGGGATCACAATGTAGAGGAGTGTGGTCACTCAATGGACATTCATGAACTTCCTACGAACCAGAACACTCAGAACTTTTTGCGCTGAATCGGGCTGATATATTACTTAAATTTCATCAACAATTGCTAAAAATCCATGTAAATAAAAAAAATAGTTCAAGATCCTAAAATTGGTTTGTATAGTAGAATAATATTAAGAAAATTGTATTTGCTTCCGAGTCTACCTATAAATAGCGTAAGCATTGTTTTCACTTTCGGGAGATGACAATTTTTTGTTTTCCTAAATCAAAACTTCCACTTGCATTTCAGATTTTAGACCATTCTGAAGAACTGCTGATCCGTGTCTGTCTGTCTGTGTGTTTGTTGTGTGTCTGCAAATCCTTGTAACATGCTTAATTTCCACAGTTTTCATTAGATTTTGATGCAGTTTTCAAGGATATACGTCAGTCTGTACATGGTCCCCTATCAGTTCCATTTCCCTATCAGTGCTTCTCTCTGTTCCTGCGCAGACGTAAATTACAACAATCATCACTGATAGCTTGTTCTTCAAGTTCATCCATCTGTCTCTTTGATTTGCATACCATAGCCAAGTGATTCATTTTTCTGCATTGGGCGCACCGTTTTCTAAAAGCTGAGCAATGCCCATATTCATGGTCAAAACCTCAGTAGGCGCGATTCATGACTGGGTTATTTTGACGTTTTTCTTTATACAGTATTCCAGAGCTCTTCGCTTTATCAGATGTAGGACGACCATGTGCATTCTTAGTCATTGAATGGAGAGCGTTGGTAGTCGGTTCCTTCTTGATCACAATAGATGGGCTTGAATTTGCTCAACCTGTTGAGCAACTACCGCTCAAGCCCGACACACATCCAGAACTGAATTGATATCCAATTTAACCATATTTAAAAGCTTTTCTTGAAGAGCCTTGTCCGAAATTCCAACTACAAAGATATCCTTAACCAAACTGTCCCTAAAATCCCCAAAATCACAGGACTGGCTTGTGGTGAATTAACCACACACTTTCATCAGCCCTTTTCAGGGCTACCACATTTAAATTCTCAAGGTAGAATTACACACTTAAGACGTCGGGTTAAGCCCACGCAAAACAAAGTATTTCGCCCGAGAGTTTTCACGAAAAACTCTCTCACGGACGAAATATCCGCACGAAATCAACAAGCCAAACACCCACTGCGGGAGAGAGGCTCGACAAGACAACACATAAAAGTTGCCTTGAGAACAACAGCCCAAGGAAACGATCAATTGACCTCTACGGAGCTCAAGGGCGAGGCTAGCAAACCAACTCGACAATCTTATGCACAGATTGTGAGAGAAACTATGCGAGCCAATAAAGAAACACCTGGTGAGCTAAAGAAATTAAGCGGACCAACCAGGAGACAGCCCGGATGAGCTGAGAATTTGAGAAACTAATTTGCATACTAACCATAAAGTGGCCACCCCATCGGAGGCGGCCACCCCCCTATAAATACCACGCACGGAGCCCAGCGTGCTCATTCGAATCTCAACCCTCAAGCTGATGTCATCTCTCATCTCCGACAAAGTGACTACACTCATCGAGCCAGATCTTCTACCTTTCAACGACTTCTTGGTAGCTTCGAGTTTGGACTCCTCCACTCACTACCCAACGAAGCTCTCTTCAATCAGGTCATCGCCCGGTGCAAGCTAAGATTTCTATCTTCCTTGCACGCCCGCTGGGGTGACTTAGCCGTGCCATCCGGACCTCGCAGCCCTAAGCTCTTGGTCGCCCGCAGGGACACGCCAGTTAATCGCACTTCTCATACGATCCGATTAACTGTCCAAGGAAGTCCTTCTAAGGACTCGGAGAGGACCCTAACATCGATCTGGGAGAAAGATCTGTTAAGCGAGTCCCTCCTCTTCAAAAACCCTTTTTCAGAGCCAAAAAGGTATTTCCGAACAAATTTTATATTTCGTTCGTACGATGGAGAGAGGTCCCTCTCTCCTCGGAGGAGCCGGGGCGGAGGATCTCGGAGCGGGCGGCAAATGCCCCGAGACGCTCGATCCACCCGCATTCCAACGACGATCCACAGCTAATTTCAGTGATGGGATCGACGCGTTGCCTACCAACTCTGCGACAGACTTGGTAATTACACATTCACCTGTACAACAGGTCGAGGATACTTTCCAGACCCTTTCGGAAAGTAATTCTACCTTCAAGCATGAATATCCTCGATATTCAACGCACGGTTACTCCGCCGACACGAGTGCATTGTACACTCCCGTCATGCATAAATCACACGATCGAAACGGTACTTTTCAGTACTCCGATCAAGCCAACTCGGCTCCGCAGACAAATATCTGCCTAAAACCCGATTATTACACGGGAAAACAATACCCAGCTCGACAACCCCAAGAGGTTCGAGCCGAGCCTAGCGCTCTTCACGGCCCGATAATGAACGAGCCTTATAATTCTAAGATCAACCCCGTTGACCTTGACAATGCTGCTTATTTCCAGTCCGGAAACCACCTAGGGTTTAACCCTCATAATCAAGGCATGGGTACTTTTCATAACACCCCACTTGGTCTACCTACACCAAGTAAAATGTATATAAATCCACTACATGGCTCAAATTACGCTGAGATAAATTGCTCATAAGACTCACCGTTGTGTTGTTTTCTTGTGAAGATTGGTCTTGGGAATGAAGTAATCATAGAATTCCATCAGAACTGTATTTATAACCTTCTTTTCTTGATCGTCTAGCCAAGTTGAGTCAAAAATGTCCATCAGCTCCTCACCTCCAGAATGCAACAACATTGCTGTTTGATTTTCAGGTAGGTAGTTTTTTACAGTGATAAGCTTGAACGAAATTTACAAAGTTCCGCTAATATCTCTTCCGATTTTGAGCCATATCGCCCTCGAAGCTAAGAGGAGCCAAAACCGCTGTTGTCATTGCCATGGTTATTATATTAGGAACACGATTGCTGGCACCAAACAATCAGGAACCATCACAGAACACGCTTCAGCCGTCTCAAAAAAAAACAAAAAAAAAAGAAGAATAAAAAAAAAAAAATTAACTAAACGCTGTCACCGTGATGTGAATAATTATGGAAGTCTTTTAAGATAATAAACTTTGAATAAGATCAAACATTAGGTATATTGAAGCCAAAATGAAACGAACTTTGTACACGTTCGGAAACAACATTATACATGCACATGTCCCTTGCCCCTCCTTGCCCTCATGGTCCAAGTAACGAGGAGACAATGGTGAGGGTGAGGCTGGATAACTGAATCCATAAGAAACATATTCTTACATCAGCGACGTAAAACCCACTACTACTGGTTGTAGGTAGCTACACTTACTACTTGTAAATAATAAACAAATAAACCTTCTGAACTTCTTATTCAACTTCCAGTACTTAGTTATGTTGCCTAGTACAGGGACATGACCTACATGAATGGTGTTTTCAGTTGATGTTCATGATTTATTTGTGGAGGAATGGTAATTGGCCTTGTCTGAATTGAGTCGAGTCAGGATCTATCCCACCATTATCGATGCGACGGTGGCGCAACTACCGTTAGGTAATCGAAAACGCGAATGAGAGATTATGACGTTCTTAGTCCATGAGCCAAGGCTGAAAATAGGTAGTAATTTCAGGAGAAGGGTTGAGATTACATTTGGAAAATTAAGTCCGTTCCGAGTGAGAAAATCCTTGTCTACCATCTCGGAATTGGTGGAATACAACATCGCGGCCTCATAGATATGGGTTAATTTGCCCATGTTAAGTATAGTTTTTCCCTAATAATTCATAAACCGTGCACCCTACAGAAATTTTTATAAGAAGCAAAGTTAAATAAAGAGCATTACCAAACAAAACGATTCAAACCCAAAACTTTGAATTATCTCTTAAGATAAGCGAATTACAAACAATTGAAAATCGGGCGAATTTTGGTTCAGCCCCCCCCCCCCCTCCCCCCCTTTAGACTTTTGCCCTTCAAAATCCCTTAGTGGTGTTAACATAGGTCTGACTTCAGTCTGCCAAAGCTCATTCCACTCAAGATTAAATACTTTCCAAAGTTCATATTGAGCATATTTTAGCTAAGACCTTTCCCCTTTGACTTACAGCCGAACTCATGAATATTATGTCATTTTACACATAGAGTTTGCAAAAACTACCTTTTACTTTACAATGGGAAACGGTCTCAGCTAAATTATGCTCGATATGAACCTTAGAAAGTATTTAAACCTGAATCGAATGAGGTTGGGCACACCTTATTCAGACCCAGTGACGGATTAATAGAATTAATTCATTCATTAATCCCCCCCCCCCCCCCCCCACTGGAAGTTTTCTTGAAAAAGACCTTGACAAACGAGCAGTATTAGAGGATTTAGACCTACACTTTATATTATGTAAAAATTAACATGAAAAAAACGATTTTTATTTGCACAAATATTAGCTTGGTTACCAAATGTCCATGTACACACACAAAAAAAATAAAATAAATAAATAAATAAAATGATTATAGGTAAGTAACTTTTTTGGCAAAATTATATTGCAAAATGCAGGGAATGAAACATAAACGCTGGAGATATAAAACAATACTACATAACAACTTCAGTCCTCGTGATGTAATATTAATTATAGATTATATATTTATATTTTAAACACAGGATTAAATAATAATACACTGACACTACCCGCGTAAATCCCCGATTGATACGCCACGGACACCGCACACAGTTTGTAGGCCTACTAAAATTCAAACGAACTGATTTGTAAATTGGCCGTGACAGATTAGTAAAACCAGTACCTACCATCCCAGTTTCTCAACAGTTCGTTCATCTACGAAAACATACTTGATGAAAAACGGAAGTCAATGAAAAACATTGTCTATTTCCACGAAAAATAAAGAGTTACAATGTTAAATCGATTTCGACGGTTAGGCCATCATCAGTAACAAACAATAACAATAAGGAGTTATTGATTGTAACTCTTTATTCACTAACATCCGTTTTGAAATGGGTTTCCACAACTTCGTCGCGAGTGATTTAGTTCGTACATACTTGATGGCGCAGTTTTCAATCCTGGGAGTTTTGGTTTAAAAAATTCCGAAACCACGAAAATCGATAGTAATGAATATTGCGGTTCTATGACCTTAACTATCAGCGGAAGCTACTAGAAATTAGATAAAATGAGAAGAAAAAAATCATTTTGAGGCCTAATCATTTCATTGATGAAGTTAGCTAAAAATAATAATAAGGTGATTTTGGTATAATGGATGGTAATTTTGCATTAATTTTATCAAAACCCACGTAATATAAATTTTATATTATATTTAGAAACTAGGAAGGTATAAATGACGGTATGATACTCGGCTTTCAAGTTTCACGGCCATTTTTAGATAAAACTCATTGTTTCAAATTATGCAAATTGACCGAAAATTGAGAAAAATTAATGTTTGCAGAATAAACGGGTAGAAAATTCTAATTCTGCATCAAATTCCGTAGAGAATGCTTCTAGTTTCGAGACTTGACATACCGGTACTTTTTTTTTTTTTTTGAACTTTTATTATTACTTTTTTCTACCTGAAACACATTAGTTGAAACACTGTGTGGCGTGCTTCTTTTCTGTGCATTCCCTGACAAGAATTTTTTCTTGTCTCTCGGGGGGCGACCGCCCCCCCCTTTAATCCGTCCCTGTTTGGACCAATATTAAGGCTGCTAGGAGATTTTAACGGGCAAGAGTCTAGACGGTGAGAGGAGAGGATCCTCCTAAAATTAGCCCGATTTTTGATTGTCCTTAAGTCCCTCATTCCAATGGATTATTCTACATCTTCGCTACGTATAAAAATTTCTGAAGGATGTACAGTTTAGGAATCATTAGGGATGAAAAACGTTAAAATGGGCAAATTAACCCATCCTCATGAGGCCGCCATTTCGTATTCCACAAATTTCGAGATGACAGACAAAGATTTCCTCACTCAGAACCGACTAAATTTTCAAAATCTAATCTCAAACCTTCTCCTGTGAATGTGGTGAATTTATCACCAACAAAAATAACTTTAATAAATAAAGACGATGGGCCACCTAAAAGACAGAATCTCAAGCTCCAACACGAGAGCTCCCTAGTGGCAAAACGGGGAAGACAGCTTCCCAGGGAAAGCAGACGAATGAGAAACATAGGGAATAATTCTCATCGTCTCGAGCTCCCTAAAATCGGAACAGGGAAGGCAACGCCCCCGCGAAGGATAATCCCAGATCGATACAGATTATCCATGACAAATAAAAACGGCAGACCTAACTACTATCGTTTACAATACATCCCCTGGGACAAGGGAAAGCAACCCAAGAGCGCCCTAGCGGCGGGTAGAGGAAAACTAAAGTTTCCCCTTCCACACACCGAGCGGGAGCGATCAAATCGGAACTTCACTCTGATAAAGTTTCCCCTTTCACACACCGAGCGCGAGCGATCAAATCGGAGCAGCTAATCACACGCAGCATCCGACGATCCGACTTCCCCCGACGAGTATAAATATAGCAGCTCCAGCCCCGCTCGAGATCTACCGATCTCTACCTCCGATCTTCACACTTCACTCTGATACTTGACGAACCTCTGCCTTCCAGCCTACTGCGATCACAACTCCATTGGGATTGACGAGGACGAGGTTTTCAAGCCAGTTGAAAACGAAATTCGCTACACGAGATTACACCTTCTTCCAGACTACCAAAACCCCGGGTAGATCGAGCCTTACACCTCGTATTGCTCTCTACTCACTAGACGGTATCCCGACGTTGGCTACGCCGTCTAGTTTCAAAAAAACCTCGCCACCCGGGTCAGAGAAGAAATTCACTGACCGCCCGCTGGGACAAGTTGTACAAAGCCTTGTCACCCGGGTTCACAGATTTATTAGTGAACCGTCCGCTGGGGCAAGCCGGACAGATCTCAAGAAGGCTCACGACAGCCGATCTTCCGAATCAGGCGGACCTGTTTCGTCGAACGGGCTTCACTCGATCGACAAACAATTGACCCCTTCAGGAGGACCCTTCGAAGTAATTCGAAAGCGAGTCCCCGAATTTCGTTCTTTTCAGAACTAAATAAATCCTCTCAAATGGAGCGGACACCCTCGTTCTGCCTTTTGAGAGATCTAAATAAAGCCAGCTCGGCCGAAACTCCGGTTTCGCGGCCAGCTGAGGCTTACGAGCCAGACAGACCGCTTGGCGCCGGCCGGCAAGGCTCCCTTGGTGGCGACGAGAGCGGGTGAGTTTCCCGCCTTTCCTACACGTGGCACGGCCACTGAAAGCAGGCCGGAACAAGGCCCTCTCATAGACGCGCAGCCGTGTGTTTCACACGCCGGTCTCGCGAGAGATACCAGCTTAACTCAACTTCCTGAAACACGGAAGGACCAGGCATATTTCATGGCGCAATCGTACTCATCCTCAGCGGATTTATAAGCTACACGGCCAATCAATATCAAACCCCTTTTCAAAGGGTCCCTCGCGAATTTAACTCACGAGTGGAAATATACCCATCAGTATCGACTGGGTACAACCAAAATAAGGGTCTTTTTCAAGACTCTCGAGACCAACTAGAACACGAAACAAAAGGTACTTCTCAGTACTTACAAACTTCCGCTTCATACGGTCATGAGAACACTCAACAAGAGCCCGTGAATTTATACTCACAGGTCGGAAAGACTCAATCAAATCAGCGTCGCGAAGACCTATCTGGAGAGACATTACTACACGACTCACACCTTCCATCTCCTGTGAAACATCAGGATATGCGAAATAATCACGGTACTTTTTCGTACCTTCCACAAGACTCTTTTCAAGAGTCAAGCCCGTACAACCACATATACAACGTGGCTCGTGAGGTTCCACTGGGAGTACCAACTCCCAGCAAAACACATATAAATCCACTACAGTGAATACTACCTATTTTCAGCCTTGGCTCCTGGACTTTCTTGATTAACAATTTCCACCAACCATTGGAGCTCCCCTTGGAATCTTTTAAGATTATTTAAAACATTTCCCTGATTTATACATTCATGACACGAATACGAGGAAGCTATATGCCACACCCAACTTAGCAGACTTTTTTATTTACTGTTAATTTGATAGTTGCTCATTTATGTCAGAACGAAAACCATGCTTTTTAAAAAAAAGAAATTTCGCTTTTACGATGCTGCTCGACTGAAACTTTTTTCTTCCCCTTTCTGACCCCATCAAACTAACAGCGTGCCACCTTCCACAGATCATACTTTTCCTTGCTGTCTTCTTTTTTCCACGCTGCTTCCCCGATTCCATCATTTCAACATGTCCAAGTCACTAGCCCAGTCACAGCCTCTGCGTCTTACATTTATCTTGACCTAAAAATAGGTATATATATATAGGAGTGAAGAGTAATGAAATACAAGAAATTGCACGAAGTTGGAAGTCAAGAAGGATTTATGGCGGGCTACTGATTTGATGGGGATCGATTAACAAAGATGAGTTGCCCCAAAACCCCAAATAAACCCGCATTTCATTCTTCTAACATGTAAACTACTTATTAACAAGATATTTCAATAGTAGCTGTACAGTTATTTCAAGACCAATCAACAAAATGTTTTTGAAATTTTCATTCAATAACTTAATCAAAGGATTCTGTGGTTGGTTTACAGGATTATAACGCCGGGGCGCAGTTCCTGTTTGCAGGTTTGAACAGATCGTTCGGCTTCTGGGTCGAATGCGTCGGATTGGTTTGCGCTTCAGCTGTTTTAGGAGGTTTTCTAGTGCAAGGTAAACACAAAAATTCGATTGTAGATGTATTTGTTTTAGAACGAATCAAATTTGAGGCGTGGTTGAATTTTGCAGTATTTTAGTAAGGCAAGAAACCTAATATCCTTTTTCATACACAAGGCATGAAACTATAGCTAAGTACGTATATAGGTACCTATATATATATAATTTTCTAAAATTTTCTTCATTGAAATCCGTTTTAAGACATTCTGAAATGAATCCTGGGGTTTACCATTTTTGACATTTTATGTCTTTACTATGGCACATGACTCAAAAAGTGTGACGTTACACGGTGTGACGAAGAAAGCGTTATGAAAAATTTCTAATGATTTTCACGTACAACCGATTCGTTGCTACGGAACTTTAACTTCGCCAGTTATCATCGTACAAAAATCGTTCACCACACGTTGGATAGCTCTCGATTTACCCAACTATATTACGTTAACCACTGCGGAGTGCGTGGCCGACAAGCTGCGGTATGAGCGTGATTGTTCAAATAATTGCTTACACACAGGTGATCATTCTCAATAATTTATATTGTGAACACGATTGCAAGCATTATATAAGTAAAGACATAATTTTAAGACCAAACAACCGAATTCAGGGAAATTCAGGGAAAGAATAGACGAGCATCAGGAGGATTTCAGGGAAAATAAGGGTAAGTCTACATTTGCGAAACATCTTAAGGAATCCAATCATAGTTACAATTTTGATTTGACAGATAGACAGTTTGTAGAATTTCTTCATTTTTTTCCGAAGGGAGGTATGTTGAATGTACTTGAAAAATTCGAAAATATCAAAAGTGATAGATCTGGTAAATGTTTAAATGAGGATATACCTCAATATATTTCACCACTAATAGGTCCATTTTTATAAAGCTTGGAATTATCCCTTCACAATGTTGAAACCATATTTAGTTATTTCCCCCTTTCACTTCATCTAATTAGCTATAATCCCCCGTCACCTTGTTTGCACTTCATTGGTTGTACCTCCTGCCCCTTTCCTTTCTTTTGACCAATGGGATTCAATCTCCCTTCACCTGTTACTATAAAAGCTGTGTCCTTTCTAATGTATCTTCAGTTATTGTTTGTTACTGATGATGGCCTAACCGTCGAAATCGATTTAACAGTATAACTCTTTATTTTTCGTGGAAATAGACAACGTTTTTCACTAACTTCCGTTTTTAAATGGGCTTCCACAACTTCTTCGCGATTGATTTAGTTCGTACCAAACAACCGATAAACGAATTATCTCTTGGAGATGTACGTGTCTTGGAGATGAAGCTCGGACTGTGTTTATGTTTAACAAAAATAATAAAGTACGAGGTACGTGGTACGTGGTGTGGGTGCGGGAGGGGGCGCAAAGACGTAAAATGGCCCTCGTGGTTGCGTACTTGTACAAAAGCTGTGCCCACCGTTGCTGTTTTTTAAATTTTCATATGGGCGACACCCGACTCAGTCCAGGCCCTCCCCGACTCAGTCCCGCTTAGAAATGGAAAGGTCGGTCCGCTCTCCCGACTCAGTCCCGCTAGTGAAAGTCCCGACACAGTCCCGCTTGTGGAAAATTCAGTGATAAATTGTCAAACCATTTCCATTTACCAAAGTACCTACTTACTAGAACAACTAGAACTAGAAACCAACTTCCACTTACCTTTGCGGGACAAGCTGAAAAATCCTGGGGCGATTTTCTTGCAACACTTGCTCTCACTAAGCATGTACTCATATCAGAGTTTGGCGCATAACCGTGTGAAGTGACTTGCAGCACTTCTCTCTGAAGCACTTTCATGTAGCTTTTACAATTGAACTTATTCATTGCACCTCATCTCCACCCGCCTAAGGTTTGTGGAAACTATATCTATAGTTCTCGTGAAAAACTGAATCCTCATCTGTTTGGCTACCACACCAACGCTACTGAGTACTCTTATCGCTTTCATGTTCCAACGGGACTGAGTCGTCTAACCGCTCAAAGCGTAGCGGGATCAAGTCGGGCAATTGCAATATCCCCCTTTCACCAGTTGGGATCGAGTCGGGTGTCGCCCTTTCATATATATATATATATATATATATATATATATATATATATATATATATATATATATATATATATATATATATATATATATATGAGAAAATAATGAACTCCAAGATTCATTTCAGAATGTCTCAAAACGGATGCCAATCTAGAAAATTTTTATTTTAAAATGTTTGGAGCCATAGCAATAGCTTCATTTTCTACGAAAATTCGCTAAAAAAAAAAGGCGTGTTTTTATATTAAAGAGTTTTTTGAAATAAAATTTAGCGACTTACGCTCTATAGCCGTATAAATGGTATTATTATTTTTAAGTTTATATATATTTATATTTCTGGATGTAAGTTTATTGACGATTGTAATGAATTTTATTTGTTACTTCAATAAAAAAATCTTTCTTTTTCTTAATGAATTCATTACATACAAATAACACGTTTAAGTATTTTTCCTGTTCCCTCATCGGTATTTATGTCACTTTGTGTGATAAAAATGTTCGTTTGGCAACTTTACGGAGGTATTTCTGCCATACATAAAAACTTTGGTAGATTTATAGGAAAAGATAGACTAGAATACAATAGGATTCTGTTTCAGTAATAATTATGATTATTGCAGATTACGCCGCTGCTAATGTGGGTTTGGCAACATTCCAAATGATGACATTGATTAACTTCATCCAGTTCACGGTGAGACAGCTCGTCAATCTGGAGGAGGTCCTTACTTCTCTTGACAGAACGACGGAGTACTCCAGTCTCCCAAGCGAAGAAAACTTGCAGAAACCGTCTGAAGGAGGTTGGGGATTTACGGGCGTTGACCAGGAGCTTGGCGATGTGATGACACAGCGCGACCTGATTTTCCAGTCCCCGTCAGATCGGAAAAATATGTATTAATTTACGAGCAGTATCTAGTCAGTTGACTCCGAGTTCCCACCGCAATCGTTTACCTCCCACATCTCCCTAGTTCGTAGTGGTATCAACTTTACCTATATTCTGCTCTCGTACCCAGTATTTAATAGTGATCATAAATAGTGGTCATATATGAGTGTGTTCACATCATAACAACATATACCCGAATCACTGACTATTTATTAATATTTGTTTGAGTACAAGTATGTACAAATGTACCGCGGATGAACTTGGACTCGACTGTCCACATATTGAAAGTAAATCAATATTTTTCCGAACGGACGTAGACCGGAAAATCAGGTTGTGCTGTGTCATCATATCGCGACACTCCTGGTCAACACCCATAGCAGAGCATTACACTCAATCAATATTCTAATTAGTAATGTAGGTATAGGTACTGAATATGTAATGAAACAGAATGAATCAATGAGGTCGTAAAGAGAAAGTAAACGCATGTTTGGTAATTTTAATTTAAAAAAAAAAGGTCCTAAGGAAACTAACTAGAACAATCCCTGTAATGGGAGATTCATTATTATCTTTATTGTTAGAACCGAAGGATTAATATTACTTCCAGATAGAAATTAGTATATTCGAAATTGAAGCAACCAAAAATTTCTACACGCTTTTTACGTTGAAGAGCTCCCTAATTAAATTTCGCTCTGTATACCTATGCCTTTCTTTCGTTTTTGGTTTATTATTTCCAATAATAAGCCTATGTGATCGTGTAGCAAAAAAATTTTATAACCCCCCCTCAAACTTTGTCACTTTACGTTTCAAGGTGCGTAGAATCCAAATTTGAAATGTCCGTCCGCCGTTCGCCGTCCGCCGTTCGCCGTTCGCCGTCCGCCGTCCGGGCCATAAAAGGCCTAAGAATTGACTTAAAAAACCCGTTCTTTCGCACATAGACTCCATTTGGGGTCTAGTTGGTCCTAACGTTTAACCATCCCGATCGCTTTACTCGCATAGATGCTATGGGCCAAAAACGGGCGAAAAAGTGTGTTTTTCTACGCGCGCACGCCTGGCACGCTTGGCAGGGGGTCACGGTGGGTGGTGAGGAGGGGTGAGCGGGCGGTGGAGTGAGAGGAGGCGCCGGCGCCGCGGCACCTTGTGGTGGGTACGGCGCCGGCGTTCCTTCGAGACATGAATATATGTTTTTTTCAAGGTCATATTTGTGTGTTAATACCAAAGCTTTTCCTACGCATATTTAATAACATATCCTCTCGACTTTTCGTACGTGCTTAGATAATGATATTATTAAGGCAATAACTATTTGAATAGATTGGAGCTCAAATCGAGAAATATAAACATGCGTATATACGAGGGTCGTCTCAAAAGTAAGTTGCACTTATTTTTAAAAAATCGCGAGATGATCCGATTGGGCTGAAATTTTTACAGAAGTTTCGTCTGGGTGTTGTCGCAGCACCGTAAAAGTTTCAAGTTGTTATCTCAAGTATCAGCTGTTTACCAGTTGTTACAATATGGAGCTACCCATGTGTTCTACCGCCAAATGCGTTCAGTTATTCGTTTTTTCACAACCTTTGTGAACCCCAAAACTTTGGTAATGAGCCGGTGAATACTCGCTCGGCTTGATTCAATATTGTTGGGAAGTTTGAACATGATCTCGTCAAGAGTATAGCGCCGGTCTGACTCCCAAATCTCGCGAACTTGATCAATGACGGATGAAACACGAAACGAAGACGGTCGACCACTACGGGGCTCATCGTGGGTCACTTCTCGACCTCCCAGAAACAAATCCCACCATTTTGCCACGGATCGACGACTTACCGTGGTTTTTCCATAAACATTGACAATCTCGCGATGAATTTCTGTCGCGGATTTGTCTTTGGCTGTGAAAAAACGAATAACTGAAAACTGAACGCATTTGGCGGTAGAACACATGGGTAGCTCCATATTGTAACAACTGGTAAACAGCTGATACGTGAGATAACTACTTGAAACTTTTACGGTGCTGCGACAACACCCAGACGAAACTTCTGTAAAAATTTCAGCCGAATCGGATCATCTCGCCATTTTTTAAAAATAAGTGCAACTTACTTTTGAGACGACCCTCGTAATTATAGAAGTATAGGTTGTGGCAACTCGAAATAGGATACGCCGAGGAGTCTGGACGGGCCTTATGACGTACGCTAGCCAACTAAAACTATGATCATACTCAATTGAAAAAATAATAAACCTTTGTGAAATAATTTGCAGCGTTTTTTTCTTCCAGTTAGTGTATTTACAGAGCCTTGCTCCACGCATGATACCCTAAAACTTCAACCGAATTTGCTGACATTTCAGGTTTATCGTTAAGAAAAAATTCCTTTGAGCCTGACGGCTAAAATTAAAAAACATGAATATGCTTTAGCCGTACACGACTCACTCCTCGTCGATTCTCTGAACCCGACCCCCCATTGGCCTCTGAACTCTGTTTATCATTCAAAACAAAAAAATGTTTTAGCTCCTCGCTCTCACTTTATTATAGAAATGATCACGACCATTGAGCTCTTGTGAGATAATGATCTCCTAATAGAAACTCGCGAGTAAACATTCACTTTATTATAGAAATGATCACGACGATTGAGCTCTTGTGAGATGATGATCTCCTAATAGAAACTCACGAGTAAACATTCACTTTATTATAGAAAGAGGCTAAAGAGGCAACATACGAAATTACAGCTTCCTATAGTGTAAAGGATAGAAATTACCTATTAAAATAATTTAACCACCGCTTCACAAATCTAACCGTTCTCGCAATATTCGGATCACCTGCTATGAATCACATAATCGAAACACCAGCTCAATGAAATCATCAGAAATTAACAAGCGGTTGCAATCATGTTCACAATATCAATAATTGAGAATGATCACCTGTGTGTAAACAATTATTCATATAACCATGCTCATAACTCAGCTTGTTGGCCACGCACTTCGCAGTAGAATATAGTATGTTTGGATAAATCGAGAGCTTTCGAAAAAATGGTCAACGAATTTTGTGGGATGAAAAACGACGAAGTATCATATCCCTAGCAACGACTCGGTTGTAAGCGGAAATCATCACAATTATTGGCGCTACTTTCGTTGCACTCTCGTGGGACATTTTTCGGTAGTTAAGTCACGGCTAAAATTAAAAAACATGAATATGCTTTAGCCGTACACGACTCACTCCTCGTCGATTCTCTGAACCCGACCCCCCATCGGCCTCTGAACTCTGTTTATCATTCAAAACAAAAAAAATGTTTTAGCTCCTCGCTCTCACTTTATTATAGAAATGATCACGACCATTGAGCTCTTGTGAGATGATGAATATGCTAAAGCATGAATATGCTTTAGCCGTGACCTAACTACCGAAAAATGTCCCACGAGAGTGCAACGAAAGTAGCGCCAATAATTGTGATGATTTCCGCTTACAACCGAGTCGTTGCTAGAGATATGATACTTCGTCGTTTTTCATCCCACAAAATTCGTTGACCATTCGTTCGAAATCTCTCGATTTATCCAACCATACTATATTAACTACTGCGAAGTGCGTGGCCAACAAGCTGAGTTATGAGCATGGTTATATGAATAATTGTTTACACACAGGTGATCATTCTCAATTATTGATATTGTGAACATGATTGCAACCGCTTGTTAATTTCTGATGATTTCATTGAGCTGGTGTTTCGATTATGTGATTCATAGCAGGTGATCCGAATATTGCGAGAACGGTTAGATTTGTGAAGCGGTGGTTAAATTATTTTAATAGGTAATTTCTATCCTTTACACTATAGGAAGCTGTAATTTCGTATGTTGCCTCTTTAGCCTCTTTCTATAATAAAGTGAATGTTTACTCGTGAGTTTCTATTAGGAGATCATCATCTCACAAGAGCTCAATCGTCGTGATCATTTCTATAATAAAGTGAATGTTTACTCGCGAGTTTCTATTAGGAGATCATTATCTCACAAGAGCTCAATGGTCGTGATCATTTCTATAATAAAGTGAGAGCGAGGAGCTAAAACATTTTTTTGTTTTGAATGATAAACAGAGTTCAGAGGCCAATGGGGGGTCGGGTTCAGAGAATCGACGAGGAGTGAGTCGTGTACGGCTAAAGCATATTCATGTTTTTTAATTTTAGCCGTCAGGCTCAAAGGAACTGTGGCTTTAAATATGCTTTCTCAATTATTGATATTGTGAACATGATTGCAACCGCTTGGTAATTTCTGATGATTTCATTGAGCTGGTGTTTCGATTATGTGATTCATAGCAGGTGATCCGAATATTGCGAGAACGGTTAGATTTGTGAAGCGGTGGTTAAATTATTTTAGCATGAATATGCTTTAGCCGTGACCTAACTACCGAAAAATGTCCCAAGAGAGTGCAACGAAAGTAGCGCCAATAATTGTGATGATTTCCGCTTACAACCGAGTCGTTGCTAGGGATATGATACTTCGTCGTTTTTCATCCCACAAAATTCGTTGACCATTCGTTCGAAAGCTCTCGATTTATCCAACCATACTATATTAACTACTGCGAAGTGCGTGGCCAACAAGCTGAGTTATGAGCATGGTTATATGAATAATTGTTTACACACAGGTGATCATTCTCAATTATTGATATTGTGAACATGATTGCAACCGCTTGTTAATTTCTGATGATTTCATTGAGCTGGTGTTTCGATTATGTGATTCATAGCAGGTGATCCGAATATTGCGAGAACGGTTAGATTTGTGAAGCGGTGGTTAAATTATTTTAATAGGTAATTTCTATCCTTTACACTATAGGAAGCTGTAATTTCGTATGTAGCCTCTTTAGCCTCTTTCTATAATAAAGTGAATGTTTACTCGTGAGTTTCTATTAGGAGATCATCATCTCACAAGAGCTCAATCGTCGTGATCATTTCTATAATAAAGTGAATGTTTACTCGCGAGTTTCTATTAGGAGATCATCATCTCACAAGAGCTCAATGGTCGTGATCATTTCTATAATAAAGTGAGAGCGAGGAGCTAAAACATTTTTTTGTTTTGAATGATAAACAGAGTTCAGAGGCCGATGGGGGGTCGGGTTCAGAGAATCGACGAGGAGTGAGTCGTGTACGGCTAAAGCATATTCATGTTTTTTAATTTTAGCCGTCAGGCTCAAAGGAACTGTAGTCTTAGATGTACCTATTACTTTATTTTTGGGGGGTTTTTTTTTTCAACCACTTTGGGGGCTGAACAGTGGTCATCTCTGTACCCCTCTACAACGACTCGGTTGTAAGCGGAAATCATCACAATTATTGGCGCTACTTTCGTTGCACTCTCCTGGGACATTTTTCGGTAGTTAGGTCACGGCTAAAGCATATTCATGCTAAAACTAAACTTTTTGAAACTTGTCCGATTTTGCTTGTCCGGTACCAGTTGCATTTTTCACCATACACAGTCCCTAAGAATTTAATCGGACTTGAGTAATGATTGAAGGAGTTGTTAGCGTTCTAAAACTTTGTCTCGCACCTTCACACATGCTCCTATGTATTGGTCTTAATGAAATCTTAAATGAGAAAAATGATTTCCATATTCTACCTACCTTCTTTTCTTGCTCTAAGCGCATAGTGAGTAGTGAACGCTATGCACGGCCAAACGGCTGAGCAGCGGGAGTCTACGAGTGGAGGGATCTTCTTGGGATTTTCAGAAAGGGTGTTTAAGCCATTTTAAAATTTTCTAATCCCACCCGAACCATGAGCTGGATGGCGGGAGGGGGGTGGGAGCCCGTTTTAATGCCGTTCTTTTCGACTTCTCTGCTTCCCCTACCCCTTCAAACGACCGTCGAAAATTCCGGAAAAATACCATTTTCGTAGGGTTTTGTACGAAGAAGAAGACGGCGCAATCGGATTCCAAAAAAAGTATCGGGAAATGTGTAAAAAAAAAAAAAAAATGAAAGAGTTCAGACCCGTTTTCACAAAAATTCCAACGAAAAACTTAGTTTTTTCTCATTAAAATTGACCTTATAAAGAGACGTTTTTCGGAACGTTGTTTGCGGGCGAAATACAATTTATATTCCGCCGAATCTGAATCCGAAATCGGATATAAAAAAAAAGCCACAGTTCCTTTGAGCCTGACGGCAAAAATTAAAAAACATGAATATGCTTTAGCCGTACACGACTCACTCCTCGTCGATTCTTTGAACCCGACCCCCCATCGGCCTCTGAACTCTGTTTATCATTCTGCCATCAATCCTAAAACATGGAATCATGTTTTAGCTCCTCGCTCTCACTTTATTATAGAAATGATCACGACCATTGAGCTCTTGTGAGATGATGATCTCCTAATAGAAACTCGCGAGTAAACATTCACTTTATTATAGAAATGATCACGACGATTGAGCTCTTGTGAGATGATGATCTCCTAATAGAAACTCACGAGTAAACATTCACTTTATTATAGAAAGAGGCTAAAGAGGCTACATACGAAATTACAGCTTCCTATAGTGTAAAGGATAGAAATTACCTATTAAAATAATTTAACCACCGCTTCACAAATCTAACCGTTCTCGCAATATTCGGATCACCTGCTATGAATCACATAATCGAAACACCAGCTCAATGAAATCATCAGAAATTAACAAGCGGTTGCAATCATGTTCACAATATCAATAATTGAGAATGATCACCTGTGTGTAAACAATTATTCATATAACCATGCTCATAACTCAGCTTGTTGGCCACGCACTTCGCAGTAGTTAATATAGTATGGTTGGATAAATCGAGAGCTTTCGAACGAATGGTCAACGAATTTTGTGGGATGAAAAACGACGAAGTATCATATCCCTAGCAACGACTCGGTTGTAAGCGGAAATCATCTCAATTATTGGCGCAACTTTCATCTCACTTTATAGTCTTGCCCCCTGGCTGGACACATAATAAATATGATGTGGGACCATTGTATCATTACAGTAATATCATTACAGTTTTACTTACTATCAGATAGGTATTTGATATATTTAATAACATACCTACATAACGTCATCGGTGGCGATCATGGGACGTGATTTCGGCCACTCACGTTTTTCTGACGCAAAACGCTCTAGCGCACTCCATAGTTGCATCACATGAACCAACCAAAGTCGAGTCTATTTGCAGATACAATATCTTCACCATGGTGTTAAGATTTTCGTGCTGCTAGCTGTTATCATACCTGGCGGGCTGATAAGATGATTACCTACTGATTAGTTTTTTTTTTTTTTTTTTGTTTGTCAACCGTGTTTTCTCTTCTGGAGAAGTTCGTTCAATCACAATAAGGTAATTTCGCATTAAAATTAGTTGAAGAACAAACTACAAGTCGAAATTATAGATAAGTCGACGTTATAAGAAATTAACGTTTGCGCATGCGCACGACTATGATTACTCCAACGGCAATGGAATTTGTAGGAGGTTGGTTCCAGCGCGGTCTAGAGAACATGAACAGATTACAACTAATTCAGAACGAGAACCGTGGTGGTGGGGATGAGTTCACGAACTTTTCAGTAATTAAACTGAACCGCTGGAACGCTGTCGGCAATCTTATTCCTAACCTTCCTTCCTCAAATCCCTTCCACATCCCCAATTACAGAACGGAAGTTAGTGAAAAACGTTGTCTTTTTCCACTAACTTTCACTTCAACTTCAACCTCGAAACCGTATGCAAAGGGAAACTCAATGCAATGAAGTCTACTACAAATCTAATCTACCCACGCTCTAATTAATCACAAATCCCAGTCAATGATTTTATTACTTACCTGGTGCATTGCACTGAGTTTCCCGTAGCCTCCGGTTTTGAGGTTGAAGTACTCTAGCTACCTTCAAATCCTTTTGCTATTTTGTGAGCTAAGTAGGTACTTTCCGGCTGACACGAAAATGCTCTACAAATATTTGGTCGTTGCAGGCATCAACAACTTCAAGAAATCCCGTATTTATTGAGATATCCCTCTCCTCCAGAAGCAGCTCCTTGTCCTCGGAGCTACTTCCGGAATCCCTCTCTTCCCGTCTCCCGAAGAATCGCCAGCCAAGTCAATTAAAAACGCTGCAAATTATTTCACAAAGGTTTATTATTTTTTCAATTGAGTTTTATCGTAGTTTTAGTTGGCTTGCGTACGTCATAAGGCCCGTCCAGACTCCTTGGACGTGTCCTATTTCGAGTTGCCACAACCTATACTTCTATAATTATATACGCATTATATTTCTCGATTTGAGCTCCTATCTATTCAAATAGTTATTGCCTTAATAATATCATTATCTGAGTACGTACGAAAAGTCGAGAGGATATATTATTAAATATGCGTAGGAAAAGCATTGATATTAACACATAAATATGACCTAGAAAAAAACATATATTCATGCCTCGAAGGAACGCTGTATCCACCTCAAGGTGCCGCGGTGTATTATATGGGTATAACACGTAAAAGTAATAAATTTAATATCCATTCTCCTACACCCCTTTGCTACGCCCCTGATCACTCCAGCCCCCACAAGGTCCTCCACAAGGAGGACGCCGCGGCGCCTCCTCTCACTCCACCCCCCGCTCACCCCCCTCACCACCCACCGTGACCCCCTGCCAAGCGTGCCAGGCGTGCTTCTAACACGTCTAACACTCAAAAACGTCGAAAAATACACTTTTTCGCCCGTTTTTGGCCCATAGCATCTATGCGAGTAAAGCGATCGGGATGGTTAAACGTTAGGACCAACTAGACCCCAAATGGAGTCTATGTGCGAAAGAACGGGTTTTTTAAGTAAATTCTTAGGCCTTTTATGGCCCGGACGGCGGACGGCGGACGGCGAACGGCGGACGGACATTTCAAATTTGGATTCTACGCACCTTGAAACGTAAAGTGACAAAGTTTGAGGGGGGGTTATAAAAATTTTTTGCTACACGATCACATAGGCTTATTATTGGAAATAATAAACCAAAATCGAGATCCGTCACTTCACTTTGGTAAAATGCAGAATACGAGCCTTCTAAATATAAATACAAAATTACAAATAGAACCAGTGAAGAAGCGAGAAGAAATTACTAAAGAAGTGAATAGATGTGTTTGAAAAATTAGTGAAGGAGCACTTGTTGACGGGGAAGAAGTCAGCAAGCTAATGAAAGGAGGAAAGGTTACACGTCTCAGCAAGTTTATATTTTTCGTGCTCAGTTCACAACCCTGCCTTCGTTTAGGAGAAAGAAGTACGTGACCCAGCTCATGAACTCGGGGCGCTGGAACACTACTAAGTCTAGACAGTACAAGAACTCAACCGTGCTGGAACGTCACACTAGCTGCGCAGAGCAACTTCGCCGTACTGGTACATGAACTCAAGCACGCTGGAACAAACCTAGGGAAACGTTTAGGAGCTTTACCGCACAATCCTTGGAAATTTCATAAAAATCGGTCCACTAGTTACGGAGTTTTATATGTGTCGATCAATTTTAGTTTTGCGCGCTTGCGCTATAGTTATCACTCTACCAATCGCAATATAATTCATAGGGCGCGTTCCACCAAAGGGGGTTATCATGAGTCGGGAGTTATACCTCAAAAATGGCAGTAACATATCTGGATTAACTCTACTAGTTTAGTTCGTGATCCTCCATGTTGGGACGGACGCATAGGGAATTTTGCTGGAACATAAATCTAACTACTCCCCGAATTTGAACGAAATTTGACTAATAAATAATAAGAAATCGACGTTATAATAAATTAACGTTTGCGCATACGCACATACCTAGTACTATTTATGTGACGGCAATGGAAGTTACAGGGGACCGCACAGTGGATGGAAGCGTGCAAAAACCTCAAAAAATGAAAGCGTTAATAAAAATGTTTTCCATTTTTATATTGTTCCTAGATACCTTCAGACACAAACTTAGCCCTTAGTTTCCCCATTTGGGCGTGTAGAAATTTTTGAGAAGGCATTGAGTGTGATATTTGGTCGTATGCTTGAATTTAAGGTTTTGGCGTAGCAGTTATTGATGATTTATTACGCCTCCAAAACTGGGGAAATTCCCCAAGACGAAATATACATGTGTTTTATACATGTTTAGGTGTACCTGATCATTTTTTTTACATTTTTTTGTGTGCATCACCAAGAATAAGCAGTGATAATGAGGGTTTTTGGAAAAATCATGTGATTATTTAACTTTGATAGAGTGCCAAAAGTGCAAGTCATCTCCGGTCGTCCTGGGACTGGAATAATCCGACTACGCACTCATTCAAGTGTCTTGTGTATTAATTTGATCGCCGTTCTCCGCCGTCGGTGATCACAATGAACGAAAACGTTGAGGAAGGTATGTGACGGCACCCGCCTTTCAACTCCTGCTTTGACGAGTCGGAGTAAATAAACCACTAGGTGCGAACCTTGTCCCGAGAATGAATGTTACGATTCATTCTTCGTCTAGAAAAATAGTTCTTTGGGAGCAGTCTTCTATCACTATCACATTATTCAAAGTCAGCGGAAGCGTAGTACCTAACATTTAAACAGACATTGTGGAAAAAGAAAATCGTAACATCGTGGTAAAAAAAAGTCTCTTGAAATTCCATATTCAGTGCTTTGCGATATTTTATTTAAGAGTGGAAGTGATTTTGAGAAAGATCTGCGCGAACGATACCCGAATTCGGAAGAAACGGTTTTACATCAGGCGAATAAAAAATAATTAAGTAACCCATTTCGGTTATACTTAGCTTCCTTCAAAATAATTATTCAGCTTGATTTACTATTTTGATTCAGCTTTCGCGCTATGGAAAATGAAAAAGGTTCTCATTTGCTCTTCATCGCCACACCTTTTTTTTACTAGTTATCATTTTGGCAGTAGATACTTGTTGCAGTAATAATGGTGCTTTTCCAATGTAGAAAGCAGGGCATTCTTATATATACAAATGTATATATACATGTAAAAAAGCGTTAAAATCCAGAAATCGTTTCAGAATACTTCAAAACGAATTTCCATGGTGAAAAATTTCTTAAATTTTTATTTTAAAAATTTTGGAGCCATTGCAATAGCTTCATTTTCTAAGAAAATTCGCTAAAACGTTGCTATCCTATTAGCCATTATAGTTAGCAAGTTGGGAATGGTTTTAATCGACTCAGCACCCCAAAAAACATGAGAATCCATATAAAGTTCAACCACTTGGCTCATCTAAGAGGTTTTTGCACAAAAACTGCTGTTTCCATCCACTGTGGACCGCCCAGTACAATCCTTGAAAAATTCCCCAAAATTGCTTCATTAGACTATGAGTTTTGCCTGTGTCAATCGATATTAGTTTCGCGCATGCGCAATGGTTATTACTATATTTATTGCGGTATAATTTATAGGGCATTTTTCTGGAACATACGCCCAATTAGCTACCGAGTTTGTACGAAATCGGACCAAAAGATGATGTGAAATCGAGGTTATGATAAATTAACGTTTGCGCATGCTCACAGGCTACTGTTGATTTGATGACATTGAAAATTATTGGAGACCGTCTAGGAGCTAACCTGCAAAATCCCTGAAAATGGCTTAGGAATCGGACTAAAACTTGTTATAGTATTGGGTGTGACAAGGATTTACCACAGACAGACAGACGGACACCAAACAGACACGGAACCAAAATTGATCAGCAAGCTCTGAAACGCTAAATGCAAGTGGAAATTTTGATTTTGGAGGACAAAAGTTTTTCGACTTCAATCACAACACAAAACTTCCCTACCTTCGGTAGTGAGGAAGCAAAAAATCCTGACCGCATCCCCAATAGCGGGGTGAGTTCGGTCGGACAACATAAAAAAGTTCCAGTCAGCATGATCGTATGAACGAATTTTCGTAAATTATCTTGTTTTGAAATTTGAACTTTTTGAGTGCATGGAAGTTGACTATTTATTTTATGGCAAAAACTTATTATAGATAATAATCTCCTACTCAAAAAAAAGTTTTAGATTTTATGCTTTTTTGCAGTTTTTAATTGACTTTTTAGCGAATTTGAATGAAATTTAGGTACATTTTTTAGCATAATTTTGTACATACATTTGTTAATGTTATATTTTATTGTTAATAAACTTTATTTGAGCAATATTCTGCTAAAATAAATAAATTCAATGATTTTTAGCCGTTTTTAGCCATTTTTAGTGATTTTTTTTCAGTACATTTTTTGAAATTTGACCAATTTATTGCGCTCAAAAATTGTTGGCCAACGAACTCAGCCTTTCGTTTGGAAAGATTGATTTTTTGGCGCTAGAACGGAATTTTTATCTTAATCCTAAGGAGAGTTATCGTCTGAAATGACACGTATATATATATATATTAATAAATAAATACTTACATATATATATATATATATATATATATATATATATATATATACATATATATATGAAAAGCTGCCAAACTCTAGGTATGATTCGTTTCAGAATGCCTCAAAACGGATTTCAATGAAGACTTTTTTTTAAATTTTGATCTTAAAATTTTGTGAGCCATTGCAATAGCTTCATTTTTTACGAAAATTCTCTAAATGGAAAGTTCTAGTCATGCAGCATGATCGTATGAGCGAATTTTTGTATTTTATAATGTCAAATTGTTTTGAAATTTGAGCTTTTTGAGTGCAAGGAAATCGTTAACTATTAATTTTATGGCAAAAAACGTATTCTAAATAATGATCTCCTATTCAAATAGAGGTTTTGAATTTTTAGCTTTTTTTGCAGTTTGTGTTGATTTTTTAGCCAATTTTAATGAATTATTTAAAGTAAATTTTTCAGAATAATTTTGTACATAAATTCCTGAATGTTCTATTTCATTGTTAATAAACTTTATTTGACCAATATTCTGCCAAAAAATATTAATTTAACAATTTTTAGCCATTTTTAGTGATTTTTTTAGTACATTTTTTGAATGTTGAGCAATTTTATGTGCTGAAAAAGTGTTGGCCAACGAACTCATCCTTGCGTTCGGAAAGCTTGATTTGTTTCCCAATGTCTCAAAACGGATTTAAATGAAGAACATTAACAAAAATTTTGATTTTAAAATTTTCCGAGCCATTGCAATGGTTCGTTTTCTACGAAAATTCGCTAAAATACTAAAAATAATCGATGCTACGGTCTCAAAACTCTGGGGTGTGAGATAACACTAGAGATTTTTTTTTCTCAGAATTTCCTGATTACTTTCTAAGGCCCTGTAGGCCAAAAACCATGAATTTTGACCGAATTCGCCCCCGAGGACGGTATACGGTTTCGTCATTATATCAGTTTTACAACCAGGTATTTGATATATTTAATTAGGTACATACATAGGTACGTTTATTTTTCTTTTCATTATGAGCTAATCTGTGATTTCAAGGTCCCGAAATTGGATCCTCATGGCCTGACGATGGAAAAATAAGTTTTGTAAACGCTTCTTTTCGATACGATGAAAATGGACCCAACGTTTTAGAAAACCTCAATTTTACCATCATGCCCCGTGAAAAGGTGAGTAGGTATATCAATTACTCTAAAAATTACAACTTTTAATCCAGTAACTATAAACCTACTAACTTTGTTTGAATCTAGAAACCATTATTGATGTAATACATATTTCCAATAATAAATTAGTCCGTCCGCCGTCTGAAGCTTTTCTCCAAAACCACTGGACCGAACATTATGAAATTGGGCTCAAAACTCGTACCTCAGTCTTGTGCGAGAGCTCGTTGGAATAACATCGCAGCGACCTCCCGCGATAAAGGTTTATTACACTGATGTTTCGCTTCGCGTTTGGGAATGTTTATTTAGTGGGATGACTGACAAGGCGGACGCCGCTGGCGAGCAGACGACGCTCCAGGACATTGTTGATCAAACTAAGTAAGAATTATTGCAACATCGCATAACAACAAGAGCCTTCCCGGACCCCAACGTAAGTGATGCTTTTAATCATCTGTACTCTATTATAACTGACTTATGCGATTACCTCAGTCAAGCTAACGATCATATTGTTAAATTAAATGAAAATCAAAAGGAAAAACAAAGGACATCGGAATTAACTCAACCCAACGTCCCTACATCCTACAGTACGGACGAGGATGAATTGTCTAGAGAAACTGACTGGATCTTAAAAAGGGCCCGCAAGAAGCGTAAGGCTCGGCGTTCTCCAGAGGTTGAATGGCCTACCAACACGACTAAGACTGACAAGGACGTAACCAAGGTAACCAAGGTAGAAACGATTAAGCCTAAAAAGGACCCTCCTCCACCACCCATAAATGTTGTAGGGCTAAAGAGCTACGCAGCCCTCAAAGATATGTTACTGAATATCCCTAGAGAGCAATACAAGGTCACTGCTCTCAATAATAACGTTTGGAAAATAAACGTAGATACAAGAACCAATTGGAAACTGATTACAGACAAACTACGTTCAGATAAAAAACAGTGGTACACATATCAAGACAAAGCAGACAGACCTATTAAGGTCATGGCTAGAGGATTACATGAAACATGTGAGAAAACTGACATTATTGGAGACCTTAAGGAGCAAGGTCTTGCCATCCTGGATGTTACCAACATTCTCAAGAAAGAGAAAAGGAAAAATGACAGTGGTGAAATTGTAACCATTCATAAACCTCTTCCTCTCTTTATGTTAACCTTCGACAAAAATGAGGATGTAAATAAAATCTATAGTATTAAGGCCATTCTCAACATAATTGTGAAGATTGAGCCGGTGAAAAAAACTTCTAAACTCATTCCCCAATGTAAGAATTGCCAGTCATACATGCATACCCAATCCTACTGCGGGAAGGAATCTGCTTGTGTGAAATGTGCTGGAAAGCATAAAACTTCTGAATGTACCCTGAACAAAGCGGAATCCCCCAAATGTGTCAACTGCAAAGGGAATCATCCAGCAAATTATCGAGGATGCGAGGTAGCTAAGGAGCTACAAAGAATGAGAAACAAAATTACTAAACCCCAACTGAAAGAACAGACCAAGCGTGATGCTTCAGTTGAGAGGAATTTTAATAGGCGGAAATCGCTTACTTCAACCATTACAGGAGCAACTACTTCAAAGGTTTCATATGCTACCGTTGCTAAAAAAGAGGTTAATGTGTCGAACACAGAAAAAATGCTGGCACAGATACTGGAAAGACTGGATGAACAAAAACATACCAATAAACAGTTATTTGAAAGAATAACTAAGCTAGAAAAAGGACTTACTAGCTATGGACTGATTTAATGGGACCGACTTTAAGAATAGCAACATGGAATGCGAACGGATTGCTAAATCACATTAAGGAAGTCGAATTATTTCTCCACTCCAACAAGATAGACATCTTACTTATTTCTGAAACCCATTTCACTCGGACGTCATACATCAAAATAAGAGGATTCACGTGTTATCATACGTTACACCCAAGTAATAAAGCTAGAGGAGGATCGGCAATTCTCATTAAAGCTAACATCACTCACCATGAAGAACCAAAAATCGAAGAGGAAAAAATGCAGGTAACTTTGGTCAAGGTACAACTCAATAATAAAAGCTTTAGTATAGCCGCAATATACTGTCCCCCCAGGTTTAACTTAAAGAAAGATGATTATACGGTCCTTCTTAAATCGCTTGGTAACAACTTTATAATAGGAGGTGACTACAATGCCAAAAATACCTTCTGGGGTTCGCGATTAACCACGGCTAAAGGTAAAGAGTTGTATGAAGCAGCAGCTTCTTTCAAGTGCGACTTCCTCTCAACTGGAAGGCCTACATACTGGCCCACGGATGCTAACAAAACCCCAGACCTAATAGACTTCTTTATAAGCAAAGGTATCTCAAGTGGTTACATAAATCTAGAGGACAGCGATGACCTACCCTCTGACCACTCGCCTGTCATAATAACAATCAGTGAAAAAGTAATCATTAGTGAAAATTCTCCGAGTTTATTCAATAGAAATACTTGCTGGTCCTGTTTCCGGCAGCAATTGGAAACATCGATCGACCTTAAAGTTCCTCTGAAAACCCCTAAACAACTGGAAGACGAACTCGACTTATTCATCAATAACATACAACAAGCAGCCTGGTTATGTACCCCAATAAACCAAAACAGTAACTATGACACTAATTCGAAATCATATCCGTTAGAAGTAAGGGATCTCCTGTGCGCCAAACGTAAAGCCAGAAGGAAATGGAAGAATAACAGAACCCGTGAAAACAAAACTATTCTTAATAGACTCGGTAACAAACTTAAATATCTTATTAGATCAATAGATAACCAATCAGTTGAACATTTTTTGAGTAACCTAACTGCAGAGAAAGACACCGAATACTCTCTCTACAAGGTAACCAAAAATATAAATAGACCTAAAGTTCATTCTCCTCCAATCAAAAAGGATGACGGGACATGGGCCAGAAGTAACCGAGAGAAAGCTCAACTTTTTGCAGATCATCTCTATGAAACTTTTCAACCTCTTCCAGTGCAGACACCTGAAGAAAACGCAACACTGATAGAAAAAACGGATGAGCTTGATATTCGGCCCGTTACGTTAAAAGAACTCAAAGATGAAATTAAGGGCAACATTAATCCTAAAAAGACCCCAGGCTATGACCTGATAACCGGTCGAATTGTGAAAGAGCTCCCTGAAAAGGCTATAACAAAACTACTTCATATCATCAACGCCACATTCAGGTTACGACATGTACCTTCCCAGTGGAAAGTAGCGGAAGTCATAATGATCTCCAAACCAGGAAAATCACCAAATGAGAAGACGGGGTACCGACCCATATCCCTCCTCCCTGTCTTATCAAAACTGTTCGAAAAATTGTTGCTCAAACGGCTTAAACCAATTATTGAAGACAGAAAATTGATACCAGACCACCAATTCGGTTTCAGGCAACGCCACTCTACGCTAGACCAAGTTCATAGAATCACTAATAGAAAAGGCTCTAGAAGGTAAAAAAATATGTGCCAGTATCTTCCTGGACGTGGCCCAGGCATTTGACAAGGTCTGGCACAAGGGACTTGAGTATAAACTGCACAGGGATCTCCCAAAACAGTTTTACTTACTCCTAAAATCCTACCTAGCGAACAGACACTTCAGGGTAAAGCAGGGTGACCAGTACTCTGTCTTGAAGCCTATAAAAGCAGGGGTACCGCAAGGCAGTGTCCTGGGCCCAGTACTTTACCTGCTGTACACACGAGATCTTCCACAACAGGAAAACACAACTGTAGCTACTTTTGCAGATGATACTGCCATCCTCTCTGTTGGAGATGACGCTGAAACTGCAACTCGCAATCTACAGACGTCCACTAACAAGGTTGTCAATTGGACCAAGATGTGGAGAATGAAACTAAATGAAACAAAGTCAGTGCATATCAACTTTACTAATAGAAAAATCATAGCCCCAGAAGTTGAGATCAACTCAAATAAAATTCCATACTCTGACACTGTAAAATACTTAGGGATGCACCTTGATTCCAAACTTAACTGGAAATATCACATTGAAAAAAAGAATCAGGAACTAAAAATCAAGTTCAGAAAGATGTACTGGTTGATGGGAAGGAACTCCCATCTCTCACTACACAATAAATTACTCATATACAAACAGATACTGCGCCCTGTCTGGACCTATGGGATTCAGCTTTGGGGTTGTGCGAAAAAATCAAATATTAAAACAATCCAAACCCGACAAAATATAATACTGAGAAGTATAGTTCAGGCCCCCTGGTTCATGCGGAATGATGATATTCATCGAGACTTGAGGGTAGAAACGGTCACCGAAATTATCGCCAAATATGCAAGGAAGCACGAACATCGCCTCCACAAACACGAGAACCTGGAGATGCTCAACGTTTTAAACAACGAAGGAGAACTTCGGCGACTCAAGAGAAATAAACCTCTGGACCTAACTGTGCTGTGCAAATAGTGCAAGTGTAATCCAGTGTTCTTTTAACTGTACTTGATACAAGTATGGGCCAGGTTTTGCTGTAAACCTCCCCCCTTAGTGAGCCTAACATGAAATGTAATATTGCTAGATGAGATGTATATGTTTCAGTTGCAATAAATAAATCACGAAAAAAAAAAAAAAAAAAAAAAACTCGTACCTAATTCAACCGGGGATATGGCAGTAATATCGGCATCCATTTTGCTCAACCCTAAAGGGTAGATTTTAAGGGCTGAAATAGGTAGGTACTGAAAAATCGAAATCTCCAACACTTTGGGAATAAGATTAGTTTTTTTGTCATTACTAAATATCACCTCCCCCCCCCCCCCCTCCCCCATTTCATTCCTTATCGACCTATAGTGATGAAATTTGAAATGGAGCGCATTTGGAACACGGAGAACAGAACTATATGGTACTAACACACTGATAAGCTGAGGGACCTCAGAGGATAACTTCTGTCCTAATCGACCAACAGTGCTGAAATTTGAATTAGAGCACCTATGGAATACCTTGAATTTGAAAACGATGTTACGAGGCGAGGTATGGAGGTCGACTTATCAGCCGAGGGTCTTCTGGGGCTGATTTATTTTCTAATTGACCTACTACATTATGTTATTGTAATAGAGGACTTCATGTGCATGAAACGAAAATAATTTAAAATCAATACACAGTCCACGGACCCCTTCTACATGGTAGGGAGATGACTTTGTCATAAAAGGTTTTGTTTCTAAACATTTTCTTAAATGTGTAAAACTACGCATTAATTAGAAGGGGCCAACTCTTTAGCGAACCGATCTGCGTAGATGGGCTATAAAATACAGAAATAATCAACCTTTGTGTAATAATTTGCAGCGGTATTTTTTCTACTTGTTATTAATTCAAATGCCACTTTGTACCAATAGGTAATTTAAAATCAGGAAAGAAAGCATTACATGCAGACATTGGGATTTTTATACCATGAAACTATTATTTATTCAGACTGACACAAAATCAAAGCGCTGCAAATTATTACACAATGGTTTATTATTTCTGTGTTAGATAGCCCTTCTACGCAGAACATTGGTCTAAAATGATTAGACCCTGTATGTATATGATCAGCACGTGGCGCATCGTACCTCACAAAAGAGTTAAAACCATCACAGATCCAAGACATCAAAAAAATAAAATATAATAATAATATTAAATCGATGGGTAAGGAAAGAGTATAGGTTTAGAGGCCGCTCTACTGATCAGAGCGACTCCATACCTCGGATTTGTTTCCGAGGAGTCCCAAAGGAGCTCCATCTAAATAACAGCACCCAGGGCCGCCACATCTCCAAGTCGGGCCCGGGACCAGATTCTGGCCACGGGCCTCCCCCCCCCCCCCCCCCCCTTTTTTTTTTTTTTTTTTTTTGTCGCGCCACTTTTACCAGAGATAGCTATGATGATTGTTTAAAAAAAAACTATTAAACCTTCTCTATCCAAAAGAAAAATCATTTATACTTCCTACCAAGGTTCAGTGTTCGAATAAGAACACTTGAGGGGCTGAACTCTTACTACTTCACTACGTTTTATTCAACATTTAATCAAAAGTAAAGTGTAACTTAAGAATTGAAAATTCAAGTATTCATACTCTAGTGATTACCAACCAATTACAAAACCATAAAAATGCCATAAATTACCTTGAAACAAAAATTCTATATCCAATCAGTCATAGGATTTTTATTTTATCTACTTTAAATACAATTGTTTGTGAATAGAGGACGTATTCAGAGAAGTTCCAATTTACTCATTCCTCAAATGCACGATTGTGGCAGAAATTATGATTGACTAAATTTCATATAATCATTAATCAACACATACAATTAACTTTATTTTAAGGTTATGGACGGATTAAAAAGGAAAGTCTCTGTATACAAGATGGCTGAAGGAATTAATTGAAACAATGTTTATGTTTGAAAGAATACATTTATTAATTTTGGAAGAAAAAAATAAAAATCTACAAAAATATAATGGTTTTATTACAGTTTATCTACTTGTAATGAAGCTATGCAGTAAAGAATTAGATTTATAACAACAAAAGATACAAGAATTATTTAGTGAAAAACTATCAAAAATATGTATTAGTAAAATGAGAAATTTGTTTTGTTGAGATACAATAGCATTCTGTAATTGTAATTATAATTGTGGAAAACCTTTTAAATATAGAAAACTGTAATAGGCTATAATTTCATGTTTTATAAAATGAGTAAAGAGTAAAGGGTATAGAGTAATATTTTGGGCCATCGCAATCATCGCAACTGTTTAAGAGCAACAGTCTGGTGTAGTAAATCAAATATAATCTGATCAGGGCCCGTCAAGTGTAATAAACTCTGTTTTATGTAGGCCTAAAAATTCTATTTCTACTTTATTTACTAAATACAGGACCGGACCGGGCCCCCCCTGGGCCTGGGCCCGGGGCAATAGTACCCACTTGCCCCCCCCCCCCCCCCCCCCCATGTGGCGGCCCTGACAGCACCAAGAGTCGATTATGAATTAAATTACCCTCAGAGGTTCTGAAGCTGATCTGATAGCTGATACCTCCAGTACTTTGTAATTTTATTCCAGATCTCCAAAAAGGAGCTAAATTTCAGGTTTCAGTATCATAAGCCAATAAAAAACAATTTAGGCTCAGAGGCTCCACAGCTGATCACTGCGCGCTGATACTAAATTCTTGATAGTACAACGGAGGTCCATTTCAAATTGTGGATCTTTAGGTTGACATCAATATGCCTGCGTGGATATGGGCACCTGCAGAGGGAAAATCGATGCGATTAATTAAAACATCTACATTTTACTAGTCTCCCTGATGTCAGTATAACGATATTTATGTAGGTAGGTAGGTCGGGCTGCAGCAGGCCAACGTGAGACTGGGCTGTTCGCGGCCCCCTCCCCTTCTCTTTCGCGGTTCCCTCTTCACCGTGGGCTCCTGTGGATCACGATCCGCGAACTCATCTATGGGTGGGGGGGGGGGGGGGGGGGGTAGAGGAGTTGAGAGGGCTGCGAAACTCGACGGTAGCCCTACACCGGCCCGTGGTTCCCTCCTCCGCGCGCGGCGCTAGTCTCCTCTTTTATCAGTCTGGGCTTGTATGATCGCTCCGACCTGTAAATCTACGGATTTATCCGTCGTATGCCAAGTAAAAATATATTTATTGGTGAGGAGATTGTGTACCAGTCAATCCCTTAGTAAAAATGCAGATTAGTTGGGCATGTAGATCAGAATGATGAGTATAGTTTGGTGAGCTGGATGCTCACAAGCTCGCATCTCAAAAATACATAACATCAAGTAGTCAATCCCTTAGTGAAAATTCATATTAGTTGTACATATGCAGGTGAGAATGACGTTTTAGAAGTACATTTTGGGAGTTTTACGAGCAAAAAAAAATACACCAGTCAATATGAGCTACACCTCAACTATCGTATCTGGAGACAATCACAATACTTCACTATTCAGTAGGAGGGAGATAAAAAGCGGGAGGCTAGCGCCGCTGCCCGGCGGAGGAGGGAACCACGGGCCGGTGTAGGGCTACCGTCGAGTGGCCGCGAACGGCTCAGTCTCACATCAGCCAGCCACAGCCCCATCCCGTTACTTTTGCACTTCTAATACCTGAGAAAGCCAACCTACCAACTGAAAATAACGTAAATGTATAGATCATTGAAATGGTTTTAATAATCACGAAAACTCCATAGCAGAATATAGTCTATCAAGATGTAGATAACGTAAAACTTCGAAATATGTCATTTTAACCGATAATTGCTACGTAGATCTGCGTACGAGTAAAATCCCTATGAAGTAAATAAACTAAACCACCATTCGAGGTTGGGGCTTTTCTTCCGAATGCCTCGGGCGTCGCACAGTGATAAAAGAACACGATTTTGACATAAGAAGAAATCGCGATTATCTGCTCTAATCGCACTTTTTTTAAGGCGAATTTTCGTGAAAAATGATGCTATTGAAATGGCTCCAAAAATTTTAAAAACAAAATTTTCTACATTGAAATCCGTTTTCAGACATTCTGAAACGAATCTTAGAAATTTACGCATAATTTACGCATATATATATATATATATATATATATATATATATATGCACTTGATTGTGGACACTGTGCTACTGCACTATATATATATACTAATTAAAGTTAAAGAAATTCTAGAGAAATAAAGAGGAAAAGGTTTTTGATATTTCGAATTAGTCTTTGTCAAAATTAGAAGAAGAACGAGTGTTCTTTTTAATATTCCCTGGAACCAAGCTTGTATCCAACGTTTCATGGTTGTTATGTTGGAGTTACTCAATCAGGAGGCCGATTTGAACCCAGTACCCACCTATGGGCCCGTTTGGACTATGAAGTCGCCCGCCGGTCGTTCGATTTTTCAGGCATTTTCTTCATCACCTTAACACCAAAACATTTGTCGAAGGTTACTGCTAGTGAAAATTCATATTAGTTGTACATGCAGGTCAGAATGACGTTTTAGAAGTACATTTCAGGAGTTTTACGAGCAAAAAAAATACACCAGTCAATAGGATTTCAACCCACGACGTTTGTCTCACGAGACCATAATCATATCCATTGAGCTACACCTCAACTATCGTATCTGGAGACAATCACAATACTTCACTATTCAGTAGGAGGGAGATAAAAATGGGAGACTAGCGCCGCTGCCCGGCTTAGGAGGGAACCACGGGCCGGTGTAGGGCTACCGTCGAGTGGCCGCTATAGTCCGGTCATTTTAGACATAAAAATAGTGATCAAATAAAGAAAATTCCGACAGAGCCAAATCTTCGTAGAGACCTTAGGTTTACCACAAGGAATAAAGTGTCAAAAGTCCCCATCAGTCCCATGTGAGCTTAGGGACTTATTCGGGGCCAAAGGTCAAAATTTTAGGTTTTTTGGATTTTTCTCGAAAACGGTAAGTTTTATCGAAAAAGTACCTCAGAGCAAAGTTGTAGATCTTAAAATTCTCTATAAAAATGGTCCCTATGATTTTTTCTCTAAGACCCACTATTTCCCAGATATTGCGCTTGTAAGAATCACGTTCTACATAATATGCACACATTTCCACACCACCCGTGAGGTAGTGTACTCGGCGCGTTTTTATCCCCGGTAGGCCTATTCCACGAACCTTTATGACGTTATTTTCAGGAACAATAATTATTTAATAGTATGAAGATTATTGATATGGGTTACTGAGTTTAACTGTCGTTCCAACTTTTTTTTATTACTTTAATCTGACTCATACTCTTCATATTCAACTTCAACAATCATGTTTTCTTCAATTTCTTCTTGTTCTTCTTCTTCTCCTTCCTGTTGATGAACGCTTAGAAATTGTTCAAATGAAGATGAATCAGTTTCTTTCTCTCAGTTCTTTCTTCTTTTCTGCTTCTTCATCCGCTTCATCGCCACAAAATAAGCAGTGGTTTTTAAAACGAAAGCTGGATTCACTTATTCGCGCTCTAGTATGAGGTGGACTTACTTTTGAAGTACTGGCCTGTTCTTCCTCACGTTGTCTTTTTGATGCAGAGATGGAAGTTTTCCGGGTGTATGATTTTCTGCAATCCACGTGAATTGTAACGGACTTTTGGTTTCTTAAATAATCAGCAAACTCATCACTTCTCGCGACACTTGCATCGATTAAAGTTGGCATTCCACGACTGACCACAACAGTTTCATCTTCAGTCAAAAGTTTATTACAAATAAAGCAAAATTGTGACATTTTTTTTTTTTTTTTTTAATATTAATTAGCACTAACTTCAATAGTTGACGGTTTAATAGTTGTATTCAATAGTTGTAATAAATACGTATAGTCACTCGAACTGCTCGTTCAACACTAAAAGAAGCAGGTATACGTGAACGACACCACATGGACAAAAGAATAGGCAGATGTTTTTCAAGGCCAGATATTATTCAAGTAGAAGGGATTCGGTATTTCGGTAAGGGGCCGCCCTTATAGGAGACACTCAACATACCTAATACTGGTCGGACTCTTGGCGTCTGGGAATCTCTGGGAAATAGTGGGTCTTAGAGAAAAAATCATAGGGACCATTTTTATAGAGAATTTTAAGATCTACAACTTTGCTCTGAGGTACTTTTTCGATAAAACTTACCGTTTTCGAGAAAAATCCAAAAAACCTAAAATTTTGACCTTTGGCCCCGAATAAGTCCCTAAGCTCACATGGGACTGATGGGGACTTTTGACACTTTATTCCTTGTGGTAAACCTAAGGTCTCTACGAAGATTTGGCTCTGCCGGAATTTTCTGTATTTCAATTGTCTAAAATGACCGGACTACTAACGACTTGACGTTCAGTAGCTAGCTTGTCCCCCCACCATTGGCCCCTGGACACTGTTTTTTCTGCACAGCTTTCATCGGTTCAGTTCCCTGACTGGAACAGTTCCAAAGAACGTCACCACATTTCAGTTTGTCCCCCCACTCTACCCGTTTCTTGACAATCTCTAACCGTTCTTTTCTCCTTTTTTCAATGTTTGTATTATAGAATGGGTCCCAGCTCGGTTTTCATGCACCCAGGATGATGATAAGCGTATACCAACCTACCTAATGTCTTATTTTACAAAAAAGTGATAAAATCAATTCAATTCAATGATTCATTTCAAAGTTAGAAGGCCTTGCAGATGATTTCTGAACATGTAGGTAATGATTCCCGGTCATTGCTCATGAATAACAACTATGTACTTACGACTGAAAGGTTTCTTTTAATGTAGGCACCTACCTGTATTATTTCTTTTTTCGGTACCTACGTAGATAAGTAAGGAAGGTTCTACCAGCGTCTACTTTGAAGGGCTATTTTGATATTTTTGTGTCAATTGTGGTGAATTTACCACCAATATATTCATCAAATAAAGACGATGGGCCGCCTAAAAGACAGAATCCCAAGCTCCCAAGGAAAAGCAGACGACTGAGAACCATAGAGAATAATTCTCATCGTTTCGAGCTCCCTAGCGCTCTAGATAAGGAAACGTCTTCACAAAGGATAATTCCAGATCGAGAGGGATTATCAAAACCAAATAAAAACGATAGACCTAAGTATTATCGTTTATTATACACCCCCTGGGACAAGGGCAAACAAGCCAGACGCACTCTTTTGAGAGGGGGCGGAAGTTCGCATTTCCCCTTCCGCCCACCGAGCGCGACCGATCAAATCCGAGCGCGACCGATCAAACCCGGCCGAGCCAAGAATTCGAAAAGCTAATTTGCATACTAACCATAAAGTGGCCACCCGATCGGAGGCGGCCTCCCCCTATAAATATCACGCACGAGACACAGCGTCTTCATTCGAATCTCAACCTCTCAGCTGATGTCATCTCTCCTACCAGACGAAGTGACTACACGCATCGAGCCAGATTTTCTACCTTCCCATTCTCAACGACTTCTTGGTAGCTTCGAGTTCGGACTCCTCCACTCACTACCCAACGAAGCTCTCTTCTATCAGGTCATCGCCCGGTGCAAGCTAAGATTTCTATCTTCCTTGCACGCCCGCTGGGGTGACTTAGACGTGCCACCCGGACCTCGCAGCCATAAGCTCTTGGTCGCCCGCTGGGACACGCCGGTTAATTGCACTTCTCATACGATCCGATTAACTGTCCAAGGAAGTCCTTCTAAGGACTCGGAGAGGACCCTAACATCGATCTGGGAGAGAGATCTGTTAAGCGAGTCCCTCCTCTTCAAAAACCCTTTTTCAGAGCCAAAAAGGTATTTCCGAACAAATTTTATATTTCGTTCGTACGATGGAGAGAGGCCCCTCTTTCCTCGGAGGAGCCGGGGCGGAGGATCTCGGAGCGGGCGGCAAATGCTCCGAGACACTCGATCCACCCGCATTCCAACGACGATCCACAGCTAGTTTCAGTGATGGGATCGACGCGTTGCCTACCAACTCTGCGACAGACTTGGTAATTACACATTCACCTGTACAACAGGTCGAGGATACTTTCCAGACCCTTTCGGAAAGTAATTCTACCTTCAAGCATGAATATCCTCGATATTCAACGCACGGTTACTCCGCCGACACGAGTGCATTCTACACTCCCGTCATGCATAAACCACACGATCGAAACGGTACTTTTCAGTACTCCGATCAAGCCAACTCGGCTCCGCAGAAAAATATCTGCCTAAAACCCGATTACTACACGGGAAAACAATACCCAGCTCGACAACCCCAAGAGGTTCGAGCCGAGCCTAGCGCTCCTCACGGCCCGACAATGAACGAGCCTTATAATTCTAAGATCAACCCCGTTGACCTTGACAATGCTGCTTATTTCCCGTCCGGAAACCACCTAGGGTTTAACCCTCATAATCAAGGCATGGGTACTTTTCATAACACCCCACTTGGTCTACCTACACCAAGTAAAACGTATATAAATCCACTACATCAATGTACCTCTCATATGATGCTTAAGTATTGTAGAGAGTGGGTAGCTGTACCTACCTACCTACCGATGTCTGGATATCCCGCATAAGGTGGTCAGTAAGTACTTCAGGGGTCGATTCAGAGCTCATTTCTGATCGAAAGTTCCTTTTAAGAGATTTTTTTACGCTTTGGTACGCGATTCGCTCTAAAATGAATTTACCATTTCCATTATTGATCATTGCTTTTTCTTTCAATCGGGTATGCAAGGTAGGTACGTACACCTGATATATCAGAAAAATATGCCAACACCGAAATGAGTGGATGGAGGCCATAAGGGAAGGAAATAGCGAAGGACAAAAACGTATTGAAACTGTGTTTATTAATTATCATAGGAATATGTAAAAAGATACCTAGGTAAAACGAACACTCCATCACTTACAACTAATAATATTATAAAGCATATTATTGGTAACTCAAATAAAATGCAGGAAAAATATGAGTAATATTAATCACAAAAGGTATCACTCAAATGGAAGACGGGAAAAATACTTAGGTATATTTATCTGCTCGGGGTTTGATTGTGAAAAAGCGTAATGGAAACTGATAAGAGTGATAAGGAGTTCGAGCCGCTCGACATCGAGTTCAAACAGCTTCCGAAGAACTAGTTCGGAGCCGTTCCGGTCAGGGAGCTGAAAGCTATGGGAGCTGTTTGGAAACAACTGCGACCAGGCGCCTATGGTGGGGGGACAAGCTAGCTACTGAACGTCAAGTCCGCGAACGGCTCAGTCTCACATCAGCCAGCCACTGCCCCATCCCGTTACTTTTGCACTTCTAATACCTGAGAAAGCCTGACACTACCAACTGAAAGTAACATAAATGTATAGATCATTGAAATGGTTTTAATAATCACGAAAACTCCAAAGCAGAATATAGTCTATCAAGATGGAGATAACGTAAAACTTCGAAATATGTCATTTTAACCGATAATTGCTACGTAGTTCTGCGTAGGAGTAAAATACCTATGAAGTAAATAAACTAAACCACCATTCGAGGTTGGGGCTTTTCTTCCGAATGCCTCGGGCGTCGCACAGTGATAAAAAAAAACACGATTTTGACATGAGAAGAAATCGCGATTATCTGCTCTAATCGCACTTTTTTTAAGGCGAATTTTCGTGAAAAATGGTGCTATTGAAATTGCTCCAAAAATTTTAAAAACAAAATTTTCTACATTGAAATCCGTTTTCAGACATTCTGAAACGAATCTTAGAAATTTACGCATATATATATATATATATATATATATATATATATATATGCACTTGATTGTGGACACTGTGCTACTGCACTATATACTAATTAAAGTTAAAGAAATTTTACAGAAATAAAGAGGAAAAGGTTTTTGATATTTCGAATTAGTCTTTGTCAAAATTAAAAGAAGAAAGAGTGTTTTTTTTTAAATATTCCCTGGAACCAAGCTTGTATCCAACGTTTCATGGTTGTTATGTTGGAGTTACTCAATCAGGAGGCCGATTTGAACCCAGTACTCACCTATGGGCCCGTTCGGACTGTGAAGTAGCCGGTCGTTCGATTTTTCAGGCATCTTCTTCAACACCTTAACACCGAAACATTCGTCGATGGTTACTGCTTGACCGTGCGTTCTTGCATGCAGCTTTATCGATCGTTGCTGGGACTGACTCAAGGAAGCTATATGGTTATTCATCCTTAGATTCAGTTGGGATGCCTTCCCCACATAGAAGCTCCTTGACTGGTCATCCTCACACTTCTTGCAAATCAGCTGTTACACGCACATCCGTGACTGGCACTCTGCTGATCCTTGGCACCTGTACGTGTGGGTGAGGTGAAATCCGAGTCCTCAATGACCAAACCACAAAGTTTGCATCTCGGTCTTTGGCATGGGTGGAGACCTCGTTGTTGCGGATTCTCACGCTGGACAGCTGGATGCCGATGCGACAGTATTTCACCAAGGTTCTTTCCCTGTCGATAGGTCATCCGAGGTGCCTCCCGAAATACCTCCTGGGTCAGTGGGCTGGAGTTTAAGATCGGCTGGAGTTCCCTGAGGATCCCATTGATCTTTTGAGCCCTATGAAAGAAAGTGGTCACCAGTGGAACTCGATCACTTGTTGGCTTAGGTCTTTGTTGGTAGTTGACGTGGGATGGAACCATTCTGTCTTCCACGAAGTGTCTTGGGTAACCTCTCTCCATCAATTTGTTTTTAACCCCGGACAAATAGCCTTCCAAGTTCCCCCTAGTGTTGCATATTTGGTGGCCTCTAATAGACAATGATCGTGGGATAGACCGCTTTGTGTGTGGGGGTTGACAACTCTCATAGTGCAGGTAAAGTTGCTTGTTTGTAGGCTTTACGTGCACACTGGTCGAGAGGTTTCCATCCTCCATCACAATATCTACATCGAGGAATGATGCAGTCGACCTTGAGTATGACCACGTGAATGTGACAGAATAGCGGGAGTTCAAATCGTTCAGGAATGACTGAAGTTCTTCCTCACCACGTGGCCAAATCATGAAGGTGTCATCGATGAACCGCTTCCACATCAAAGGAGTTTTCTCTCTTGATGTTAGGAAGCTATTCTCCAATGCAGCCATGAACAAAGTGGCTTAGGATAGTTCCATGCGTGTTCAGGAAGTTCAGGAAGCCAACAAGTGATCGAGTTCCACTGGTGACCACTTTCTTTTATGGGGCTCAAAAGATCAATGGGATCCTCAGGGAACTCCAGCCGATCTTGAACTCCAGCCCACTGACCCAGGAGGTATTTCGGGAGGCACCTCGGATGACCTATCGACAGGGAAAGAACCTTGGTGAAATACTGTCGCATCGGCATCCAGCTGTCCAGCGTGAGAATCTGCAACAACGAGGTCTCCACCCATGCCAAATACCGAGATATATATATATATCGCCCTTCCTGGCAATAACTCTCCTTATGATTGAGATATAAATTCAATTCTAGCGCCAAAAATCAAGCTTTCCAAAGGAAAGGATGAGTTTGTTAGCTAGCATTTTTTTAGCCCATTAAATTGGTGAAATTCCAATAAATGAGCTCAAAAAATCACTACGATTTCCAGTCATGCAGCATGATTGTATGAGCGACTTTTTGTAAATTATCTTCCTGTATTATATGTTTAATTGTTTTGAAAATTTGTGCTCTAGTAGTAGTTCAAGTAAAAAAAAAAGTGTTAATTACCAATTTTATGGTGTTGATAAACTTTTTTTAAACTCAAATTCTGTAAAAAAATATTAATTCAACAATTTTTTGCATTTTTTACCCATTTTAGCGAATTTTTGTGGAAAATTAAACTATTGCCTATTGCAATGGCTCCGAAAGTTTTAAAATAAAAATTTTCTTCATTGAAATCTGTTTTGAGATATTCTAAAACAAATCCCAAAGTTTAGCACTTTTTCATATGTATATATATTAATTTATGTATATATGTATATATACATTGTTAAAATATAGGAATCGTTTCAGAATTTCAAAAACAGATTTCAGCGGAGAAAAATTTCAAAAATTTTTATTTTGAAATTTTTGAAGCTTTTGCAATAGCTTCATTTTCTACGAAAGTTCGCTAAAATGGTTCCACTTCTAGAATGACTCGGAAAAAAAAAACTACCGATTGTGAAATATTTAAGCATTTTATTATACAGGGTGATTCCCTCGCAGATGCAAAAAAAAATTTGAGTGAAACTACATCAAAAATGGAGTAAAATGCCGCCAACCGCATATTTTTATCTCAATCCGTACCTACTCTACATATGATTTTTTAAAGGTTTTTTTCAGGAATACCGTGTTTTTTCATTTTAAACTCGGATTTCTCCACTTTTCCTCACTTAATTTTAACTTTCAACCTCATTTTCGGTATCAGCATTAAATTTCCTATAAGAATAGTGTACGTGGGTTCTTAAAAAGTACCATCCGAAGACCCTCACATCAGCTCAAACATTGACGATTTTGAAAAAATAATATTTCTGAAAATCTTTAAAACTTTACTACTCTTTTAAAAAGAATCCTGGAAACTGGCAAATCTCATGAAAACTGCTTCATCTAATATGCATTCGAACGGTATTATCAATTTTACTTTTATTTTGTTATTTAGGGAAGAAAATAATGTTTTAATGTTAAAAAATGTGGGTTTTTCAATGAAATTGTTGGTTTTCTCGAAAGATGACCCTCCATGAACCAACGAGTATGGGGTCGGTTTCTATGTATTTTTTCTCGCTGGATCAAATGGAAACCCTTGAAGATCTCTCAACTACGTTATAATCGAGTTTTACACTTCAATTAACTAGTTTTACCCCATAACACACATACATTTAATCGTAACAAACTAACTGAACATTTGCGATTTTAAGTGTAAAACTCAGTTATAACGGAGTTGGAGAGATCTACAAATGTTATTATTCGATACAGCGTGAAAAAATACATAGAAACCGACCCCATACTCGTAGGTTCATGGAGGGTCATCTTTCGAGAAAACCAACAATTTCATTGAAAAACACACATTTTTTAACATTAAAACATCATTTTCTCCACTAAATTAATAACAAAATAAAAGTAACTTTGATTATACCGTTGGAAAGAGTATTAGACGAAGCAGTTTTCGTGAGATTTGCCAGTTTCCAGGATTCGTTTTGGAAGAGAAGTAAAGTTTTAAAGATTTTCAAAACTATTCTTTTTTCAAAATCGTCAATGTTTGAGCTGATTTTAGGCAGTGACGGATTAATAGAATTTCGTGGGTGGGGGCGGTCCTCTTCCGGGAGGACTCCCCCCCCCCCCTCCCCAACGGAAGTTTTTTTGAAAAAGACCTTGACAAACTAGCGGTTTTAGAGGATTTAGACCTACACTTTATATTATGTAAAATTAACATGAAAAACACGATTTTTATTTGCATAAATATTAGCTTGGTTACCAAATGTCCATGTACACACACAAAAAAGTTAATAAATAAAAAATAAAATGATTATAGTTAAGTAATTTTTTTGGCAAAATTATATTGCAAAATGCAGGGAATGAAAAATAAAACGCTGGAGATATAAATCAATACTACATATAAACTTCAGTCCTCGTGATGTAATATTATTTATAGATTATGTATATTTATATTGTAAACACAGGATTAAATAATAATACACTGACACTACCCGCGTAAATCCCCGATTAATACCCCACGGACACCGCACATAGTTTGTAGGCCTACTAAAATTCAAACGAACAGATTTGTAAATTAGCCGTGACAGATTAGTAAAACCAGTACCTACCATCCCAGTTTCCTCACAGTTCCTTAATCTACGAAAACATACGTGATAAAAAACGGAAGTTAGTGAAAAACGTTGTCTATTTCCACGAAAAATATTGAGTTACTATGTTAAATCGATTTCAACGGTTAGGGCATCATCAGTAACCAACAATAACAATAATTGGTTATTGTTTGTTACTGATGATGGCCTAACCGTCGAAATCGATTTAACATTGTAACTCTTTATTTTTCGTGGGAATAGACAACGTTTTTCACTAACTTCCGTTTTGAAATGGGTTTCCACAACTTCGTCGCGAGTGATTTAGTTCGCACATACGGTATGGCGCAGTTTTCAATCCTGGGAGTTTTGGTTGAAAAAATTCCGAAACCACGAAAATCGATAGTAATGAATATTGCGGTTCTATGACCCTAACTAATAGCGGAAGCTGCTAGAAATAAGATGGGTAAATGGAGAAGAAAAAAATCATTTTGAGGCCTAATCGTTTCATTGATGAAATTAGCTAAAAATTAATAATAAGGTTATTTTGATCTAATTTTGAAATAATTTTATCGAAACCCAAGTAATATTAAATTTTATATTATATTTAGAAACTAGGAAGGTATAAATGACGACATGTTAGTCGGCTTTCAAGTTTCACAGCCATTTTTAAATAAAAACTGTTTCAAATTATGCAAATTGCTCCCAAAAATTGAAAAAATCAATATTTGCAGAGGTTTGCAGAATAAGCGGGTTGAAAATTCTTAATCTGCATTAAATTTTGTAAAGAATGCTTCTAGTTTTGAGACTTGACATATACTTGACATTTTTTTTCTTTTTTTTTTTTTTTGAGGCCTTTTATTATGACTTTTTTTAGAATTGAAAACGTATTGTATTTGAGTTTTGGGTTTATCGTGGCAGGGAGGTTTTCTTCACGAGATTTTTTTTTTCTTTGTTTCGACATCCCTCTTCTCTTCAGTCTTCCATGTAGGGAATTCCTGCTCCGTCCTCCAATCCAAGCGATCTAATAACCTTCCTTGTGCCCCTTAGTCGAAGAGACACAGCTCTGATTATTGATACTTGGGTTCGTACCTTAACCCACCCTAACACTTGGGTGTACGGCTTGCCCCACTTCTCAGCTAGCGTACTTGCCATTCTTTTGAGAAATATTGCATATTCCCGATGGACTGCTCCGTCGCACGAACAAATAAGTGGCGTGAACGAACCTCGAAGGTGCTCAGCTGCTCTGTCATATTTTTCATGTTTTTTTCTTGCTGCAGACTGTGCCGTTGAGTCCCACGTTTGGGAAAGGTACGAAGCAGCGTCAGCATTTATAATGCGTGTGTCAAAAAACGCTGGCCTCGCCCTATCCCAAATTCCCTGGACTTTAATGTCGGCCACGAGCATCGGGCTTTCCTCGCTTGACTCCTGCAGTACAGGTTCCAGTGTGGCTGCTCCCCAGGCCATCCCGGCTAGTTTCGCACATTCATCTCGGACTCCATCATGTCCTCTTCTTACGAGACCCCCCTTCTTGCAGTTCAATGCATGGTTGAGGTCGAAAGAGGCATCGCAACCGTCACATCTGTTGGGAAGTTCGAGTGGGGTGTGTCCATAACGTAGAGCTAGGGCATCTCTAAAATGTGTTGGAGACAAATCAAGACCATCTGCCGCCATGGGTAACACTGTTAGCCATTGGGAATTATTTTGGACCCGTTCTAGAACTCGTTTTTGTAATGGTTGCTCGTGAGTTCTGCACTCCTACGGGCTGTGACTTCATCCAGAAGCTTTTTTTTCCTCCCTCAAGACATTGGCTACTTTGTTTAGGTGATCAATGTAGTTGAGAGGCCTGCCTGTTCGGATTGAGGTAACTAGTTCTTCTGTTGCTCGCATAGAGGCCCGGTAGGCTTGTTGTGCTGACTGCACTGGATTTTTTAATCCCAAACCACCCCATTTGGCTGGGAGCTCTAGAAGGTTCCTTTCAAGGTCTCCTAGCTCACGTCCTAAGATGGCTGGCATCAGCTTGTGTTGGATTGTGTCCCATAGAGGCCTGTAGTCGTCTTCGCACAGACGACTTTTTTAACCTGAAACACATTAGTCGAAACACTGTGTAGCGTGATTCTTTTCTGTGCATTCCCTGGTAAGAATTTTTTTCTTCAGCCTCTCGGGGGGGGGGGGGGGGGACCGCCCCCACCGCCCCCCCCCTTTAATCCGTCCCTGATGTGAGGGCCTTTGGATGGTACTTTTTAAGAACCCAAGTACACTATTCTTATAGTAAATTTAATGCTGATTTCGAAAATGTGGTCAAAAGTTAAATTTGAATGAAGTAAAGTGGAGAAATTTGAGTTTAAAAGGAAGAAAACACGGTTTTCCTGAAAAAACCTTTAAAAAATCATATCTCGAGAACGGATTGAGATAAAAATATGCAGTTGGCGGCATTTTACTCCATTTTTGATGTAGTTTCACCCAATTTTTTTTTTTTTTTTTTGCATCTGCGAGGGAATCACCCTGTATTTTATTTTCATTTATTTATTTTTTATTCTATTTTATTTTTATTTTTTCAGATTGGTATAGTTGGCCGGACAGGAGCCGGTAAATCGTCGTTGATTTCTGCTCTTTTTAGATTGGCCGAAATCGAAGGTCGGATTGAAATCGATGACGTGGACACATCGACCGTTTCCCTGCGTACGCTCAGATCAAGGATATCTATCATTCCCCAGGATCCAGTCCTGTTTTCGGGGTCTCTACGGAAAAACATTGACCCCTTCGACGAATACTCCGACGATATGTTGTGGTCTGCTCTTGAAGAAGTAAGCAGAACATTCAACAAATTATTGCTCTTGAACTGGTAAACGATATTCTGTAGTTCAATCCTGTTTTCTGCATTGAAACCTTCACTACAGCTCATTTTTATCAGTGTTGATAGCAGATTTTCAAATACTTACCGTTATTCCTGGTGACTCGGAGACAATGCCATAGAGTGGTCTCCCAACCAAGGTATTCGCTAAAAGCTGGTGCCATCAAGCTATAAGCAAAAAATAAAACCTTTGTATTTTTAAAAGTAATCAGATGAAATTCTAAGAATACAGACACCACCGCAATCTTCTACGATTAGTAGTTTTCCGTCTATGAATTTTCAAACACAGTTTTTTTTTAAAACCTGCCGTTAAAAAATAGTTTCAGTCATACGCACGATCATATGAGCGAATTTCCGTAAAATATTGTATTATGCTATTTATTTTATTTTTTCAAATTAAATTTAAGCCGCGTCTCAACCGGTAGGGTCATTAGCGGCGATCAAAAAGGGGTGTCAAAAGGTCACTGCTCAAAAACGACACTGTATTATGTTATTATACATTGTTTTAAAATTGGAACACTTTGAGTGCAAAGAAATTGTTAGCTACCAATTTTAAGACAAAAAAACTCATTCTAAATTATATTCTGCAATTCAAATTAGACTCTGAATTTTTACTTTTTTCGCGTTTTATATCGATTTTTCAGCAAATATTAATGAAATTAAAGTACATTTCTCACCATAATTTTATGCTTACATTTAATAATGGTCTGGTTTATCGTTGATAAACTTTTTCAACTAAGATTCTGGTAAAAAATACAAATTTACCGGTTTGTAGCCATTTTTAGAGATTTATTTGGCACATTTTTTGAAATTTGAGCAATTCAATGTGCTCAAAAAGTGCTGGTAAAGGAACTCATCCATTCATTTGGGAAGCTTGATTTTTTTGGCGCAAGAAGGGATTTTTTATCTCAATGTTAGGGAGAGTTATCATATGGAATAACACACACACATATATACAGGGTGTCCTCAAAAACGTCCACCCCCACCCCTGCTAAAATCGTTAATATGGATCAAAAAATAATTTTTTTTTTCAGTCTTCATGTTTTTCGTAAGAATCTCAAAAATTACAAAATTGCGCATTGAACACGTGTGCAAACGTGCGAAATTGACATAAACATCGTTATTTTAAATGGGAACCCCCCATTTTGGTTTATTATTTTCAATAATAGGTAAGCCTATGTAATCGTGTAGCAAAAAATTTTTATAACCCCCCCTCAAACTTTATCACTTTTCGTTTCAAGGTGCGTAGAATCCAAATTTGAAATGTCCGTCCGCCGTCCTCCATTCGCCATTCGCCGTCCGGGCCATAAAAGGCCTAAGAATTGACTTAAAAAACCCGTTCTTTCGCACATAGACGCCATTTGGGGTCTAGTTGGTCCTAACGTTTAACCATCCCGATCGCTTTACTCGCATAGATGCTATAGGCCAAAAACGGGCGAAAAAGTGTCTTTTTCAAAGCTTTGAGGGGTAAGACTGACGAACGCGCGCACGCCTTGTGGGTGGGAGAGGGTGGGCGGGAGAGAGAGTGAGAGGGAGGGCGAGGCGGAGGGAGTGATAGGGAAAGGAAGGGAGGGGAGGGGAGAGGGAAGGGAGGGGAGGGGAGAGAGAGGAAAGGGAGGGAGTGAGAGGGAAGGGAGGGGAGGGGAGAGGGAGTGAGCGGGAAGGGAGGGGAGGGGAGAGAGAGGAAATGGAGGGGAAGGGAGAGGGAGTGAGAGGGAAGGGAGGGCGTGGGAGTGTGGGGGAGGCGGAGGGAGTGAGAGGGAAGGGATTGTAGGGGAGAGGGAAGGGAGGGGAGGGAAGGCGAGAGAGAGTGTGATGAAACTAATTCCAATTAGAAGAGATTGTTTATGAGTATGAAAATACTCATAATTCTATTCTACGCTTTAGGGTGGTCCTCCACTGGAATCGACTATGCGACAAAGCGACTTTGCGACTATATAAGCGACTAATCCCATAAGCTTGAAACGTATTAGAGCTCCTCCACTGCAAGCGACCTGAGCGACGCGACTTCGCGTATTTTGAGGCGACTAGCGACTGATCCCATCCGGATGGGATCAGTCGCTTGTCTTGGAGTGACCTGGCTTCCCCCTCCCATATTTTCTCGGCGCACCCTTCGACTGTGAACGGCGAACCTCAACATCTACAGGACTATTATGTTAATTTTCCAGAAGAGTTACGTTGAACTTTTCAATTTTGCGCCTGAATTACATTACCTTGTTAAAATTAACACTCACTATCAAAAACGTATTTTTTTCAGGAGTTACGCTGAATTTTATGTTTCTGTACTTTCATTACATTCCCTTATTATGATTAACAACAATAATTACAAGTAAAAACGTAATAATTATCTGGTTTTAATACTTTACTACCTGAGAGTCACACTGAGGCGTTTTGCTGGTGAGGTCGTGTCCCTGAAGTTGGACGATTTGGTGATCGAAGCTTGTATAGCATTCAAGATGTAATCGTACGTTTGTAGGTCCATCCTATAATAATTTCGAAACTTCTCTGAATCTCCCTTCAGCTCGTCGTGGAGGTGGTTGAATTCACCCAAACTTTGCCTCCTTGTCAATATTGGGTTCATCCAGAACATTCGTCGTTTCCTTCTCATCCGAAAGAAATTTACGAGAGCATTATCCAGCAAATAATGCAGTGAAACTTGGATAATTCGAACCTCAAGGGTCCAGTCAAAAACTTCGAATTAACCAAAATTTCGAATTAAAGAAGTTTTAATAAATTATATTTTAACAAACTACAGTACGAAGTAAAGTACGTATACAGTAACATTGAATACTGTATCGACCAACAGAGTATTGAACAATAAATATAAAGGCACCTGGAATGGTACTGTATTTAACTGCAACCATAAAAAAATAATCTATTGTTTTTCAAAAAAGGATGGTATTTTGGCCTGTTTCCTTGAATTAAGTTTCTCGGCCATTATAAAAGATTCCAACTCATTCAAAGAGTTGAAGTATGAATTACTTACATTCACAGTGCACACTTGTGTCATACACCCAGTGATAGCTTTGAAATTTCGCTTTCTCAATTCTTTGGCAAATTGCTCAGCCTTGGCCTGGTCCTGTTTTGGGACGGTCGATGGGCGGGAGGGGGAGGAGAGTTATCACACTGTATGATGGCACTGACTTGCATGCACTTGGAAACCTTCGCAAACCTTTTGCCGAATATCGTTACTAAAACGTATTTCCCGATGAATTTACAATTATTTTGAGTCGCAGCTTAAAATTTATACCTTAATAAGCACGCCAAAAATTCGAATAATCCAAAATAAAATTCGAATTATCCACGATTTTTTAGCATTGTTTAAATACAAAATGCTAGGGACCAAGAGAAACATTCGTATTAAAGAAGTTCGAATTATCCAGGATCCACTGTAACTATCTATGTCGCCCATTTTACCAAAAATAAATGCAGTCTACTACACACCACCACAGACTTCGCGCCACTACGTCGCCTCCAATGGAGGAGCTCAGTCGCGTCCCAGTCGCCTCGCGGAAGTCGCCTTGTCGCTAAGTCGCTTCCAGTGGAGGACCAGCCTTATGATATAAAGCTTCGCTTCCTTCGGGCGTCCCTAGACGGCCCCATTTATTATTATTTTTTTCCTCAACTATACTATAAAGCGTAAAATTATGGGGTCCTGGAGCTGTAATGCAGATAACGAGTGAACCAAATATTGGAAGCACGAAGCCCCGAGTTTCGATACCTAGTAAATATACTATAAGTGAGGCTAAATAATTACGGTCAGTTTTCTACGTAGAAGGTCTGTATGATACAGAAATAGCAAACCTTTGTGTAATAATTTGCAGCATTTTTATTGCAGATTTGAATTTTACGTAAATTTTCATGAAGAAATGACCTATCACTCGATTTTTTAGGTGGGCACAAACAGGCGCCATTTCGCTCTAAATGTGCGCATTTCCGTTCTAAAAGTGCAGTAACTGAGATTTTTAAGATACCCAAATGCCACTTGTAATACATGATTTTGGCGATTTTTTCGTGTTTTACAAAACTTTTTCCACTATCAAGTGTAGCACAGAATGAATAGCCCCCTTGGATATCGATTAAAAACATTTGCCTTCATTTTTGGTTTATTATTTTCAATAATAAGCCTATGTGATCGTGTAGCGAAAAATGTTTATAACCCCCCCTCAAACTTTGTCACTTTACGTTTCTAGGGGCGTAGAATCCAAATTTGAAATGTCCGTCCGCCGTTCGCCGTCCGCCGTCCGGGCCATAAAAGGCCTAAGAATCGACTTAAAAAACCCGTTCTTTCGCACATAGACTCCATTTGGGGTCTAGTTGGTCCTAACGTTTAACCATCCCGATCGCTTTACTCGCATAGATGCTATGGGCCAAAAACGGGCGAAAAAGTGTCTTTTTCAAAGCTTTGAGTGGTAAGACTGACGAACGCGCGCACGCCTTGTGGGTGGGAGAGGGTGGGCGGGAGAGAGAGTGAGAGGGAGGGCGAGGCGAAGGGAGTGAGAGGGAAGGGAGGGCGAGGGAGTGTGGGGGTGGCGGAGGGTAGAGAGGGGAGGGGTGAGGGAGTGAGAGGGAAGGGATGGCGAGGGAGTGATGGGGTGGCGGAGGGAGTGGGAGTGATTGAAGGGGAGGGGAGAGGGAGGGGAGGGGAGAGGGAAGGGAGTGGAGGGAAGGCGAGAGGGAGTGTGATGAAATTAATTCCAATTAGAAGAGATTGTTTATGAGTATGAAAATACTCATAATTCTATTCTATGCTTTATGATATAAAGCTACGCTTTCTTCGGGCGTCCCTAGACGGCCCCATTTATTTAACTCTTTCTATTAACTTCGATTCTCTTCTTGCTTGAGACAAAATTTCAGATCGATTTTTAACCCACTTCCCGATATCCAATCGATCTGAAATTTTGCACACGAGTTCATGCTGGCGTACATTTTAATTTATCAAATTTTCGAGAAGAAAAAGTTAGTTATACTATAAATTTTCGAAAATTTGAGATTTAATATGGGAAACCTTACAAGTGTTGTGTATTCTATGGAGGAGGAGTGAGGGAGGGAGGAAGAGTGAGGGAGGAGGAGGATGAGGAGGAGGAGGAGGGAGGAGGAGGAGGAGGGAGGAGGAGGAGGAGAGAGGAGGAGGAGTGAGGGAGGAGGAGGATGAGGAGGATGAGGGAGGAGGAGAAGGGAGGAGAAGGATACTATTGAAAGTCTGCATAAAATGACAACGAATCCAGGGTCAATAAAATATTAAATGATTTTCCTTGTCAATTTAATTTAAGTTATTATCAATGTGATTTTGAAACAATGTGATTTTGTTTCAATTTACTGTTGCCAAGAAACTACCAAATATTGAAACAACAATAAAATTAACCGAGAACATGAGAAAAAGAAAAAGTTACATTAAAAACTTGTTTTTATGGGTACCATTTTTTATTATTTTTTTCCTCAACTTTACTATAAAGCGTAAAATTATGGGGTCCTGGAGCTGTAATGCAGATAACGAGTGAACCAAATATTGGAAGCACGAAGCCCCGAGTTTCGATACCTAGTAAATATACTATAAGTGAGGCTAAATAATTACGGTCAGTTTTCTACGTAGAAGGTCTGTATGATACAGAAATAATAAACCTTTGTGTAATAATTTGCAGCATTTTTATTGCAGATTTGAATTTTACGTAAATTTTCATGAAGAAATGACCTATCACTCGATTTTTTAGGTGGGCACAAACAGGCGCCATTTTGCTCTAAATGTGCGCATTTCCGTTCTAAAAGTGCAGTAACTGAGATTTTTAAGATACCCAAATGCCACTTGTAATACATGACTTTGGCGATTTTTTCGTGTTTTACAAAACTTTTTCCACCATCAAGTGTAGCACAGAATGAATAGCCCCCTTGGATATCGATAAAAAACATTTGCCTTCATTTTTGGTTTATTATTTTCAATAATAAGCCTATGTGATCGTGTAGCAAAAAATGTTTATAACCCCCCCTCAAACTTTGTCACTTTACGTTTCAAGCGGCGTAGAATCCAAATTTGAAATGTCCGTCCGCCGTTCGCCGTTCGACGTTCGCCGTCAGCCGTCCGGGCCATAAAAGGCCTAAGAATTGACTTAAAAAACCCGTTCTTTCGCACATAGACTCCATTTGGGGTCTAGTTGGTCCTAACGTTTAACCATCCCGATCGCTTTACTCGCATAGATGCTATAGGCCAAAAACGGGCGAAAAAGTGTCTTTTTCAAAGCTTTGAGTGGTAAGACTGACGAACGCGCGCACGCCTTGTGGGTGGGAGGTGTGGGCGGGAGAGAGAGTGAGAGGGAGGGCGAGGCGAAGGGAGTGAGAGGGAAGGGAGGGAGAGGGAGTGTGGGGTGGCGGAGGGAAGAGAGGGGAGTGTGAGGGAGTGAGGGGGTGGCGGAGGGATTGAGAGGGATTGGAGGGGAGGGGAGAGGGAATGGAGGGGAGGGGAGAGGGAAGGGAGTGGAGGGAAGGCGAGAGGGAGTGTGATGAAATTAATTCCAATTAGAAGAGATTGTTTATGAGTATGAAAATACTCATAATTCTATTCTACGCTTTATGATATAAAGCTACGCTTCCTTCGGGCGTCCCTAGACGGCCCCATTTATTTAACTCTTTCTTTTAACTTCGATTCTCTTTTTGCTTGAGACAAAATTTCAGATCGATTTTTAACCCACTTCCCGATATCCAATCGATCTGAAATTTTGCACACTAGTTCATGCTGGCGTACATTTTAATTTATCAAATTTTCGCGAAGAAGAAGTTAGTTATACTATAAATTTTCGAAAATTTGAAATTTAATATGGGAAACCTTACAAGTGTTGTGTATTCTATTGAGGAGGAGTGAGGGAGGGAGGAAGAGTGAGGGAGGAGGAGGATGAGGAGGAGGAGGAGGGAGGAGGAGGAGGAGGGAGGAGGAGGAGGAGAGAGGAGGAGGAGTGAGGGAGGAGGAGGATGAGGGAGGAGGAGAAGGGAGGAGAAGGATACTATTGAAAGTCTGCATAAAATGACAACGAATCCAGGGTCAATAAAATATTAAATGATTTTCCTTGTCAATTTAATTTAAGTTATTATCAATGTGATTTTGAAACAATGTGATTTTGTTTCAATTTACTGTTGCCAAGAAACTACCAAATATTGAAACAACAATAAAATTAACCGAGAACATGAGAAAAAGAAAAAGTTACATTAAAAACTTGTTTTTATGGGTACCATTTTTTATTATTTTTTTCCTGACTTTACTATAAAGCGTAAAATTATGGGGTCCTGGAGCTGTAATGCAGATAACGAGTGAACCAAATATTGGAAGCACGAAGCCCCGAGTTTCGATACCTAGTAAATATACTATAAGTGAGGCTAAATAATTACGGTCAGTTTTCTACGTAGAAGGTCTGTATGATACAGAAATAATAAACCTTTGTGTAATAATTTGCAGCATTTTTATTGCAGATTTGAATTTTACGTAAATTTTCATGAAGAAATGACCTATCACTCGATTTTTTAGGTGGGCACAAACAGGCGCCATTTTGCTCTAAATGTGCGCATTTCCGTTCTAAAAGTGCAGTAACTGAGATTTTTAAGATACCCAAATGCCACTTGTAATACATGACTTTGGCGATTTTTTCGTGTTTTACAAAACTTTTTCCACCATCAAGTGTAGCACAGAATGAATAGCCCCCTTGGATATCGATAAAAAACATTTGCCTTCATTTTTGGTTTATTATTTTCAATAATAAGCCTATGTGATCGTGTAGCAAAAAATGTTTATAACCCCCCCTCAAACTTTGTCACTTTACGTTTCAAGCGGCGTAGAATCCAAATTTGAAATGTCCGTCCGCCGTTCGACGTTCGCCGTCAGCCGTCCGGGCCATAAAAGGCCTAAGAATTGACTTAAAAAACCCGTTCTTTCGCACATAGACTCCATTTGGGGTCTAGTTGGTCCTAACGTTTAACCATCCCGATCGCTTTACTCGCATAGATGCTATAGGCCAAAAAAGAGCGAAAAAGTGTCTTTTTCAAAGCTTTGAGTGGTAAGACTGACGAACGCGCGCACGCCTTGTGGGTGGGAGGTGTGGGCGGGAGAGAGAGTGAGAGGGAGGGCGAGGCGAAGGGAGTGAGAGGGAAGGGAGGGAGAGGGAGTGTGGGGGAGGCGGAGGGAAGAGAGGGGAGGGTGAGGGAGTGAGGGGGTGGCGGAGGGATTGAGAGGGATTGGAGGGGAGGGGAGAGGGAATGGAGGGGAGGGGAGAGGGAAGGGAGGGGAGGGAAGGCGAGAGAGAGTGTGATGAAATTAATTCCAATTAGAAGAGATTGTTTATGAGTATGAAAATACTCATAATTCTATTCTACGCTTTATGATATAAAGCTACGCTTCCTTCGGGCGTCCCTAGACGGCCCCATTTATTTAACTCTTTCTTTTAACTTCGATTCTCTTTTTGCTTGAGACAAAATTTCAGATCGATTTTTAACCCACTTCCCGATATCCAATCGATCTGAAATTTTGCACACTAGTTCATGCTGGCGTACATTTTAATTTATCAAATTTTCGCGAAGAAGAAGTTAGTTATACTATAAATTTTCGAAAATTTGAAATTTAATATGGGAAACCTTACAAGTGTTGTGTATTCTATTAAGGAGGAGTGAGGGAGGGAGGAAGAGTGAGGGAGGAGGAGGATGAGGAGGAGGAGGAGGGAGGAGGAGGAGGAGGGAGGAGGAGGAGGAGGAGAGAGGAGGAGGAGTGAGGGAGGAGGAGGATGAGGGAGGAGGAGAAGGGAGGAGAAGGATACTATTGAAAGTCTGCATAAAATGACAACGAATCCAGGGTCAATAAAATATTAAATGATTTTCCTTGTTAATTTAATTTAAGTTATTATCAATGTGATTTTGAAACAATGTGATTTTGTTTCAATTTACTGTTGCCAAGAAACTACCAAATATTGAAACAACAATAAAATTAACCGAGAACATGAGAAAAAGAAAGAGTTACATTAAAAACTTGTTTTTATGGGTTCCTTTTTTTATTATTTTTTTCCTCAACTATACTATAAAGCGTAAAATTATGGGGTCCTGGAGCTGTAATGCAGATAACGAGTGAACCAAATATTGGAAGCACGAAGCCCTGAGTTTCGATACCTAGTAAATATACTATAAGTGAGGCTAAATAATTACGGTCAGTTTTCTACGTAGAAGGTCTGTATGATACAGAAATAATAAACCTTTGTGTAATAATTTGCAGCATTTTTATTGCAGATTTGAATTTTACGTAAATTTTCATGAAGAAATGACCTATCACTCGATTTTTTAGGTGGGCACAAACAGGCGCCATTTTGCTCTAAATGTGCGCATTTCCGTTCTAAAAGTGCAGTAACTGAGATTTTTAAGATACCCAAATGCCACTTGTAATACATGACTTTGGCGATTTTTTTCGTGTTTTACAAAACTTTTTCCACCATCAAGTGTAGCACAGAATGAATAGCCCCCTTGGATATCGATAAAAAACATTTGCCTTCATTTTTGGTTTATTATTTTCAATAATAAGCCTATGTGATCGTGTAGCAAAAAATGTTTATAACCCCCCCTCAAACTTTGTCACTTTACGTTTCAAGCGGCGTAGAATCCAAATTTGAAATGTCCGTCCGCCGTTCGACGTTCGCCGTCAGCCGTCCGGGCCATAAAAGGCCTAAGAATTGACTTAAAAAACCCGTTCTTTCGCACATAGACTCCATTTGGGGTCTAGTTGGTCCTAACGTTTAACCATCCCGATCGCTTTACTCGCATAGATGCTATAGGCCAAAAAAGAGCGAAAAAGTGTCTTTTTCAAAGCTTTGAGTGGTAAGACTGACGAACGCGCGCACGCCTTGTGGGTGGGAGGTGTGGGCGGGAGAGAGAGTGAGAGGGAGGGCGAGGCGAAGGGAGTGAGAGGGAAGGGAGGGAGAGGGAGTGTGGGGGAGGCGGAGGGAAGAGAGGGGAGGGTGAGGGAGTGAGGGGGTGGCGGAGGGATTGAGAGGGATTGGAGGGGAGGGGAGAGGGAATGGAGGGGAGGGGAGAGGGAAGGGAGGGGAGGGAAGGCGAGAGAGAGTGTGATGAAATTAATTCCAATTAGAAGAGATTGTTTATGAGTATGAAAATACTCATAATTCTATTCTACGCTTTATGATATAAAGCTACGCTTCCTTCGGGCGTCCCTAGACGGCCCCATTTATTTAACTCTTTCTTTTAACTTCGATTCTCTTTTTGCTTGAGACAAAATTTCAGATCGATTTTTAACCCACTTCCCGATATCCAATCGATCTGAAATTTTGCACACTAGTTCATGCTGGCGTACATTTTAATTTATCAAATTTTCGCGAAGAAGAAGTTAGTTATACTATAAATTTTCGAAAATTTGAAATTTAATATGGGAAACCTTACAAGTGTTGTGTATTCTATTAAGGAGGAGTGAGGGAGGGAGGAAGAGTGAGGGAGGAGGAGGATGAGGAGGAGGAGGAGGGAGGAGGAGGAGGAGGGAGGAGGAGGAGGAGAGAGGAGGAGGAGTGAGGGAGGAGGAGGATGAGGGAGGAGGAGAAGGGAGGAGAAGGATACTATTGAAAGTCTGCATAAAATGACAACGAATCCAGGGTCAATAAAATATTAAATGATTTTCCTTGTTAATTTAATTTAAGTTATTATCAATGTGATTTTGAAACAATGTGATTTTGTTTCAATTTACTGTTGCCAAGAAACTACCAAATATTGAAACAACAATAAAATTAACCGAGAACATGAGAAAAAGAAAGAGTTACATTAAAAACTTGTTTTTATGGGTTCCTTTTTTTATTATTTTTTTCCTCAACTATACTATAAAGCGTAAAATTATGGGGTCCTGGAGCTGTAATGCAGATAACGAGTGAACCAAATATTGGAAGCACGAAGCCCTGAGTTTCGATACCTAGTAAATATACTATAAGTGAGGCTAAATAATTACGGTCAGTTTTCTACGTAGAAGGTCTGTATGATACAGAAATAATAAACCTTTGTGTAATAATTTGCAGCATTTTTATTGCAGATTTGAATTTTACGTAAATTTTCATGAAGAAATGACCTATCACTCGATTTTTTAGGTGGGCACAAACAGGCGCCATTTCGCTCTAAATGCGCGCATTTCCGTTCTAAAAGTGCAGTAACTGAGATTTTTAAGATACTCAAATGCCACTTGTAATACATGATTTTGGCGATTTTTTCGTGTTTTACAAAACTTTTTCCACTATCAAGTGTAGCACAGAATGAATAGCCCCCTTGGATATCGATAAAAAACATTTGCCTTCATTTTTGGTATATTATTTTCAATAATAAGCCTATGTGATCGTGTAGCAAAAAATGTTTATAACCCCCCCTCAAACTTTGTCACTTTACGTTTCAAGGGGCGTAGAATCCAAATTTGAAATGTCCGTCCGCCGTTCGCCGTCCGCCGTCCGGGCCATAAAAGGCCTAAGAATCGACTTAAAAAACCCGTTCTTTCGCACATAGACTCCATTTGGGGTCTAGTTGGTCCTAACGTTTAACCATCCCGATCGCTTTACTCGCATAGATGCTATGGGCCAAAAACGGGCGAAAAAGTGTCTTTTTCAAAGCTTTGAGTGGTAAGACTGACGAACGCGCGCACGCCTTGTGGGTGGGAGGTGTGGGCGGGTGAGAGAGTGAGAGGGAGGGCGATGCGAAGGGAGTGAGATGGAAGGGAGGGAGAGGGTGTGTGGGGGAGGGGGAGGGAAGAGAGGGGAGGGTGAGGGAGTGAGAGGGAAGGGAGGGCGAGGGAGTGAGGGGGTGGCGGAGGGATTGAGAGGGATTGGAGGGGAGGGGAGAGGGAAGGGAGGGGAGGGGAGTGGGAAGGGACTGGAGGGAAGGCGAGAGAGAGTGTGATGAAATTAATTCCAATTAGAAGAGATTGTTTATGAGTATGAAAATACTCATAATTCTATTCTACGCTTTATGATATAAAGCTACGCTTCCTTTGGGCGTCCCTAGACGGCCCCATTTATTTAACTCTTTCTTTTAACTTCGACTCTCTTCTTGCTTGAGACAAAATTTCAGATCGATTTTTAACCCACTTCCCGATATCCAATAGATCTGAAAGTTTGCACACGAGTTCATGCTGGCGTACATTTTAATTTATCAAATTTTCGCGAAGAAAATGTTAGTTATACTATACATTTTCAAAAATTTGAAATTTAATATGGGAAACCTTACAAGTGTTATATTTTCTATGGAGGAGGAGTGAGGGAGGGAGGAAGAGTGAGGGAGGAGGAGGATGAGGAGGAGGAGGAGGGAGGAGGAGGAGGAGGAGTGAGGAGGAGGAGGAGAGAGGAGGAGGAGTGAGGGAGGAGGAGGATGAGGAGGATGAGGGAGGAGGAGAAGGGAGGAGAAGGATACTATTGAAAGTCTGCATAAAATGACAACGAATCCAGGGTCAATAAAATATTAAATGATTTTCCTTGTCAATTTAATTTAAGTTATTATCGATGTGATTTTGAAACAATGTGATTTTGTTTCAATTTACTGTTGCCAAGAAACTACCAAATATTGAAACAACAATAAAATTAACCGATAACATGAGAAAAAGAAAGAGTTACATTAAAAACTTGTTTTTATGGGTTCCTTTTTTTATTATTTTTTTCCTCAACTTTACTATAAAGCGTAAAATTATGGGGTCCTGGAGCTGTAATGCAGATAACGAGTGAACCAAATATTGGAAGCACGAAGCCCCGAGTTTCGATACCTAGTAAATATACTATAAGTGAGGCTAAATAATTACGGTCAGTTTTCTACGTAGAAGGTCTGTATGATACAGAAATAATAAACCTTTGTGTACTAATTTGCTGCGTTTCATTTGCTTAATGAAATACCCGAGTACTAAGCCAGCCAGCTTACTTACCAAATCAATTTTTTATACTCGTATCTCGAGGGCTGTTTATACTTTATAGTTCATCTATAACTTTACGTGTCAGCAGCTTTATTTTCAGAGCGGTGTAGGCAACGTAAGATTTTAGTATAAATTGAGATTTTTCCAACGAGTGGTACACAACATCCATCGGATAAGAACTGATGGAGCTACATTATCCTGGGAACGGATCCGTTGTAAATAAAAATCATCGGAAAGAAATTTTAGTAAGTAACACTATAAAAACTGTAGATTTTTCCCGTTGTGTGTTAAAGTAAAAACATGAAAATGTCAAAATCTTTGCCCATCCACTTATGCAAGAGGTCCGCACTTCCCCTATCATATTACCATTCCACTAAAAAATCGCCTTCTGAAGATTAATTAATTTTTTCTTCCTTGTCACGACGGAATAGGAAATAAATAATTACGGAAATACGGAGGGTCGTGTTATGAACAAATAAACGGAAAAACAAGGTTAGGTACATAATTTTTTAAGATGGCGGGTGGTGACAAAGATGCGGATCAGCGCTGATCCGTGGGTCAACCCACCCCAAGAGGTGGATTCCGGAATCGGTACGTTATCGCAGCAAAATCCCGAGTCAAGCTTTGGTGGAATGGTCACTTCAAAACTCAGGGTCCCGGGTTAATCCAAGGAAAACTCCCGTTGGTGGAACTGGCCCATAGAGTGGAGATACCTACGACACTTCAGAACACTAGGCCCCGTGGAGTGTAAGGGGAAGGCCCTGGAACGCTAGGCCGCTTATATTGTCAGTAAATCTCCCAGAACACAGAGCTCTGTGGATGATAGAAAGAGGTTTGGTTTGGTGAGTAGGTGTTGGAATTAGAAGGCAAAATTTGAAATGAGAATGATGATTGGCCCAGGTCAGGTCCTGCTTATATGTATAGTCCTTGGTAAGGGCACACCACTGCCACAGTGGGTCAGTTCGCCTCGCATTGCAGCGTATTAATATTGATAAGCACATTAGTGGTGGGTCAGGACACAGCTCATTGGAAAAATGCACTCATTTCCTCCTGCACTGAGTGTTTTATCCATCATGGGTTCTTCTTACGCTATGCGCTGATGAAGGATAATCCAGCTGGATATCGCACACAGCTGCCGGAGTGAGGAGATGTTATAGATGGAAAAACTCAGGGCGGGGGTTTTGAGCCCCCAGCACGGAAGCCTGTTGGCTTGTTGTACTTTCATGAGAGTTTTTTTGTTTAATCGAAGAGACTCAGCCCCCTGATGAGGGGTGAGAGGCCCTTGACTAATTGTTCGCTCTGAATAGAGCTCATTGGGGTTTGGGCCCCAATGAGTTCAATTCTGCGATGGGTGAGTGCAGGGCACTCGAAGATTATGTGGGATGCCGTTTCGTCAGTCTTCTCACACAGTCTGCACAGGGTTGAGTTTTGTGTGACCCCTATGCGATGTAGGTGAAATTGTAGGGGTGCAAAGCCGGTTATGAGGCCGACCAATGTTTTTAGTTCCCTACGGTTTTTCCTAAGTAGCCCTTCAGTAATTTTGGTGTTGGGTTCAGCCACCATAACTTTACTGTGGGCGTGTCCTTCAATATTTTACCATCTTTTAGCGGTTTGTTGGATGACCCACATGTTAATGGTTCTTCTGAAGGTAGTTGTTGGTAATCCGACTGCTGGCTCAGGCCCTACAAATGGGGTTTGGGAGCACCTTCTCGCGAGCTCGTCAGCCTTTTCGTTAACAATAATGCCTCTATGCCCCGGCACCCACTCCAGGCGAACCCGGTTGTGTTTGGCTAGGTTGTTGAGGGTTTGCATGCAGCACCATACCTCTCGGGGCGAGATGGTTGGAGCCGTTAGTGCTTTTATCGACGCTTGACTGTCAGAAAGGATGCGGACGTGGGCTTTTTTATGCCCCCTCCTAAGACTCTCCGCAGCTGCTGCCTCGATTGTCACAATTTCTGCCTGGAATACAGAGGTGTGTTGCCCAAGTGGAAACGAAGTGTTCTCCCATAGCCCCTCTCTTGTGATGATTGACGTGTAGAGATGGGGTTGAGAGAGAGTTTTGGGCATGATATCGGCCACCTGGGCTTTTTTTTTTTTTCTTCATTCGGAATTTGAATAGGGCATCATTGAGATGCCCTAAGAGTAATCTATTTATGTCAGTTATTATTCTATTTTCCGTATCTCTTCTTTCTTCATACCATGGTTTGTTATTTGGGTTGTTGATTGCATAATGAGTTCGAGCAAGGCGTAACCTACCCCAGGGGCAGCTGGGGGCAATATAACAGACTTCCCGTGAATGTGGTGTAAAAATAACTATTATAATCGGTTTCAGCACCCTAAAAAACCCTATGGTACTATTTTCGTTGAGACTGGCAGTTTAGGAGAGTGGGAAAACGGGGGTGAGTGTGGGGGCAGTTATAAGGACTTCCTATGAACATGCAATACTATCAGAATCGGTTTCGCCATACCCAAGAATCTATCTATATATCTACATAATCTATATTGATTCTGTCCACTTTAATGAGGGCTCAAAATTTTTGAATTTAATGCGGGGGCATGAACAAGTGGACTAATAGTATGGTACAGTCATACCTCCAGCAAAGGTTGGTATTCCCATAAATATTGGTCGAATTGCGACCAAATTTCACACATATACTCAGCACTTGTATCAATTCCAATATATTGGTATGACCTCGGTGAGGAGTTGTCCGCCAAGAGCCATTCCATTTCAGCCTCAGGGAGGCCATCATGGCCTCTTCTTTTATGAAGATATCCACTGGGGGTAGGCCCAGTAGAACCTCCATGGTTGCTGTGGGTGTACCATGCATTGCTCCAGTAATGGTTAGACAGGCCAGTCGCTGGATGCTGGTGAGAGTTTGTCGAGCTCCCACCTGACCTGCTTTGTGCCACCATACAACACAACAGTACGTTATTATGGGTCTAACAATGGCGGTGTATATCCACAGGACCATCCGCGGTTGTAGCCCCCATACTTTCCCACATGTAAGCTTGGTGCACATGAGGGCTCCTTTGCATCTGTTTGCAATGTGTCCTAGGTGTTTGTTCCAGGTGAGTTTTGAATCCAGGTATACACCCAGATATTTAACCTCACGTTGAAAAGGCACCCTTGAGTTAAAGAGAAGAGGTTCTGAAAGGCCCCTCAAATTTCTTTTTCTGGTAAAGGTTACAAGTGTGGTTTTGTTGGGGTATACATTTAGGCCCTCAATGCCACACCAATCCTCCACCACTTTCAGAGCTGACTGAGCCAGATCTGAGACTACTCCAACGAATGGTCCCCAAATCAGGATGACCACATCGTCGGCATAGCCTTGAGCATAAAAGCCGAGTGTGTTGAGTCGTTCAAGTAAAGAGTCCACAACGAGGTTCCACAACAGTGGGGAGAGTACCCCCCCCCCCCCCCTCCCTGTGGGCAGCCCCTCGCCACAGACACCTCCACTGATTCCCCAAGGAGCTCAGCATTTACCGTTCTACTCGTAAGCATAGTTTCTATCCACCTACATATGGTGTTGTTTATATTGTGCCTTTGAGTAGCCCTTATAATGGAGGTTACTGAGGTTGAATCAAATGCCCCCTCTATGTCCAAAAATAATCCTATTGCTAATTCCTTGTCAGCCAGCACAGTTTCCACCCTGGTGACTAGGTGGTGCAATGCGGCTTCACAGGATTTGCCTTGTTGATAGGCAATTGATTGGGGTGTATGGGCCTCTCTATTAAGGAGGTTCCCCTCAAGTGTCTATCGACAAGTTTTTCCAACGCCTTCAAATTGAAGGATGTCAGACAGATGGGTCTAAATGCTTTTGCCTGGTTGTACCAAGGTTTCCCTGGCTTTGGCAAAAATATGACCCTTGCTTGACTCCATCTTCTGGGGATCGTGCCTGTTGCCAGGCACGCCCTAAAGAGAACATCTAGGATCCTAACGACATTGTCCCCTCCCCTCTTGTAGAAGTTTTGGGATGATGCCGTCCGGGCCAGGTGATTTATAGGGGTCAAATGAGTTAATGGCCTACATCACTCGCTCTTTGGTGACTACACTCTTCGCCACTTCCCAGTATAAGGGAGAGGATTTCCCGCCATTAGTGCGGGCTGGTGGGTCAGAATCTGTACCTAGAGCATTTATTACTAAACAGCCAGGGAGGTGGGTCTCCAGCATGAGTGCTAGAGTGTCCCCAGCTGTTGAGGTATATTCTCCATTTGGTTTCACGAGTGTTCCAATTGGATTGATAGGATCTTTAGCAAGGATTCGCTGGAGTCTGGCGCATTCAGAGGCACTTTCTACCTCTTCACAGAACCTCCTCCATGCTTCCCTTTTTGCTTTTCTGAAAAGTTTCCTATATTCAGCTAACTTGGTCTTGTAATCATCCCAGTAGCCGGTCTTTTTGGCTCTGTTGTACAGTTTGCCAGTTTCACGTTTGACAGCTTCTAGTTCCATATTCCACCAGGACACCTGGATGGGTGAGGGCCCAGTTGTTGTCAGGGTGTGATTGTTGTATGAGGCGAGTAGCACGCTTTCCAGCTCTTCCGCCAGAGCCTCGATATCATTGTTATTGTGTATTTTTGTCAGAATTTCTCTCAACCTGCCCTCTACTTCCTCCTTGTAGTTCTCCCAGTTCGTTTTCCTTGGATCTCTATGGACATTTCGTGTTTTACACAAACCTTGGATTACCACGACAATGTACCTGTGATCAGAATAGGAGAGGGTATCGGATACGAACCATTTTTTAATTTTTCTTTCAAGCAGAGGGGTTGTAATGGTATTATCGAGAACTTCTTTCCTGGATGAGGTTACAAATGTTGGTTTGTTTCCCCGGTTTGCCAAATATAAATCATTGGCTACCAGGTAGTCAAATAACAGGTCACCTCGTGTGTTGATGTCAGTGCTTCCCCACGCACTATGGTGGGCGTTGGCATCTGCACCCTAAAGGAGCTGCATGTTGTCATTGCGGCATTTTTCAATAAGGTTAGCCACTTCTTCTGGTGGAGGTCCTCTTGAAGTATCTGCATCTCCTGGGCAGTGACTATATGCTCCCTATGGTTGCCTTCCGCGAGAATGATTTTCACTGCAACTAAATCTCTGAAACAGAACTCAGACATGGTTAGTGAATTTATATAATTTTTGAAAATATGCAGGAGCGTACATTTTCAGCGCAGTTGCGCTTATAAATGAGCTTTCTTCCTGGGTTATTGAGGCCATCAACTCTGCCCCGGGAAACCCAGGGTTCTTGGATGAGTGCGACGTCATATTTGCCAGCTGCAAGCAGGCTGCAAGCTCGATTGGTCAAAAGGTGCCACTCCTTTGTTGAGAGACCAGGGTTCTGGATCTCAAACAAAGGAATGAGTTTTCTGGCATCGAATGCGTCTCAACCTTTTCTCGACCCTCCACCAGATCTTTTGCGCGGCCAACCCGGAGGAGAGCTCCATCCCAGGGACACAGCCCCCCAACCAGCCCCACCAGCCAGTCTTTCGACCGATCGTTGGCACTGGTCAGGTGGACCACACCATTGCTGGTGTAGCCCTTCGTGAACTGCGGCCCCAAACCCGGAGGCTCCCCGAGTGTGGCCTGTGCAATTGCAGAAAGGACCAAATTTACCTCCACGTCGGATAGTCTTTCCACGGGGTGGTTACCATGTACTACGACCATCTTGGTGGCAGTGAGCACGCCACTATACCCACCCAGCCTCCTGCCAGAGCTGGAGGTATCGGATGGAGCAAGGGCAGCTCCCCGTGGCTTCTTTGGTTTCTGCTTTGTAGCCGAAGGTGGGGTTGTGTGAGGGGTACTTTGCCGCTTGCGCGACGTTTCCACCCCAGCCCCATCCTATCTTGTAGCCAGGGGGTTGCCGAGCCCAGGGTTAGTGGGGCCACCATATCCAGGGGGTTTTTCAACACATGTATGCGTATCTGCCCCTCCAGAGCTGGTGGATCCGCCCCAAGCCTCAGCTATCCCCACCAAAGGTGCAGGGTTAGCATCCTTAGGCTTGCGTTTCCTATTGCGGGGTTTAATGGATTCCCCTTGCTCGAGAGCCTTCAGCCTAGCTGCTTTTCTCTTCTGAGCACCACTGAGCCTGCAGCCAGGTTGCCCGGTGCTAGTGATTTGCCCTTTCAGGCTGCCACCATCACAAGTGTGACAATCCATTGATGCCGGGGTTTGGGATGCCCCAGCATCATTGATTGTCATTTCTGTCAATGATGAGGAAAGGGTGTCTCCGCCCATCTCATCACTGTCAGAATTATTTTTTAAATTTTCTGGGTGGTTCATTTTTGTTCCCACGAGAAGCTAGGGATATAAACGTCCACCCGCGCAGAGCCCCGCATGCGCGGGTAAGCCTAATTACACCCAGGGGGTCGACCTGTACCCTGGGGCAGCCATTTGAGGTGCACATTACCCTCTGCACCATGCAGACCATAGGCACGGCGTGCACACCTTGTCTTGAGGGGGGGGGGGGGGTCCGTTCTTAGTAACCAGTGCAATAGCTCACACTGACCAGTATACTCCTAGGGGATACTACCGTGCAATGGACAGTGCGAGCCGTGGCTAAGCCCTCCCGCCAACGTCAAAGTGACGGACATTGGGAGGGGGAGTGAGGAGGGTACGATCGTATGCAGTGGACTGACGGAGAAATACACCTGGTAGGCTATGTTTCAATGCTATTAATTTGCCCACCACACCCCGCTTCGTCTCATAAACAAGTAAGCAAGTAAGTAGGTAGTCTGTCAAGTTTTTTTTTTTTTTTTTTTTTTTTTCACTGTTGGCTGTTGGCATTCGAAGAGTCAACACCTACGATTGAACTCCGTGTTTGTTATCGGGCTTATCTAGTTAATCGGGCAGTGCTTATCTCGTTACTCGTGCCCTCTTATCTCTATACGAAATAGCGATGGGCTCTGATGATTCCGAACCCCAACATCCAGTAAGAAAAAAAATGAAATCAAATGTAGAGATATTAACTCCTAATCCATTCGCACCGCTTGCTGAAATTGAAGAAATGAACACAAATATTAATGTAGCACCAATGGAGAAAGTAATAGCTCCTCCGCCCATATACGTTAGTAACATTACTAACATAAATTTGGCTATACAAGAATTTCGTAAAATTGAACCGACTACATTCAAATACGCTTCTTTAAATAATAAAGTTAAAATAAACTTCACAACGATTGAAGGGTATCGTAAGCAATTAAGTTCCTAGAAGAAAAAAAAACTGAATACTACACTTACCAAGTGAAAAGTGAACGAGCTTTCCGGGTTGTAATTAGGGGCCTCCACCATACCACCGATGCTAATATTATAAAGTCCAGTCATGCAGCATGACCCCATGAGCGAATTTTTGAAGAATTTACCGATTTTTACAACCAGCGAACGGCATTATTTCGATTTTTGACTGATTTTTCAACTTTGAAATTTTTGAAAACTTGATACATATTCTTATAGGAAATTTTACGCTGATTCCGAATATACCACATGTTAGTATGCTGAAAAAAATTATTTCGCACGACAAATCGCAAAAAACAGGCTATTTTGAAATTTTTGACTACATTTTTGAAAATTTCAACCCGAAGATGTAATCCGATCAAGCTGGCCAACGAACTTGAACTTTCGTTTTGTGCCCTTAACATTTTAAAATTTGTTTGAAGTTTCTAGCAAAATTCTACGGACAGTTATCGTCTGGAATGACACATACATACATACATACATACATATATACATACATACATATATACATACATACATATATACATACATAAAAAAATGCGTTAAACTTCAGAATATGATTCAGAATAGCCTGAAACGGATTTCTGCATAATTTTTTTTCTTCAAAAATTCACATTCTACAAATTTTGAGGCGAGAGCAATAGCTTAATTTTCTTCAAAAATTCGCTAAAAAGACGAGCTTAGTGTTCAAGGTTATGAAACTACCCAAGTACTACCCGTTCTGCACCCGGTAACAAAAACCCCTTTACCTATGTTCTTTGTTGACCTAAAGCCTAACCCAAAAAATATCGAAATCTATAATTTAAATAGGCTTTACCACGCTGTTGTAAAAGTTGAACCCCCTCGCCCAAAACGCACAGTAATTCAATGCGTGAAGTGTCAGGAATTTGGGCACACGAGGAATTTCTGTCACAAAAAAGAAAGATGCGTAAAGTGCGACGGCACTCATCCTACACTCTCTTGCCCAAAACCTCCAAATTCTTCGCCAATCTGTACAAATTGCCATGGGGCACACACAGCCAATTATCGGGGGTGTCCAGTGCATGTCCAGCTTCAAAAAGCTAGACCAGCCCCATTGGCTATGCGAATTACACCTGTAACAAGAGAACAGAAAGATGCAAGTTCTATTGAGACGCAGACTCACATTCGACCTAATTCATATGCTCAAGCATTAAATATGTCTGCTAGCAATCCGAATACAGAAAACTCCGCACCACAGATGTCCCAAATTTTGCAAAAGCTCGACCAGCTTCTTTCCCTCATTCAACCCTTAATTTCTGCGCTCACTCAAATCTTGCCCAAACTAATCAAATCATGATTGCAGCGCCTGCTGAGCTCGTCATTTGCACATGGAACTGTAGTGGTGTATACGGTAAATTTCACGAACTTGATCTTTTTCTAAAATCTCATCATGTTGACGTCATACTACTCACAGAAACAAAACTCCCCACTCACAAATTTCTCCATTCTCGGCTATAAATTCACCAGAGCTGATCACCCCTCCGACCAGAGGAAAGGTGGTTCAGCCATATACATCAAAGCATCCCTGGCTCATACTGATTTACCGCCATTAAGAGAGCCCAATTATCAAATAGCTAGAATTAATATACCCATCCAAGGCGGAAACTACACTATTGCATCGTTCTACTCAGCACCAGAAAATTCTGTCAGGGAAGCAGATTTTAGGGCAATATTAAATTATATGGGCACAAATTTCATTTTGGGTGGTGACCTGAATGCCAAGCACCCTAAATGGGGCTCAATGACAACGAACCCCCGAGGGATGAATTTAATTAATTTAATCCATACTCGTAACGTGGAAGTCTTGTATCCATCCGAAGCCACACATTTCCCTGACAACTTCGCACATTCTCCTGATATTCTCGATTTCTTCCTAGCTAAAAATGTACATACTCTCTGCACACACCCAGAAGTCCTACACGAACTGAGCTCCGATCACCTACCCGTTATATTAAAAGTTCAAAATTCTCCTACAGTTACTCCTCAAAGTATACGGATATCAACGAACAGACTGGATTGGCTCAAGTACAAAGAATTACTATCAGTTAATACTAACATACAAGTACCACTCAAGATCCCAAAGGATGTCGAGGTGGCAATCAGTCAACTGACCAGAATAATTCAGTTTGCAGCATCAGAGGCCTCGCAGCAAAGACCAACCAATATTCCTCCTCGACCAAGACCTACGCCTCCTCATATTGTACAACTCCTACGAGTTAAAAAATCAGCAAAACTACTCTACAACCTCACTCGATACCCCGCCCATAAAACTGCGTTGAACAAGGCGACAGCCGAACTAACTTCAGCTCTCAAAAGAGACAGGCAGGAAATTACATACGGCGAACTACAAGCCTTGGACTCTACAGATGGATCATTATGGAAAAGAACCAAGAACCTCACGAAAGAACGCCCCGCCATCCCCCCACTCAAGTACAATCAACGGTGGTACTCAACAGCGCATGAGAAGGTAGAATTGCTGTCGACAATCCTGGCAGAGCAATTTACTCCCAATTCAACACTGAGCCCCATTGAAGAAGAAGTGTATGAATCGCTGAGTACACCTCTACAATTAAGTCCTTTCTACGAATACTTCAGACCAGCTCAAGTAATGAATGTTATAAGGCGCTCTGCGGCTAAGAAAGCCCCAGGAAGTGATCATATAACTCGACCCCTCCTACTCAACAGTCCTCGCAAAACGTTAGTACTAATTACCCAAATCTTTAATGCTTGCCTTAGACTTGGATATGTCCCTGCAAAGTGGAAACATGCCATTGTCATTCTCATCCACAAGCCTAACAAACCTGCCAATAATCCTCATAGCTACCGGCCCATAAGTCTCCTGCCTCTCTTTTCAAAGATTTTCGAGAAGCTGTTGCTGCCAAAACTGGTGCACCACCTAGAACATCTCATTCCAGCCACGCAATTTGGATTTCGAAACGACCACTCCTGCCTCCATCAATTGCATAGAGTAGCTGACAAAATCCTAAATGCTTACGAGGCAAAAGAAACGTGCATTGGACTGTTTGCAGATACTGAGAAGGCGTTTGATAAGGTTTGCCACCCTGGGCTACTTCATAAGCTGAAACTGGCTCTTCCCGACACATACTATCGAGTGCTCCAGTCATACTTATCAAATCGCACCTTCACAGTAAAATACCAAGAAGCAGTCTCTCAAGTAAGGCTTATACAAGCAGGAGTTCCGCAGGGGAGCGTCCTGGGTCCGCTGTTGTATCTCGTATACACGGGCGACATCCCCATACCTCCCGAAGCGACCACGGCTCAATTTGCAGATGATACAGCTTTTCTATGCAGCTCTCCCCGAGGAGAGAGAGCGGGGCTGGAACTGGAGGAGCTTACATTTGACTTACACGAATGGGCTACTAAATGGAAAATAAAGCTAAATCCACTAAAATCGTGCTCTGTAACATTCACCTACCTTCACAATTATGAAGAACCGGTACTGTGCATTGGGGAAGATGTCGTTCCGTCCAAATCAACAGTGCGCTACCTGGGAGTAACCCTCGACAAAAGAATGACATTCAACGCTCATATTACATCCACACTCACAAAATGCCGACATCGTCTACGAACCCTCAAATCACTCATAGGCAAACAATCCCCTCTGTCACTAGCTACGAAACGGCTGATGTACATAATGCTAATCCGACCAATTTGGGAGTACGGCTGCCAGATATGGGGAGGTGCGTCCGATTCGCAGATTCAAACATTCCAAAACCGGGTGTTGAGGGTAATTACCGATGCACCTTGGTTCATCAGAAGCTCAAATCTGCATAAAGATGTTGGAATGCCCCCAGTACAAGAAGTATTAAACGCGGTGTACTGCAGATTCCACCTGCGACTCTAGAACCACCCTAATCCCCTAGCTGCCAACATAGTGGAGACAGTTCCTCCAGATCGCCCTAGACGCAGACTAAAGCGGAAACGCCATACAGACCTCCTTAGAACAGAGTGAAAGTGAAATTCAAATATATGTCTCATATACTCCACTTTCTAACTACATATTTATACCCTTATATATTTACAATCTCTGTATAATATACAGAGATAATGTTATTATTATCTATTTATTATCGTTAGCGGGAGAAAGTCAATGGACTTGTACTCCCTTACACGTTCCACGTTATTGTTTTTTCAAAATCTGTTCTCTAAACTGTAATGCATTATTTTTTTTTGTGCAGTAAAGTTCTATTATATACATAAAAAAACATAAAAAAATAAATTACCTTGTGGAAGTACAATGGATGAAATGTCTAAATTTATCCAATAAAAATTTAATATCGGCAGGTGGAGCTCAAAGAAGTGATCAAGAATCAGCCTAAAGTGCTCGAAACTCCCATTGCTGAAAGCGGAGGGAATCTAAGCGTGGGTCAGAAACAACTGGTTTGCCTTGCGAGAGCCATAGTACGCAATAATAAAATTTTAGTGTTGGATGAAGCTACAGCAAACGTGGACCACAAGTATGTCGTAGGTGGTTACTGTCGATCACCTTTTTAAAAAATGAGGTTCGAGTTTTACATACACTCCAAACCCGAATCGATTCATTTGGTAGCTACCTACCTTCAAGTTATTACTCTTTTACTCAGTAAGTTTGACAAACTAAGAAAATTGTCAAGTTATTATCACAAACTATCAATGTAGAATTAGTTAATAAAAAATTATGTAAGATGTTCGGGTTCTTGAGGGTTGGTCAAAATAAAAAGACTTCCTTCTATGCCGTTTCGAAATATATATATATTTATTCTACAAGGCTGACAACAGAGCAACTTCATTAGAATCGTCCTGATGTTGGAGAAATGGGGAAACGAACTTTTCTTCCCCGGACTTTCCTTCCCAGGACTTCTCTTCCCCGAGATTTTGCCAGTCTAGGACTTTTCTTCCCCCAAAAAAGGGACACAAGAAATAACTTGAAATTCAAAAATTCAAGAAAAAGGCAATTCCATGCTAAAAAGCCGCCCAAGGTTTTGGAAACTGGTATGCAGGTATGCCAGCAAGTGAGGGAAGGCAGATTGGATCGTCTTCGATAAATCATTGGCCAGTGCACAAGTATAATGACCCCTCGCGGAACTGTGAGTAGCATTCAATCTAACGTTTAATGGCTTAACAGAAGAAAAACTATTAGTCATACCTACTTATCCTTTACCTTTTTCTTCACACTGAAGGAATCCCCCCCCCCCCCCCCCCCCCCCCCCCCCCCCGGGGACCACTCGCGGAACTGTTGACGACTAATTTGACGAGATGGTTTCTCACATCTCAGTATTTATACCTACCTATATCATCTTACCTTACCTGGTCTGTGTCGTGAGTAAATTCATCCAGTCAATTCTAAAAATCTTCAATTTTTTCTGAATGTCAATTTTCTTTTTTTCCCCCTTTTTTTTTGAGGGGGGGGGGGAGTCCGGGAAGAAAAGACCGGGGAAGGGAAGTCCTAGAACCGGAAAAATGATAGTAGTACCTACTGAAAGAGATTTGATATGGATAGACAGCATGTAACTACAGGATGGAACTTTACAAAACCAACTTGATATTAAACAACTATTATATTGGTACCTAGCTAATTTACCTCGGGAGAAAAAATATTTTATCGTCCATTTCATATCCATCCACCATTGAATGAATAATGGTACCTAGCACATAGGTATTCCCTTCAGAGCTGATGTAGTTACATAAATAATATTCTTGACTCTGGCGTGCACTTGAAAATAAAACAAAACGTCTGCCAAGTTGGGTGGGCACTATAGCTTCCTCACATATTGTAACATGGATGAGTAGAATTAGTTGAACTACAAAGTACCTACCAAATCCGAATGTTCCATGTTTGCATGTGCGTAAATAGTCTAAAGGTTAACCACAATAATTGAAAATTTCTTCAAAATCGATCCATTATTCTCGGAATGTCATCCAATATTATTTTTGCGTATGCGCAATTGCTACCGAATGAGCAAACCCGACAAAATACAACGGGCATCATTCTGGACCCTACAACCTCTCGAGTTTGTACGAAAATGGACCAATATCTAGTTGATAAGAAATCTTCGTTATAAGAAATTTACGTTTGCGCATGCGCACAGACTACTATTTATGCGACGGCAATGAAAGTTATAGGAGACCGTCTAGAAGCTAACCCGCACAAGCCCTGACAGTTTCATCCTCCATTAGACTCGGAGTTTTGCCGGTGTCAATCAATATTAGTTTTGCGCATGCGCAATGGTTATTGCTCCAAAAATCTCTACATAGTTAATAGGGCATTCTTATAGAACATAGGTATACATACCTACCTACCCAACTACCTACCGAGTTTGAAGACATCGTAGGTACTAACAGATGATGAGAAATCGGCGTTATTATAAGAAACTCACGTTTGCGCATGCATAAAGGCGACTGTTGATGCGAAGGCATTGAAAATTATAGGGAACCGTCTAGGAGCTAACCCGCAAAAGCCCTGAAAATTTAATTGAAATCGAACTTGAAACTTCCCGTGTCTGTCTATCTGTGGTAAATGCTTGTCACGCCCTACTACACCAAGTTTTTGTTTGATTCCAATGAAATTTTCGGGAATTATGCGGGTTAGCTCCTAGACGGTCCCCTATGATTTTCAATTCAATCGAATCAACAGTAGGCTATGCGCAAACGCGAATTTCTCATAACGTCTATTTTGTATCACCTGTTGGTCCGATTTCGTTCAAACTCGGTAGGTAGTTGAGTATGTGTTCTAGGAAGATGCCCTATAAATAATATCGCGATTGTAAGGGTAATAACTACTGCGCATGCGCGAAACTAAAATCGATTGACACAGGCAAAACTCCGAGTCTAATGGATCTAATTTTATGGGATTTTCAGGGATTGTGCGGGTTAGCTTCTAGACAGTTCCCTATGAATTTCATTGAAAGTCGCATGAATAGTGGTCTGTGCGCATGCGCAAACGTTAATTTCTTAATAACGTCGATTTTTTATCATCTATTGGACCGATTTAGTTCAACTCGGGGAGTAGATGGGTATGTATACGTTCCAGAATCATTTCCTATGAATTATATAGCGATTGATGGTGCAATCGCTATAGCGCATGCGCACATTAAAATTAATCTACACAGACAAAACTCCATGACTAATGGACCGATTTTTGTGAAATTTTCAGGGGACGTGCGGTTTCGCTCCTAGACGGACCCCTATAGATTTCATTGCCGTTGGATTAATAGCAGTCTGTGCGCATGTGCAAACGTTAATTTCTTATAACGTAGATTTCTTATCATCTATTGGTCCGATTTCGTCCAAACTCGAGAGGTTGTTGGGTCCAGAGTGATGCCCTTTGTATTTTATCGCGTTCGGTTGAATAATAGGTAGGTAACTTTTGCGCATACGCAAAACCAATATTGGATTACACTCTGAGAATAATGAATCGATTTTGATGATCTTTGCAATTATTGTGTGGGTTAACCTTTAGAAAATTTTTTCACAAAAGGAAAAAACATGAATGATAAAATTAAGGCTATATTACATTCTAGCATGTATGTATACACATGAATTAGATACTTACTGTTATACCTATATTGCATTTGTTCATTTCGACTCGGACTTTGCTCTTCAACTAGATTTATACGTCTATATTACAAAGTGTGAGAATGCTATACTGCCCACCCAACTTGGTAGACGTTTTTGTAATGTGACTGTGGTGAAATCCACCACCCCTTTTCAACAGCCCTTTTCAGGGCTACCAAAAGGAGGTAGGCACACCACAAAAATATTTACAAGACGTCGAAGTACAACTCCGTCAAACAAAATATTTCACCGGAGAGAAAATACTAAATTCTCTCCCAAAAGTGAAATATTAAAGATTAACACGCAAGGCGACCTCCCCAAACATTTACTGGGCGAGAGAGATGCGACAAACATCTCGAGACAGGTCGCCTTGAACGAGAACACACAAGGCAACCTCCCCGAACATTTACTGGGCGAGAGAGATGCGACAAACATCTCGAGACAGGTCGCCTTGAACGGGAACACGCAAGGCGACCTCCCCAAACATTTACTGGGCGAGATAGATGCGACGAAAAGTTCGAAACAAGTCGCCTTAGGAAAACTCAAGGTCGTTCAGCCACCCCCGGGACCCAGTCAAAGCAACGGACGCAGAGAAACCACCTCGAAAAAACCAACTCAGCTATCGTATGCCCAAATACTGGGAAAACACTGTGCGAACCAATGAGATTGCACAGTCGAATTTACGAAATTGAGCGAGCCAATCCGAAGCTAGTTTGATCGTACCAAATTAGTTGACGAAACTAATTTGCATACTAACCATAAAGTGGACACCACTTTTTGTTATAAATACCTCGTTCAGAGCCTGGCAATTCATTCCACTCTCCGCTCTCGACGACGACACCTCCGAAGTACGAAGAATTCTACACGCTCTACGCTGACGAACCTTCTGCATTGCGAGTTCATCTCAAGAACGGATTCTCACTGCTTTCTACAAGCCAGACCTTCTCTCCTCACAGATTTCACCTTGGCATCTACGAGTCCAGTGATTATTCATCCTGCTCATTGCCCAACGTAGATCTCCTGGTAGGACGCCACCCGGTACTTCTATCGATATTCTCTTTAGACAGTACGCCCGAGGGACGTTTCCGAGCCGTGTCACCCGGACTACACAGCCTTCAGCTCGTAGTCGACCGCTGGGGCGCGCCGGTAAATTACTCAGCTCCTACGCTCTAATTTACCGTCTACGGAAGTCTTTTTCAAGACTGCGAGGTAGGACCCTGCCGTCTGAGCATTGGAAAGACGCTCCGGCAAGCGAGTCCACTTCCAAAACCCTCTATTTTTCACACGTAGAGGCATCGAAACGAGCCAAAAACTCGATCAAATTCGATGGAACGTCAGCCTTCTTATTTCCCCTTGCGGGGGAAGGAGGAAGGCGGCAAGACCGGGGCGATTGACCAACGCAGTGCGCCCTACCGGCCACCCGGTGAGTCCGCTGAACCAACCATCAGCGCAAGGCGCGATCCCCACGTCCGGATCGCCTTCTCGCCCGACGTATTCGTTCGAGAAACTGTCGAACAAGACTCACCTACACAAAAGATCGAGCAAACCTTTCAGACTCGCTCTGAAGCCGATCTTTTCGATTCGACCAAGCTGTCCGATTACCCACGATATCCGACGCAGGCTTACACGATAGATCCGAGTGTCAAATACACTCCAAATGCACAAAAAGCAGAGGATACTTTTCAGTACCTCAACCAAGCTCAGTATATTCCTCCTTCAGATGTAAATCTAAGGCCGGAATATTACAAAACGGCTCAGTACGAAACTGATCGAACCCAGCACTCGGTTCACGAGCCTAGCGCTCCGCGCGGCTGCGACACGGACTATCCACCCTTCCGGCCCGCGAAATCAGTTGACCTTGGCGGCTCCGCCCGCATTCCTCGCGGGGGTGACCTAGAAACCAACCCGCATAATCGGAATATAAATGTCCGACTTGGTCTACCAACGTCAAGTCAAACCTATATAAATCCACTACAAATGGTGACCCCGCCTTTGAACAGGCTCAACACGGAGCATTTCGTTCCCTCTTATGAAGCTAGTGGATTTCAGGGAACCACTGCGGGCGTGCGACCCCCGCCGGGCCTCTACGCCCCACATCTCACGCAACATCCCTCTACAAACAGTGGTTTTCAAGCACTTTTAGAGGAGATGGGAGATTATCAAAAACCAGTCTTCCAAAAGAAGAATATTGATCGTGCACTCGCCGAGTTCGATCAATACTGCGTGAGAAAACACATGAGAACGCAAAACGAATGCTTCTCAGCTATATACAAGTGGGTACCAGAGGAAATGAGGGAAGCTATCGACTCAGCTTACCTCACAGCACCTCACGCACCCTACGAAGAGGCCAAACAGCGCCTCCTACGAGAATATGGGTTGTCTTTACAGGACAGGCTCCTCGCACTCGAGGACCCCGCATCTCTCGCCAAAAAACCCAGCACCAAGTACCACGAAATGTACTCGAAAGCTGTTGGGTACTTTTCGGAAGCTCTCATCACTCAAAAGTGGATTGAGACTCTTCCCATCGAAGCACGAGGTATGGTCGCAGCTCAGCCTACCACGACCTCCCGGCTCGACCTAGCTGATACGCTACACGCGTACAGAGCAGAGAATACTTCTCTGAACATACGAGGAGTTGAATCTACTCCGAAACCCATAAATACTGGTTTCAAAAAGGCCCTCTCGAAACAAGCTGAGTTCAAACACCAACCAGTGGAGAGTAAACCTCACAAACCGATGGCCTACGTCTGTCGAAACCACGTACGTTTCGGTAACGAAACTCGCAAATGTGCAGACCCAGAACACTGCACTTGGAAGACAAACACTCCTTCCAAAACTAACAAAAAGGCTGCGACTATAAGCCAACCTAAAACCCGGGTTTCTACCGAAAATACTCAGCAGTCGGTACAAGAAAGTACCATTCCAACCTCCGACACAGAGAGTTCGGAAAACGAATAACTGCCAGCGTATCTGAGCCTATACGCCGGCAGTCTACTGAGTATAAAAGGCTTTTTTTCAAGTGCAAACTAAATGGCACTGAATTTCTCATTGACACGGGAGCAGAAGTGAACATTCTGCCCCACAATGTCACAAAAAAATTGGGCTTGAAAATTCTCAAGTCCAACGTTAAGCTCACAGCAGCTAACGGAGCCCCTATCGATACACTAGGGCGAGCTGACACAACAATTAACATCGGCCTCGGGGACATGACCACCGAGTTTATGATCACGAAAGTTGATCTAGCGATCCTAGGTATCCCATTCCTCGAATCTTGGGATATCGGAATACGGGTCAAACACAAGTACATTTATAAAGATAAAATGAAGTGCTATGCCGATCAAAAAATAGCTGCAGTCATGAACAAAAAGTTCACTGACGAACAAATTGCAGCTACTATCCCTCACCGTGACAATACACCTCAACCAGAGGACGTGCAAATCACGGAGGACGAAAACATTCGCTCTATCATTAACAAATACAATGATAAAATGAGCAAAATTAATGGTAAATGGAAAAACAACGGGGTTTACCACCGTATAACCACGGAGGGAACCCCAGTACACTTCCGAGCTAGACCCATGGCAGGTGAGAAACGAGCTCAAGTCAAAAAGACTTTTGACGAAATGCTTTCAGAAGGCATAATTGCACCATCGGATTCCGAATGGGCATCTCCGTTACACTGTGTGCCAAAAAAGGACGGGTCATGGAGAATCACCGGCGATTACCGTTTCCTCAACGCGAAAACGAAGAAAGACGCCTACCCTCCTCCTCACATTCGCTCGTTCCAAGCGAATTTACATGATACGCAAATCTATTCAACAATAGATTTAAAATCAGCGTATTATCATATCCCGATGCACCCAGATGACGCTCATAAAACTGCGATTATTACACCTTTCGGTCTTTATGAGTTTAAGAAAATGAGCATGGGTTTAGCCGGAGCGGCTCAAACATGGCAAAGATACATGGACAGCATCATGCGAAAATTTGATTTCGCATTTGTCTATCTAGATGACATCCTGGTGGCTTCGAAGAATTATAACGAACACATGAACCACCTACAACGAATTTTTGACAAACTAGGGGAACACGGACTTCGAGTAGGTTTTGATAAATGCGTTTTTTCGAAACCTACCGTCGATTTCCTAGGTTTCACTATCTCGAAGGAAGGAATAATTCCTAAACGAGACAAAATAGAAGCCATAGAACAATTTCCTAGGCCAGTGGACGTACGAAGTCTACGCAGATTCCTAGGTATGTGTGGTTTCTACCGAGCATGCTCAAGCAAATTCGCTCACACGGCACAACCTCTGTATGACTCCATTCAGTCAAACAAAAAGAATGACAGAACACCTATCGAATGGACATCAGAGAGAGAAAAAGCTTTCAACAGCTTAAAGCAAGCAATGATCAAAGCAACATTGCATAACATTGCTCACCCACACCCTACGGCGGAGTGGAGATTGGTCTGTGACGCGTCCGACACACACATCGGAGCGGCACTAGAACAAGAAATTACAGACAAACATGGCTCGAAATCGTACCAACCATTGGGATTTTTCAGCAAAGAGATTCCAGAACAATGGAAAAACAAAGCATCTTTCGACAAGGAAATGTTCGCCGTTTACCAAGCGTGCATTCACTGGCACAACGACTTGGACGGCAGATCCTTCCATATTTGTTCGGATCACAAGCCTCTGCTAGGCACGATGCTTAAAAAGAATGCTCATTTTTCTAAAATGAGATTAAGATGGCTAACATACATCTCTCAAATGACGAGTGACATTCGTCATATTTCAGGAGAGAGCAACGTCGTCGCCGACGCACTCTCCAGACCCTTCGATCCGGTCGAAATTCAAACGAAATCGATTTCAACACAGACGGACGAGGGTCCACCCATAGCTGAAATTTCGAAAATTACGGCTGCAATAGAATGCAACCTTCTACTGCACATTTCAAATTCACAAATTCGCTCTCCCCCTACCGCGGAGGACAAATTGAAACTCACACGAGTTGAATTCTCTCAAGGAGAAATTTGGTGTAACCTAGACCTAGGACACCCTAGACCTTATATTCCAAACGAAATAAGGGAAGAAATAATAAGCCAAATTCACAATTTGGGACACCCAGGTATACACTCTACAGTGTATAAAGTTAAACAACGATATTTTTGGCACGGACTACGTGCAGATGTCTCAAACTGGGTTCGAGCATGCGAAACTTGCCAACGAGCAAAAATCACGCGCTCCGTGAAGCTCCCTTACTCCGAATTTGAAACGGCAAACAAATTTTCACACGTACACGTGGATATTACCGGACCTTTACCTTTAGCAAAAGGAGGGAAACGTTACATTTTGATGATGGTTGATAGAGCAACGGGTTGGCTAGAGGCAGTCCCTCTCAACAACATCGAAACACCCACAATCACAAATGCATTTATCAATATTTGGGTAGCTTCAAAGGGCGTACCTAAATACATTACAAGTGATCAGGGCACCCAATTTGAATCAGATCTGTTCAATTCCATTATGGAACGTCTCGGAGTAAAACATACTCACACGTTACCATACAAACCATCAACAAACGGTATGGTAGAACGCAGAAACAGATCTTTGAAAGAAGCTCTCAAAGCTCAGAACGAAAATTGGCTCGATGCACTTCCCAAAGTTCTACTCGCCATGCGTACGGCAGTAGACCCGGCGACTGAAACTACGCCTTTCCAAAAAGTTTACGGGATTGACGTACCTCTCCCAGGAGACATTTTCGTAACTTCTACGAACCTTTCGGAACCTCTTTTCTTCCGACCTACGCATATTAAACATAATAACACAAAATATGCCGTAAACATGCCCAAAAACTTGGATACATGTACTCATGTCTATATCAGAGTGCCCACACAGCTCACCTCTCTCCAATGTCCTTACACGGGACCGTTCAAAGTAGTTAAAAGAGATAAGTTTTCGGTTACAGTGCAAATTGGCGAACATACTAAAAAAGTTCCCAAACAACAAATCAAGCCAGCTTATACTCTACACTCGGAAGAAGCTGTATCGCAGGGACAATCTCTGTTACAAAATCAGACAGGAAGTAAGGAGAAAACTCCCCGAAAATCCGCCAGAGGGCGCGTTCCATCTACCAAATTTGATGGAAAGTGGGTAACTGCGCTCGAAACAAGCCACGCCCATTTTTCTCGGGTAGGAGCAATAAGAAGTATAAATATGGAAAGCCCCACAGCCAGAGACCATAACGATCTCAACCATGGCAGCTTCTACTCCTACTACAGCCAACATGATGACCGACGAGGTCGAGGAGTTCCTCCTTGCCGAGGAAGCTCTCCCAGCTCCAATCGGCCCACTACCGCCTTCGCCGAAACGGGAGACCAAGCTCCAAGCTCCCACGGAGGTGGTCTGGACAAGGCCCCAGCCCTACCAGCCACCAGCTCCACCCACCCAGCCACTGCCTACGCCTCCGCCCGCTCACCAGCTACCGGCACCCCCCAGGCAGTGGATCTCCTCGGGCGACGTTCCGGTTCCTCGCTGGGAAGAGATGAGCACCGCGGGTTGGTCAGAGCCCAGCACCTCCCGGGCTCCTCCGCAACAGCCCAGCCGCGGCCGCGGGCCAAACCCTCGCGGGTTTGGTTCCCGTCGGCAGAGCTCGGGCCGGCCAAGGCCGCCCCGCGACGCTCGTCGAAACCGGCGAGGCCGGGGCGCACCACAGGGACGGGACGCGAGGCCTGCACCTCCGCCTCCGCCCCAACTGGCGAGGTTCTCCTACGGAGAATTCCGGGTAGACCTCCCAGTTCTCCCCCATCGGCGTCGTCGTTGATACCACGACGTCTTGGGGGGGCCCCTGTGGTGAAATCCACCACCCCTTTTCAACAGCCCTTTTCAGGGCTACCAAAAGGAGGTAGGCACACCACAAAAATATTTACAAGACGTCGAAGTACAACTCCGTCAAACAAAATATTTCACCGGAGAGAAAATACTAAATTCTCTCCCAAAAGTGAAATATTAAAGATTAACACGCAAGGCGACCTCCCCAAACATTTACTGGGCGAGAGAGATGCGACAAACATCTCGAGACAGGTCGCCTTGAACGAGAACACACAAGGCAACCTCCCCGAACATTTACTGGGCGAGAGAGATGCGACAAACATCTCGAGACAGGTCGCCTTGAACGGGAACACGCAAGGCGACCTCCCCAAACATTTACTGGGCGAGATAGATGCGACGAAAAGTTCGAAACAAGTCGCCTTAGGAAAACTCAAGGTCGTTCAGCCACCCCCGGGACCCAGTCAAAGCAACGGACGCAGAGAAACCACCTCGAAAAAACCAACTCAGCTATCGTATGCCCAAATACTGGGAAAACACTGTGCGAACCAATGAGATTGCACAGTCGAATTTACGAAATTGAGCGAGCCAATCCGAAGCTAGTTTGATCGTACCAAATTAGTTGACGAAACTAATTTGCATACTAACCATAAAGTGGACACCACTTTTTGTTATAAATACCTCGTTCAGAGCCTGGCAATTCATTCCACTCTCCGCTCTCGACGACGACACCTCCGAAGTACGAAGAATTCTACACGCTCTACGCTGACGAACCTTCTGCATTGCGAGTTCATCTCAAGAACGGATTCTCACTGCTTTCTACAAGCCAGACCTTCTCTCCTCACAGATTTCACCTTGGCATCTACGAGTCCAGTGATTATTCATCCTGCTCATTGCCCAACGTAGATCTCCTGGTAGGACGCCACCCGGTACTTCTATCGATATTCTCTTTAGACAGTACGCCCGAGGGACGTTTCCGAGCCGTGTCACCCGGACTACACAGCCTTCAGCTCGTAGTCGACCGCTGGGGCGCGCCGGTAAATTACTCAGCTCCTACGCTCTAATTTACCGTCTACGGAAGTCTTTTTCAAGACTGCGAGGTAGGACCCTGCCGTCTGAGCATTGGAAAGACGCTCCGGCAAGCGAGTCCACTTCCAAAACCCTCTATTTTTCACACGTAGAGGCATCGAAACGAGCCAAAAACTCGATCAAATTCGATGGAACGTCAGCCTTCTTATTTCCCCTTGCGGGGGAAGGAGGAAGGCGGCAAGACCGGGGCGATTGACCAACGCAGTGCGCCCTACCGGCCACCCGGTGAGTCCGCTGAACCAACCATCAGCGCAAGGCGCGATCCCCACGTCCGGATCGCCTTCTCGCCCGACGTATTCGTTCGAGAAACTGTCGAACAAGACTCACCTACACAAAAGATCGAGCAAACCTTTCAGACTCGCTCTGAAGCCGATCTTTTCGATTCGACCAAGCTGTCCGATTACCCACGATATCCGACGCAGGCTTACACGATAGATCCGAGTGTCAAATACACTCCAAATGCACAAAAAGCAGAGGATACTTTTCAGTACCTCAACCAAGCTCAGTATATTCCTCCTTCAGATGTAAATCTAAGGCCGGAATATTACAAAACGGCTCAGTACGAAACTGATCGAACCCAGCACTCGGTTCACGAGCCTAGCGCTCCGCGCGGCTGCGACACGGACTATCCACCCTTCCGGCCCGCGAAATCAGTTGACCTTGGCGGCTCCGCCCGCATTCCTCGCGGGGGTGACCTAGAAACCAACCCGCATAATCGGAATATAAATGTCCGACTTGGTCTACCAACGTCAAGTCAAACCTATATAAATCCACTACAGTGACCAATATTTTATGTGTTCAAAAAATGGTGGCTAACGAACTCATCGCTTCGTTTGGAAAGCTTGATTTTTGCGCAATAACGGAATTTTTGTCTCAATCCTAAGGAGAGTTTTCGTATTGAAGAACAAACACATATACATATTAGGTATATATACAGGGTGTTCACACCCTGATTGTTAACCACCCTGATGTTAACCACCTAACCTACAACTAATTGCCAACAAAAAATTTCTCTTTGTATTTTTTTTTTTTTATACCAATGTTTTAATACAGTATTCCTCTAATGATGTGAATACTTGATCATTATTTCTATACCCAGAAACCTTAGTAAGTAGTCATTTCACAATTCTCGATAATCTTCATTTTCTTCTGAGAGTCTAGGTAGGTATCAGTCACAAATTATGGAGGATTTCTGTGTGTCCAATAAATGGGCAAACGGTGTCCAATAACAGGTGAAAACTCGTTTTCTGGGATAAAAATTCAATATTGAAAAAAAAAAAAGTATTGATATGAAAGCTATCCGTTTTTCATCGATTTAGGAATTCTTCTCACCCTCAAAAACGTTTCAACTTTGAAATAAAAGCTATACAGGTTGATGTTTCGAGCTCTCAAAGTCAAACTTTCCGTTAACTGTCCAATAAAGGGTGCCCTTACCCCACTATGGCGAAAAAAAACAATTAAGTAAAAGGGAGTAAAGGATGTTGTAGTGGAATTTACCTTGAAAATTGTGGAGTCTAGTGCAGAGTTGAATTACATAGGTACCTACTTACTAATAACAATATTAATGGGAATACACTTTACCCTAACATCTAAAGGCGGCTCTACACATGCGGCATTCGCCGAGCACCGAGCAACTGGGCTGCTCGCCTAGGTACTTGGCGAGTCACGAGCTCATTGCTCCACACATTCGGGGTTCGTCCCGCTCAGTGCTTGCTTCGGGAGAGAGACGAGTTGCTCGCAATGGACGACCAAATAGTAATTCGGCAGCAGCTTTTGTGGTGCTGAGCAGTGGCGTAGCTAAGTCATTTCTCATGGAGGGGCAACAGTCAAGGACAACATTTTATTTTATAGTTTTAGTATTCATTTCTATAAACTGTCAAACGTTCATATTTCAGTAGATATTCAATAGTTTTTCGTAATGATTTGAAATCACGTACGCTTTCATGCTCACATACCTACCTATGGATTATTAAAGCATACCTAATACTATTTAGAAAAAATATTATCCAATTAACTAATAATCAGAACATTAAAAACTACGATAAATACGAATACGTACCGATGAACTAAGGACCACTAGATTTATATTATATAATACTATACTTAATGCCTGCAAAATCATTTATTTATGGATGCGGTTGTTTCTCACGTACAGAATAAATTGTTATTTGTTCTGTAAATTTATTATTATCCACAATAAATTGTTACCTACTTGTTGATCGGGAAAATATCACACAATAAATTGTAATATATAAGTACCTACGCGGAATAAAAAACGGGGCATGAAACTGAGAACGACAAACAACAAAATGTAAACAAAACAAACTCAAACCAGCAATATGGTAGGTTAGAATAGAAATACCTACTGCTACAATAGATTGTTTTAATCTTTTCTATTGAACTAATTCAATCACCACGGAAACTTCAATTTTTTTCTTTACGAGTATTTTAACTGTGATTTAATTTGTAAATGGTATAATACAAACGATATACCAACAATCAAAAATTAATAAAAGAATACGGAAAACAACCAAGCTAGATCAAGTAGGCAGTGAAAAGTAAGGGAAGTTCGTAGGAGAATTTGGTGGATACTGAACAATGGATATTTTTCTAGGGGAAAATCGCATATGGGCTAGCCCCAGAAGGTAGTGGGGAACGACATGATTTCAGTTTGTAGTATCCACATTTCCGTTTCGTTGACTAGGTGATTTTACTACGCTCCGTGGGGCTGTACAATATCCATGCCATTTTGCCCCTACGCCAACGAACCTAATAAAAATTTCTGTATTTCTAAGAGCGTCTCAAGTCGCTAGGCAACCAGAATCGTATAATAATAACAATAGTCGTTGTGTTTTACTAATTACATTCTTTAATTGAAGGTGTTGGGTACTGAAGTTGGAAGAGTAAAATTATTAATTTTGATTGTATCTGTAGTGGATTTTTGTATGTTTGACTCGATATTGGAATACCGAGTGGAATATGTTGGGCCGTACCATTATTGTGGTTATGCGGGCTTGACCCAGTAAAGTACTCATGTGAGAAGTACGGGAAAGTACCGTTATTATCTCGAGTATTATCATATTTTACTGGATATGATGGAGGTGAATCCTGTAACATGTTTGTCGCAGTTTCTAACCCCTTATGTTGTTCAAAAAGTGGTTCCTTTCTCGTCGAATATCCAGACTCAGGTTTTAACTGAGCATTGTCTTTATAATACGAGGTAGCCTTTCTTGGGTACTGTAAAGTACCTTTATGTTCATGTGACGGGTGTATAATAGGAGTGAATAAAGCACTCGTGTCAGCCGTATGTCCGGCGGAAAGTCGCATAGAGATTTCTGTTTTTGTCAGGAAATCTTCGTTATTTCTTTCTGAGAAAGATTGATTGAGAGAAACTTGATCAGGCCGTGTTTCCGGCTTCTGAACATAAATCACGTCCTTCACAGAGTTGATTGAGAGGTCCTCCAGCCGCTCAGAATGACTGGGGAACGGGCGATCTTGCATCGGATCGCGCGAGATTGGAATGCGTAGGAGGGAGCCCACGTGACTGCTTCCCGCCTGTTCTGTCTCGAGGTGAGGGCTACCGACAGCGCTCGGATCAGGCACCCCGTCGAGGGGGTGGAAAGACGGAGATCGTTCCATATAGGAAACTCCTTAAAATATTTGGTTCTGTAAAAGGACTTGAATTACTCGAGGACTCGCTTGCCGTGTTGACAGGGTCCGTCGAGATGCCTTCACAAAGGCACTCGTAAGGTGAGGGACTCGCTTGGCAGATATACTCGTCTATATATCGGTGCCAGGGTCCTCCCACTAGCTCTAAAAAGAACTCCCTTGAGCAGTTAATCAATCCGGATGAGGTATTGATTACCTGGCGTTCTCCCACGGGGGACCAAGTGAGCGAATCAGCTTGGTCCGGGCGAAAACGTCTCGGATATCCCTGCGGGCGTACAAGAAGATGTAAAATCTTTTGTACCGGGTGGTATCCTGCCTAAAGAAACGCTGGTAGTGAGTAGCACTGAAAAGGGCTAGACTCGACGCTACCAGGAAACTCGATGTGTGGAATAGATAGCCTCAGAGGGTGTAGAAACTTCGTCGGAGAGAGAAGTGACATCAGCTGTGGTGAGAATGTGAATGAATCTACGGGCCCCTGGGCCTCGTATTTATAATCGGAGGCTGCGTCTAATTGGCTGAAACTATTGGCCACCTAACGGTAAGTTTCGAGATGGGCCGCAGCTTCCGATTTGATCGGTCGCGCTCGGTGGGCGGAAGGTGAGACGTAATCTTCCACCTCCCGTGCATAGAGTGTGTCGAGCTTTGATTCGCCCTTGATTGACTTAGAGGTCATTGTCTTGCGACACGTCTGATTATTCCTCTGTTGTGAGAAAGGTGAATCCTCTTGTTTCGCCCTCTCTCGATAGATTTCGTCTAGCTTTTTTTGTCCTTGATTTTCCTTGGATGTTTTTTGTCTCAAGGCGAATTCTGCGTGTCGTTTTTGCTGCTTCGTCGAGCCTCTCTCGTGCAGTGAGTGTTTAGCTTGACGAGTTTTGGCTTCTAACGAATTTATGATTATGTATTTCTCATAATCTTTTCGGCAGTTTGTATTATTCTGATTCGACGTAGCCTGACGTCTTTCTTGTGAAGTTCTACTGTGAGAACTTATTTTTGGTAGCCCTGAAAAGGGCTGGTTAAGGTGTGTGGTGATTAATTCACCACAGTATCCTCATACCTCGAACTTCTGCGTCCTCTGTAATTAATTGAGGGGCTTTGCCCACCCTTCCCCTCCTCAAACTACGCCACTGGTGCTGAGTGCACTAATTTCTACTTAACTGTTTATCATTTGCCGTTCATAGAGCATATTGGGCTTCTGATGAATCGCAGTTCCTCGAAGCTGGGGCCCTGGTTCAGTATTTTTATACATGTACCTACAAGTAGACAGAAGAAGGGAAAAGTTAAATATTTATTACGTAGGTATGTTGTAATACCTCTTCACTAAAATAAGAAACCTTGAATTTATATTATAACCTATGTTACATTCTCTTGAATAATGTAGGTATACAAAAGTTGTTCTAATGTTTTTTGGGGTGCTGAATTTGAAAATTATAACTACTGTTTTTGACATCGTTGTCTAATTTTCATGGCAAGTATAACTTATTTTTCGTTCATTCGAGTTTTTGGATTTGTATATTTTCTGTGATCACTGGCTATTTCCAACTGACCCCGAAATTGTTTTAGTCATGCATCATGATCATATCAGCTAATTTTCGTATTAGGTATATTTATATTAAATTTTTTGAAATTTCAGTAGGTCCTATTTAATGCATACAATTTTTTCCAAAATAATCTGCGTTTTTCTTTCTTCTTCTTTTAAACCTGTGTACATAAAAGATGTTATGTACTTATATATTACGTACCTATGTATCATCTTGAAATACATACATATGTAGAGATGATCTTAATTTTTTTTTTTTTTTTTTCGATGACTGGAATTTTCTATTTCATTCCACATTTCCTAAAGGCCCCAAGATTAGCCGAAATGGGCGATATTAACTCAAGATAAAAGACTTTACTTCTCCGAATAAAATATAGGAGATCATCTAGGATCTAACCCCCACAATTCCTGAAAGCACTCGATCAATTAGCTTCAGAGTTTCATGTGTCTCAGAAAATGTTTGTTTTGCACATGCGCAATATTTATTACTCATAATATGACGATTAAATGCATATGAAACCTTCACCCAACTACCCTCCAAGTTTGAACAAAATCGGACCGATAGATCTTATGAAATCCACGTTGTAGACTCTCATGTTAGCGAATGCGCACACCCTATTATTGATCCGTCACCAAAGAAATTTATAGGGGACCATCTAGAAGTTAACCCACATAAAACCTGAAAATTCCATCAAAATTGGTCCATTAGTCTCGGAGTTTCACACGCAACAAATGCAGTAAAACTAATACCTAGGGAATCTTCCTAATATGTATAAATAACCAACTACCCTCCGAGTTTGAACAAAAGCAGACCAATAGATAGTAAGGAATCAACGTTGTAAGGAATTCACGATTGCACTTACACTTATTCATCGATTCATTATTGATTCAATTGCGATGAAATTCGTAGGGGACCATTTAAAAGCCAATCCCTGAAAATTGCATAAAAATCGAACTATAATTGAGAATTCCCAGTGATTTTAAATGGGAGTAGGTGGTTGTGACGGTGACCCTGGGGTGGTGAGGCCCAAAAATACCGTCAAGTGGGGTGACTTGGTACAACTTCGAACTTCAACAAGTTGTAAATAAGTCAAAAATCAACAATAAAGTGATAACTTTTGTTTTGAAACATGTTATGCTACTTCTTCTACGGAACCAACCTTTTGAAATTGTTTTATTTGCACCCTTTGTATTTTTAATTTTTCTTAAAGTGCTAATTTCCAAGTCACCCCGTGGGTGGGGTGACTTGGAAACCCCATTCCAAACCCCTCAGTTTTCATTTGTACATACTCCAGGGGCGTCTTGGAACTCTGTTATGATTTTTTAAAAAGGTTGTCACAGAAATTCCATTAAAAAAAAAAAAAAAAAGTATTTTATTATAAAATCACAAAAACCATTAATTATCACAGAAGTTGGATAAAAAAATTTCAGACTTCTTTAAATTCACGTATTTTAACACCTTTCACATTCAAATATTGCTGCACAACCCTCTGACGTGCATGGATGTTAATGGAAAACCCCACTCACATGCGATATCCAAATTTTTGCAGATGTAATTCTCTTCTTTATTGATAAAATACATTGGCCCCCATGTTTTTTGGGGTTCAAATTACGCACATTGCATGATAATGTGGATACAGCTATCCCATACAATCTACTTGCATGTCTTAGCTTCATGTTCTTGTTTTTTATATCAAAAACTGCCTTTTGAAGTGTGGCTTGGTCATAATCCATATACTCCCCCCCCCCCCCCCCACTTTCTTTTTGTATGTACTCATAATGCCTGAAAACATTTTTTTTTACCAATTAGTAACCTACGACTACACAAAATGCACTATTTGGCTGAAAAATAATGAATCAGAATGTTGGGGTAACTTGGATTGGGGTTTCCAAGTCACCCCGACATATGGAGTTTTTTGTTTACAACATTATGAAAAAACAACCATGCACGAACGGGGGGGGGGGGGGGTGATGGCTTCGGCTTTTGAAAGTATGTATTCACAGAAATCTGCCCTGAGAGTCTCGTCACCCTCGGACTGACGTTTAGTAACAAACGAACCTACGCTTGTTGTACTTCAAAAGTGCGGATATTACGACACAACAGTCATAATTTAAAAAATCCTAGAAATACTTACTTTTATGAGCCCAACTTCATGCCACAAAATAGCCAAGAAACAGACAAAGAGAACCCGACCTCAAACAGTCGATAAATATTTATTCAGGAGTGCCAACACACCAACAACAAAATTTCGCCCAACTGATCCAAGTCACCCCACGTTTCCAAGTCGCCCCACTTGACGGTACCCCGACGATGAGCCCTGAGCGACCCCGCTTGTGTTGAGCAGAGCAGATGCTCACTACTTGGCCTCCTCTGCAGCGGGTAAAAAACCGACACTGGCCTGAGCAACCCCAAGGACGTCTACTCGGCATCCGGCGAACACCGAGTGACCCTCCACACCACTAGGAAATTGGCGAGCGTCGGCTCGGTGCTCGGTGAATGCCACATGTGTGGAGCGGCCTTAACATTCAGGTACCCTAACATCTTACATTGAACTCCGTGGTCGAGACCACCCAGCCTGACATAACACTTGAAGCACCACGCCTAAAAACCATGGTTTTTCTTTAATGGCACAGTACTTTTCCCCATTTCTGCATGGTAAAAACACCAACAATGTACGATTCTCATCATTTTATGATAATTATTCTAACTGCATTCCAGCAAAAAAGGACTGCTCAGAAAAACTCGGTTTTGAATTCATGTATAATTAGATAAACACTTCCTTTTTTGTTGGAATTCAGTTAGAATATCATAGAATGATGAAAATCGTACATTTGGGTATTTATACTATGCAGAAATGGGGAAAAGTGCGGTGGCGTGAAGGAAAAACCATGGTTTTTAGGCGTGGCGCTTTAAGTGTTGAACAACAAAATCATCCATGAAGCGTGATACATTAGCTTTTCCGTCCCAACATGAGTGGTTTTATTATTCCTTGGTTCTACTATTCAGTTTCAACCTGGTTTAGATGTCCACGTTCTCATATTCACTATTGTTTTAATTATTCACACGTCTTTATTTTTTTAAGAACTGACGCATTAATTCAGGATACTATCAGAAGGAAGTTCAGTGATAACACAGTACTAACTGTTGCTCACCGACTTAACACTGTAATGGACTCCGACAAAATTCTAGTCATCTCCGATGGCAATGTTGTGGTGAGTATTATCACGTAGGTAATAAAATTAACTATACTGAGATTCTAAAGCTGTTTTTAGGATGTCCTTCAGAAGCTAGGACATACAGGCAAGGCTTGTTATTTAAGAGGGACGACCTATTGGAATTAATCCAGGGGGAAGGGGACAACCCAAGCATGAGAAAAAAATAACCACATACAAATTCATTTCAAAGCAATCTAATACCGAATCCGTGAAAAAAAGAAAAAGATAGGAGTGTGTGTGTGTGTGTGGCAACCGAGAACATCAAGGTCAAGGCCCGACTGTGTAATGGCGTGGGATGTGGTGCAGGAAAAGCTCCACGGAGTTACTCGAGTTGGTCATCTCAGCGAGAGTGCTCCGTGATGTCACCACTTGCGTCCTTAGGGGCTCTTACCTCAACATGAGGTGTCACTTGGCAAAAAATGATTTTTTTTTTTTTTTCAAAGTACTACCCACCCTTTACTCCCCCTTTTGGGTAGTCCAAAAACTTCTGGGATGTCTCCCTGATTTTTATTTGCTTAAAAGCTATCTCAAAACTCGTGGAAAAAAGTGGGGGGGAGGGTTAGTTTTGGGATATTGACGGAGTAAAGGCTGGGTAGGTTCTAGCTGTTTCATTTTAGCTCATTAATTTCCGTTTGATGGTTGCCATACCTACTTGAAATATTAGTTCGTTACGAAGATATTGAACATGAAAAAACGGAGATCTATGAAGAAAGTCCATCTACCCAGAAAAATGATGAAACTTTGTAAAATGCTTCGCAGAGTATTTTAATTTCTCCTTTTTTCAGGAATTCGATCACCCACACGTGCTTTTACAAAACGAAATAGGTCACTTGACTGAAATGGTTACCAAGTGCGGGAAAACAACAGAAAAGGCTTTTCGTGCTAAGGTGGAAGAGGTGAGTGTAACAACGTATTTCAGGACCGTGCTTTTACTAATAATAATAGGGTATGTCACGTCCATTTTTCCGGTGTCTAGGTTTATGTGTTTCAATAATGAACGTCGCAAATTACTCATGGATTTACCATTTCTGTATTAAATAGCCCTTCTACGCAGATGACTTGTTTACAACAAAACCCAGTGTGTGCTGTCCTTTGCGCCTTGCAAAATGTTCGCCCCTTCATAGTGCCGAGTGTTGAACATTCTGCTTTGGTAGCGTCTGTGTATATACAAAGTTGATCCATGTGCGGTAGGGACTGCTGCGGACAAGCAAATATGGGACTGTAGTTACAATTGAGGGGAGTCTAGGGGATTGATACAGTTTTGCCGGTTCCGAGCGCATCCTAACAGATTGTCTCCAAACCTCGACCACAAGATCTTCAACTCTGATTGAATTTGCTGTTATAAAACCAATCGAATTCTCACTTAACGAAATCAAGTTTATAATCACTTCCATCTTATCAATTTTCAGTTCTTGGCCAGCTCTTATTAAATACAGAAGGACTTGTAAAGTGTAGGTGTTTTATTGGATTTTATCAATCCCTGAAACTAGGACGTAAGAGAACCTTCCGTCACCAAAAATTCTTAAAGTAAAATATAGTTTAGATGGACAGATAGATCAGAATGCTGTGTATAGTCTGGTGGTCTGGATGCTCGCAAGCTCGCATCTCAAAAATAAAAATATCCTAAATCAATCCTTTTAGTTGAGTACATTAGTTGGACAAACACATCAGGATGATGTTGTAACGGCCCAAAAATATTTGATACCTCGACAGGAGTTCGAACCCGCGTTGTCACAACTACGAGAAATTACGGGAAATTCCTCGGAGTTGCGACACTCGAACGATCAGAGCTATGAGGCCAGGGTGATCAAACCTCTCCGACTGTGTGAGTTATTTTCCTGGAGCGTAACAATGTGTATAGTTTGGTGCTCTAGATGCTCACAAGCTCGCATCTCAAAGATGAAAAATCCTAAACGAAAAGCTCATTCCTTGTCCAGCATACTCCATTGAGGAATTTTCGTCAAGCCAAATATGTAGGTACCTGACGCATCCTTCTATAAATATTTGTAAATAGTATTTGTCACATTGTTCTTGCTTTCTTTTGTTACTCGTTAAATAACATGACTTGTGTAAAAAGTTTTCAACTTTATTGGCACGAGTAAACATATTCTATTCTATGCGTTATTGCGTACCTACTACGAGCAGGTGCGTGGCCGGAAGCGTCATTTTCATGGTCCAGCACGATGCTGTGGCCGAGGTTAGGCGTCAATCATTTAGAATGCAATCGAAACCAGTATCACCGAATCCATGCCCCAGATTCTTTGTGGCTCTGCCTTTTCTAGCTTAAAAAAAAAAAAAGTACAGTAGTTTCTGAATAAACAGTGTAACGGCCCAAAAATATTTGATACCTCGACAGGAGTTTGAACTCGCGTCGTCACAACTACGAGAAATTATGGGAAACTGCTCGGAGTTGCGACACTCTAACGATCAGAGCTAAAAGGCCAGGGTGGCCAAACCTCTTCGACTGTGAGAGTTATTTTCCTGGAGCGTGAAATTTCCCCATTGTCAAATACCAGCCGTCTTGGCTGGTTTGGGGTCGGACGAATTACTAATTGAAACTGCAGGCTGCTGGCTTAGCAGATGCTAGCTGGAACAAGTCAGCAGTCGAGCGAGGTCATTGTCACGATGTGTTTTGACTCAAGTGAGTGAGGAAGTGAAAGATGCTAATGACAGCAAATGTGATGTTCACAGTCTTTTGGCTCGAGAGGGATTTAATTAATTATTGTTTCGTATGATTTCGGGTCCTACCGACTGCGCTACTGTAACGACCCAAAAATATTTGATACCTCGACAGAAGATCGAACTCTCGTCGTCACAACTACGGGAAATTTCCCCGCAGTCACGACACTCGATCAGAGCTAAGAGGCCAAGGTGACCAAACCCCTTCGACTGTGAGAGTTATTTTCCTGGAGCCAGGGAGGGCATCGGGCATTTTCTGTGAGGGGGGGCATCGGGACATTGCCCAAGTACATTTGGGAAAAAAGTAACAAACTGGAATGAGACTTTACAAACAACTCATCGTTTCAAATTAGAACGAAAAGCGCAGTGTGTAGCTCCATGCTGTGGCTCCAAGGTGGATGCTAGAAGGAATAGGTTTACGCTCCATCCAAGGAGGTTTAAGATCCATCTACCAGCAAAAAAGTACGTAGATTGCTATAATATCACTCTATCGAGAGAGAAATTTCGTCGATTCAGGTTAGACTGTGAAGGGGTAGGCTGAAAGTAAGGGAAATAAAGGGCAAGAAACGGGAAATAAAGGGCAAGGAACGGGAAAAAGAGGTCATAACGGGATATTTCTGATGATTTTGGGGGCTTTGCCCCAGACAGTGTTTCCAACTTTTCTAAAGACCGTAGAATGAAATTTACGTTATGAGTGGCTTCCACTAGAGGAGTTTCGGTTTATTCCATTAGCCAAACTGATTTATTCTGGTCACTCCATGCTAAGAGTTCCCTGTTGAGAATGTTCAATAGTTGGTAGTAATGTTTTGTTGTCTCTGCAGGTTATTTATGATGTTTCTTTAAGTTCGTTCAGGCATGTGGCTGTTCCCAAGAATTTACTCTAAAGTAAAGTCCGTATTATTTATTATAGGGTTGTGTTATAAGTACCTACCTATTTTTATTCAGTCCTAAGTTGTTGAATACGTCTTTTGTAATAAAGTCCTTTGTATTGTCGGTCGAGTTGGAGTGCGTTGTTTTATGTGTAGAGCTACATAACCCTTTCCCGTCGGTAGTTACGAACGTTAGTTATAAAAAGAAATTTTGGCATCCCTTGTGGGGAATGAAGAAGAAGCAACGATCACTTTGAATAGAATTCGCACCGAAGGACGACGTTCATCGACGGATTTACAAAAGAAGTTTAGTCAGGTACTGATTTTGACATTTTTGACATTTTCATGTCTTTGCTTTGGCACATAAACTGAAAAATCGTCACGAAAACTTGCTCACGCGATACCAATAAATAAAATAGACTCACTGTGTTGCGTAGAGAACAATCAACTGTTTTCTTTGTCTTTGCTATGGCACATAAACTAAAATAACGTCACGGAAAATTGCTCACGAAAATATTTTGATGATTTCCGCTTACAACCGAGTCGTTGCTAGGGAAATGGTACTTCATCGTTTTTCATCCCACAAAATTCGTTGACCATTCGTTCAAAAGCTCTCGATTTATCCAACCATATTATGTTAACTACTGCGAAGTGCTAGGCAACAAGCTGAGTTATGAGCAAGGTTATTTGAATAATTGTGTACACTCAGGTGATCATTCTCAATTATGGATATTGTGAACATGATTGCCACCGCTTGTTAATTTCTGATGATTTCATTGAGCTGGTGTTTCGATGATTTGATTCATAGCAGGTGATCCAAATATTGTGAGAACGGTTTGATTTGTGAAGCGGTGGTTAAATCATTTTAATAGTTAATTTCTATGCTTTACACTCTAGGGAGCTGTAATTTCTTATGTAGCCTCTTTAGGACATTTACTTGACGATGCCCAGGGTCCGGATCAGATGAGTGGCTCTTGAAGCTAATTTCTATGTTTTACACTCTAGGAAGCTGTAATTTCGTATGTAGTCTCTTTAGCACATTTATGTGACGATGCCCAGGGTTCGGATCAGCTGAGTGGCTCTTAGAGCTTGCATACGAGTCTGCAGGGGAGTAGGTGATGTAGCCTGGCTCGAATTCAATAAAGTACCCACGGGTGTCGGAACATGTGGAATTTTGTGTTGATTTACTGGAGACCCTCCGGTTAACTGACTTTCGTCTACTGCCGGAGGGCCCCATCAGCACACAGTAGATGGGGGAGGGGGGACTGCTGCCTACTTACTAGCGAGTTCACTACCCCCACGAGTCCAACCTCATTGGAACAACACGATCGCGAATTCAATTAAGTACCCACGGGTGGGCGGTTTCTCTTATGGCCCATTTAATTGATCTGTACGCCCCACCGTGCAATGCACCAGGATCTGCCTAGTAATAAATACAATAAGAAAACACACATGAAAATGTCCCAATGTGTTGCAGACTCGTATGCAAGCATTTGTAATATGTAATGGCCTCTACGAAGACCAGGTTGGAAAGTTTCTTTTGATTATTTAGTTGATATTTCTTCTTCATGTCCAATAACAATAAAAAACGGCTAGTGTGTAGGACAGTATTCACCCAGCTCTACAATACTTTGTAACCCTTGTTTGAGGTTCAACCTATTGACGCTACTGCCATTACAGCGAAGTTCCAGGTCTTAGAAAATAAGTATGAAGAGCTTACTTCCATGAATGAGTTAATAAGTGAGGAACTTTGTAGAATATTGATCATTCTGGATATGTTGCATTAAAGAAAAAGGTTATACATAAGTGAGTGGTGGTTGTGAGGTTAGACAACATTTCTATAACCTTTTGAAATATCCGATTTTTTATTGACGTCTGACGTCACATTCTATCATTTCATCATAATTTAATTCGAGTTCCTTAATATTCTTTCAGAATTATTTCTCATAAGTAGTTCACAAGTGCAATACAATTGAAGCCTTGATAATTTTTAGTACTTTTAATAATAATATAGTCCATTCTAAAATGGACTTATTTAAATTTAAATTTAATTTATTTCCATTAAAATGGAATTATTTTTAATTTAATTTATTCATCTAATTAATTTATATTTAATTTATCAATAATATTTAATGATAATGATTGATTATTATTTAGTAGCCATATTCTTTCATAACAGTTGCCCAAGGCATGACATGACCCAAGTGGGATTTATGTATCATGTGTTTAGGTCAAAGTTAATTCACACTGAAAACAAAACAAATGGAAGAAAAACCTCAATGCTCTTCTTGACTGTCAAATAGGTAAATATTTTTGTGCTCCACTCCTTTTGCAGACCACCGGCCGCCACTGCCTGGAGCGTAACATATTTGAGTACAAATTAGTTGGACAAACACATCAGGATGATGTGTATAGTTTGGTGGTCTAGATGCTCGCAAGCTCGCATCTCAAAGATGATAAATCCTAAAGGAAAAGCTCATTCCTTGTCCAGCATACTCCATTAGGAATTTTTGTCAAGCCAAATATGTACCTGACACATCCTTCTATAAATATTTGTAAATATTATTTGTCACATAGTTCTTGTTTTCTTTTGTTATTCGTTAAATGACAGACTGTTGTTGTTTTTAACTTCATTGGCACGAGTAGACTTACCTATTCTATTCTATACGTTATTGCGTTCCTACTACTACGAGCAGGTACGTGGCGGGAAGCGACATTTTCATGGTCCAGCACGATGCCGTGGTCGAGGTTTGGCGTGAATCCGTTAGAATGCGCTCAGAACCGGCATCACTGAATCAATGCCCCAGAGTCTTCCGTAAAAACTGTACCTACTTGTGGCTTTGCCTTTTCTAGCTTTAAAAATAAAAGTATATTATTCGCTGAATAAACAGTGTTCTGCCTGTGGTCCACTCAATAACTAATCACCCACTGGACAAATTACAACACGAAGACCCCTAATTTTACACTTTCCAGTGAATGTTAAGAAACAAAACGATATGCCAAGTCAACTTCTTTCAATATTACAACGAAGTATGTTCTATTATTACAATTTTTTCATATTTTTAATAAACACTTCTCATTTCAGAATTTTAAACAGAAAAAATCTAATAACACAAAGTTCAAAATGATGTATTGACAAATCTTGACAACACTTATGTTGAGCGACTGAATTGCAGAGAAGAAGGATTTATAGATGGTAAATGAGCCAAAAATTTACGTTATAAATAATTATGTCTATATTACGTACGATGGTATAAACATGAAATAAATTATTGCATATTATAATTGGAATTCATTTCGTCCATTTGTTAGGTACTTTTTAGAAACGACTTCCACGTCAACGGTTTTCATGGAAATAGTCAAATTCGAGAGTTTGGGAATTCGGAAATTATCTTCAAGAATGGCGATGTGAAACCTCCAAACTACAATGTTGGCTAAGGTCAAAACATCATTGGAAAGAAGTTACTCTAATTGTTCGTTCATCATGCTTCACACCCATTAATAATTCAATTCCTACTCCAGTTTTAGTTGTTTAATTACCTACTGTTGTGAAGTTACCCGTTTAATGTATTGACGCGTTTGAATTTTCTGTTTTTGTGCTACGAGAATATAGTTTTTACAAACGGAATTGCGCATTCTTTTTCATCCTCATAGTTAACACTACCTAATAAAGAAATTAGAATCTAAAAACAGAATTATTGTAACTACCTATATTATTTAAATGAAATGATTTTTTAAAATCATACAACACTTTATTGTAACATATTATTGCAGAAGGTAATTTTACAGATCTTATCAATTATCAATGTATCGGTTCGGATAAGGACATAAGCATAGAGGCATCATCTACAACACCATGAAGCAACATATCTCAACTTCATGGCCAACGAGTCAACTGTGATTACTTATAGTCCTGGACCCGACGGTAAAAATGGGGTTTAGGGTTGAACTCTTAATCTGAAAATTTATTTTATCTGTTCCGAGGGAGAAAATGTAGACAACTTTCATTAATGAAATTAACAGAAACGTCTTTAGTCACATGCATAAGTACTTATTTCAATTGCTGCCATTTCCCCTAACTGTGTTTTTTCATGATTCGTTGTACCTCCAATCCTTCCTTTCTCTCGACCGATAGGGTTCAAGCTCTCTTGAGACTATAAAGGATCTAACATTGTGTTGGAGAGTATAAAGTACGCAGTAGTATTTAGTACGGTGGTTAAACCAAGAATATATCTTTTCACTCAACATATGTTGACAGGATAGGAGTAGGTACCACATGTTGATTAGTAACAACAGTTTGATAGAATGTTATTAGGTAGAGGTACCACTAAGCCACCACTTACAATATCCAACACTCCCCTTCAAGTGGTACCTACTCTTCGAAGGCTTCAAACCCAATAGTTCTGTACACAATCTCACCTTCTGTGGGTAGCGGCTTCGTTAAGATGTCTGCAACCATACGTTCAGTTGGTACGTATTCAATGCTGACGTCTCCACGTTCCACTGTCTGCCTGATGAGGTGGTACCTGATGTCAATATGTTTCGTTCTTCTGTGATGTACAGGATTGCTAGTCAATTCGATCGCTCCCTGGTTGCCGTTGTACGAGCTTCACAGCAGAATTGACTCCGGTCACTTCGTTCATGATTCTTTTCAAAGCTGTAGCTTCCTTACTTGCTTCAGTTAGCGCCATATACTCTGCTTCACAGCTTGACAGAACCACAGTCCTCTGTTTCCTGGCTTCCCAAGAAATTGCTGCATTGCTTAGATTGAAAGTGTAGCCTGTATATGACCTCCTGTCACTTTCATCGTTCGCCCAATCAGCATCAACAAAACCTTCCAATTGTTTGCCTGTTTTAGTGTAGGTCAAACGATAGCTCTTCGTATTCTTCAGATAACGAAGTACTCGTTTTGCGGCTGTTACATGGCTCTTGTCGAAACACGTATTGAATGCGCTCAACACACTAATTGAATGTGCAATATCTGGCCTTGTGCTGACTGCCAAATACATTAGCGATCCAATTAGTTGTTGGTATGGAAAATCAACTGCTCTCTTCAATTTTACGTTGGTATCCATTGGAGTACCTGTCAGCTTCGAATTTTCCATATTGAACTGTTTCAACAATATCTCTATATATTTTTCCAGATCCAAGCTGATTGAATGCTTCGTCTTGTCTCGTTCAATCCTCCATCCCAAACAATAGCTTGCCTCTCCAAGGTCTTTCAGTTCAAATTCCTTTTCAAGATTATTCTTGAGCTCCTCCTTCAAATGACGTCTATTCACAAAGCATAATAAATCGTCGACATAAATTGCAACATACATAGTTTCATCTTTTGTGGTTCGAAAATATAAACACGGATCTTGTTTCGACTGTAGTTGAAGTCCACACTTCGTGATCAAAGCTGAATGAAGTCTTGTGTTCCAACTCCTTGGTGCTTGCTTCAACCCGTAGATTGCTCCCTTCAGAAGACACACCTTGTTTCCTTCCACTTTGAAACCTTCTGGTTGCTCCATATACAGGGTTTCATTTAATTCACCATACAAGAACGCTGTGTTTATATGCATGTGAAAAATATCCAAATCTTTCTCTATTGCCAATGCCATTAGCAACCTGATAGTTGCATTTCTAACAACTGGAGCAAATGCTTCTTGATAGTCAATTCCATATTGTTGAGAGAAGCCTTTTGCTACCAATCTTGCTTTAAATTTTGTTATTTTTCCGTCAACTCCAGTTTCTTCTTGAACAACCATTTGTTTTTCACAACATGTGCATTTCCAGGACGATCAACCAACTTCCAAACTTTGTTGTTCTCCATTGAATTCATTTCATCCTTCATTGCTGTTATCCATTTATCTTTTTCTGAACTTTCCATAACTTCTTTGTAGCTTTCTGGTTCTTTCATTCCATTTGTGATACAGTTGTAAAGTAGTATATCTGACGGCCATCTTCGAGGTTGAGGTGTTCTACTTGATCTGCGAAGTTCAACGGTTTCATGAGGTTCATCTGTTTCCCCATCAAGCTGCTCCTCATCAACATCCTCTTCGTTGCAATCATTTTCAAATTGAAGTTCTTCATGTTGTTCCTCCTGTGGAGCTAAAACTTCACCCACTTTTGGAACTGAAATAATTGTTACGTCCAGATCATCATTTGACTTGGCTTCTTCATTCATATTGTGGTATTCTTCGATAATTTCCTCTTCCAGGAATATTACATCTAGAGATTTCTTGATAAACTTCGGTTTTTCAGGATCAATCAATCTATACCCCTTGGTATTTTCGCAATATCCTGTAAAAACATATTCTTTGCTCTTAGCATCTAACTTTGTGCGCTTTGCTCCAAGAATATGAGCGAATGCTCTACACCCAAAAACACGAAGATGAGACGGATCAACCTTTTCCCCTGTCCAAGCCTCTTCTGGTGTCATTCCTTTCAGTACTTTGGTAGGCGACCTATTCTTCAGGTACGTTGCTATTGAAAGCTTCTGCCCAGTACTTGAAATTCAAATTCGCTCCTTGTAACATGCTCCTCGCTTTCTCAACAATAGTGCGATTTACACGTTCTGCAACACCTAATTGTTCTGGCGTATATGTCACTGTAGTTTGATGAACTATGCCAGACTCTCTGAGAAACGTTTTCATATCTTTGTTCACATATTCTGTTCCATTATCTGTTCTTAGAATCTTTATTTTCTTGTTAGTCTGATTCTCCACAAGAGCCTTGAATTCATTAAATATTTCCTTCACTTCACTTTTGTTTTTCATCATATAGGTACACAAAAGTTTTTCTAGTCCAATCGTCTGTGAATGTCAACGCATATCTTGATCCACTCCAGCTGTTAACAGACATTGGTCCACAAACATCTGAGTGTGCCAATCCCAATTTTTCTTTTGCTCTGAATTTGCTACTTTTGAAGGGTAGACGACTATGCAAGCAATACACTTCTTGAAATTCAAGTTATCATAAGTCACCCCAGCTGCCAATCCTTTGCTGAGCAACATCATAGATTTGGAATTAAGGTGCCCTAATCTTTTGTGCCACAACTCTTGAGAATTTTCTTCATTTGAAACTGCATTTGCCTGTTCAATGACTTTTGACACAGCCAACTTGAACACACCTTCTTGATAAGTTCCATGTGCAGTTGCATTTCCTTTAACTTTACAATCACCTTCATCAAAGATATCACATCCTTCTTTTGAGAAAATCAAAACTTTCCCTTTGTCTACAAATTTTCCCTACAGATTCGTATTCAGCTCACGAATATACAGGACATCTCGAATGATTGTATCTGATGAATCACCTGACAGCTGTATCTTCATATCACCACAACTCTTGGCTATTATTTTTGAATTGTTAGCCACTGTGATTTCTTGTTTTCGAGTTTGTTATCCATTCTTCTCTCATAGTCATGTGTGAGGAAGCCCCTGAATCAATTATCCAGACATCATGATTTGATTTGTTTGTTGACAAAGCTAATAGTGACTGTTGTTTTTCACTATCCTTCTTATCAGTTCTTGTCCTCTTCTCAGTCTCCCTTGATTTACACTGAAATAATTTGTGTCCCTTTTTATTGCATTTGTAGCAAATGGGCACGAATCCTTTTTTCTTGGGATTCATAGAAGTTAGAGCTTTCTCTTTCTCGTTGTTTTGATTTGATTCTTGTTGAACCAACATAGATCTGATGTAATCGCTCGTTATTTTTGTACCAGAGCTCTCGATTGCCATGATCATTGATTCAAATTGTTCACCAAGACCACTCAGCATTATCACACCAACAAACTCATCTTCAAGACCAGCGTCATAGAATCTAACTTATGCGAAATCATCAACACCTCATTTAGGTATTCCTCCATTGAGCCAAATTGTTTCAATTTCAAACTGAACAACTCTCTCAATAAGCCCAGTCTTCTACTCAGTCCTTTACACTCATAGCTTTGTTCGAGTTTCACCCAAACATCTTTCGCTGTTTTACAGCTCCGAACTATGGGATACAAGGACTCATCAATGAGTAGACAGATTTTTGCTTTTGCTTTCACATCTTTTCTGGGATCATTTTCTTCTCCTTTAACAACTGACCAAAGTTCTTCCGCAACAAGGGACATTTCAACTCCAAACTTCCAGTTATTAAAATTCGCTGACTCTATCAACTTTTTCATGTTAGGTGGCGTTCCCATTCCACTTGTTGTAAGTAAATAACTAGGAGTTCCACCGACTCTTCTTGGACCATCTCCATCTTCGGCATTTGGATTTGAGTCCCCACCATCAATAGGCATCTTGACTTACTATCACTACACACTTACACAAAGAATTATTTCAACAATTTAGAAACGCGTTGCTGGAGTCCGAAACCTGTTAGAGAGTATAAAGTACGCAGTAGTATTTAGTACGGTGGTTAAACCAAGAATATATTTTTTCACTCAACATATGTTGACAGGATAGGAGTAGGTACCACATGTTTATTAGTAACAACAGTGTGATACCATGAATGTTATTAGGTAGATGAAGCCACCAAGCCACCACTTACAATATCCAATACATTGTGACTCTTTATTTCCTGAAAATAGACAATGTCTTCATTCAGAGCCGATTTATTCATCATCATTATGTGCTGCATATTGATGAAGAAAGGTCTGGCTTATAATCGTTTGGTAAAATCCTTACAAGTTTTTTTTTTTCCCCTTTCCCTCTTCAATTGGCATTAGCCTTCAGCTATAGCCATGAAGTTCTTTAAGATATAAATTTCAATGCGGTTAACAAATTTCATAAGTAATCAACTTTGAATGCTTCTTGAATGAACGCAAGCTGCAGAGTTGAAGCGTCCTATGCGGTTTAGGTGTGATCCACACAGTCCATGGTTGCACCGGACTGTGATTCCGATTCGTGGATTAAACTCATGGAATCTACTAATCGTTGTGGCTCCGTCGGTATTACTTTTCAGTTCCCAGCTAAAATAAACATAACTGTCAGTGTGTGTGTATGGCAGGTACGTAAATATCCAATACTAAGCTGGTTTTTCAAGCAGCGTTGAACATGGAACCGGCAATCTCATTTCCACTAACCTCAATGTGAGACCTTGTCCATACAGCATGAACCTGCTGCTCAGCCTCTTTCAATGTGAACCACTATAGGTATCCAACATTTCCATCAAGAAGTGATTGGATTCATCCATCATATCAAATTTCGACTGTTTCATTAAAGGCTCTGTCAGAAACTCGACGGTAGCCGTACACCGGCCCGTGGTTCCCTCCTCCGCCGCACAGCAGCGCTAGACTCCCCTTTTATCTCCCTCCTGAATGGTGAAGGGTGAAGTACTGTGATTGTCTCCATCAATGATAGATGAGTTGTAGCCCATTGGTTAGGATATCGGTCGAGCGAGACCAAGGTCGTGGGTTCAAATTCTGAAGATTGGTCAAATTCTAGTTTGCTCGTACAACTCCCGAAATATACTTTTAAAACGTCATTCTGACCTGCATGTCCAACTAATTTGAATTTTCACTAAGGGATTGACTACTTGATGTTAGGTATGTCTTTTTGAGATGCGAGCTTGCGAGCATCCAGACCACCAAACTATACACATCATTCTGATCTACATGCCCAACTAATCTTCATTTTTACTAAGGGATTGACTGGTACACAATCTCCTCACCAATAAATCTATTTTTTCTTGGCATACGGATAAATCCGTAGATTTACAGGTCGGAGCGATCATACAAGCCCAGTCTGATAAAAGGGGAGTCTAGCGCCGTTGTGCGGCGGAGGAGGGAACCACGGGCCGGTGTAGGGCTACCGTCGAGTCTGTCAGAATTGTGGACCCTGTAACATGAGGTTTTTGCATTACGAGCGCCAAAAGCAGAAGGCCCGATAACACTAGTTGAGACTGCAGCAGGCAGGTTGTGAATTTTTACAGAGTCTGAGCCGGACAGAGCCGAAATTAGTGGTGAAAGTGAAGAATAAATGAAAAGTTGAGTGATCTTGTACCTACGTGGTTTTTTGTCTGTCTGCACTTTTTATTAAACTTCAGGAAAATAAAAAACCAAATTAACCTTCATGCGCTTGCGCCAACGTGAGTCACCCAAGCGCTCTTGCAGCAGTCAGTTGACCACACACGTTTTTCCATGATTATCATGCTCTTTTCTCTACTATTCGTGAATGATTCACTACAATGGAACTCGAATACAACTCCGCAAACACGTTTTTCATCCAAATTCTTTTTAAACAAAATGTATGGTTGGCCATCCACTTAGAGAGAGAGAGAGAGAGAGAGAGAGAGAGAGAGAGAGAGAGAGAGAGAGAGAGAGAGAGAGAGAGAGAGAGAGAGAGAGAGAGAGAGAGAGAGAGAGAGAGAGAGAGTTTTATTGTTTTCAATACCACAGGTATATAACAAACGTCAGGTACATTCAACATAAAAATTTGTCACTAAATCTACAACAATCAATAAAGCCAAAATATCGTCCAAATCATTAAGTTAAAAACGAAAAAAAAAAGAAATAAAGAAAAATTCTGTGATAAATAAATAAAAGGGAGAAGAAAATAAAAAAATAAATATAGCTCGCCCTGTATGGCACCGGCCGAGCCATGCCCAAACCGGGCCCAGGCCCAACCCACCACGGCGGCATCCCACGAGCAACTCAAAAAAGCTACCTTAAGGGGGAAAAACCGACAAGGGAGCCGCCCCAGGGCCCAGCCAGACCGACCCGACCGACGCCACAGCTACACGTGAACGACATACAGTGTCACGCCAACGGGGACAACAGAAATTTACAAAACAAAGGAATATCAACAACATTTAGAGAGAAGAAAATATGAAATAAGAGCACGAGTACCAATTTATAAAGTTTCCTCGGCTGAATGACTAGATGGAAATAAATAGTTAAATTTTACATAACAACTATCACAGTCACAGAAAAAATAAATAATTACAATAATGAAAAGAAAACGACGGCATAACAATTTGACACTTAAATGGTATACAATAACTAGGACGAATAGAAATAATTACCTAATGAATTAACAACATTTACCAAACAATGAAGTTTAGTAGATTATACATATAAAAATTCTCTCAATTATAGTCAAGGATCTCAATAAAATTAGTCAATAATAATAATAAATAATAATAATAAATAGTAAATAATAAATAGTCAACGGCACATACTATAGGTACTTATTACATAAAATCAATCCGTAGGAATTCGTCAATTGAATACAATGCATGCTTCTTAAGAAGAGAAGTAGTTTGTTTTTTAAAAGAATCCATGCCCAAACTCTTGTACACCCCCGGCAGTTTATTATACAGCTTTATAGCCCAATAGTTTCTAGAATTTTGGCTTCTCCTTAGTCGATTGTATTTGGGAGCGAAACTGTCACAACCTCGGGTTTGATAACCGTGGACGTCACTGGCTTTCTTCCATTCAGTTTTATTTGTATGAGCTAGAATCAGGCATTCTTTAATAAAAACTGATGGCATAGTTAAAATATCCAGAGAAACAAAATACTCTCGACAGTCTCGGCGGTAGTCAATTCGAGCGAGTATCCTAATCGCACCTCTCTGTACTCCAAAGATTTTCCCAGCTGAAGAGCTGTGCCCCCAAGATATTATAGAATAGGACATCAGCGAGTGGAAACAACTGTAGTAACAATGGCGGAGCACCTCTGGCGACACCTGACTCGATAGGCTTCTCAGCAAGTAAATGATTCTGAGCAGTCGACCTGCTAATTGGTCACAATGCGCAGCCCAAGTCAAAGTAGGATCAATTAATACTCCCAGAAACTTGACTGGCTCAGACTCTAAATTGCTATTTCCTACTGAAGTTCTTTTCAATGAGAGATCAATGACCTTCGTCTTGGTGGCATTTAGAGATAATCTATTAGAATGAAGCCAATCAGCAGTAGAAAGATTTGCTAAATCACTGAGAACCACCACCTCATCAAAAGTATTTCCTGCCGCTAAAGCTGTCGTGTCATCAGCAAAACGAACAAAGTGGGTATTTGCTATTACTCCATCAATGTCATTAACATAAATAATAAATAACAAAGGCCCTAAAATAGACCCCTGCGGCACCCCTATTGTATTTGCTGCTGGACAAGAAAGACGACTATTCCATTTGACTGTTTGCTCCCTATCTGTTAAATAAGAAGTCATTAGGCACAGAGAGTCAGGCTCAAAACCATAAACCCTGAGCTTACCGATCAGTATTTTATGGCTAACAGTGTCAAAAGCTTTTGAAAGGTCAAAAAGAGTAGCTCTCGCATACTTCCCCTGTTCGAAACACTCGAGGGTGAAATCTACAAAATCCATTATGGCATCTGAGGTGCTCATTTTCGATCGGAACCCGAATTGATTAGATGAAAATAAATTATTTGACTCAAAGAAGTGTAAAATCTGTTGCTTGAGCACCATTTCAAAGATTTTTGAAAGTATTGGGAGCAGCGAAATCGGCCTATAATTTCTTGGATCCGTTTTGTCACCTTTTTTAAATATTGGAACTATTAGAGCTCTCTTAAGAACAATTGGGAAATTATTTTGAAGAAGGCTTTCATTGATAAGGTAACATAGGGGATGAATTATGGAAGGAGCAATGAATTTAACGATTTTTGTTTTGAGTCCGAATATATCTGAGCTATTAGTATTGTTCAAGGATTTGATAATCTTCAGCAGCTCATAGGGACTAACAAGCGTAAATTTGAACTTCCCAATGAAGTTAGGCTGGAAGTCACATGGATTCCTAGTGGAAGAAGGTATGCTGTCAAGGATAGTCAGTGGTTCATTTGTAAAATGTCTATTAAAGTCATCAGCAGTTATCTGGTCAGAAATGTCCTGCTTGACTGTCTTGCCTCTCTTGCTATTTATAATGCCCCACATAGTTTTTGCTGGATTATTCAAACTCAAAATTGATTTATTATTTGCTCCTACTTTGGCTTTACGCAATTCTGCATTGTATAGTTTTTTAATATTTTCTTTAAGTTCCTTGGTATTTTCTGTCGGCGAATGCAGGTGATCCCTATGAAGACAATCCATCGCTTCACGCAGATTATCTAACTTCGCATTGTACCAGTCACCAACATTCGCCTGTAAACTATTTCTAATTAATTTTCTTCGTATCATCATCGTTCTTCCATTTCGTATCAATGCAAATCGATGTGTCAGCAAGAAAAAACCATCCTATCCTATCCAAATTCCACAGCATGGTTCTCAGTCCTTTTTCAGTTATCGGCTGTGTATTAATGTGATAAGGTTGAAACTTTTCTAACTTCTCACCCTTCACTTCAAGCAGTATTGCCGAATGATCAGACATTGTATTACTAATTACAGAACAATTATCCGAGTGGACATCAAAATTAACTAGGAAATTATCAAGACAATTGTTGCCCCTAGTACACTCAGTTGTCAAAAATACAAAACCATGTTCACAAAGTAGACCGTTAAAATTATCCAAAATGACATTATCACAAAGAAAATTTATATTAAAATCACCAGTCACAATTACCTTACCATATTTGTAAACTAACGATAACATTTGCGAGAAAATTTCCAGAAAAACCTTCATTGATCCGTTTGGGGATCTATAAACCGCAACAAAGATAATACCGGATTTACATAGTCTAATTGATGTGATTTCACAATCAAACTTCCTAGACAAACTATTTACGCTTTCTAGTACTTCAAATACAACATGCGTTTTAACCATAGTCACAACTCCACCATGTTCACCTTCTTCACGACAATAGCTCGCTGCAATTTTGAAGTTTTCCGGACAATAAAAATCAATCGCTTCTTTACTTAGCCAATGTTCGCTCAATGCGATCACTTCAATGTCCTTTTCTAAACATCTGATGAAGACTTCCAATTCGTTGACCTTGTTTCTGAGAGACCTAATATTTAAATGTGCGAAAATGAGCGATTTTGATGCCTTCTTGACTTTCACATTTATTTTATCGGAGGACGAAATGGATTTCGCCACAGGACTAGGTGATTGTCAGATGATTGAATTTCCAGACAAGTCATTATTAAAATCACTGCGAATACTACATCTCAGAATTATAGGTGAAGATGCATGAGACTCCAGGATGCTTGACTTGATTTGATGTCCAAATAAGTAAACGAGTGATGTCCTTAAGTAACACAGTTTAAAAAAATAATTATTTTTCTCCAACTTTTCCGTAACAATACTATTTCATCATTCATACGAAAAACACTGCCAATATAAATGGTACACACAGGCTCCAAAAAGCGACTTGGAAAAAAGCACGTACCTACGAAAATAATTCGCTAGTTTGGTAAGCAAATTACAAACGAAATAGGTTGTTAACTAACAGAAACATATTGTGACAACAGTTTGTTTCAGGCTCTCTCATAAATATTACAATAGTTATTCCAATGGGTGCTAAGAATATATATATGCACAAATATAAATATCATTCCCGACTTCCAAGATCGTTCAGTACTCTTTGAGTGCAAAGACATTGCTTCCTGTCAGAATGACTGTGTGTAAATGATTGTTTTGGTGGAGACAACATGAAAAACTCACCTCGTGAATTCATTGAGTCCTCCGAAACTGTATTTTCCGATCCACTGTCAAGGACCACTTCTCGTCCATTGAAATAGAAAATTTCCGCCAAGATATTTTCTGCTAAATCTAAATCAATACAATTAAATAGTGATCAAGATACAGCTGGTGATGGTATTTTTTCTTGTCACAAGAAATACGCAGTAAGGAAAGCAAAGGTGTAAGCACTAACCTTCGTTTATTACTACACTGGTATCCATTATACCAATCGACTGCATAATGAATCATTTTTAATTTAATTATTAATGATAGGAGTAGGATCTACTTTTTTTTCTTACAGGAAGTTAGAAACTTTTTTTTTCCAACTCCACAGGAAATACCAAATAGCACAAAGTGGAAAAAATGGCGCCTGGACAGGGCAGGTCCATGACAAATCGAGTTAGATATTTAACTATTTTTCAATAGGTAGGTACAAAAGAACTATAGGTATAGGTACGATCACAAATGAAAAATCATTTGTAGACAATTGATCGATAAAACAATATAAACTTTTGCCCAACTTCAAAACCATTGACGGGACACCACAAAGGCTGCAGACATCACTTCTGCCCCTTCCTGTGAGAATTACTGTGTGTAAGTTTTGGTCAAAACACCAAGGAAAAACTCACCTTGAGAATTCATCGAGTTGTATGGGATTCCGATTTCTCTGTCGAGCGCTAGTTCTTCTTGGCCATTCAAATACTCCGTCAGGATATTTTCTGCAGAACCAAAATACAAAAGTAAGCAACGTGATATGGTAGCTAAGATAGGTACCTACTTTTCTGTACAAGGAACAGGCTGTAGGTACGCAGTAAGGAAAAGCAAAAGCTCAAACACTTACCTTCGTCAAATACGACACTACTCCCCATCATAGGTAGGTGCCACGGGAAACTGGTATTGATTACACCAAACGAATACATTTTTAACATGTATCATGTTTTAGCCCTGGGGTCCTAGCGAATTTTGCGAGTCAATTTTTTTCCGCGCACGAAATTAATTACAGTGATTTCCGCCTACAACCGAGTCGTTGCTAGGGAAATGGTACTTCGTCGTTTTTCATCCCACAAAATTCGTTGACCATTCGTTCGAAAGCTCTCGATTTATCCAACAATATTATGTTAACTACTGCGAAGTGCGTGTCCAACAAACTGAGTTATGAGCATGGTTATATAAATAATTGTTTACACACAGGTGATCATTCTCAATAATTGATATTGTGAACATGATTGCAACCGCTTGTTAATTTCAAATCAATATCGAGGAGAAAACATGATACATGGTTGAAATTTTTGGTTCTAGAACAGAAATAAGCATTAGGATTTTACGCTCTATAGATCCGATTTCGTTCGAACATGGAAAGTAGTTAGTGTTGTATAGGTTTTGTATTTTTGTATACAATTTGTTCAATAATTCAATTTGTGGAAGGAGGAGGAATGATTCGGGGAGGTCGACTGATCGTGATCAAAGCAAGAAGCAGAAAGAGCCGCAGGATGAAATAACCAAGGAGTACTTACAATGAACTTCATAGTAACACAAGCTTCAGTTTGAGTAACGCTAAAAACTGGACGGTGAAAAGCGTTCCAACAGCCCCGTTGAACTCTAGACAGAAATCATTAGTCGAACAGGGAAAAGTCTCATGGAACGAACCTATTGTCAGTCGGGATAAATTCTGCTCCTGCAAATTTTAATTTTATCGTCAAGTCAACTATTGGGGACCTCATGTAATGTTGTGAATGTTAGGAATGACATTCTAGTTTTTGCCGAAGATGAAAAGGAGCAGAACGAGGTTCTGATGAAAGCGTCTTCATGAGAAAGGTCTTACTTTAAACAAAACAAAAAGTGTGTATTTGGTTAGAAAATGAACAAGTACCTTGGCTATATTATATCAGCAGAGGGAATTTCACCGGATCCTTGCAAAATCGAGTCTATAAAACAATTGGAACTTCCTAAAACTGTGCATGAAGTTCTTAGCTTATTAAGAATGAGCAATTTTATGGCGCGATTCATCCTGAATCTGGCAAATGAGATTAAACATTTTCGGGATTTGATTGAGAAGAAACAGAAATGGAAATTGGGGCTCAGTAAAATGAATGCTTCACAAGAGTAAAGGAGTGCTGAGGAGAGTTGAGGTGCTATGGTTGAAAAAGTTGCAGCATGATAGTATGAGCAAATTTTCTTAAGTTATCATATTATATTATGTTAAATTGTTTTGAAATTTGAGCTTTTTGAGTGTAAAGAAAATTGTAACCATTATTCCAATGGCAAAAAACTATTCTAAATAGTAATCTGCTACTCAAAAGATGCTTTTGGATTTTTCACTTGTTTTGAAGTTTTTATCGAATGTATAGCAAATTTTAATAAAATTCAAGTACATTTTCCAACATAATTTTGTACATACATTTATTAATGTTCTATTTCTTTGCTTGAGCAATATTCTGCTAAGAACTATAAATCTAACGGTTTTTAGCCATTTTTGGTGATTTTTTCAGCAAATTTTTTGAAATAGGACCAATTTAATGTAGGTACTCAAACAGTTCTGGCCGAAGAACGCATCCTTTCGTTTGGAAACTTGATTTTTTGGCGCAAGAACGGAATTTTTATCTCAATCCTAAGGAGAGTTATCGTCTAGAATGACATAAATATATAAATAAATATATATATATATATATTTGAATATACATAGATGCGATACACCTTGATACATATGAAAAATCACAAACTTCAGAAATAGTTTCAGAATGCCTCAATACGAATTTCAATGAAGGAAATTTTCAAAAATGTTGATTTTTAATTTTTCCGAGCCATTGCAATAGCTTCATTTTCTACGAAAATTCGCTAAAAACAAGTTGCTACTTGCAATGTATGGCACGAAGGAGAAGGAAATCGAAGTGCAATTGAAACCGCTATCTTAATCGTTAAATTCATTGAAAAAAAGGCAATGGAGACGAGTGGTGACATCGAGTTTATTTTTTATACAGACAATTGCGCTGGACAAAAAATAAACAAATTTATGATAATGATGTACATTCAATATATATTTGTGAATTGGAGGTGGTCTAGAGTAGATTAAAAGAGGTTTTAGGCCGAATTTAGGGTGAGTGCAAGTTCCTCATTGTCTCCTATATTTTCCCAAATGTCTTTCATAATTCATACCTGTCTCAATTGTCTTCCTTCATCAAGTTCCTAGCCCTGTGCCTAGGGATTTCAATATCCACAATACCTTGTGGAGGAGTGACACTAACACAGGGAGCCACTGCTGAAGGCACGTTTAGGAAGTTGGATTTCCTCCTCCTGAACAATGGCTTGCCAAATTACTTGTTGCCAATCTGTGGTACAATACCTGCAATCGACGTTGGCTTATGCTCTACCAGGGCAGGTGCTACTAACAATATTCGGGAAGAGCTATTTTCTCAACAGGTACAGAGGGAAGAACTGCCAAGCTACAGAATCGAGGGATTTCCCTGCAATTTACCCGACCTCTAACAACTGAAAAACGCTGCAAATTATTTCACAAAGGTTTATTATTTTTTCAATTGAGTATGAAAGTAGTTTTAGTTGGCTTGCGTACGTCACAGACTCCTCGGCGTGTCCTATTTCGAGTTGCCACAACCTTCTATAAATATATACGCATGTTTATGTTTCTCGATTTGAGCTCCTATCAATTCAAATAGTTATTGCCTTAATAATATCATTATCTAAGTACGTACGAAAAGTCGAGAGGATATGTTATTAAATATGCGTAGGAAAAGTATTGGTATTAACACACAAATATCACCTAGAAAAAAACATATATTCATGCCTCGAAGGAACGCCGCACCCACCTCATGGTGCCGCGGTGTATTATATGGGTATAACACATAAAAGTAATAACTATCCATTCTCATTCACCCCTCTGCTACACCCCTGGTCACCCCAGACACCACAAGGTGCCGCTGCGCCTCCTCTCACTCCACCCCCCGCTCACCCCCCTCACCACACACCGTGACCCCCTGCCAAGCGTGCCAGGCGTGCGTGCGTAAGTCTAACACTCAAACCTAGAAAAAGACACTTTTTCGCCCGTTTTTGGCCCATAGCATCTATGCAAGTAAAGCGATCGGGATGGTTAAACTTCAGGACCAACTAGACCCCAAATGGAGTCTATGTGCGAAAGAACGGGTTTTTTAAGTCAATTTAGGCTTATTGGTTTATTATTTCCAATAATAAGCCTATGTGATCGTGTAGCAAAAAAATTTTATAACCCCCCCTCAAACTTTGTCACTTTACGTTTCAAGGTGCGTATAATCCAAATTTGAAATGCCCGTCCGCCGTTCGCCGTCCGCCATCCGGGTCATAAAAGGCCTAAGAATTTACTTAAAAAACCCGTTCTTTCGCACATAGACTCCATTCGGGGTCTAGTTGGTCCTAACGTTTAACCATCCCGATAGCTTTACTCGCATAGATGCTATGGACCAAAAACGGGCGAAAAAGTGTCTTTTTCGAGGCTTTGAGTGTTAGACGTGTTATACGCACGCCCGGCACGCTTGGCAGGGGGTCACGGTGGGTGGTGAGTTGGGTGAGCGGGGGGTGGAGTGAGAGGAGGCGCCACGGCACCTTGTGGTGTGTGGGGTGACCAGGGGCGTAGCAGAGGGGTGAAGGAGAATGGATAGTTATTACTTTTATGTGTTATACCCATATAATACACCGCGGCACCATGAGGTGGGTACAGCGTTCCTTCGAGGCATGAATATATGTTTTTTTCTAGGTCATATATTATTTGTGAGTTAATACCAATGCTTTTCCTACGCATATTTAATAATATATCCTCTCGACTTTTCGTACGTACTTAGATAATGATATTATTAAGGCAATAACTATTTGAATAGATAGGAGCTCAAATCGAGAAATATAAACATTCGTATATGGTTATAGAAGTACTAGAGGCCTGTTAGGGCTTGGAAAGCCCTAATCTAGTCCGTATAACAATAGTACCTAACAGGAACTCAGCCCATTATTGTAACGATATAAGTCCTACCTATTTGCGGCGTTATGTGACCTGGTGCAAAGCTAAGGCGATGTTATTAAATGATTAAAAAGAGGACATACCGATCAAAATGTAAGTAAGGAAATGAAAAAAATATCACCAGTTGAGGTGGTCCTCGCCACTATGAGACTAAACAAAAAGTTGAATCGGGGAATGAGATGAGGGTGTGATTCTATCTCGAGTCTTCTTTGTTTCTTTGTAAGCGTGTGAATCTGCGCGTCCGTGTCTTCTATCTCCTTCTTTATGTCGTTGATTGTATCTTAATCGGTAGTGATCGTAGATGTCGAACTGGTGTTGAGTTGTGTGTAGGAGATGCTACAGCTGCTTCATCCTGAAGCTCGTGCTTGTTCTGTGTCTGGATTAATTTCGAGTGTTGTGTCATGTCCAATTTGTGCTTCGAATATATTTTTGAATTTTTTGGTTGTAATGAGGTGTGCTGCCACGATGTCATGTGAGTTGGAATTGAATTGTTTCCCCCCATCGGATAAAATTGACGGTTCCGGTTTTATCCCTAACCGGGATTTCGTAGAGTGTCAACTCTTCGTCATTGCTCGACACTGTGCACACATCGGCGGGACCAACACAAATTACTAAAATGTTGGCAGTGTTGACGTTTGGAAGATCGGTGATGCTGGTATAAATATATGTTACCTGGTTGAGATCGTTTTGGGATGTAGTGATTCTCGTAGATGAGATTATTTGCATTTCCAGCTCTTTGCTATAGGAGCTGTATTTTATCTCAACGTTCTTAAACAGGCAGCTCTGAAGAGGTTCTATTTGATTGTATGAGGGTGTTATATATAAAGACCGTTTGGAATTACATATAAAGTCCGCTAAGTTCTTCAGTTTCAATTTCTTCGTTCAGAAATATTTCTCCTAGATGTTGGTAAGTACACTACGTTTCTTACTTACCGTGAATTGATGGCAACTGTTGTCACCGCCACAGCCTAATAAACAACTCTCGTTGATAAGGACCTCTTAGAACACGATCAAGGCGGGTATAGAGACGAACGGCGACACTTTTGCAACAAACTTGGGGCCGTGCTGATTCGAATGAGCAGTCTAACTCTAAAATCGGACCGCGAAGTTCTTCACAATTTCAAAGACCGTTTGGAATTATATATAAAGATAGGTTGTGGCAACTCGAAATAGGACACGCCGAGGAGTCTAGACGGGCCTTATGACGTACGCAAGCCAACTAAAACTACGATCATACTCAATTGAAAAAAAATAAATCTTAGTGAAATAATTTGCAGCGTTTATTGGAAATAATAAACCAAAATCAAGAGATCTTCGTCACACCATCAAGTTCGTTCAAAAAGAAGAGCCTCGTGCATTATTTACCTATCATTTATTTTAACTAGGCTGGTAAAAGAGAAAATGAAGATTCCGACTATGAGTACCCTGAAATTAGAAAAGAATTGGGAGAAATGCCCCCAGGAGTCCACCGGGTGTTTGTTCTGAAAATTTCTTGTGATTAGTGACCAAAATATATTCAAATTTGGTGTTGAAAATTGGTTTCCCATGAAGAGCCAATCCAAAATAGATTATTATAAGCAATGTTTGATTTTTTCCTCTTTTTCAAAATTTATTTTACTATTTTATTTAATTATTATTCTTTTTCTGAAGTGTTCTGAGTTTATAAAATTAAAATATCTATTTCCTTAAAAAGAGTTTTGGTAGACAAAGGTTGACCCTCCACCACCCACAGGGTTTTCATTTGTTATGACTTCGTCTCTTCGTCAGCAACCTAACTTTATTATTTTAGCAAAATATTTCCCATTCAAATAGTCTTGAGAAAAACCTGGCGCATTCTGCTTTCTCCAATAGGGTTAAACTTGACGTTGAATTTATCAAATCAATGGAATGTATTCCTATCCTGAAATAATAAGAAATAAAACTTGTATTATGTTAATTAGTATTTAAAGTACATACATTCACAGAGTTGTAGCACATATTAAGGAGGTAAATTCACTCCTAGATTTTTTTAATATTCCATATATAGCCATATGAGTGAAAAAAGTTCTAGACACACGAGCGAAGTTTAGAAACAGATAATTTTTGTCACACTTGTCAAACGATGACTATTTTTCAGTATTAAAATTGTGTGTGATTCATATTTCTGAAAACGTATGCTAAGTAGGTAAAAAGAGCTTTACACCCTTCCCAATCAAAATGTAGGAATGTACAGGTAGGATAGGATAGTTGGATCTGTAAATCACAGGAAGGTGTGAATCCCTCTATTTGAATGTAGGTATGTGGGTACCAAAAAAAGGTATTTGCACCTGAAATGATAATAGATAGTTGAGCTAAGCCTATACATATATTTCAGACGAAATGGGTCTGATCTGGTATTTAATGTACTCGCAGTTTATAAGAAATTATAAAATTAAGAACTGATTGAAACATTTTCAAGATCAGCCATTTCAAGGACAGAAAGATAGGTTTGGAGACTACAGTAACATTTTCCTTATGCTGTACAAAATATCAAGAGAAAAGTACTGCATGGACAACCAACATTGTATTGGAACTACACCTTACGCTGAGCTTTCGAGAAACTAGTAGTTTTATTTTCAACTATTTTGATTGGGCGAAATGCACGTTGAGTAAAATCGCTCATTAGGTGATGCCGGGCTAGTAGGGAGCACCGACAGCTGGTCAACCGTTTTATTATTCAATCAAATGGTTTAGAGATCTCAACTGCTCCTAACTTTTGTAGGGCTGCTTGGAGAGTGATCAAGCGTGGGATCCACCATTGTTTATTGAAGTTTTCTAGGATGACTCCGTTCTACCGGATTGACAACTGTGGGTTTTAGTGATTACTTTACTACTAGTGTGATGGTGTAAGTACTCGTGTGTACCTCCGTGCAAATGGTCTGACCAGGGAAACGCCAACAGACAGAACTAGTAGTGACCCTGTATGCTGTCAAAGATAGGAATGGTCGTAGTTGTCGTTTATTTATATAAGAGATTGGAAAACTAAATTGCGATTCTTGGTAGACAGCGGAGCAGACGTTTCTGCTGTCCGTGTAAAGAAACATCACTAAGCCGAACGCTCCAATTTTAAGCTATTCGCCGCAAATGGATCCGAAATTCCTACTTACGGTGATCAGCTTCTAAAATTAGATCTCGGTTTAAGACAAAAATTTGAATGACATTTTATTATAGCAGATACGAATAAAGGTGTTCTGGTTGCAGATTTTCCCCATCATTTCGAGTTACTAATTGCCCTGAAAAATAAGTGTTTGGTAGATAATAAACAAAACTAACAGTGCATGCAGACATAACCGAAATTACTTAATCCGATGTAGTAAGCACAGTGCTAGCGCTAGCGAATTGCCCATTCACAAACCTGTTGCTTAAATATCCCGGACCAACCAAACTTTCACTGATTCCCGATAGAAAATTTCATGATGTCAAACATTTCATCAAAACAACGCAATGCCCACCTGTTTCTAGCAAGTCACGAAGATGAACAATTCTGTTGTTTCGGGACTTCTTCTGTTTTGCCTACTTGGACGACATCTGCATTGCGTCTCGCGCAGTAGAAGAACATAAAGAACATCTCACCAAAGTTTTCGAAAGACTGAATAGTTACGGAATCAAAATTAACGTCAGTGTTTGATAATGACTTACTTATATTATTATGACCACTGTGACTTAGTTACCCATTAATGCTTTGAGACAGTTTAAAATAAACGTCAGTATAATTTTGTGTTTACTACTAGCTGTGTTCTTGTTGACATGGATATGTCTTTGCTCTGGGGGGTCAACCAAAAATTTCCGTGACGCAAAATTTGTGTCAAAATTTCAGAGTTTTTCACGTACAACCCAGCCGTTGCTAGGGGAATGGAACTTCCGCAGTTTTCATCGCACAAAAATCGTTCGCCACTCGTTGGAAAGCGCTTGATTTATGTGATAAATGTTCACATCTCAAGCTACCAATTTCCCCCTCCTTACGTACCTGGCTACATTCCAAAACTAAGTTGATTGGACTATAAACAATTTTAATAAGCCGGTTACAATATTCTTAACGTAAAGCAATAGCATCATTTACTCCACTCCATAGGAAACATTTTCATCCTCTTGACAACAGTCGAGGACAACTCGAGGACAACCGTTATGAAATTCCCAATCAAAGACATATCCATGTAACATGGTATCTGCTTGTAAAGCGGATAGTGGAACTCGTTTACGAGTTTGATTTAGTTTTTTAATATAAATCTGGAAGAATAAAACATGGTGGCAGCGAATGGTATGTAACTTTCCGATATTGCTTGAATTTGTATGGAATTATGAACACTAGAAGCGGTGCTATACCAAAAGATCCACCTCCTTTTCCTCCACGCACGCCAGGTCGTGATATCAAAGAAGAAAAAAATGAATGTTCGTATTTCATTGGAGAACCCGGAACCTTTTAGTTTCAACCCAAATGAGTGGGCACAATGGAAACGAAGGTTTTTAAGGTAGGTACCGAACAGGTACAGGCTTGGACGACGCATCGGAATCAAAACAGATCGATGTTCTATGTAGTTTACCACATGGGAGGTAATGCTGAAAATGTTTTTGCTTCCTTTTCCCCTGAGCCTGTCACATTTAAAGATACCATAGATGCATTTGAGAGACATTTCGTACCACGTCGGAATATAATTTACGAACGGGCCGAATTTCTGAAGAGAAAACAAGGGAATGATACGACAGAGAAATTCATCACCGATTTGCATAGTTTAGCGAAGACGTGCGAGTGGGGCAACCTGAATGATGAAATGGTACTGCTTGTTCTAATTGTAGGAATGAGAGATACCTCAATAAGTGACCGGTTACAATTAGAACCGAATTTGACACTTAAGATGGCAACCAATACTTTGCGTCAACATGAAGAGTTAATTAGACAAAAAGAAGATCTGCAAGAGCTAAATGTGTCAGCATTGTGCACTTCGAAACATTATCAGCGCACTGCCAAAAAGTTTAGTAAGAATCAGGATAGAAAACAAGAAAAATCGAATAGTGACAGGAAGTGCAGTAGATGCGGGGAAAATTGGCACAAAACTCGATCTGATTGTCTTGCTCTGGCCAACAAGTGTAAAAAATGTCGTAACTGGGGACACTACCCCCAATTTTGTTTCTTTTCCAAGAGCGTTCGTGTTGTAAATCAAGAATCCACGTCGGAGGACTTTAGTGATGATAAAGATGAGGAAAGGACCGTAAATGCAGTTCAGGCTAGACAACAATTGAAAAAGAAAACAAGTTTCTTTGTCGGGTCCATTGAGAGTGATTATTCAGATGATGTGTGGACTGAAGTTCTCGATGTGACTTTTGATGGTAAGCTGTTAGGAGCATTTAGATTCAAGTTAGACACAGCTGCTGATGTGACGCTGGTCCCTTCAAGGCTACTTGAAAAGAAAATCATTCCTCGTGGATGCAAAACCAACATATTTAGTGCTAGAAGAGGTGAGAAAATACCTATTGTGGGAAAATTTAAGCTTGGGGTGTTAACTAAGGGTATTGAGATACAAGAAACCGTGTATGTCTCAAAAGACATTGATGTAGCCTTGTAGAGTAGGTCAGCAAGCCAAAAGCTCAACTTAGTTCAACGAGTTTTTGAGATCCAAGAAAATGAGAAAGCTAAAAGGATAGAAAAGTATCCAAAACTATTTGGTGGATTAGGTAACGTGGGAGAATATAAAATCGAGCTCAAAGATAATGCTCAGCCTTATGCAGTGTCAGCTCCTCGGGCAATCCCACTTCCATTGAAGGATAAAGTCACAGCAGAATTGAAAGAAATGGTAAAAAAAGGTGTGATTGCACCAGTATCACATGCCACAGATTGGTGTGCCCCTATGGTCGTGGTGCCCAAAAAGAATAGGACTGTAAGAATTTGTGTAAATCTGTAAATCATGCTGAACAAATATGTAAAACGGCCATATTATCCAACCCCACGTGTTGAGTTGTCATCAGCGGAAATGCATGGAGCAAAAATTTTCTCGAAACTAGACGCAAACAGTGGGTTTTGGCAACTAAATTTGGCCAAAGAATCACAAGATTTGACTACTTTTATAACACCAATAGGAAGATTCAAGTTTTTGAAAATGCCTTTTGGCATCACGAGCGCCCCAAAATTTTTCCAAAGAAAAATGCCTCAAATTTTTGGAAACTCACGAAATTTTAAAGTCCTTATGGATGACGTTTTGATTTGGGGTAAGGATCAGAAGGAGCATGACAGCTGCCTTAAAGAGATCCTTGAGAAGCTCCAATCTGCAGGAATGACTTTGAACGGCGAAAAATCTGAGTTTTCGAAAAGAACAATTACATTTCTTGGGCACGTTATAACGTCTAATGGTATAGAACCTGATAGGAATAAAATTGAGGCGATTTTGAAAATGGAACCACCCCAGAACACAACAGAAGTACAAAAGTTGATGGGTATGATAAATTTTTTGGCCAAGTTCATAGCCAACAAATCAGCAATTTTAGAGCCGATTTCGAGCCTAACTAGTCCCAAACATGAGTTCATCTGGGGACCGGATCAAGAAAACTCTTTTAGAGAAATTAAAGACAAGTTAATTTCAGCTCCTTGTCTTCAACTATACGACTCATCAAAAGCAGTGAAAATTTCGTGTGATTCTTTTAAGCTCGGATTGGGTGCAGTCTTGTTACAAGGAGGAAATCCAGTTGCATATATCTCTCGCTGCTTACAGCCTTCAGAGAGAAATTATGCTAACATCGAGCGAGAAGGTTTAGCAGTAACATGGGCTTGTGAATGGTTTGAAAATTTTTTGATTGGAAGAGAATTCATTATAGAGACTGATCACATGCCGTTAGTTAAAATTTTCACTACCAAACCTTTTGATGATTTGACACTGCGACTACAACGATTTCGGCTTCGGCTAATGAGGTACGATTATCACATCATATACACTCCAGGAAAGAATATGTTTATAGCAGACATTCTGTCGAGAAAGCCAATCAGAAACTTGGAGGAGTCTGGAGAGCTGGAAGATGAAGTTGATGCATTTATCCATCAAGTTACTCTCTCAACGATTGATACACCGGACATGAATGTAACTCAAGTCATACAAGCCCAAGATAATGATCCGCTATTCCGACAGTTGAAGAAATTGGTTCTTGAAGAGGAATGGCCTGAAAAGCATTCACTTCCTCTGGAACTACAAGCTTATTTTTCAGTAAAAGATGAGCCTAACATTGTGGAGAACATTTTACTTCGTAGGGGTAGGATGGTCATTCCACATTCATTGAGAAGAATTATGCTGAACAAACTGCATGAAGGTCAGTTGGGGATAACCAAATCCAGGAGAAGGGCTCAGCAAACTGTGTGGTGGCCAGGAATTTCGAAGGAAATTGAGGAGCTTGTAAAAACTTGCTAGGTCTGCATACAAACTTCGTCCAACCACCACGAACCATTGCTGTTTTCAGATTTTCCGAACTACCCCTGGGAACAGACAAGCATTGATTTATTTAAATATGAAGGAAAATGGTAGGTACCAAGTAACAGTTGATCAGTATTCCCGATACTTCGAGGTCGAAGAGCTGCCTCGGTTGAGGTCAATTGATGTCATAAAAACTTGTAAAAGAGTGTTTGCTCGTTATGGAATACCAAAGTCTGTACATACAGATTGCGGGACGCAGTTCCAGGTTCTATAGTCCTCCGAGTTCAAAGTGTTTGCCAGACAATGGGGTTTCATCATCAAAAGAAGCAGTCCTCATCATCACCAGGCAAATGGAGCCGCTGAAGAAGGTGTGAAAATAGCCAAGACCCTCATGAGAAAAAACCCTAATGGGTTTGATTTAGCTTTGCTTTCACACAGGAACACTTCTCTCGAAACAGGCTTCAGTCCAGCTGAGATGCTCTTTGCAAGGAAACTAAGAGATGTACTGCCGTCGACAACTGAGTCCCTGAAAGCTCGATTAAACTTGGATGGTTTGAGGGAGAAGGAACAGAAGTATCGTGAAGGGTACAGAGAAAACTACAATCGTAGACATACAGCGAAAGAGATGAACCCACGTCGCTGTGGAGACTTTGTGTCGATTACAGACCTCAAACGCCATGGCCAGGTGTTGGAAATCCTTCCGGATCCCAGGTCTTACTTAGTAGAAACTGAGAAAGAAACGGTAGTACGACGAAATCGATACAATCTTATTCTGGCGCCTTACCTCCAATCTCTCCCAAGAATTCCTAACGGAATGAACGACCCAGCAATTCGTTTGATGCCCAATGACGAATCAACTTCCCCAATTTCGAATTCAATACTCCTGACTAATGAAGAAACTCAATGTTCTCAGCCTCAGCAACCATTAGTGGCGTTGCCAGCCAGACAGGGTTCTGATACGGCCAAGAGGGTGGAACCGGTTCTTCACACACGGTCTGGTCGAGAAATCGTGAAACCTGTTAGATATAGGGAAGACCTTTAAAGGAGGGGATGTTTGATAATGACTTACTTATATTATTATGACCACTGTGACTTAGTTACGCATTAATGCTTTAGAGACAGTTTAAAATAAACGTCAGTATAATTTTGTGATTCCTACTCGCTGTGTTCTTGTTTTAATATAAATCTGGAAGAATAAAACAGTCAGCAAGTCGGAATTCGGAGTAAAAGAAACCCTATTTCTCGGACATTTGATAGGTAACCCTAGAAGGAGCCACACCTGATCCAGAAAAAGTCAAAATTATTAAAGATCATACACTATCCTAAAACTGTTCGACAGCTTCGAAGATTTGTAGGAATGTTGAATTTTTATAGGCGATATTTGAAAAATGCAGCTACTCATCAGGCACTTCTGAATAACTACCTAAAAGGTGCTAACAAAAAAGATAATAGACAAATTCAATGGACAGGCGAAACAATTGAACAGTTTGAGAAATGTAAAGAACAACTAGCAAATGCCGCATTACTCACCTACCCTGACTCGAAGTTCGAATTAGCCTCATTCGTAGACGCTTCTGATTTCGCTGTTGGTGCAGTGCTACTACAAATAGAACTCAGTGGTTGGAAGCCAATTTCTTTCTTTTCAAAAAAGCTGAACGATGCGCAACAAAAATGTAGTACATATAATAGAGAACTTCTTGCAATGTATCTTGGTATCAAGTATTTTAGACATATGGTAGAAGGAAGAAATTTTGTTATGTACACTGATCACAAGACATTAACTTATGCTTTTAGCCAAAGAAATGAAAAGGTTTCTCCTCGACAATTGAGACACTTACAATACATTTCGCAATTCACCACTAATCTAAATTATTTAACTGGCAAAGAAAATGTGGTTGCTGATCATTTTTCACGTATTGAAGAAATAACCAAAATTGATTACTCCGAAATAGCTCATGAACAATTCATCACTAAAATTCAAAGAGTATTCTCTATTTCCGAATGTTTCCTTATATTGTGATATATCAACAGAATATATTCGGCCATACATTCCTTTCAAATTTTGTCTATCTATTTTCAATCAATACGACATTCTGGAGTCAAATCAACTGCAAAATTGATAACAGCAAAAGTAATATGGAAAAATACAAAGAGTGATGTATCTTTATGGGCCAAAACATGTCAAGAATGTCAAAAAAGCAAACTAATCAGACACACTAAATCTCCAATAGGCAAATATCCGAAAACTGATGAGCGATTCCATGCAGTCCATGTAGACATTGTAGGACCTCTGCAATTGTCAGACGGATTTTCGTACTGTCTAACAAGTGTAGATCGATTAAGGTACATCATGGGTGGAGGTTATGCCATTGAAAAATATATCAGCCGAAACAGTTGCCGAAAAGTTTTATACCTACCAATTGGATTTGCCGTTTCGGAACTCCAACCACTTGAATTCGTCCATTTACAAAATGAATTCTTCTTTCAAAAAGAGGGACCAAATCTTGAAGGCAACCAGAAAATGATATGCAGATATCTTTACTCGAAGAATAATAATTTATTGCATTGGTTTGCATAGTTAATAAAGATGTAATAGAAAAAATTTGCAACGTTTACAAGGAATTGATACAAGAAATTTGCAAAAAGTTTGTGTTGCGGCTACCTATCTTTTACGCGACGGATTCAAGTTGTTTTTACTAATTGCAAACCTAGCCGCGTGTATTATTAATAATTTGATATCCCCAAGTCCATATGATTATATTCGTGTGATTTATTAGGAAAATATATAGTCGAATTTGTGTTCTCATGAACTACACGTCTTGTCATTTCTAAAGAGTAAAATAAGATTGTAAAGAAAGTACTTAGGTACGAATTAAGAATTGCCTAGGCCTACAGGTTCACTTAAACTTGCTTCTCGAGCCAGCTCCAAAAATTTGCAAGTACAAACAAAGCAATGAATTATGGAGTTTTGGTTTGTTATTTTCAATAATGAACCTTTGCAATCGACCAAGGGGGAAAACAAACCTCAATATTTGTTGGTTCAGTTCAAGAGCCATAGAATCGTAAAATAATAATAATAATAATAATAAACCTTTGATAATTTGCAGCATTTTTTCTCTTTTTTCCTCAATGCTAAGGCAGCCCTGACGCTGCTCCAGAGCGTTTCTCCTAAACTACTGGACCAAAGTTTATGAAATTTGGCTGAAAATCTTATATTAGCAGGGGATGTGCCAGTAACATCGGCATCGATTTTGCTCAACCATAAAGGGTAGTAATCAAGGGCTGAAATATTGGAAAATCGAGATCCCGAAAACTTGGTCCGTCGAGATCCTTTTTGGTTTATTATTTCCAATAATAAGCCTATGTGATCGTATAGCAAAAAATTTTTATAACCCCCCCTCAAACTTTGTCACTTTACGTTTCAAGGTGCGTAGAATCCAAATTTGAAATGTCCGTCCGCCGTCCGCCGTTCGCCGTCCGCCGTCCGCCGTCCGGGCCATAAAAGGCCTAAGAATTGACTTAAAAAACCCGTCCTTTCGCACATAGACTCCATTTGGGGTCTAGTTGGTCCTAACGTTTAACCATCCCGATCGCTTTACTCGCATAGATGCTATGGGCCGAAAACGGGCGAAAAAGTGTCATTTCAAGGCTTTGTTAGACTTACGCACGCACGCACGCCTGGCACGCTTGGCAGGGGGTCACGGTGGGTGGTGAGGGGGGGTGAGCGGGGGGTGGAGTGAGAGGAGGCGCCGCGGCACCTTGTGGTGGGTACGGCGTTCCTTCGAGGCATGAATATATGTTTTTTTCTAGGTCATATTTGTGTGTTAATACCAATGCTTTTCCTACGCATATTTAATAACATATCCTCTCGACTTTTCGTACGTGGTTAGATAATGATATTATTAAGGCAATAACTATTTGTATAGATAGGAGCTCAAATCGAGAAATATAAACATGCGTATATAATTATAGAAGTATAGGTTGTGTCAACTCGAAATGGGATACGCCGAGGAGTCTGGACGGGCCTTATGACGTACGCAAGCCAACTAAAACTACGATCATACTCAATTGAAAAAATAATTAACCTTTGTGAAATAATTTGCAGCGTTTTTGGTTGTCATTTACATTTATTTTCCCAACAAACCGAATGAAATCATCCGAAAGCTGTACGATTTTCCGTTCTCTCACTACAAGCTATAATGGAGTAGCGACCCTATAGTTTTTCGGGGGAACTAAGTTTAATCGAAGACCACTAGACAGTGTTAGGCTTGCAACAAGCGAGTCTTGTACCACTACAGCGGTTTTGCCAATTCACGGCACTGCATCATCAGCTCGTGTAAAGGAATCTTTATGACTTTAGTTGTGTTAATTTTATTAATTTCTGTTCAGTAGGCGTCTACACCTATGCAGACACATTGCATACCTACCTAATGATTCATTTAATAATATAGACAGGTGTTCTGCGTAGAAGAGCTATATAATACAGAAATAATAAACCTCTGTGTAATAATTTGCTGCATTTTTTCTATTTTTTCCTCAATGCTGAGGCAGCCCTGACGCTGCTCTAGGCATTAAGAAAACCATAAGAATTACAAAGTTGGTGCCTACAGTGATTTGTGTCTGATGTGCGTAGATGGTAGGAGAGAAGATTTTCGCACACTTGTATGAAGACTGCATTCCGAGCGCCACCGTTTTCCCGAGCCTCAGACACCGCCTTCACTAAGATACCTTCAAGATTCGGTCCCTCTTTATGAATGGCGAATTCATTTTTTAAAAGGATGAATTAATTTTGTAAAAGGACAAATTCATTTTGTAAAAGGACGAATTCATTTTGTGAAAGGACAAATTCAATTTGAAAAAGCTATATTATAGCAGATCGTGGAAGACAATTTCAGTCTGAAGTGTTTCAAGAGTTAGCCAATTTGTGTGGAGCTAAAGTTCAACACCCTACTGTCTACCACCCACAAGCCAATGGAAAAGTGGAAAGATTCCATCGTACTCTCAAAGCAGGGATCAGAGCTCATGGAAAGCAGAAGTGGACATCAGTCATCCCAACAATACTTTTAGGCTTGAGATGTTCCTTCAAAGACCATACCAAGTGCACAATCACGGAGATGGTCGATGGAATGACGCTCGAGATACCCAGAGGTTTTCTAGAAGAGAAAACGCTGCAAATTATTACATAATGGTTTATTATTTCTAAATCAGATAGCCAGCTATAGTAACCAGCATGCTGTGGGGCTTTCGCCAGTATCTTTTCTAGTATCCACCTTTGTTCTTCCTCTCACTCCAACCCCCGCTCACCCCGCTCACCACCCACCGTGACCCCCTGGCAAGCGTGCCAGGCGTGCGCGTGTGCGTAAGTCTAACACTCAAAGCTCGAAAAAGACACTTTCTCGCCCGTTTTTGGCCCATAGCATTTATGCGAGTAAAGCGATCGGGATGATTAAACGTTAAGACCAACTGGACCCCAAATGGAGTCTATGTGCGAAAGAACGGGTTTTTTAAGTCAATTCTTAGGCCTTTTATGGCCCGGACGGCGGACGGACATTTCAAATTTGGATTCTACACACCTTGAAAAATTAAGTGACAAAGTTTGAGGGGGGGTTATACAAATTTTTTGCTACACGTTCACATAGGCTTATTATTGGAAATAATAAACCAAAATTCAAAATTTATGGAGCCTACTGCCTATTGTCTATCAGTTGTGACAACAAATGAAGAAGCTGAAACCAGTTCCCATGAAAACGGGAAACAGCACTTCTACATTCGAACACGAGGATTTGAAATGATGTAGCTACATTTTCTTAAGGGTCAATAGACTGAAACCATTGTTAGAAAAACCCTACAAAGGCCCTTATGAAGTAGTTGAAAGTACAGACAAATATTTCACTCACAACATAAAAGAAAAACGAGTAAATGTGACAGTAGACCGACTCAAACCAGCATACATTGTTTCAGAAGACGAACATGTAGGAGACAAGTTTGGTTCAGTAATGGTAATTGACCAATCTCCCAGTCGTTCATTCTGGTTTTAATTTAGTTGTTGTTTTTCCAATTTATATTTTATTGAAAATTATACTATTCTGTATTTTCTACATTTTAATTTTGATTGTGACCAATCTTATGCTAAAAAATATCAATTTAACGATTCTTAGCCATTTTCAGTGATTTTGTCAGCACATTTTTTGAAATTTGACCAATTAAATGATATCAATATACAGTATAGGTAACACTTTTATGTGTTGGAAAGATGACTAGGTAATAAATTGTTATGTTTATCAACTATATTAAAAGCGTAAAATTGTGAGATTCCGCTGCTGTAATGGATTGAACTCATTTGTGAGGTCCGAAGCTCCGAGTTCCAATACTAAATAATATAGGTACTAAGCGGCGTTTAATAATTATGGACCAGAGATCTACGTAAAAGGGCTGTCTAATACATAAATAATAAACCTTTGTGTAATAATTTGCAGCGTTTTTCAATTGAGTTTGATCGTAGTTTAAGTTGGCTTGCGTACGTCATAAGGCCCGTCCAGACTCCTCAGCGTGTCCAATTTCGAGTTGCCACAACCTATACTTCTATAATTATATACCTACGCATGTTTATATTTCTTGATTTGATACGAACTAAATCACTCGCGACGAAGTTGTGGAAACCCATTACAAAACGGAATTTAGTGAAAAACGTTGTCTATTTCCACGAAAATAAAGAGTTACAATGTTAAATCGATTTCGACGGTTAGGCCATCATCAGTAACAAACAATAACTGAAAACACATTAGAAAGGACACAGCTTATATAGAGACAGGTGAAGGGAGATTGAATCCCATTGGTCGAGAGAAAGGAAAGGGGCAGGAGGTACAACCAATCAAGTGCATACATAGTGAAAGGGAGATTGAATCCCATTGGTCGAGAGAAAGGAAAGGGGCAGGAGGTACAACCAATCAAATGCATACATAGTGAAAGGGAGATTGAATCCCATTGGTCGAGAGAAAGGAAAGGGGCAGGAGGTACAACCAATTAAGTGCATACAAAGTGAAAGGGGGATTATAGCTAATCAGATGAAGTGAAAGGGGGGAAATAACTAAATAGGGTTTCAACAGTGTGAAGGGATAATTCCAAGGTTTACAGAAATGGACCTATCAGTGGTGAAATATATTGAGGTATATCCTCATTTAAACATTTACCAGACCAGAAAAAAACCAGAAAAAAAAGTGACGTTAGGACCAACTAGACCCCAAATGGAGTCCATGTGCGAAAGAACGGGTTTTTAAAGTCAATTCTTAGGCCTTTCATGGCCCGGACGGCGGACGGACATTTCAAATTTGGATTCTACGCACCTTGAAACGTAAAGTGACAAAGTTTGAGGGGGGGGGGGGGGGGGGGTTTATAAAATTTTTCTGCTACACGATCACATAGGCTTTTTATTGGAAATAATAAACTAAAAATGGTCATAGTCATTATTTGTTGTTGAATTCGGTCTGTTGACAAGTTTTTCTGTTTTACGCTCGATCAAAAGATATTAAAAAATAATTGTATCAGTACTTATTGACGCATATGTATTTTTTCAAGTGTTGTAAAATCACACCTGTGATTGGTGACTTCCAACGATTTAAATGTAATTGTGTCCGTGGTTTCAAACATGTAATAGGAAAGTGCGTGCGTTAGGAAAGTGCTGGTAGCTCGCAAGCGCCGGTAAGTCGGTTAAAGTATTACGGCAGAAAAGCTTTGGAATTCAGCAATTCATAGGTGTGATTTTGAAACACTTAAGAAAATACACACGCGTCAATAAGTACTGATGCGTTTATTTTTAATATCTTTTGAGAGGTTCGAGCGTAAACAGTAAAACATGTCAACAGACCGAATTCAACAACAGATAATGACTATGACCATTTTTTGTATACTAAATCTATCGTGCTATGCACAAAAAAAGTAACTAACTTGAACAAAAAAAATCTTGAAACAAATTAAAACTAAATTACAAATCTTAACTATCAAAATTAAAATGTAGAAAATACAGAATAGTATAATTCAATAAAATATAAATTGGAAAAACAACAACTAAATTAAAACCAGAATGAACGACTGGGAGATTGGTCAATTACCATTACTGAACCAAACTTGTCTCCTACATGTTCGTCTTCTGAAACAATGTATGCTGGTTTGAGTCGGTCTACTGTCACATTTACTCGTTTTTCTTTAATGTTGTGAGTGAAATATTTGTCTGTACGTTCAACTACTTCATGAGGGCCTTTGTAGGGTTTTTCTAACAATGGTTTCAGTCTATCGACCCTTAAGATGCGAGTGGTAATTTTACCACTGTAAAAAACAACATCCGATTTTTTGGAGACTAGATGTTTTTCATCTCTCAAAAGCGAAAACAATGCTTCCGCTACTACTTAAAAGCTAGACTTGGGAGCAATTCAAGAGATAAATTTTAGCATTTAGGTACCTACCAATACTTCACTAGTAGGTACATCCGCACGGACAATAGTTAATAAACTCGATTTCGCAAAGTTAGAATAAATCCATTGGAACATCCAAAATAAATGAGAAATAAATAAATACATTAAAAATTAATTTAAATTCTGAGTACAAATTCACGGTACTTAATTTTCGTTAATTCATACAAAGAACCTACTTATCAATCGTAGTTGATGAGTCGTTTGTCCTTTTGTAGTGGGTTGGGCAATATTTATTGATGCAGCATTTCGAAATATGAACTAGCAATTTACGAGATCAGGGCAAAGAGATGTAAGTGCACAAAAATTCATAATTTCTCCCTTGAGAGGGAAAAACATTTGCGACGGTTAATTTGCGAAATTAACAAGCGGTTGCAATCATGTTCACAATATCAATTATTGAGAATGATCACCTGAGTGTACACAATTATTCAAATAACCATGCTCATAACTCAGCTTGTTGGCCACACACTTCGCAGTAGTTAACATAATATGGTTGGATAAATCGAGAGCTTTCGAACGAATGGTCAACGAATTTTGTGGGATGAAAAACGACGAAGTACCATTTCCCTAGCAACGACTCGGTTGTAAGCGGAAATCATCAGAAAAAAAGCCACAGTTCCTTTGAGCCTGACGGCTAAAATTAAAAAACATGAATATGCTTTAGCCGTACACGACTCACTCCTCGTCGATTCTCTGAACCCGACCCCCCATCGGCCTCTGAACTCTGTTTATCATTCTGCCATCAATCCTAAAACAGGAATCATGTTTTAGCTCCTCGCTCTCACTTTATTATAGAAATGATCACGACCATTGAGCTCTTGTGAGATGATGATCTCCTAATAGAAACTCGCGAGTAAACATTCACTTTATTATAGAAATGATCACGACGATTGAGCTCTTGTGAGATGATGATCTCCTAATAGAAACTCGCGAGTAAACATTCACTTTATTATAGAAAGAGGCTAAAGAGGCTACATACGAAATTACAGCTTCCTATAGTGTAAAGTATAGAAATTACCTATTAAAATTTAACCACCGTTTCACAAATCAAACCGTTCTCGAAATATTCGGATCACCTGCTATGAATCACATAATCGAAACACCAGCTCAATGAAATCATCAGAAATTAACAAGCGGTTGCAATCATGTTCACAATATCAATAATTGAGAATGATCACCTGTGTGTAAACAATTATTCATATAACCATGCTCATAACTCAGCTTGTTGGCCACGCACTTCGCAGTAGTTAATATAGTATGGTTGGATAAATCGAGAGCTTTCGAACGAATGGTCAACGAATTTTGTGGGATGAAAAACGACGAAGTATCATATCCCTAGCAACGACTCGGTTGTAAGCGGAAATCATCACAATTATTGGCGCTACTTTCGTTGCACTCTCGTGGGACATTTTTCGGTAGTTAGGTCACGGCTAAAGCATATTCATGCTAAAAACGTTGCAGATTTGCGTGTCGGAATTCACAGAACGACCCCCAGCCCTAAAACATTAAACATGTTAAAAATAATACTAATAAGGGAATGCTGGATGGGGGAGTGGGGTGTTTTTCATTATGGGTGGAATAATGAATAAATTCCTTTGTCACCTGATATTTCCATTATTGGCATCATATCAGCTGATATTCATGATATTTACAAGGGAATTTGTATGTAGCCCCGTACCACTATAGATCTAGCGATCGTCATAGAATTCGGAGCTTGATTGGCTTATCAATAGATTCGCTAGCAGCGTTTATCTCTATCATGAAATCCGAGGTTATTTTATCGGAGTTCAAGATACAAGCCCTTAGGGAAAGCAAACCGTTCAACGTACAGTGTTGCGGAAGGTTTTAATTGATTCTTTATGATTATATTCATCATTGTCATGTAAAAATTTATTACTGATTTTTGAATGTTGAGCCCTTTAATATAACCCTTTAGGGTTGATAACAATTCATGCCGAGCTTCTAGGACCACCTAGACCCCAAATGTTATTTTTAACACAAGTTTCATAAAGTTTGGTCTAGTAATTTTGGAGAAAAGTCGCAAACGGCAGACGGACGAATTTATTATTTATTTTTTTTCGATTTTTGGGTTCTACGCTTCTTGAAACGTAAACCAAAAAATTTTCAGGGGGGGGGGGGGGGGGGGTTATCATTTGTTTTCCCTTAGTCGATTACAAAGGTTCATTATTGAAAATAATAAACCAAGTCGCCTCGTTAAGATTGGAATCATCAGTGCGAGGTCAAAAACCCTCGTCCCGTGGTCAACGTAATTATTGATTAGTTATTAGGTACTCTTAATTTTTTTAAGTTGTTTAATAATCTTAATTGTTTACTATCGCATAAACAAAAGGTCAATCACTTCCGAGTCTACCAAGGTCAGAACGTTTTAGCCAATTTTCTAAGAAAATGAAGCTATCGCAATTAATCCAAATTTCCTTCATGGAAATTTGTTTTGATCTTCCTTGGGTTTAACCCTTTTTGATATGTGTATGTAGAGTTTGATCAAAAAGTTCTGGTTCTTTTCAATTTGTGCGCACACAGGGGGTCGTTGAAACTTCTCGGTGGTCTCAGCGCTACTCTTCTGAGTCACCTGGTTAATGCTTCCGAGTCTACCAATAGGTAGCAAAAGCATTGTTTTCACTATCGGGGGAGAAAAACATTTTTGGTCTCCAAAATCAAAATTTACACCCGCCTTTTACGTTTTAGTCCATTCTGAACTACTTTGGTTCCGAGTCAGTCTGTGTGTGTGTCTGCCGTGTGTCCACAAATCCTTCTAACAAGGTTATTTTCCACGGTTTACATCCGATTTTGATGAACTTTTCCGGGAATGTGAGGGTTACACCGTTCCCGGTCAGTTTCATCGTTCCAGACTCAATACTCAGCGCATGCGCAAACGTAAATTCTACCAAGCATTATTTACTCACGTACTAGTCGTCGGACCTCGCTCAAATTTGGATGATAGTTGAGGGATGATGATTTGATCATACCACATCAATTTCAACATGATTGTATCATTATAGGCTACTGCCCATGCGCCAATGTGAATTGAAATGAAATGAAAAAATGGTTTATTCCTTTCAATTACAAAATATTACAAAGGCGGGCAAAAAGCTAATAAATACTTCGAGGAATCACCCCACACAAAGAGAATAACTACGAGCTGTGTGGGGGAGTATACTTCCTAACTACTGAAAACTAACTTTTAAATATTTGAACATTAAACAAAAGATACCCAAAAAATAAATAAAAAATAAATTTACACTTATTTAGCGATAAATACTTATAAACATTGAATAAATTCGTTCTGGTCCTATTCCAATAAGCCATGTAAAAACTATTTTTTTAAACTTTTGACGGGTATATAATAGTGGTGAGCCAATGGCAACTGTTGCATTGCCGAGAAGAATCGGGAGATTAAAATGAATATGATTATTTGATCTAAAAAGTCGGGAACGAGGAGCTGAATGAATGGCCAAGCTATATTGACGTGTCTCAGCATGATATGCTTGCAAACTGTCGGAAAACTGAAACCAAAAAGTATGCTTGTGATAGAACATCAGGGCTGATTTTGCATACAACTCTTTCAACGAAAAAACCTTAAGGGTATTAAACAGATCGACTGAAGGGTAGCGTTTATTATGGTGTGACATCACCTTGAGGATAGCCTTTTGCATTACGTAAAGAGATTCTATATTAATTTTCCAAGTCCCTCCCCAAGCTATACCACCTAATACCAAAACAAAGAATTGGCTGGACCAACGCCTTGTACAACATGATTAGAAATTCAAGTTTTAAAAATTTAAGAATATTGTAAAATAAGTATAAGTAGGTATTTCTTCAACTTGGTAACCAGCATGTTGATATGAAGGTATCATGAAAGTTTTAGCGAATTTTAGAAGAAAATTAAGCTATTGCTCTCGCCTCCAAATTTGTAGAATGTGAATTTTTGAAAAAATTGTATGCAGAAATCCGTTTCAGGCTATTCTGAATCATATTCTGAAGTTTAACGCATTTTTTAATGTATGTATGTATTTATGTATGTATATATGTATATATGTGTCATTCCAGACGATAACTGTCCGTAGAATTGTGCTAGAAACTTCAAATAAATTTTAAAATGTTAAGGGCACAAAACGAAAGTTCAAGTTCGTTGGCCAGCATGATCGGATTACATCTTCGGGTTGAAATTTTCAAAAATGTAGTCAAAAATTTCAAAATAGCCTGTTTTTTTGCGATTTGTTGTTCGAAATAATTTTGTCAGCATACTAACATGTGGTATATTCGGAATCAGCGTAAAATTTCCTATAAGAATATGTATTAGGTTTTCAAAAATTTCAAAGTTGAAAAATCAGTCAAAAAAAGAAATAATGCCGTTTGCTAGTTGTAAAAGTCGGTAATATTTGCATGAAACATTGTCCAAATTCAGATTGAACTACTCTTATGGAAGTATCCCTGTATAACCAATCCTAGAACCATGCTGTTTAAAACGTAGGTAGGTAGTAGGTGCTTGTTTAAAAAAAAAAAAAAAAAATGTTATCACAACTGATGAGTTTACTCTGTGAAATATTTCGTCTTCCGATTCTCTCGGTCGCTCTCTTTAATGTTTTACGCTAAACTGTTTTAGGACTTGATTTATGTCAAGATTTGATGGTGTTATGATAGGATACTGTTAAGATTTCAACTGCCTTCAATACTGACCACATTGGACATCGAAATCTATGAATATTTACCTACATTGGTCTTTAAATCTACAAGATTAGCTTAATAATAATAAAGTATGAGTACCTCCTAATTATTTTTAATTATTTGATTCCATGTTTGTCTATCCAAATCATAAACTAAAATTTCTCTACACGATCAATAGCGACTGAAATCTCGAAGATTTCTTCAAAATTTCGCTCATGGGGTCATGCTGCATGACTGGACTTTTCGTCTACCAACAACCCCAGATACCTCAGGTCAGCGAGACGCTCTACAGACTGGCAGTCACATTGGGTCACATCAGAAACCCTACACACGTGCAATTTCAGCTCGTCATTTGCATTAATTGTGCCTTCTGCCAGCTGACAAATAGATGAGCTTTGTTTTATTTATATTGAGAGAGAGAGTTGACGATTAGAGAGCCATTGGTATACATTTTTTAAATCCTCACTTGCTTTCCTCAAGACATCAATTTTAGATTCGACCTCACACAAAAGAGCGATGTCGTCCGCAAATAGATACAACTTACCACTTAGGGGGATCTGAGTAATAGTATTAATAAATATCAAGAACAAAACAGGACCCAGCGTGCTCCCCTGCACCACTCCATACTCAACTGGAAGTTCTGCACTGTCAATCCCCTCAACTCTGGTCACCTGCCGTCTCCTGTCCAAATAATGGTTAAACCAGGCCAACTCCGCACCCACTATTCCGAAATCCCTTGTAACAAATGTGAAATCCTTGTAACAAGGTTATTTTCGACAGTTTTCATCCGAATTTGATGAAATTTTCAAGGAATGTGCGGGTTAGGGTGCAGACGGTCCCCTATCAGTTTCATCGTTCCTGACTCAATACTCTGCGCATGCGCAAACCTAAATTCTACCAAGCATAATTTTCTCACGCCCTAGTCGTCCGATCTAGGTCAAATTTGAATGATAGTTGGGGGATGGCGATTTGATCATCCCATATCAATTTCAACATGATTGGTCCACTAATAGCTACTGCGTATACTGTGTGAAATCCTTCTAACAACCTTAATTCCCACAACTTTCATCCTATTTTGACGAAATTGACAGGGAATGCGCGGGTTAGGTTGTAGATAGTTCCCTTTTTTTCAAACATTTATTAGAAAAAATGGAAATACAATGAACTGTACAAAGAAAGATAACAGAGAATTCGAAGAGTTATGATACTTAGTTATAAAGTGCGAACACCCCTCTGAGAGTTAGAAACTTGTGCTAGAAACATGACCCCATGAGCGAATTTTTGAAGAAATCTTCAACATTTCTGTCTCTATTGATCGTGTAGAGAAATTTCAGTTTATGATTTTGATAGACAAACATGGATTTCACAGAGTAAACTCATCAGTTGTGATTACTTTTTTTTTTATTTTTTATTTTTTTTTTTTTTTTTAACAAGCCCCTACTACCTACGTTTTAAACAGCATGGTTCTAGGATTGGTTATAAAGGGATACTTCCATAAGAGTAGTTCAATCTGAATTTGGACAATGTTTCATGCAAATATTACCGATTTTTACAACTAGCGAACGGCATTATTTCGATTTTTGACTGATTTTTCAACATTGAAATTTTTGAAAACTTGATACATATTCTTATAGGAAATTTTACGCTGATTCCGAATATACCACATGTTAGTATGCTGAAAAAATTATTTCGCACAACAAACCGCAAAAAACAGGCTATTTTGAAATGTTTGACTACGATTTTGAAAATTTCAACCCGAAGATGTAATCCGATCATGCTGGCCAACGAACTTGAACTTTCGTTTTGTGCCCTTAACATTTTAAAATTTGTTTGAAGTTTCTAGCACAATTCTACGGACAGTTATCGTCTGGAATGACACATTTTTTTTTTTTTTTTTTTTTTTTTTTTTTAAGAAACCTCCCCTCAAAGACGGAGGGGGCACGCCATTAAATTGAAAATAAACAAATAAAATAAAAAGGTGGGGAGGACGCCCAGGTTTACCCGACGCCGGGTCTAGGGATAAGGGAAGTTGCAGGACGAGGAGGAAGAATGGGATGAAAGGAAGTGCCCCTATAAAATGACCGCCAGTTCAAGTAAGAACCCCTCAGGACGCGGGTGGTGATACCACGGAGTACTCCTGCCGAGATCCCCAACTCCAGTAACTCCGTGGCGGTATTCCCGCACCACACCCCGTGCCATGACACGGTAGTGGCAATGACCTTGATGTTATTAGGTGCCACTCCTTTTAGCTCAGATATCGCTTGGCGCAGATCATTTCTATCATATTTACTTTTCTTAGCCCGCCAGGTCTACCCCATGTCCACGCTGCCACTGACAACCTGGACATCCAGGATTATGGCAGACCCATCGGGCTTGATCGCAACGATATCTGGCTTCTTGCCCCGGTCACTCGGCATGTGGTATAGCCTCTCCCATTCAGCATCCCAACCGCTAGATGACAAAGCACCTGCTATCTGCTTGGCAACTGCATCGTGACGTAAGATGCGGCCACCGTGAGTACGAGGACACTGCTGCACCACATGATATAGATTCTTATTTTTACCCCGACAGGCACGGCAAAGGAGGTCAACTGTCCCGCGACTATTCCTCGAACACCTCACTGAGGTGGCTAGTGTAGCCACCCGGACGGCGTGAAAATGGCGATAGTCGCGGGCCCCAATGCCCTCTGAAGCCCATTCCACCCACTGGGTAGAAATGGGGGATTCAGAGCACTGTCGGAGTTCTTTACCGTCTACTGAATCATGCAGTGCAGCAGCGAACTCAGCAGATGAGCTGGGTTTTGGAGCAGTTGGTGTTGCTCGATCGCCCCACAACAACTGCAGCCGGACAAAGTCCAGGTCAGCAGCAGTGCGGGCGACCTCCCAGCTCGAGCCCCTAAGGGCAAGCAGGCGCTGGCGGCGTAAAGATGGGATGCTGGCAGAAAGAGAGACAATACCGAGCCCACTGGCCTTGACGGATGCGTGGATGTAAGCACTTGGGACACCAGGTGGAAAGCCTAGCCAAGAGCGCACAGCAGAGCGATCTTCACGATCTAACTCAAGCAGCCTCCCCGCAGTAAGCCTGCCAAAGGACTAACCCATAGGTCAGCTTTGGAAGTAAGTACGTGCGAAGGAGGCGCAGCTTCTGCTGTGGCTTCAATGGAGCCTTGGTGACACGAGCTAATGCTCCACCAAGTTCCACACGGCTTGCGGCTATAGTGGCCACACCCATGAAGTCGACCCCAAGGTACCGCCAGACCTCCAACACGGATCGGGCAGGGATGGGTGTTTGTCCTAAGACAAAGCACTCCTCATCCACCACCTTCACCGGGACCAAGGAGACCGACCCACACTTAGTAGGGTTGACCACTAGACCACACCTGGCTAGCTGCTCAGCAAAGGCGTTCAGGGCGATCTGCAAGTCCTCACGGGTTCCTGCGAGTAGGATGATATCATCGGTAAAAGCCAATGCACCTACTTGCACCCCATTGGCGAGATCAAACACTATTTCATCTGGCAGCTTACCCAAGGCTGTATCCACGACCAGGTTGAAGAGGAGTGGCGACAGAGGATCCCCCTGGCGTACCCCACGCCCAATGACAACATCCCCCGACACCTCGCCTCCTGCCTCGAGGACCGTCACGCCTTCATGGTACAGACAGGCAACATACTCAATTAAGCGAGCAGGTGCCCCGACACCATGAAGACAATCGGTCAGGGCAAAATGGCTTACAGTATCACAGGCCTTAGCGACGTCCAGAGCGGCAAGATGGAGCTGCCGTTTCTTGATGCGGGCCAGTGAAATGACAGTTTGGAGAACTGCATGGTTCTCCGCTGTGCCATCCGCTGGACAAAATGCTCTCTGGACGTCACCTATGACACCAGCCACTTGGAAGCGAGATGCCAGAATCTTTTGAAAGTGGCGGAAAACTACCGATGATATTGAAATCGGACAGTAGCCTCCAGGCCCACTTCTTCCTTTCTTTGGGGTGAAGATGGCCTTCCCGATAGAAGTAACAGGTTGAGGATGAGCAGCTTGACACTTTTTGGGGCTTTATTCCAGCGTTGGGCAGAAATACCATCAGGTCCAGCAGACGTGGAGTTTTTGACACGGCACTTATGTGCCTCGTCATGAAGCACCGGCGTGCACATAATGCCACGTAAGGAATCCCTGGTGGAAGCTGGGGGTACCACCTGTACACCAGGGTTGTGGCTGGGAGCACTCAAGAGTGGCTCCCAAAATTCCACAAACTCCTAGAGTGGGGGCATGACTTGTTCATCCCCAGCTCCCTCCAGTACCTCCGCAGCTACACGAGCCGGATGCTTCCTCCACAACTTCTGGACCCGCTGGTATTCCCGCCTCCTTGCTTGCTTAGCTGCTTTGCGACCTCCACGGGGCACCAACACAGGAGGATGTCCTCCCTGATGCCCCGCCACGGTCGCATCCCCAACCTGTGGGAAGATCCTCTGTACATAAGCCGCGACCTCGTCTTCCAAGCCAACAGGCCTCTCAACAGCCTGCCTCGCCAGTTCCTGCAGGTAGGCACTCTCATAGCCTTCAATACGGCCTACCTGCTCCCCGAGCCTCAATACTTCGGTCTTCAAATCCTCAAGAAGATCGGAGGTCCCGGGGGAGGATTGCTGAAGGGCGGGCTGTTGTCCCACGCCTGTCGGAGATGCGGGGGAGGCCCCACTGATATTTGCCAGGATTGCATCCTGGACTAGCTGCTTATAGTGGGGCCTCAGGCGAAGAGATTGGATGGTAGAATGCGTGCACATGGGAAAACGTTCTTTCAAAAAAACATTAATATGTTGTACCCCACTACGCACAGCCTCTGTCTCCTCAGCCGCCATTAGGGCACCAACACAGGAGGATGTCCTCCCTGCTGCCCCACCATGGTCGCTCTCTCAACCTGTGGGAAGATCCTCTGTACATAAGCCGCAACCTCATCTTCCAATCCAATCCAACATGCCCCTCAACAGTCCGCCTCGCCAGTTACAACAGATAGGCACTCTCATAACCTTCAGTACTGCCTACCTGCTCCCTGAGCCTCATCACTTTGGTCTTCAAATCTTCAAGAAGACTGGAGGTCCCTGGGGAGGATTGCTGAATGGTGGGATGCTGTCCCACATCTGTGAGAGTTGCGGGAGAGGCCCCACTGCTATTTGCCATGATTGCATCCTGGACTAGCTGCTTATAGTGGGGCCTCAGGCGAAGAGATTGGATGGTAGAATGCGTGCACATGGGAGAACGTTCTTTAAAAAAAAACATTAATATGTTGTACCCCACTACGCACAGCCTCTGCCTCCTCAGCCGCCATTTGCCGCAAATCCTCAGAAGCATACCTCGGCCGCTCTCGCTCTATATCAATTGCAGTGTTGCCCTGTACTGGATGCTTCTGGGAGACGCGGGCACTGAGGCCAAGCTTGAAACTGAAGGTTCTCTCACAGTGGGCACACTGGTGGGCATCTCCAGGGGCATTGAATGAGGAAGAAGGATAAAAAAACGAGGATGTAGAGGGAGGAGAGAGAGGCCCCTAGAACCCCGCGTGCCAATGGGGCAGCGGGGGTTATGAGCCTCATCGTGGTTTGTCATCATTATGGGGAGACGTGGATAGAAGGGTCGGGAGACCTTTTTTCCGAGCTATTGCAATAGCTTCATTTTTTTTACAAAAATTCGCTAAAACCTGGTTCACCTAAGTTTGAAAGTTCCTTGGTATAAATAGAATTTAGATTAAATATCATTCAGATAGAAGTTTTACACCATTGAAAGCTTCCGCTCCAACGTCTACGAGTGGGTTGGAAATAAAAGGGCGCCGAATTGACCACTTTGCTTCAATCTTGAAACAAATGCAGGAAGCCAACGTACATCTTGGGCCATTCGATTGCGACCTCACTCAAATGATCCCCACCGCAGAAAGAAGGGTGGGGCAGCACAGTGTTATTACTCTTCAATGCTCGATGTGCGGAATAAAGAAAGCTGTGTCGACCGACAATATTGAAAAAATTGATGTCAACACAGCTGCTCCATGGCTGTTGGGATCTGCCCTTCGCAGCTTGAAGAAATGTTTGGTGCACTGTATGTACCATGCATGGGTGGCCCCAAATACCGGAAGGTAGATGAGTTTTATTAACTTAAAATAATATGTTTTATTTATTTATTCATTGGTTTGATAATTGGTAATGGAGGGAGCTGTAGCTGAGGAGACGAGACTCTCTATTGAAAGTGGAGATGTAGACAAAGACGGTCATCCCCTCATAGCAGTGGTCGTTGATGGAAACTGGGCCAAACGTTGATAAATCACTAAGTACAATTTTCTTCGTCTTACCACTTTATAAGTCGCTGTAAGTATAGGCTACCACTAGCAGCAAGTCATTTGTCAATTAGACCACCTGACGTTGTTGCAACGTCAAAGTGTCCCAGAATGAAAAAGTTCTAAAACAGTTGGGCGTAAAACATTAAAGAGAGCGACCGAGAGAATCGGAGGACGGAATATTTCACAGAGTAAACTCATCAGTTGTGATTACATTTTTTTTTAATTTTTAACAAGCACCTACTACCTACGTTTTAAACAGCATGGTTCTAGGATTGGTTATAAGAAAGAGCATTGCCAGTCCACAGCAAATCAGTTCTCCTTGTTCTAGTTCGCCGAATAGTACTAACATACCGGCAAGTAATAGTCCTTCAAAAACATGTAATAAAAGTCACATTCCAGTACGTTCCAGTAATAGAATAATTAAGCCTGTTACACGTTTCTCGTTTTCGGAATTTGATAATCCAAAATCAAATTAATGGGCAATTTGTATAGTAATATTCAATCGCCTTAAAAAACTAAAAAGAGGGCATGTTAAATATAAATAATAATTTTATTATTATAAAATTGTTATATAAAATTAAATTATTATAATAAAATTATTATACATAATATGTACTAAAATGATTGAATTATATTAAATCTATATTAATTAAGTCTAACTAATAATCAAGTAATCCTGTGTTTATATATCTAGTAAGCCACTACTTCTGTATTCCAATATGTCGTCAAATAGTGTTTCATGCCATGTGTTCAGTTTATATTCTTCTGTTAAATACAACTCCTCTCTCTCATTGAAGTCTTATATAATTATTTCAATAACCACGACACATAACACTTGATTAAATGATTTTCGATGATATTCTATGTTTAAATCTGTGTATTGGAGAGACAATCGTTTTCACTACCTACTTCCGAGAGGCGTCATTATGATATAATGTGAACATTGTCCACGAATTCGTTACCCACTTTTCGATTTGATAAATGTGCCAAAGGCAAAAGACGATCGGTGTAACCTAAGCACCAGTCAACGACCTACGATAATAAAATATGATTTTCCCTTACGAAAATCCCATGACGATTTTACAACTTCTAATAGCAATAATATTTATAAGATTTTGGTAATGTGATACTGGTAGCACGGATCTAACGGCGTATTATTGATCTATCATTAGGATACACATACACACCCGACAAAATCTGATGAATTTTCCCCGTGCCGTCTTATGTTGTTGATTTAACCTTTGTATTTGTCTTTCTTTCGTGTTTTTTCCCCGCACCTCAACCAGAACAGTCATTAGCGGCATTTTGTTCTTGCTTTCGACGTTTTATCGAAGATTTCAGCTTTTTCATTCTGAAGATTTTGTTTCAAGGTTCATTTTAAACGCGTTTTGAAGATTCGTGTTCTTCACGGCTGAATCGTTTTCATATGATGTAGAGGTAAGTGGTCGTTGTTTCTTTAGGTGGTCTTTAGGTAAGTGGTCGTTGTTTCCTATTCATGTTATATTTTGGAAATAGTCTACTGTGACAATTGAGTTTTGAGCAGTGATTCACTACAAGATTCACGTTAACGTCTCTGTAAGAGTTCTCTTCCTCTCGGGCTTACGAAAACGCTACCTACGAGAAATCGATGCAAAAAGGTTAGCATTCATCGTGCTCGCTCTAACAGCTTGTTCATCTATTTAGCTCTTCACAAATAGAATGAGAGAAGCAGTTCATTTTGTCAAACAACTTTCTCCCTATGTCCTATTGTTTTTGTGAAGCAATATACCTAATTTATATTAAGAGTAATTATTAATTTATATACAGAAGAGTTTGTTGAACGATAATAATCTCAAAGTGAATATATTGGTCTCCTCTGTCTACACGTAACTAAGCAACATGTGATTATAAATTATTACTGGGTAAGTACTTGACACTACATCCCCCCCTCTACATTTTAAACACAGAATGTGTTTTAGCCATGGACTAACTAGCCGAAAATGGAACGCGGGATGGTAACGAAATGTGTGACGTACATGATTTTCACGTACAACCGAGCCGTTGGTAGGGAAATGGAACTTCCGCAATTTTAATCGCACAGAAATCGTTCACCATTCGTTGGAAAGCTCCTGATTTATCCAACCATATTATGTTAACTACTGCGAAGTGCGTGGCCATCAACCTGAGTTATGAGCATGGTTATTTGAATCAATTGTTTACACACAGATGATCATTCTCAATAATTGATATTGTCAACATGATTGCAACCGCTTGTAAATTTTCTTATGATTTTCACGTACAACCGAGCCGTTGGTAGGGAAATGGAACTTCCGCAATTTTAATCGCACAGAAATCGTTCACCATTCGTTGGAAAGCTCCTGATTTATCCAACCATATTATGTTAACTACTACGAAGTGCGTGGCCATCAACCTGAGTTATGAGCATGGTTATTTGAATCAATTGTTTACACACAGATGATCATTCTCAATAATTGATATTGTCAACATGATTGCAACCGCTTGTAAATTTTCTTATGATTTTCACGTACAACCGAGCCGTTGGTAGGGAAATGGAACTTCCGCAATTTTAATCGCACAGAAATCGTTCACCATTCGTTGGAAAGCTCCTGATTTATCCAACCATATTATGTTAACTACTGTGAAGTGCGTGGCCATCAACCTGAGTTATGAGCATGAATAGTAAATGAATAGTAAACAATGACGCTTGTTTGGTTGTCACTTGGTTGCGCGACAACGCAAACACATTCTGTGTTTCAATAATTTCGTCCGAAGTATGTAAATAGAGGTAACCGGGGGTCCAGGGGGCTTGCCCCCTGGCGAGGCGCGGAGCGCCGAGTTTTCTTCAATCTTGATACCTGGATGGCCTCACCACGACGCTTGTAGATCTTCGGTTCGTAGGCTGGTTGTAGTCTGGCTGATGATGAGCTTCTTTGTCTATAACATTGTCGTTTGGCCCTACTCGAGGTCTAACTAGTAAGTGCCTCCGATTTCTCCTAATCTCAACTCCGTTGTCCAAAGTGACCACGTAGGAACGAGGGTAAACAGATTTAGCAATAATAGTTCCACTTGTTTTCAGATCTTTCACCCATACATTTTCACCAATCGGTAATGGTGGTAAGTCCTTCACTCCTCTTCTCCCATCAAAATTCTCTTAATTCGACTTTTTATTTCCACGTCTCGTTCTCGAAAGTCCTTCACCTTGTCTTCGGTTACTCTTCGGAAATCATTTATTGATGGAAGAGTAGATCTCAACTTTCTTCCATATAACAGCTCTGCCGGGGATAGGCCCGATTCCAGCTTAGTCGTCCTGTAGGCTAATAAGCCAAGATTTGGGTCTGGCCACTTCAGGAGTATTCTCTTAGCAATATGAACAGCATTAATTTTCCGCTTCTCTGTTTGATTGTGGAAAATACGGACTGAAGGTAGTAGGTCTGAATCCATAGTGTTTGGCGAAATTCAGGAACTCGTCTGAGGTAAACTGAGTTCCCCCATCTATCCGGACTTACAATGGGATTCCATGTCTTGAGAACATATTTTTCATTCTCAGATTATTTGTCTGACACCATGTGAAGTAATATACCTAATTTATATTAAGAGTAAGATATACAGAAGAGTTTGTTGAACGATAATCTCAAAGTGAATATATTTGTCTCCTCTGTCTACACGTTACTACGCAACATGTGATATAAATTATTACTGGGTAAGTACTTGACTCTACAGTTTTCAACTATAATAATTATGTTCCATTAACCTTTATTGAAATTACGAGGTTCCGCGTACATCTCTTGCAAGGTCATCGCGTTTACCCTCCTCTTTCTATTTTACTACAGGCGGCCTCGTCGATTATCAGTCGGTCGTGTTTTCTTGCGGAGCTTGGAACATCCTACACGACGTCCCGCCGAATTCCCCAGCAACGCCGACAATGTCACATCACAAGGAACTTCTCAATTACAAAAACGGCAACGTGAGTTAATTCCTATTTTGCGTTAGTTTTAGCGAATTATCGTAGAAAATGAGGCTATTGCAATGGCTCCAAAAATTGTAATGTTCCAGTCATGCAGCACGATCTTATGAGCTAATTTTCGTAAAATACCTATTGAACTATTAGATATCTATATTATGCTACATTGTTTTGAAATTTGAGCACATCAAGTGCAAAGAAATTGTTGATTACTAATTTTTTAATGTTCTAGTTCATCGTTGATAAACTTTTTTTGGCTAAAAGTCTGATAAAAATATAAATTCATCAATTTTCATACGTTTGTAGTCATTTTTAGTGATTTCTTAAGCACATTTTTTGAAGTTTGACCAATTAAGAGTGCTCAAAAAGTGTTGGCCAACCAACTCAACCTTTCGTTTGGAATGCTTGATTTTTCGGAGCAAGATCGGAATTTCGATCTCAATCCTAAGGAGAGTTATCGCCTAGAATGACACACACACACACACACACGCATATATATATATATATATATATATATATATATATATATAGCATTTCCCAATTGAGTTAAACTTTTTCCATTTAGGTTTAGTCCTTTTCCATTTAGGTTTAGTCCTTTTCCATTTAGGTTTAGTCCTTTTCCATTTAGGTTTAGTCCTTTTTCATTTTGGTTTAAACCTTTTCCATTTAGGTTTAGACCTTTTCCATTTAGATTTAAACCTTTTCCATTTAGATTAAACCATTTCCACTTAGATTTAAACCTTTTCCATTTGGATTTAAACCTTTTCCATTTGGATTTAAACTCCATCAAAACGTCAGTAGTTAGCCCCATCATAGTAAGTAAGTGCCTATCTACTAAAATTTCATTAGGCTAGAAGTAAAAAAAAGTCCAGTCATGCAGCATGACCCCATGAGCGAATTTTTGAAGAATATTACCGATTTTTACAACCAGCGAACGGCATTATTTCGATTTTTCACTGATTTTTCAACTTTGTAATTTTTGAAAACTTGATACATATTCTTATAGGAAATTTTACGCTGATTCCGAATATACCACATAATAGTGTGCTGAAAAAATTATTTCGCACAACAAATCGCAAAAAACAGGCTATTTTGAAATTTATGACTACATTTTTGAAAATTTCAACCCGAAGATGAAATCCGATCATGCTGGCCAACGAACTTGAACTTTCGTTTTGTGTCCTCAACATTTTAAAATTTGTTTGAAGTTTCTAGCACAATTCTACGGACAGTTATCGTCTGGAATGACACATACATATATACATATATACATATATACATATATACATATATACATATATACATATATACATATATACATACATACATACATACATACATAAAAAAATGCGTTAAACTTCAGAATATGATTCAGAATAGCCTGAAACGGATTTCTGCATAAAATTTTTTCAAAAATTCACATTCTACAAATTTTGAGGCCAGAGCAATAGCTTAATTTTCTTCAAAAATTCGCTAAAAAAGGAAACGGATAGTTTTAACTTAATTTATAACTTCCGTTCATGAGAAATTCTTGTGTTCAAAAAACATTTGTTCATTATTATATTATATTACATTTCTGTGCATAAAAAAACACTTGCATGATTTAATTTTCAAGTTGTGGCATAATAACGTCGGGTTAGAGGTAAAAGTACCGAAGAGGTAAATTCATATTGTGCAAAAATCAAATTAAAATTTCAAAAGTTAGTTTGGTAAATATGATTATTTTCTTAGGTTGGATACATAGTTTGATGATATTGATCACCAATAATAACAACAGTTAAATAATCATAATATTCTCCATTTGATTTTCCCACGTGTTGAATTTGTGACTTGGGTACTTTTACCTCTAACTCCACGATAATTTCCTGAGTTTAAATCCAAATGGAAAAGGTTTAAATCCAAATGGAAAAGGTTTAAATCTAAGTGGAAATGGTTTAATCTAAATGGAAAAGGTTTAAATCTAAATGGAAAAGGTCTAAACCTAAATGGAAAAGGTTTAAACCAAAATGAAAAAGGACTAAACCTAAATGGAAAAGGACTAAACCTAAATGGAAAAGGACTAAACCTAAATGGAAAAGGACTAAACCTAAATGGAAAAAGTTTAACTCAATTGGGAAATGCTATATATGAGTCGATACCAAAATTTATCGATTCCCGATACCGATACCATCGGCGCATAATACCTAACTTACCTGTTGGTGAAAAACAAAAATTCCTCTTGAACTAGTGATATATTCAAATTTTTTTGTACAACATATAACTTATACTTACAAAAAATTGATCCCAATATATTTGCAAATGAGGTAATTTTTAAATAAAAACAAAACATGGATAATAAAACCTTTATTCTCCATCTGTTCTACTTAAGGTTTTTGTTTAAAAAGACCAACATTTTAATTCTGTCTGGGTCCAGACGATTTCTCTTCTGGTCGCAGATGTCGCAGTTTTTCGTCGTTAACTGTAAGGTATTTCCAAATAAGACTGGCTCTAGGCTTTTATACTCGGAAAACATAGCTTTGTCTAATGCTTCTGTTGTCACAAACAAAATAACACAAGCCTACTTGTAAACAAAGTTATAATTGTAAGTTGTGTTTTGGACAATTCATGTTTCGCAACTGCTAACTTCACACAACGGTTGCACGGTACAACCATCTTCGTTGTTAGATGGTTGCAATAGTACCGTAGTGTAATAAACCGCCCATCACCGGGCGGTATCGGTATCGGCTTTAGGCGATCGATTCTCGATACCGATACCAATGCCTAAGAATCGGTGGTATCGAGAATCGGTATCGGGAATCGACTCATCTCTAATATTAATTGCTATGCAATTCTTAGCCCGACCCCCAACAACTTTTTTTGTAACGTCCGTAACGAAATTAATTGCATAGCAAATTATCCTCGTTTTCTACGCTGTACAAAAGAGAAAAGATCCGGGAGGTCCAGGGGGGCGAAGCCCCCCGGCGAGGCGCGAAGCGCCGATATATATATATGAAACAGCGTTAAACTCTAGGATTCGTTTCAGAATGTCTCAAAACGGATTTCAATGAAGACATTTTTCGAAAATTTTGATTTTAAAAATTTCGGAAGCCATTGCAATAGCTTCATTTTCTACGAAAATTCATTCAAATATCAAAAACGGCTAAAAATTGTTAAATTTAGGTATATTTTTTAGCAGAATGATAATATAACATAAAAAAAATGTATGCACAAAATTTTGCAGAAAAATTCACTTAAATTTTAATATTTACTAAAAAAAAGTCGATAAAACCGTAAAATAGCTTTTAAAAAATTCATCACAAAAAAATATTAAGAATGAGTTTTTATGCAATAAAACTGGTAGATAACAATTTCTCTGAACTCAATGTGCTCAAATTTCAAAACAATTCACCACTAGTGTCTGTGATCCACGAATCTGATCTGTGATATATTTATTTATTTATGTACATCTAGTCATACCTTTATTTAACTAATATTTATAGTATTTATCATTATATATTTATCAATAATATTTATGTATTTGTAAAGATCATCTAGTCGTAGTTTAGTTCTTATTACGGGGTATTTTTATCCGCTGTAGGGGTTAAAAAGCGGTCATCGCAGAGTGCGGCGATGCCTCGTTTTGCGGGTTATTATTATTATTATTATTATTATTATTTCTCCCCCTCCGATCTGCCAGTGGAGTCAGTGATGGCAGTCCGTTTAGAGAAGGACGGTCTACATGGCTCCCCTTAGAATCGTGCCCATTGCAGTGTCCTTTTGACACCCCTTCTAGATTGCCTTGACTGACTTCTTGATTGACTGCCTTGATTGACCCTTCCGGTTAAGATGCGGCTTAAATTCTAAAAAAAAAAAAAAAATTCACCACTAGTATATAATATACGATCATGCCGCATGACTGGAACTTTTTTGTACTATGGGAACATCAAATGTATGTTGGTATTTTCCTAATTTTCCGCAATGCGCCACTCACCCCTAATTCTTCGTTTTATTAGAACTGATGCGGATTATCTATAGAAAAGACTACTACTGCGTATTCTCTTATATAAAATACATTGAACTATCACACAATAAATTGTCTTATGGTTATCGCAAATGCTTACCTACATCCAATGCCAAACGTTTCCCTTTATACAACATGGTTTGAATGATTTGTTCCAGTGCAAGCAAGTAGCTACAAATGTGACAGAACAGAAACATCATGTGTCCCGGGGTGAGCGAGGGCAAGTCCTCGGAGTAGGTGGATTCCGAGGATGCACTGTTTGGTTCACAGGTTAGTTTTACTATCTACATTTTTCTTAACAACCTCACATGAGCCGGTTCCAATTAGAATTATAGAATTATTATTGCAACACCCGCGTTGTTTAAGGGGACCATAATGCGTTTATCAGGGGAGTTGGTGAACGTTTTTCACCTGCTTCCTCTGTTGGGGGTCCATAATTCGGCCGAAATTTATTTATTTATTTGTATTTTATTTCCATATATCACAACTACGTGTGAGTAGAAAGCGTCGAACAAAGTAAAATATTATTTTAAACAAAGAAAAATAATACAAAAAAGTTTATACATAGATATTCCAAAACAACAAAGCACAATATTAATAAAAATGGATAATAAATAATTCAATGGTTAAAAAATTCACTAAGAGAGTAAAATTCTTTGTCCACGAAAAACAACTTCACATTCTTCTTAAATGTAGAAAGCGAGCTACCCCCAATTTGAAAATCCAAGAATTTATTGTGAACTTTCGCAATCTGGTAAAGTGCGCTTTCTTGAAATAGTGAGAGACTATGCTGAGGAAGCCGAAGAAGACCAACACTGCGGGTAGAGTAGGTGTGGTAAAATTTAAATTCATCGAAATAGGCGGAGTATTTCCTGTAGAAAATCAAGCATTGCATTATGAATGCTGACGGTATCGGTAAATGCGGAAAAACATCACCTTATCCAGCAGTATTTTATGTTTGCCATTTAAAATTAGCTTAGACAAATATTACCATTAGGACTAGGAATAATGTCACCATCAAATCTGTATTTCACTGTTTTTCATAAGCATTTTCGTAACTTCGCGCTGAATGCGACAGTATCCATGAGTATTGTTATCTAATTTTAACTTCGCAGGGTTAACAGGATTTAGCTCACTAATCTGATCAGGACCGACCATCATTTCAGAAGTATCTTGACGTTCCAAAATTTACAGAGATGAAAAATTCTGTACAAAATGTTCTGCATTTTACTTGCTGGTAATTCAATAAACAATTTTATTCCAACAAACAAATTGGCTCAGCCGTTTGACTTTTGTGGTGGAAACGGTTGTATTATTCAACCAGTAAACGTAGTGCTTACACACGAACATTTTAGTGAAGCATTTTCTGTGATGATACTAGGTGCTCAACCAAGAAAACGATGTAGGTAGTGAGTCATTCTCGAAACTATTGAATCAGAGTTTGTGAAACTTGGATCAAAAATGAAATATGGGCCCCAGTTGATCCAGAATCCTCGGCACCGCTTTAATCAACCCTAAAGGGATGAAATTTGAAAAATCTGAATCTCGAAATACGAGCAGTGTTTTTCTTCTTTGCTATTGATCGATTTCAATTGAAATAATCGATTGAGACCACCCAGATCGTTGTACGTTCATCCGTAACTACACTCCACATTTGGCAAGAAAAAAGAACGTCATTATTTATGTAAAAGTAACAGAGAACACGTGTGAACATAGTAAATAAATATATCCTTACATACAATAAAATACGTCGATCGACCAGTTGATATAATTCCAATGGGAGTTCGACTATCGAGTTTATTATACCAGTAGACGGACCATAATAAGCTGTCGGTGGGTATAAGGGTGGGGGTGGGGGGTGGGGGGTGGATACGTAGGTGGGGGCCTACGTTTTAGTAGTTATGCGTAAATAATGATGTATCTACCAAAGGCTTAGTAAATTTTTCCGAGCGAATTTTCGTAGAAGCTATCAAAAATTTCAAGAACAAAATTTTCGAAAATCCGTTTTGAGACATTCTGAAACGAATTCTGGAGCTTTTTTCTTATGTGTACAGGGTGTACAAAAAACAGGTCCGTTAAACTGCAGGATTTGATTCTAGAGCTCATTTCTGATCGAAAGTTCCTCTTAGAGATTTTTTAAACATTGTGTTTCCGAGTAATTCAACTTTTAAGATTTTTTTCGTGTTTTCGACCTTTTGTGACTAAAACGATCATATATCCCTCAATTTTTTGTCTAAAAATATGAGGACACTATTGAAAAACTCATTAAATTTCCTCTGGGATAGATGCCTGACCTTGTTTAAGAATCAAGGTTTGAGACATGAAAAAATCCTCTGAAAAGCAAATCCTACCTAATTTTGGAAACCTCGAGTTATTTCAATCGGGAATTGAACAATGAGAAACAATGTTTTTTCGGACTGCGAGGACGGTGAAAACCTCGCCAAGATCTCACTTTTCCAACGATGTAGTCAACTTTACTTTTACTTTGCTAATTAGGGGAGAAAACAATGTTTTAATGTTGAAAAACATTGTTTTTTTTTTGTTTTTGTTTTTGTTTTTTCAATGAAATCGAGGGGTTTCTTCAAAAATTATAATTTTTGAAGAAACCCCTCGATTTCATTGAAAAAACAAAAACAAAACTCGGATTTTGAAGAAGGTAGATAATTATCTACCTTCTTCAAAATCCGAGTTTGGTGTTAGTTTGTACAGAATTATTTTAACGCTGAATCGAATGATGACACTTGCATATCTCCCCAACACCGTTATAACCTAGTTTAACACTTCAACTTGCAAATTTGAGTTAAGTTGGTTGACAAAAAAATGTTATGTGTTTTTAAGGGTGAAACAAGTTAGTAAAAGTGTAAAATTCAGTTATAGCAGGGTTTGGGAGATATTCAAGTATTACCATTCGATTCAACGTAAAAAAATAAATAGATAAATAAATAAATTTAAAAAAAACCTAGAAATCGACCCCAAACTTGTATTTTTATAGAAGGTCATTAACAAATAAAATTTAAAAAACCCCCCAATTTCATTGAAGCAAAAAAATATGTTTTTCAACATTAAAAGTTACTTAGGTTCACAGATATGTGAAATGGTGTCTCATTAACTTTTACGCCATGTGGCTTTAAGTAAAATTGAACGACCATCATATTTGTCTTCTAGACCTATCACTCACTACATCGACTGTGAATTGTGAATGGTCGTATTTGCACGTTTACCCAAAAAGAGTTTTTGGTTTCAAATCACATCATACGCTACATGATCACGATCATCTACCTCCTCCGCTAGGTCGCATGCGTGAATTTTCCCTTGATCCTCCCTCTCAAATTTCAGCCTCCTGCGTCGAGTAGGAGATAAAATGAGGAGCTGACATGGAAAAGCACTTAAGTCCAAAAATTGAAAGAAAATTTTTTTTCGTCGAAGTGCAAGTAAACAGTCACGCCAACTGCGTGGGAAAAGCCTTAGGTCCTCCCGTCCTTGCTAGATCGCACCGTGAATAAATGTGTGACCTTTGCATGGAGAAGAGGTCATGTCCAACAAATCTGTTGAGAGTTGAGAGGGAGTTCCTATGAAATTTGATTTTTGGACTAGAGTGCTTTTCCATGTCAGCTCCTCAAATGGCTTTGGGGCTCACTCAGCTGACCGGGCTCACTCTTATAAGTCAACAGTATTTTCCATTGAGCCTCCCTCTCAAATTTCAACTTCCTGCGTTGAATAGGAGAGAAAATGGCTCTGGAACTCACTTAGGTAATCACTGACCTTTCACTCGTCTTCAGCATTATCCCTTGAGCCTCCCTCTCAAATTTCAGCTTCCTATGTCAAATAGGAGAGAAAACGGCTTTGGGGATCACTCAGCTGATCGATGACCTCTCAGACGTCTTCAGAATCCTCCCTTGAGCCTCCCTCTCAAATTTCTCCTTCCTACGTTGAATAGGAGACAAAATGGCTTTGGAGTTCACTCAGCAAATCCCTAACCTCTCAGTCAGGTTCAGCATTCTCCCTTGAGCCCCCCTCTCAAATTTCAGCTTCCTATGTCGAATAGGAGAGAAAATGGCTTTGGGGATCACTCAGCTGATCGATGACCTCTCAGACGTCTTCAGAATCCTCCCTTGTGCCTCTCTCTAAAATTTCAGCTTCCTGCGTCAAATAGGGGACAAAATGGCTTTTGAACTCATTCATCTGATCACTGACCTCTCAGTTAGCTTCAGCATTCTCCCTTGGGCCTCCCTCTCAAATTTCTCCTTCCTACGTTGAATAGGAGACAAAATGGCTTTGGAGTTCACTCAGCAAATCCCTAACCTCTCATCCGTCAGTGGTCCCTAATACATCTTTATCCTCGTCATGATACAGATTACATCATACCAACTTTCATAAAAATCGGACGTCGGGAAGGGTATATAAAATGATTTTAAGAGGCGCACACACATACATCAACGGACATTGCTCATTTTTCCTTCTTTAAAAGAAAATGCGCTAAAAAGGAATTCCTAATCATGCAAATGAACAACGTCGAACAAGAGCAACCGGTTACAGTCAACACAGAACACCTGGTATGTCCCAAAATATGCCTCCTTCTGGAATCTACATGACATAGTCACCATTGTATGACTCATCATTTTGATTCTACAAAATGTACTATGTACAGAGCAAAAGCTCTAGGTCGATGGATTATGTGTAACAATTATTATTAAAAAGAAGAATACATACAAATAACATACATAAGACATGAATAATATGTTACAATATTTGATACAGATGTGATTTAACTACATAACACAATAAATTGTTATTATACTACACTCCATCAGTCCTCAAGAAGAGTGAAATCCAGTGACTCCACGAAACTCATAAATTCGCGAGGGAATTCCGTTATCAAGTCCAAGAAGGGCAGCGGCCAACTGCTCCCACTCAGCACCACGAGTCTCTCCAACTGGGCCTGCTCGGTCTCAAAGTGTATGCAGGTAAAAATTATATGGTCCCACGTCTGTTGTTCTCCATTGGGACAGGAGCATCCGTCCTCATCAGCCAGTCTAAATCTATGCAGGCACGCTTTATTTTTACCATGCCCCGTAAGAGCCTGAGTCATCTTCCACATATGAAGTATTAGGATTTTCTGCAGCTATTCAACGGTAGGAAAGAAACGCCTGGTATGTGCACCATTCCCTGTTCCACCCCAGATCATCTCCCATTCCTCCGTAGCTCTTATTTTGTTTTTATACTTTATATAGGACTTTGGTATAGAAACAAACACCACCGGGAGGAGCACATTACTGGCAGACGCTCGTGCACATTCATCAGCCTGCTCATTCCCGTCAACTCCCGAATGGGCCGTGACCAAGTTGAGTGTCACTTTCCATCCCTTGTCATTGACAAGGGTGCTCTACGGACACCGAATGTTTTCAATGGTCAGCAGATAGTTGGTAACGTCTCGGATCATGGAAAGAGTCACGCTGCTGTCTGCAAACGCCTTAGCATGTTTCCTCTCTGGTCTGATGGATTGGTGCTGCAGCCACTCTAGGGCCCTTAAGACACCCAATGCCTCTGCCTGGTTGTTCGAACAATTAGGGGCAAGACGAAAGCCCTGACAGAAAATGGGGCACTGATCAAAAATGGCAAGGCCCCATAAACAGTCACAGCACCGCCAACGTGCTCAATTATACGGCAGCCATCCATAAAGACAGTGTATAATGGATGCAATAGTTCTCCAGGATGGGCCCACTCACTCGGTGGAATCGGCAAATCCATATTAGACGTTTCCTTGACATCTGAATAGTTCTGCGCCATCTCTCTTAAATGTAATTCAATAGGAACCAACACACAGGCTGCCTGAAATGACAGGGTACGATATGCCTTCAATATTCTTATCCCATACATCAATATTGCCATTTGGTCAAAAACAATCTCTTAGTTGACACTAGTTTTATGCATGACCTTGTTTCTTTTGTTCCTAAAATAAATTACATCGATACCAGAGCAATTCTAGAGTAATATACGAGAATAAAAATGAGTGGAGTTTTTACAATCAGGGACGAATGAAACTTGGAAGGACAAGCCTTGACAAGGAAGAGGCTCATTTTGTAATGGCAATTACCATTCAAAAAGCAGAAACGCTTGATAAGGAATATAAAATCTGCCCATTGCTGTTGTATCGTTTCGTGAATAAGAGACTTTTTGTAGTCGTCCCATGAACGAAACCGTCCGAGCCGTTGTCCCCGAGATAAGGCGAGCACATGGATGCTAACTGGATCTTTTGTTTTTTTTTGCATGGTTTCGTGACAACCGCGACGACCGTAGAAGTGACGTTTAGCGTGACTTAAAGCTTGAAGTTTATGACAATTAAATGGCTGAACCATTGAAGTCATAGGCAGCCAGTCTTTTAGTGTTTTGTTACTCTTTGCTGTCCAACTGTCATTCCGATTATACCTTGGTTCCAAATCGGACAACCAAGGTAACAAATAAATCAGCCAATTAAAATCAGAACAAATGCAGTTGAGTATAGCTGAAAACTTATTTTTTAACATTCGCTAAAAATGAGAAGTTGTTTGTGAGCGGTACCTACCTATAGTTTCTTCATACCCGTCAACTGAACATATTTTTCATTCAAACTGAAATATCCGGTTGGCAGTATGATTTCCATCTGTATTTCCAATAAGTTTAGCAATAGAGGTAGGTGCTCCCACTGAGATCTTAACATTAAAACGATCCCTTCGTCCGTCAGTTGCTCTGAGCTGAACTCGCCAAACCTCTCACGCCGGAACCCTCTTCTCCACATATAACTGTGATATGTCTATCAAAAGCTTCGTACATAATATCCCCTCCATTAATCAACCCTTCATTGAAAAGCCGAAGCAGGCGATTGGGTTCATCCATTATCGAAAAATGGTAGGATGATATACCTATTTGATGCGGTAATTAGGTACATGATACGGACTACTATGTGACGATTTATTTTATTTTTTATTCAATAGTTTGAGCCGCACCTCAACCAGAACGGTCATATGTATAGGTATGATGTTATATTATATAGGTATATGATAAGGTAAGATCATATGAATATGAATGAAAAAGTAAATCGAAAATGTAACACTGAGGACAGTGACGGATTAATAGAATTTCGTGGGTGGGGGCGGTCCTCTGCCGGGAGGACTCCCCCCCCCCCTCCCCACCGGAAGTTTTTTTGAAAAAGACCTGACAAACTAGCAGTCTTAGAGGATTTAGACCTACACTTTATATTATGTAAAATTAACATGAAAAACACGATTTTTATTAGCACAAATATTAGCTTGGTTACCAAATGTTCATGTACACACACACAAAAATTAATAAATAAAAAATAAAATGATTATAGGTAAGTAATTTTTTTGGCAAAATTATATTGCAAAATGCAGGGAATGAAACATAAAACGCTGGAGATATAAATCAATACCTACTACATATAAACTTCAGTCCTCGTGATGTAATTTTATTTATAGTTTATATATATTTATATTGTAAACACAGGATTAAATAATAATACACTGACACTACCCGCGTAAATCTCCGATTGATACCCCACGGACACCGCACACAGTTTGTAGGCCTACTAAAATTCAAACAAACAGATTTGTAAATTGGCCGTGACAGATTAGTAAAACCAGTACCTACCATCCCAGTTTCCTCACAGTTCTTTAATCTACAAAAACATACGTGATGAAAAACGGAAGTTAGTGAAAAACGTTGTCTATTTCCACGAAAATTAAGAGTTACAATGTTAAATCGATTTCAACGGTTTGGGCATCATCAGTAACAAACAATAACAATAAGGAGTTATTGTTTGTTACTGATGATGGCCTAACCGTCGAAATCGATTTAACATTGCAACTCTTAATTTTTCGTGGGAATAGAAAACGTTTTTCACTAACGTCCGTTTTGAAATGGGTTTCCACAACTTCGTCGCGAGTGATTTAGTTCGTACATACTTGATGGCGCAGTTTTCAATCCTGGGAGTTTTGGTTGAAAAAATTCCGAAACCACGAAAATCGATAGTAATGAATATTGCGGTTCTATGACCCTAACTAATAGCGGAAGCTGCTAGAAATAAGATAAATGGAGAAGAAAAAAATCATTTTGAGGCCTAATCGTTTCATGATGAAGTTAGCTAAAAATTAATAATAAGGTTATTTTGGTCTAATGGATGGTAATTTTGCAATAATTTTATCGAAACCCAAGTAATATTACATTTTATATTATATTTAGAAACTAGGAAGGTATAAATGACGGTATGTTAGTCGGCTTTCAAGTTTCACGGCCATTTTTAAATAAAAGCTGTTTCAAACTATGCAAATTGCTCCCGAAAATTGAAAAAAAAAAATCAATATTTGCAGAGATTTGCAGAATAAACGGGTTGAAAATTCTTATTCTGCCTTAAATTTTGTAAAGAATGCTTCTAGTTTTGAGACTTGACATATTATACTTGACATTTTATTTATTGATTTTTGTTTTTTTTTTTTTTTTTGTTTTGAGACCTTTTATTATGACTTTTTTTACCTGAAACACATTACCTAGTCGAAACACTGTGTGGCGTGATTCTTTTCTGTGCATTCCCTGGTAGGAATTTTTTTCTTCAGCCTCTCGGGGGGGGGGGGGGGGCGACCGCCCCCACCGCCCCCCCCCCTTTAATCCGTCCCTGACTGAGGACTGAGACACCGACAAAAAGTAAATAAGTAATGGTACTGTTCATAAAGTGTCAGGTTAGGTAGCTCAACACGGTGTGAACTCGTCGTGGAGAAGCCGTCATGGAAGAACGTAGGATTGCGGTTTTGCACGGCGTGTGATGACGAGACGCCCGGCTGTTTGTACGTCGCGCATGCGCAAATACGGTACCGTGGTAGGCCGCCTCTTGGTGGCAGCAAAAAGTCTCTAATATCATTTCTCTTGAGACACCTTTCAATCGTCTTCAAGCGTCCTTATCCATTGCTTTGTCAGCTGTTTTTAAGTGTTTAGCTAATTCCACAAGGAATTCGAAACAAGATAGGGCTTGAGGTGTCTTCGTTGTTATTATGAGTTTGATTGGTACCAATCTTCTTGGGCAATGTCCCGGCATATACCTAGCAGTGGGTAAATTTAAAACTTTAAGAAACGCCTTCACCAATTCACAATCATGAGGCCCATGGTACTGAACATGCGTTAATTTCACGCATAAATTCTGGGTACATATCACTACTATAAGTAAATTTTCCGTAAACAAATCATCCCTTCATCACTAATATGAGTCAGCAAGACCAATAAATATTTATTATTTCCAACATATTTACAACACTAATATTTACCAATAATATTTAATATTTACCAATAAATATTTACCAACACTAATATTAGTCAAACTGACTCATTATGTTTTGGATTAAGGTAAGTATCGAAAATCATCCTCATGGACGTTCAGGGACTTCTATCCAAGGGGCCATAAAGGTAATTGACCAAACCGAGTTGGCACCTGCGGAAGACGTTCCAGAGCGAACTCTTGCGGAGTAAAAGCTTGTTGAATTTTTTCTGTGAGTCACGCTGACGCATATTAGCGTTCCCGGGTTAAAACAAACGAGTTTCACCAATGTAAACAATGATCACTCTGTTATCAGTAAACATCGATTTACAGCGTTTCCATGAAACGTCAATTTAAAGTTTAAACGTCGATTTGAACGATATCAAGGAGGCATTTGCCCGCAAAATGAGGGTGATAACGACGTAATAGTGAGAGAACAGCTGCTACCAACCTGAAATTTTCTATGCTTCTAACTTGTTTAATCCATTCTGATGGCATGACTTTAACCATGGTTAGGGATCGTTGGTGGAACTGGCCCTCAGTATACCAACATACTGTTACACTCAAGAAAAATAACTCTCACAGTCGAAGAGGTTTGATTACACCAGCCTCATAGCTCAGATCGTTGGATTGTTGCAACTAATGGTCCAAGAGCCAGGTCCTAAAATATGTAGGTAGTAATTTGCGGAGAAGGTTTGAGATTAGATTTTGAAAATTTAGTCCGTTCTGTGTGAGAAAATCTTTGCCATCTCAAAATTGGTGGAATTGGCGAACGAATCCAACGAAAGAAAAAAATTAGCAGCTGAGAAAGAAAAACGTGCCAAAGAAAGGAGAGAACGTGCTGATGCAAAAAAACGTAAGCTAGTCTTAACTGCGTCTAAGCCAAATGCGAGAAAGAAAATTGCCAAAGAACCAGATGAAGACTCTTCAGAGAGCGATGTGGAATTCTCAATACACGACAGTAGTTCGGATTTCGATTGTTTAATTGACGACGATGCGAGCGAAGAAGAGGAGGATGATAACATTTCACAGGAGCCGAGGGGAGTCCACAGGAACCTTCCTGGCCCTTCCCGTATGACTGCACCGAAAACTCAAGATTCTTCATCCCTTTTGCCCAATGACTACGCTGTAGTTAAAGTGCAGGGCAAAACAAAACAGTCTTTCCGACACTATGTGGCCAAAATCATTTCCACCTATGATGACGAAGGCTATGAAGGGATGTTTTACAAGAGACTACCAGGTTCTTACAAATTCATTGAAACCAACGAAGAGTCATTCATCGAGATTAATGACATTGCATTAAAATTATCAAAACCAACGGGAATAAACTCAGCACGGTTTCATAACGCGATTAGTTTCGCAGAAGACTTATCCGAATTCACAATTTTCTAACTTTTTAGCTTAGCTTTTTTTAATCTTTTATTTGAGAATCCTATTATTTTTTAACTTTACTAGTCTATTTCTAGTTTACCCTCGGGGTTATATTTTATTGTCGTTCAAGTTTTTCAACATTTATACTATTCATGAAACATTAAAATACTTTATTGAGAGTTTTTATTAAATAGCCTACTATTGTTTTATCCATGTCTCCCTAATTGGGGCAATTCCCTGCACTGCAGGGGTTTGCCCCATAAAATGGGGCAAATCCCTGCAATTCTCTTTTTTTGAAAAAATCAAATTTCTCCCTGGAAATTGATTGGAGCTGGCTCGGTGTTTCCGGAGGTTACAGGTAAGATCCCAACCTAAAACCCAAGCATAAAATTTTGAGGAAATCTGCTCCTGGGTGGTCACAATAATTAAAAAACTGAAAAATGCAGAGCTTTGCCCCCACCTACCCTACAAACAATTTAAAATCCGGCTAATTTTGGCCCAGTCCCCCCCCCCCCCCCCCCCCCGTCTAGACTTTTGCCCTTCAAAATCACCTAGTGGCGTTAATATTGATCTGATTTCAGTCTGCCAAAGCTAATTCTACTCAAGATTAAATACTTTCCAAAGTTTGTGTCGAGCATATTTTAGCTGAGACCTTTCCCCATTAACTTACGCCCGAACTAATAATTGAGGAGCTGACATGGAAAAGCAGTTAAATCCGAAAATCAAATTTCATAGGAACTCCCTCTGAACTCTTATCAGATTTTTTTGGGCATAATCTCTTCTCCATGCACACATTTATTCAGGGTGCGATCTAGCAAGGACAGGAGGACCTAAGGCTTTTCCCACGCCGTTGGCGTGACTGTTTACTTGCACTTCGACGAAAAAAAATGTTCTTTCGATTTTCGGACTTAACTGCTTTTCCATGTCAGCTCCTCAATTGTTTGGTCATTTTACACAACGTTCGCAGAAACGGCATTTTACTCTGTACTTTATTGGGAAGCGGTCAGAGCAAAAACTAGCTCGATACGAACTTTGGAAAGTACATAACCCTGAATCGAATGAGGTTTGGCAGACCTAAATCAGACCAATATTGAGGTCGCTTTTCAGGGCAGAAGTCTAGCCGGGGGAGGAGTGGACTGGCTCAAAATTAGCCGGATTTTCAAAGTTTGTAATTCGTTCATTTTGAGAGAAAATTCAGAGTGTTGGCATCGAATCGTTTTGGTTTTTTATGCTCTACAACTTTAATACGCATAAAAATATCTGTAGGATGTATGGTTTAGGAATTATTAGAGAAAAACTTTAGAATGGGCAAATTAAGCCATCTTTCTGAGGCCGCCATTTTGTATTCCACCAATTTTGAGACGGCAGACAAAGATTTTCTCTCTACGGATGGACTAAATTTTCAAAATTTAATCTAAACCCTTCTCCGCAAATTACTACCTATTTTTGGATTTGGCTTTGACTATGAGGGGTTCTTACTTGAACTGGTGGTCGTTTCATAGGGCACTTCCTTTCTTCCCACCCTTCCTCCTCATCATTCTGCTACGAGTACTTCCCTCTTCCCTAGAGCCGGCGTCGGGTAAACCTGGGCGTCCTCCCAATTTCGGTTTATTATTTCCAATAATAAGCCTTTGTAATCGTATAGGAAAAAAAAACTATTTTCTCTCAAACTTTGTCACTTTACGTTTCAAGGTGCGAAGAATCCAAAACTGCAATGTCCATCCGCCGTCCAGGCCACAAGAGGCCTTTAACTTGATAAGATAAATACGCCGTTTCCCACATGGACTCCACTTGGGGTACAGTTGGTCCTAACATCTAGCCAGCCCGATCGCTTCAGAGGCATCAATGCTATGAACCGAAAATGGGCCAAAAACGGGTTTTTTCCGCATATTTTTCGTACAACGAATATGTTACTAGCGAAGTGTAACTCCCTTAGTCTCAGAACGGACTGAATTTTTAAAATCTAATCTCAAACCTTCTCTGTAAATTGCTACCTATTTTCGGAGCTGGCTCCTGGACTAAACCTAAGGGGAGGTACTATCAAATATTTTTGGGCCGTTACAGTGGCGCAGTTGAAATAGGACCCGAAATAATATAAAACAAAATTAATTAAATCCCTCTCGAGCCAAAAGACTGTAAACATCACATCCTCTGACGTAGCAACTTTCACTTCCTCACTCACTTGAGTCAAAACATACCATGACAATGACCTCGCTCGACTGCTGACTTGTTCCAGCTAGCATCTGCTGAGCCAGCAGCCTGCAGTTTCACTTCATCATTCGTCCGACCCCAAACCATCCGAGACGGCTGGTATCTGACTCCAGGGAAATGTTACTCTCCAGGAAAATAACTCTCACAGTCGAAGAGGTTTGACGATACTGGCTTGATATCTCAGATCGATGGAGTGTTGCAACTAAGGGGAAATTTCCCGTAGTTGTAAGGACACGAATTTGAACTCCTGTCGAGGTATCAAATATTTTTGGGCCGTCACAGCTGTTGAAGAAGCTATAAAAAGTGAAAATTCTAATGAGAAGAAAGACGCAATAACAACAGAAATAAAAGCTCATTTAAAGAATGGGACTTGGAAAATCATGGACAAATCTTATGGAATGTTTGTCATTGACTCTAGAATGATTTTCACTCAGAAGTATAAAGCGAATGGAGATGAAGAACGACAAAAGGCTCGTCTGGTAGCAAGAGGTTTTAACCATCGTCCAGGATTAGACTACGAAGAAACTTATTCGCCTGCAACTAGACTTGGATCCATAAGGCTACTTCTCGCAATGGCTGCTGAAAAGAATTTACTGTTACATCAATTGGATGTTTCCACAGCATTTTTAAACTGTGAAATCGAAGAGGAAATTTATATTAAGAAATCAAGCCACTTGGAGAAAATTTTACATGGGATAATGTTGGAAGAATCAAATAAAACGGACCGACTGATGTATACGAAGGCAAAAAATATGCTAGAAGACATTCGGAAAAACCAAAAACTTCAAACTTCAAAAAGCTTTAAATGGGTTAAAAAAGGCAAGTCGGCAATGGTACAAGCTTGATGAAAAGCTTAAAGAAATAGGAATGGAAGCTTGATCAGCTGATCCGTGTATTTACACTAAATCTGTAGGAAGAGACAAAATCGTTATGGCTGGGTATGTAGATGATTTTATCATTGGATGTGAAAATTTGAAGGAGTTAGAAGAATTTAAAAAGCAAATCAAGTCAGTATTCGAAACAAGAGATTTTGGTGAAATAAATTATTGTTTAGGAATATCGTTTACAAGAAAAAATGGAAAATTTTTCGCATCACAATCAAAATATGTTGAAGAAATATTGTAAAAGTTCAAAATGGAAGATTATAAACCTGTGAGTTCACCAATGAAACCAAGATTGAAGCTCAATGAAAATGAAAAAAGTTATGGAAAGGAGAAAGATTTTCCATATCAAAGTCTGATAGGTTCAATCACGTATGTTGTGATGGCAACACGACCAGATATAGCCTATGAGATATTTGAGCCAGTTCAATACTTGTTACGGAGAAGAACATTGGGAAGCAGCAAAGAGCGTATTAACATACTTGACAGCAACCTTGGATTGAAAGTCAAAAAGGCAGGGAAAGAGTTGATAGGCATGGCTGATGCTGATTGAGCCAACGATGAATCAGGCCGTTAAAATACCAAGGTGGGCAGGAGAAATTCCTTTCAATCCCAGCGAGGTAGCATCCCCTTTCTCAACTAACTGTTGCTGTGAAACACAACCCAGAATATGCAGTCCGAGAATGCAGGAGCTTTTCAAATGTTCAATTTTTCAACCGAAACAACTTCTTTTCCAACAAACCTTTTTTTTGCAAGTACCTATAAGTATGGAAAGATGATTTTAAAAAAAATCATAATGAAGTTACCATTTTTGATGTGCAGGAAAATTTCCCATTGCCAATTTCAAACTTGTGTAACTCTTTTGATTTGTTGGTTCAGCCATTAATTTTGACTATTAAACCATCAAAAATGTGACTTGGGTTCTCAGGTCTGTCCGGTGCTGGGAAGACGTCAATATCCTTCGCGCTAGAAGCACACCTCGTGTCCAGGGGCATCCCAGCTTATGCCCTGGATGGCGATAACATCCGAATGGGCCTCAACAAAAACTTGGGCTTCAGCCCTGAAGACATAACAGAAAACATCCGACGAGTAGCTGAAGTCGCACGACTTTTTGCCGATAGCGGTTTTATAACCCTCTGCTCTTTCCTTTCGCCATTTGCCTCGGTGAGTTGATACATTTTTTTAGAGTTCTAATTGACACTCAAGCATACTCTCATATTTCTCTGATTTGCAATATTCTTCAGTTTGAGGGCAGTTTCGAAATAGGAGTTTCTCGCTGATTACATTTTTCCCATACGAACCCTTTCGGTTGTTGAAAGCAAAATGATGGAGGAAATTCCACATAAATCGTTTTAACATTGTAACTTTATTTCGAGGAAAAATAGACAACGTTCGTCATTAATTTCCGTTTTCTTCATCTAGCCAATTTTTGTAGATAATGAAGCTATTGCAATGGCTTGCGACAACCATTCCATCCTTGCAGTTTGACTAAGCGCTCGTCAACAGTGGAATTATTGCATTTTTCACAATTGATAAGACCATATATGATCCTGAACAAATTAACTCGAGCTACTTGGTTGAGAAGACTTCCTAGGTTGAGATTTGTTTACAATCAGAGAAGCAGGAGTCGTGTTCTTTGGCTTAGGAGGATTTAAATCCCTTTTGGTTTATTATTTCCAATAATAAGCCTATGTGATCGTATAGCAAAAAATTTTTATAACCCCGCCTCAAACTTTGTCACTTTACGTTTCAAGGTGCGTAGAATCCAAATTTGAAATGTCCGTCCGCCGTCCGCCGTCCGGGCCATAAAAGGCCTAAGAATTGACTTAAAAAACCCGTCCTTTCGCAAATAGACTCCATTTGGGGTCTAGTTGGTCCTAACGTTTAACCATCCCGATCGCTTTACTCGCATAGATGCTATGGGCCAAAAACGGGCGAAAAAGTCTCTTTTCAAGGCTTTGTTAGACTTACGCACGCACGCACGCCTGGCACGATTGGCAGGGGGTCACGGTGGGTTGTGAGGGGGGGGGGGTGAGCGGGGGGTGGAGTGAGAGGACCTTGTGGTGGGTACGGCGTTCCTTCGAGGCATGAATATATGTTTTTTTCTAGGTCATATTTGTGTGTTAATACCAATGCTTTGCCTACGCATATTTAATAACATATCCTCTCGACTTTTCGTACGTGGTTAGATAATGATATTATTAAGGCAATAACTATTTGAATAGATAGGAGCTCAAATCGAGAAATATAAACATGCGTATATAATTATAGAAGTATAGGTTGTGGCAACTCGAAATAGGACACGCCGAGGAGTCTGGACGGGCCTTATGACGTACGCAAGCCAACTAAAACTACGATCACACTTAATTGAAAAAATAATAAACCTTTGTGAAATAATTTGCAGCGTTTTCCTTTTATAAGTGATAGGAGTAGAAGAATTTACCTTTACAGTGCCTTGATTTTTGAGTTGTAAAGCTACACATCGCTCTCGAACAAAATTCATTAACGAATCGTTAATCGGATATTGAACATCTTTATTTGACATCTCAAAAAGTTCTCGTGTGGTACAATCTAGACACCGCACTGCTAAATGGAACCCAGGAATGATGACTCATCGGCTATCTTGAGATTTTTGAATCCCCAACACCTGATAAAAATCTTTGAAGTGTTTCAGCTGAAGTCTTACCCTGAAGAGGTTTGAAATTTAAAATTTGATCGGTATGGGTTGAAGCCAACAATCATGGATTATTGAAAGCTTCTTCAACTGCTTTCCAAGCTATAACATAATTATTTGCTGTCAGCTCGATGTGGCTGATGACGCTAAGGGCCCTACCAGTTAATAATGTGCGTAAGTAGTGAAATTTGTATATTGGGGGCATCGTTTCATCACTATGAATCAATGAAACATAAGTGTCGCGAAATTTAGGCCAATTCAACAAGTCTCCATCGAAAGATGGCAGTATGGTTTAAGGCAAACCCCTTGAAACTCTTGGTTGACTTAACGTGACATCAGCTATTGATGTTGTAAGCTGTGCTCGGAGGTAATGGTAGTAGGGGTGAACTGTTATGAACTTTCGACCATTCTGTCCTTCTAGTGGCCCTACAAAGTCCGTTCCCACAATGTTGACCTCCGATCCGCATTGCTTTCAGCAATACGACGCTCCTGTATTTCAGCTTGTCGCATGTTGATTTGTTCTAGATATACATTTGACAAACAATAATACTCGTACTTATCCACAGAACTCCTCATTTCTTTATCTTGTTGTGACGGCTGTGTACCAGTAGCAGCAACTGGAAGCTTAAGATCGCAAAGTTCATTCCATATATCGTCAAACTTGTAGAATGATTTTTCCAAAATATTATTTTGACCCTTAAAAGTGAAAATTGCCATCTCGTCGGCATTCGGAGCGATAGCCTTTTTACCAGCTTCACAAACTTGTTTAACTCGCAGACCATACTCCTTTAACGCCGTCTCAAGGATGCAAGTTGATCCTCGTATTCAGGAGTGTCAGGCTTATCAATAAAGGAAAGGTGAAAATAATGTGGAATGAAGGATTAGGAAATCAAAACAAGAACTTGGAGCCAGATAGCTTGATGTTGGAAAAGGATGCAATAACAAAATATTGAAATATGTAGGTAGATTCCTATCTAATCAAAGAGTAGATATCAATTCACTAAAAAATATTTTCTAAAACAAATTAAAGTAAAGTAGGTACCTAAATGCCTTCCGACAATGCTTGTGTAAAGATGCGAAACAACCTTCAACAATAGCAGTAGTATTGGATCAGAAGATTGATGTAGGCTGCACGATTACGTTTACGCAACAGAAAATGGAATGATAAATACAAGTGTGAACAAGTAAATAGAAATGTTAGATCTCAATCTGAGTTCAGTTACATCACTAGACTGGTTGAAATTTGTGTATGTACAAAATATTGAAGAACGCAATTTGAAAAACAAAATGAAATTTGAATTATAGCTAAATTAAGTAAGATTAAAATGAAATTAAACTGGCGTTCAAAATAATATACTGTTCAGGTAAACTTCTTCTGAACGATTCTTTCTGTATTATTAGTTCATCAGTGAACTATGATGTAGTTTCTTATTACCTACTACCTAATGTAAAAAATTATGTGACCTTTTAAATTCGCAAAATGAAATTTGTTCCTCCTTCAGTAATAACTCGATTGGTAAACCGATGGAAATGTTTCAAATATCTTTAAATGCAGTATAAAATTTTCATTCATAATGATAAAAGTTGAGATTGGCAGAGGAATGCTTGTAAATCGTGCCCAAATTGTAATAAATGTTAGTTATTATAAAGATGTTGTGATAAAACTTTTCAGATATAATTCGTCTCAACCACGCTGCTACCAAAGTTATTGTCGTGAAAACCTTTTAAGCTAGGTGTACACCTGAGACAAAACAGTCTCGAGAGTAGTCAAGAGACTCGAATCGCAAATGGACGTGGCCGGGAGAGCAGTAACGAACGGAGACAAGTACGAACATGTCTCAGAGAGTGCACAGGTCACAAGTGGACATGCTATTTCCAGGTCTCGAGACTTGGTCTCCAGTCTTCTGCCAGCGCCAGAAGATTTTTCAAGGTCTCGGAGACTTGACTTGTGTTTATACTGATATATTTGTGTTGACCGACTGTTTTTTGTTGTTCTTTTGAAATAAAAATGAATAACAGCAAAAAGGAGTGGACACCCGAATGAAATTCCGGAACTGTTGGGCATCTTCCAGTCGCAACTCGTTTACAAGTGGGGAACATACCCACACTTAATAAGCCCACATAACATAAGCCCCGGCTTCGGTGCGGCGGAGGGGGAAATCGACCCCTCCCATGGACCCTGAATTAAATACCCCCATTTCACCCTGTCGATCCACCCATTTCCTCAACCAACACTTCCTTTTTTTTCTGCTTTTTAGCAATTTTGTACGCTATTATAAAAGCAAGGGCTTGATGCGAATCCATTCAAGAAAATTTCGCAACTGTTTTTACAAAAAAAAAAAAAAAAAACCATCTCTATCTGTACGACTGCAGTCACCGCATGGACTCTCAAGTGGAAATGAAACATTCCATGTCTCGAGACTCCTTGGGCTATCGAGTCTCACGAATCAGTCTCGAGAGCGAATGCGGTCTCAAATGGACAACTCCCTGAGATTGGTATCGAGACTTTCTCTCGAGATTTTGTCTCAGGTGTACACTTAGCTTTGGAGCCGTGGTTCGTATTAAAGAAACGAAAATTTGGGAAAATAATAATTTTATTCTATGTAAGAGAATTTGGGAAAAATATAAAACGAATAAAAAAATCGGCCTACCAAATAGCTAATGACCATTAGAAAGAAGAAAAAAAAAAGAAAAAAAAAAGAAGCAATCTAACCGAGTATTGAACTCAGGCTGCTGGCCTCGAAGGCGGGGATGATTCCTATGGACCACGCCGCAACGGCATGATGCGACGACTTCTGCGAAGTTGCGGGCTCGTTCTGGTTTGTCCGAGTTCGTTTCGAAACTCGATCGAAATCAAATTAGATTCCTCCAGACACCAGGAAAGTGGATTTTCCTGGTGGTTCAACTACTTATGCCCAGAGATGCGTCTGGGAAGACCAGGAACATATGCGCTGGAGACGGATGATGACGAGTGTAATTTAATAACGATACGCCTCTGGTTGTCTGGCCTAAAACAAGATGGAAGACACCAAAGGCTCATTTGATGGAAAAATCAACGATGTATCTAATGTAGCTAATTTGATCGTGGATGTTTGCAGATACTCACAGGAATGATAGCTGATATGATGATTCAAATGCTGATCCAAAAGGATTGTTGAGGGATACTGAAGACCCAAAAATTGAAATCGGATTTAAGGATACTGAGACCTTGAAAGAAAGGGGTGAGACAAGCTCTAGAAGTCAACTGGTGGTTCAGTAGGCTGAACAGGTCCTGTGATGACGTAGTCAGATCCCCCCATTTCTGCTGTTCCCCCACAACAAGAGCACTTCACTCGCGCACAATTTAATTCCAGGCGCCATAATAAATACCTTTCGCAAGGAAATGAAGAATAAGGTCTAGAAAATAAAATTCAATATACGCTGGTACTGAACAAGGATAACTGAATAACTGAGGGTCTGTGAGGCTAATTTCTTTCCTTTTCGACCTACTGTTTTACTAAGTTTTTTGTTTTGTTGTTCTGAAATTTTTAGAAACATTTTCAACATACACCTAGGTACTATGAAACGTAAAATTGTGGGGTCCTGAGCTATAAAGGTTTGAACCCATTCGGGAGGCACGTTGCGCCAAGTTTTGATCATTTACTAGATATATATGGGGCTTAATAATAATTATAGATCAATGATCTGCATAGAAGGGCAATCTAATACATAAATAATAAACCTTTGTGTAATAATTTGCAACGTTTTATTATATAGAATGCCATGAAACTAGCCTAAATGTATCTTAGGTAGGTACCTAAGGTATTCCATTTCAGTTGATTGTGGTAATCTTAGGGAATTTCCTTCTTCCATTGATGAATATATAATTAGCTGTGATTGTTTTAGGACAGAGGAATGGCTAGGAAAATCCACCAAGACAACGATCTTCCTTTCTTCGAAGTTTTTATCGACACTTCAATTGAGGTTTGCGAGGAAAGAGACGTAAAATGTCTTTACAAAAAAACTAGACAAGGAATAATCAAAGGTGAGTAAAACTGGATTCTATGCTTTATAGCTGATTAAATACAGTTATGTAAGCATACCTGTACCTATGTATGTTGACAAATGTCGGTGGAATTTCGCCTGAATTACCTATATTTACATTGTTGAAAATTGATTGGGGCTGAGGTATCACAATTCAGCATTTTAGGGGGTTTCAATATTCACTACCTTGATATTTTCCAATTTTATCAACAGCTAACCTCTATACAGTTTAAACTTGTGGGGTAAGGTGGACGACATCGGATGAAGTGTCAGAAGATAAACTAATGATTAATTAAACCGCGCCAAGTATGCTGCATTTATGACAAGGGAGAAATAAAGCGCTGCAAACATTACACAAAAGTTTATCATTTTGAATTAAATTTCTTATGAGATTTTCATGGGTTACTACAAATAGGTAATATCCTATACGTCCCATCCTCGTCATAAAGTTTGATTGGCAGTACAAGCTCCATTATAAGTACACCTAGTTAAAAACGGAAATTTTCTAGGTTTCATTCAACCAGGTGATAGATGTTTGGAAAGTGGTGTGAAGCCTCGCACTACCTATATGTTCTTACCTATTTAATACCAAAATATGTATCGAATGAAGTGTTTAGAAGTATGTTTAAACATGTTAACAGTATATTTCACCCATACATATCTATCTATGAAATTGTGATCTGAAATTGAACAGCTACTGCGTTTTCATAGGTTGCACTGTAATCGATCAACCCTACGAAAAGCCCACTTCACCCGAACTAGTTTTGAACACCGTAGGAAAAACTGTCGAAGAGTGCTACATGGAAGTGATTCGTTTGCTCTGCGAACAAGTAATAACTACATTTTTTAAATTGTCTAATAAGTATATATAGATAGTCATAAATAATACCTATGCGACTTAAAATTAGACAGTAGGTAAAGTGTACCTATCAAACGTAAACATCATATATTTCATCATCATTTTCATCAAACTCAACATTGGTTGCTTTGTCTATGCGACATCAATATAATATACCAATTTAATCCAAATAAGTAATAAAAATGATAGATAATTGACAGGTAAATAACAATATGTACCTGTCTTAATGTGGCTCCAAACTAATGGAGTCAGCAGCTAGGAGCGCTAGGGAGTTATTTTTCTTAGTAACTTTTTCAATCTGCAATTCGTTTCCTGCCCCTGCGCATCATCAACCCCGCCAATACTGGTCAAAAATGAGAATTATATTAGTAATAACTAAACTATTATAAAAGAAAATACGCAAAAAAAAAAAAAAAAAAAAATAGGTAGGTTCCTACTTACTTCATGTGAACAATCAGTTTTGGTCCTCCACAGAACGCCCTCAAAAGGTTGTAGACCACATCTATTAAAATGTTGAAGCTCGTATTACAAAATTAATATTGTTTATCTCATCTCTTACGATGGGTATTTGATGCGTTTTGCGTGTAGTACCTAATCGTGGTGACTTGGTTTTCCCACGGAATGAAACCTTAAGAAAGAAGTGGATTGCGGTGATCCATCGTGTAATCGCAAGCCAGGAAAATAAGTAAGTGGGTACCTATTCATTTTTGTGCTATATAGTAAACATTTTACTTATCACTCAATCAGAACCGCGAACCGGGGGTAGGTAGGATACGATATAGTGCCCAAGATCTTAGAATGTGTATGGTCGAAAATATCAGGTATTTTAAAGGTATTTATTATTTGCTACAACCAATAATCGCGCTGATAGGCATTTTATAATACTACAATATTACTTTCGCAAAACTAAACTAAAAATCTCGTTATAACACCGTATTAGGTTGACATAAGACCACTCCAGGTGTGATGTCACAAGAATATGGGTTACAGGTACTTTGCCGGCGGCAGTAGTTCTTATCTGTAATCTGTGATAAGCGTGAAAATGTCTACTGCGCATGTCTCGAACTAAAAGTTGTGGCAAAAATCCTAAAGGAACCACTCGAACTAGTTCTTAACGGTTCAGGACCCCTTCTCGGGACAACAAAGTTGAGGTTCCAGGAGTCCTCAGAACTGGTCCTGAGTCTCTCCAAGCAAATTGGTAAGGAACATACCTTCGTACTGCGCTCTACCAAGAAGGTCGGAGCCCCGTTGGAAACAATAATACTCGTAATACGGTTATCAGAGACCAACTAGACCACTCCTTGAGGTCAATAGCTGTAAATATTTCAAGTTGATGTGTAGAGCCTGTAAGTAAGCAAATGGTAAGTAAAATGATGTAGTTCGAGGAAAAGATTAAACTAGTTCCTTCTTATTTGCTTAGTACAGGACGATCATTAAACTTTAGTCTGCATGCCGAACATGAGAGGGTTGCTCGGGTACCTAAATTGATATACCTAAACGTAGTTATATATATAAAATTTATCTAGATATACTACTACAGGAGAACCTTCCTACAGATTGCACTTCATAGGCCACGTGTAAATTTCTTCAAGAATTTTTCTGAGATGGATCCCTCACTTACATCAGCTCACAAGTTGGGTTCTTGGCAATATATTCATTTCTATAGTTGTACCCTCTTGACAGCCCGTACAATATTTACTTTTTTGATCACCTTGAAAATACTTTGAAATTACGCTTGATGTTTCAGGGTATCGTACGAAATCTTGGAGATTGTGAAGAAGTAAAAGAACTTTTCGTGCCTCAAGATAAACTTCAGATGGTTTTGGGCGAATCCAAGACCCTCCCTATTTTAGAAATCACAGAACTCGACCTTCAGTGGGTGCAAGTCTTGAGCGAGGGTTGGGCTACTCCCCTCAACGGTTTCATGTCCGAAGATGAACTTCTAATGGTAATTTATTAATTTTTACTATACATTTTCCAGTTTATGGCTGATGAACCGACGAATGGCTGAAATTATTACTCTTCCAGAGATTTGGCGACAATACGTAAACAGCAATTTTTTAGGTTCATCGAAATCAACAGTTTCCTGCAGTGATTTATTGTCGGTGCGATGTGTGACGGATAAAACGTCCTCCTCCCGACCTCCATATCGCAATCGGTTCGGGTGTTATAAAGAACCTATAGTTATAACTCCCATAGTGGCTCTTAAACGTGTATAATGTACATTAGGTAGGTCCCTACCTTTTCGTAGTCAACAATACCTATTACAAAGTAATAAACAGGTCCAAGCGAAACATTCCATATTATCAGCTATGTACCTACCTGGTGGATTGTAAAAGACTGATACAACCAAATAATGTTTCAGTTATACGATAATTATTAATGAACATACTACTACAACATATTACTACTTAATTACATCTACATACGTATCAATAGAAACAAAATATACAAGTATATCTGCGTAAATAATCTTATGATCGATAAGCTTATAGGAACTAAAGAAACTGTCTACCGAAAAAATAAGTCCCCACTTATTATTATGACAGTTTAAATGCACCTTTTGATAGGACTCCTCCCTCTATGTTTGTTAAAACTAGAGAGAATGACCTCTACAATGGCATTTAAATTTTTTTTAGGTAATGAATGAAGAATGAGTTATATATGTTTGCATGTACACCCTACTGAAAACCTGTTTTTCATAAGATCATGGGCTATTATATACTATCTTATCTTCAACTATTTCAACTACTATAGACTGTTGAATACTTGGATAATTATATCGTTTACCCTCTCATTTTTCAGACTTTGCATTTCAACCACCTTGATGAAAAAACGAATCAATCCGTTCCGATTGTTCTACCCGTTTCAAAATCCGACAAGGAGCGATTAAGCGGAGCGAGCGCTGTCACGCTGATCTACCAAGGCAAACCTGTTGCCATCCTACGGCAGCCACTGTTTTACGTACATCGTAAAGAAGAAAGAGCTTGCCGGCAGTTCGGAACATCTCACCCAGATCATCCTTACATAAAAGTTCGTTTGAATCGTGGTTACCTGTTGATGTATTGCCAAGATTCCATAAATAATTAGGTGCATACCTAGGTATGCTTTTGTAAAAATACACTCCTTAGTAACTCACTCATTACAAGGGCAACCCTACCGAACATCTATTATCCGGTATCATTCGTTTAATAAATCAAAACGTACATGATAATAATTTATTTCTTAAATATTCCACTAATAGAGTAGCGCAATAAAAATCAACCCATCCTACAGAGTTCCCTTGAAACTGGTCTGAAAGAAGCTATTAATCAATTTTCAGGTCATTTCCAATCGTAAGTTCCTTTTATCAACTGTTTTTTAACACCTAGTTTTGGAATTATTTTGAAATTAATTACGTAAACAGATTTTTCTTCCTAAAACGGTACCTAACTAATTTCTGTTTAATACTTTTGCTCCAATTTAAGTGGATTTTAGGTGTAAAGCACGGCTATTATGGAGCTTGTTGTCAACTTGTTGGAAAGCTGAGGTCCTGGGGAAGTTTTTCCAGTTTCCAGCTAATACTTTAATGCTCTAATATTAAATAATAATTCGAAGGATAGATTGATTTTCAAATGAGAATCACAGGGCGGAATTCATAGACGGGAATTGAGTCTGAGTGGGCCCCTAAGTGTATCGATAAGGGAATTCATGCACTCTGTGCGATTCATAGACGTGATTAGAGGGCGACCCTGAGGGTGCACTGAGTGTGCAACCTAAGTGCACACTCAACGGGATTCATAAACAAAAACGCTGCAAATTATTTCACAAAGGTTTATTATTTTTTCAATTGAGTATGATCGTAGTTTTAGTTGGCTAGCGTACGTCATAAGGCCCGTCCAGACTCCTCGGCGTGTCCTATTTCGAGTTGCCACAACCTATACTTCTATAATTATATACGCATGTTTATATTTCTCGATTTGAGCTCCTATCTATTCAAATAGTTATTGCCTTAATAATATCATTATCTAAGTACGTACGAAAAGTCGAGAGGATATGTTGTTAAATATGCGTAGGAAAAGCTTTGGTATTAACACACAAATATGACCTTGAAAAAAACATATTCATGCCTCGAAGGAACGCCGTACCCACCACACGGTGCCGCGGTGCCTCCTTTCACTCCACCCCCCGCTCACCCCCCTCACCACCCACCGTGACCCCCTGCCAAGCGTGCGCGCGTCGAAAATGACACTTTTTTGCCCGTTTTTGGCCCATAGCATCTATGCGAGTAAAGCGATCGGGATGGTTAAACGTTAGGACCAACTAGACCCCAAATGGAGTCTATACGCGAAAGAACGGGTTTTTTAAGTCAATTCTTAGGCCTTTTATGGCCCGGACGGCGGACGGCGAACGGCGGACGGCGAACGGCGGACGGTCATTTCAAATTTGGATTCTACGCACCTTGAAACGTAAAGTGACGAAGTTTGAGGGGGAGTTATAAAAATTTTTTGCTACACGATCACATAGGCTTATTATTGAAAATAATAAACCAAAAATGGCGTTGAGGTGAGTATCACCCTCAGCTCAATGGTGTAAAATCCTGAGTGACGGCAGGAGATCACTTAAGTGCGTTAACTGATAACTTTTATTATTATTTTCACGTAGGTATAGGAATAGGTAATATAGTAGAACATACATCGTTTATTTAAGTTCGGAGTTTATTCAAAAACTTCATAAGAGTACGCACACATAAGAGTAGTTAGGCTGTTCCTAAACTGTAGTTAGGTACATGTTTGATGTGACAGATCCCATTCGAATGTTACACAATCAACATCGAAATATTTCGCAAACTATTCCGATTCGGGAAAGATACAGTCATGAACAACTACGAACCCTTAGGAGCCTAAAATAAATGGAAAGGATTTATAACTAGATACCACAGCTGAAAGTGCTGGTCGCTCTTTGATTTTATGCGATCTCTACATACCAAGTTTGTAGTGCATGGTTTTCAGATTCATCTTGGTTTGTGGAATGAGTTGTCGGTTGGTACCTACCTTCCATTCATCAGGATGTACAATCAATGAGAATTCCAAGAAAATGTGATTGCTTGAAACTCTTCCAAAACCTCACGTCTTCTTTTTGTCCAACAGTCTCATTATACCATAACTCTTCTGATTTTCAACTACATATATCTGTTCTTCAAAACTAACTGGCGAATCATTGTTTTCTCATTTTCTCACTTCTTTTTCGTCATAACTCTATACATAATTATACAATTCAATACTACAAATCAATAGATAATAAACACAAATTATCAGCACTTCAACAAACAAGCAACAAGGATTCACTTCAACTTATGGCTGCCCCGATCCAGGCGGGAGGACCAATAACTTTGGTTTTTGTCTGATAAGGCCTATGTCCTGTCTCGCCAAGGAACAAGGATAATAGCTTAAAAAGCAAAAACACACAGAAAAGTGTAACCTTTGAGAACTGTTATTGATCAGTGCGGAATGTGAGAGGGAATTTTCCCGTCCTTTTTTCCTCAAACCAGGGAAAATACCCCTACATCGTACTGCCAGGGCTGCCAATTTATGTTGAAAAAGTGTTGAGTGTCCCCCCGAGTGCACTGTTGAACTCCTGTAATATGAGTGTGCCCCTAACTGTTGAGTGAACCACCCCACTCAACTATGAATTTGAACTGGTGAGTTGAGGGTGACCCTCCATTTAGGTGAGTGCGAGTGAACACACACACTCAGGCTTTGTCTATGAATTCCACCCTTAAACTCCTTATTAGGACGTATTTCTGAAGCTATGCTTCGTCATTAAGAGGGACCACATTCGAATTGATCCATGGGGTGTGGGACAACCTAGTCATGAGAGAGAAAATAGAAAAAAAAGTGTGTTTGTGTCTGTGTGTGTGTGTGTGTGTGTGTGTGTGTGTGTGTGTGTGTGTGTGTGTGTGTGTGTGTGTGTGTGTGTGTGTGTGTGTGTTTGCGTGCGTGCATGTGTACGTGTGTGTGTGTCTAGCCACCTCGGTGAGGTGTTCTCGGAGTAATCGTGGGACAGTGGACACCCTTAGCCGTGCCTGTCAGGGTAAATGAGAATCTGTATCATGTGGTGCAGCAGTGTCCTCGTACTCACGGTGGTCGCATTCTCCGTCACGATTCGGTTGCCAAGCAGGTTGATAGCAGGCGCTTTGTCATCCAGCAGTTGGGCTGTTGAGACAGAGAGAGACAATATCACGTGCCGAGTGACCGGGGCAAGTAGCCAGATATCGTTGCCATCAAGCCCGATGGGTCTGCCGTAATCCTGGATGGCTGGATGGCTAAAATAAATAAATATGACAGGAAATCAATTTCCCCATGCGGCAAGCAATTTCCGAGCTAGAAGGAGTGGCGACGAATAATATCAAGGTCATGGCTACAACCGTGTCATGGCGCGGGGTGTGGTGCGGGAAAAGTGCCACGGAGTTACTTGAGTTGGGCATCTCAGCAGGAGTGCTCTGTGTTATCACCACCCTCGTCCTGAAGGGTTCTTACTTAAACTGGTGGTCATTTTATAGAGGCACTTCCTTTCATCCCATTCTTCCTCCTCATCCAGCATCTTCCTTTATCCCTAGAGCCGGCGCACAGTGGGGCCAAATGGCCGAAAATGGGAAAAAAATCTTTATCTTTGAAATGAATTAGTGTTTTGACTTGGGAATAGTTTCGATTCAGAATACAAAATACATTAGAAAAGTATGTTTTCTGAAGCTTAAAATGATTATTTTAGCACTAAATCTTGTGAATTTTGAAAAAAATTAATGTTAATAAAAGTGGGGAAAAGGTCGTGGAATACGATGATAATGGTTGTTTGAATTAAGCTTTCTTTATAAATATGTATGTAGGTATATTATATAAGTGGGTTTTAGCTTCGGCAAAGTGCGTTGCTGATTATTGAGGTTCGGTCAGGTGATTGAGTAAATTTTGTTCCCTAGCTTACGACTGTTTATTCCATCATCTTCAGGGGTCTACAGACAGACTTTTCAGTATTAAATACAGTATAAAAAATAATTAAATTAATGTTAAGCGATTAAACTTCTTCAAAATTAATAATTCCTTCGCTTCCTCACCTAATGGAAGAATCTTTTTCTTGGGCAGCGGCCTCAAAGTTGTCACCACCGGTCAGATGAGACATAATGCTATTAAAAACATCAGTATTTGTTCAAATACCGTAGAATATTTCCATCCCCAAAATAAACGTTTACCAAATCCGAATAAGCGATTTTTAACGATGACGTGTTCCCGGTATATCACGTCAGGACGAACTGATTTAAAACGAGACCACATTATAGCGAATGACAATCCGAAGAACCTAGTCAAGTCCAAACAGAACCTTTTTGACTCTTTCACGTCGCGGAAATATTTTACGAACAACATCGTTTTGTTTTCCGATAACAAAAGGAATGAGTGGGGTGACGGCAAAGACGGTCTCGCTCTGTCTTTGATCACATTTCAATCCACTACACCCTGAATACGGTGGAATACGGCGATGAAATTTGTACAGCTTCTTGATAATGGTTAGAACTTCAAAAAAATGAGCCGAACCAGAGGATGGCGAAGCTCGTTTTTTCTATGCCTCTCAAGCTGTAATTCGCTATAAAACCCAAATCTGGAGCTAATGTTCAAGCCATAATGTTTTGAAAAAATAATTAGTATTTCTTAGCGATACTGCATGAATATATTGCCAACAATATACCATTTAGGAATTTTTTCAATCACATAGAACGTGTTAGACAATTTTCAAAATATACCTACTCTCAAAAAGCTTAAAATCTCGAAATATCATGTTTCAGCCTCCATTTGGTAGTGAAAACAATTTTTAGCCACCGAAGGACTTTCACTCCCTTATTCTACAGGTAATAAACTTTGAGAAAACCACATTACATCCCGATTTGAGTCCCTTTCCAAGAATGGATTTTTTTCCACCTTGGCTCCACTGTGCGGCGTCGGGTAAACTTGGGCGTCCTCCCCACTTTTTATTGATTTATTTGTTTATTTTTCAATTTAATGGTGTGCCCCCTCCGCCTTTGATGGGAGTTTTTTTTTTTTAAGTGTGTATGTGTGTGTGTGTCTAGCCACCTCGGTGAGGTGTTCACGGAGTAGTCGTGGGACACTGTACACCCTTTGCCGTGCCTGTCAGGGTAAATGAGAATCTGTATCATGTGGTGCAGCAGTGTCCTCGTACTCACAGTGGCCGCATTCTCCGTCACGATGCGGTTGCCAAGCAGATAGCAGGCGCTTTGTTATCCAGCGGTTGGGCTGTTGAGAGAGAGAGAGAGACTATATCATGTGACGAGTGACCGGGGCCATCAAGCCCGATGGGTCTGCCATAATCCTGGATGTCCAGATTGTTGTCAGTGGCAGTGTGGACATGGAGCAGACCTGGCGGGCTCAAATAAATAAATATGACTGAAATGACCTGCGGCAAGCAATTTCCAAGCTAAAAGGATTGGCAACGAATAATATCAAGGTCATGGCTGCAACCGTGTCATGGCGAGGGGTGTGATGCGGGAAGAGCATCACGGAGTTACTTGAGTTGGGCATCTCAGAAGAAGTGCTCCGTGTTTTCACCACCCTCGTCCTGAGGGGTTCTTACTTAGACTGGTGGTCATTTTTTGGGGCACTTCCTTTCATCCCATTCTTCCTCATTATCCTGCAACATCCCTTACCCCTAGAGCCGGCGTTGGGTGAACTTGGGCGTCCTCCCCAATTTTTATTGATTAATTTGTTTCTTTTTCAATTTAATGGTGTGCCCCCTCCGCCTTTGAGGAGAGTTTTGAAAAAAAGTGAGTGTTTGTGCGTGTGTGCGCGTGTGAAAAATTTCTCGGTCGATTTTCGAGATTCTTTCTTTTTTAGATCCCAATATCAGTCTAGTTGTGCAACAAACCCAGAAATTTTGAATTTCATTATGGAAGAGAGAATATGGAGGGGTTAAACTCTAAAAAACTTGTTTTTTCGACCAATTTTGTAGACGCCACCAGGCAAGCGATAATTGTCAACCGATTTTCGAGATTTTTATTTTGTTCGATTCCAATTTCATTCAGTCTAATTGTGCACCAAACCATAAGAGTTACGGATTTGCTGTCGAAGTAGGGGGTGGATTGGTTAATTACCGATTCTTTCAAGCGCTGCCGAAGCTACAAATCTCGACCGATTTCCGTGATTCTTATTTTTTTCCATTAAGAATTCGATATAGTTCTGGAAAGTATGTCAAGAGTCTCAATTTTCATCGCGGGAGGGGGTGAATGTAAGGGAAATCTGATGGAAGACATCTGAAAATGGAAGACTGATGAATCATGATATTTCAACTATTCCCGTCCGATTTTCGTGATTATTTTTTTCCCAACTACCAAATGGGTCAAGTTTTGGGACTACATCAGGAGTCTCAAATTTAATTGTGGAAGGGGGGAATGGAGGGGATAATAGTAATAAATCGTGATGTAAATATTCTCGTCAGATTTTCGTAATTATTTTTTTGCTCAATTATGAATTTGGTCTAGTTTTGGAAAATATGTCTGGAGTTTCACATTTCATGCTAGAAGGAGGTAGTAGTGATAAATGGTGATATTTTTACTATCTATATTCATCTGATTCCTGTGACAATTTTTATTATTTGTTTGATCCAGATTTTAGTCCAGTTATGCAACCTTGGAAGTTTCAAATCTACTACCGGTGGTCGAGTAAAAATAGAGGGGGGGGGGGGGGGGGGGATCCCGAGAAATCAAGATACATTTTTTTCTCTCTTATTTTATTCTCACCAAAATTATATAAAATCTATTCATAGGGACGCAAATGTAATGCATGCATTACTTACCAGTATGTTACCTTGACTATTCTGAAAGTGAATTAAACGAGCTTTTCACTAGTCAAGCTCAGTTTTTTTTAACACAGAACGTAAACGAAACGTTTTGTGTTAACAAAAATGTGATGCGCTTTTGTGTAACGAAAATGTGTTGCAACAATTTAGTGATGATTTCCGCTTACAACTGAGTCGTTGCTAAGGAAATGGTACTTCGTCATTTTTCATCCCACAAAATTCGTTGACCATTCGTTCGAAAGCTCTCGATTTATCCAACCACATTATGTTAACTACTACAAAGTGCGTGGCCAACAAGCTGAGTTATGAGCATGGCTGTATGAATAATTGTTTACTCACAGGTGACCATTCACGTTAGGTAATTGATATTGTTGTGAACATGATTGCAACCACTTGTTAATTTCTGATAATTCATGTTATATGAATGAATGAAAACTTATGACGAGGTGGTTTCAAATATGGCGCCTT